>JAYESA010000018.1:130456697-131663148 GCA_036927795.1 Iris macrosiphon
GATTGTGGTTTATATCTTATTCTTTCCTTTGCTATTCCATTCGTGCTTATCTTCCTTAGTAGGCTGTACGTAACCACGTACTCGTGCCCAAATATCCGGGTGTGGGTCATGACACGTTTTTAGTGGTAGCCCATGCAGGTCAGGCTTCCAAGTTGTGCGATGTCGTAGTAGTGCAACGGCTTAGTTGTACTACTGCGAGCCTGTGATAGGATATAGGACATAGGACACTAGGATGAGAGAGGATATTCAATCACAAATTATTGAGAGATTCCTGGGACGACCCTTGAGAATCTTATTATAAATTCTAATTTAAATCTTTTCCCTTATTTTCGTCCACTCACTTGTTGTTATTGAATTTGATTCTTGGTGATCGGTTGTTGAATTTAATTCTTGGTGTTTGTTGTTGAGTTTGATTTCATATCGAGATAAATTTTATGGACTAAATTACGGTATCATCTGATGACATATGTTGATGAGGACAATGAGAAAAGTAAAACGTCTGCTTTGGTTATGGAGCCTAGAATTTATCGCAGCCATATTAGCTGGCGTGGCGAAAACATAGATACCTGACTTCGGATGTACATATCTTAGTTATGAAATTTAGAATTTCTCGCAGCTATACTAGTCAGCACAGCGAGGATTCTAGACGACATGATTGTAGAGGTGCATACCTAAGTTACAGAATCTATCGTTTATCGTAGCTATGCTTACCGGCGTGACGAGGATTCTGAGTGTCATAATTTCGGATAGACGTGTATAATTATCAGATTGTATCTTAAATTGGTTCTTAAAGTATCATCTCAATACTTATCCACTTCTATTATCATAGGACTTTGATCCATCATTTTCTTTAGCTTAGCAGTAGAGATACCTTCAGTTCTTTAGTCCAGTTCCTTATAGAGCTTTATTTTATTAAGGTTCTTTGTTAGTGTGATAATTGGTGACTTACAATTAGGTCTGTATCTTGAGTATCAATATTGACTGTTGGGAGTGTGGCTTATGAGCCTGTAAGTGATTCTTTATTGGGCATGTAAGAAATATGCATCAATCTAGAGATAACCCATAGCGTAGTATCTTATAGCAATAGTTCTATGATAAGGTATCATTATAGTTAGTACTGGTACTATAGGTAGAAGGGGGAGTAAAGAGTATCAGTGATGGTTCCAGGAGTTAGTATCAGAGTCAGCATGCCAGTTCTGGATAGTCATAAATTCATGTAGTTGAGTGATCCATGTAAACAATTAAGTATTAAGAAAATTGTGTTGGAAATTAATGGAGCATGATATTCAATTTGATGGTTGATACTTGGGTGTGTCAAGAATAAAGAAATATATATGCATAAAGGGTATTAGTGAGTGTGCCATAGTAGGAGGGTACCTATAAGTGTATAGGAGAGTGCGAGGGAATAAGAATACATTGTGCTAAGGTAGCAGGACTTGTGTTACAGGTAAAAGTAGAGCATTGATGTGAGTAGATAGGAGTATACCAGTAGATAACTAGTGATGGGTATATCATCTGATATTGAGGCTAGTGATGTGTTGGAAGCAATATATGGAAGAATATCTAGAAATTATATGCAGAATGCATAGTGGATGATGAGTGTCAGTGTGGAAGTTCATGAGTATCAGAAAGTGGAAGCCTGAGTATTAAAATTTTTTAATAGTATGTCGTGGGTTGAGAAATATCAAGATTGGTCATCAAAAATATGTAGTGTATCAGTGATTAGTGTATCAGTCTGTAAAGGATTTAAAGAGAGATATATATATACATTAATAGAGATATGGAATCATGTGCCTGCCTTTGAGAGTGAAGTAAAACATGTGTGTTATAGAAGTTAATAAGTAGAGCATTGGATGCAAGTGATCATGAGTTCTAGTGAGTGTAATAAGGTGATCTAATAAAAAACTAGTGTCCTAGAACATTAAGGGCATATGTGATGTAGTTAGGAAGCTAGTGTTACTATATCAAGAGTACTAGTGTTTCTATATCAGGGATTAGTTGAGTAATGTTCTAGTAACAGTAAGTACCTTGTGTGATAATATTAGATTGGTGTATCAGTTAATATGGATATAATAACATTTGGAAGTAATAGTGCAAGTAATCCAGGCAATAGAGGAGAGAGGCAATTTATTTATAGAAGTAAGTTTAGTAGGTATAGTACCTTGCTAATTTTGAGTATAGAGGTCATATGTATCAAGTAAAAGTACGAGAAGTATAAGGATACCAGTGAGATATCATGGTGTTGTAATGGTAGAAGGTAATTGTGTAGGTATTGCGATACTAATGTATATATGAGAACCTTGGTGTGATTAACAAGTATCAGATAATGAGTTACACCAAGTATCAGATAGAAAGAGTATCCTAGTAATAAGAGCCGGAGTATCTCAAGTATTATGATAGTTTAGGCACAAGCATTTCAGTATAATAATATAAAGGAGAGACATGAGTAAACTTGGTATGAGGATGTCATATAAAAAGTATATAAGTGTTGGTGCCTTGTGTAGACAGTAACAAGATTTGAGTAAGGCATCCTATTGGGAGTACTTAAGTTGCACAAGGGTGTGCAAATAAAACACATGATTGAAAAATATACAAGTGTTCCTTGCAAGAGAATTGTTAAGAAATTTTGGTGATTACAAGAATTGAAACAGATAAAGGAGGTAGTATCTTAGCAGTATTTTGTATAGTATCCTAGTTAGCAAGTGCCAGTGAGTTAAACATGTCCATGACCTAGAACTATAGTATATCACTAGTATTTGGTAACCCTCAGTATTAAGAATATTTTGACTAGGTTGATAATTAGTGAATGCTTAGTGTGTGATGGAATAGGCCATAGGTGACATAGCAGGTTATCCCGCACAAGTAGAGAGAGACACCCCAGCGGGACAGTGACTGAAATTCATGATAGTTAGAGTATGATTTTATCTTTCATAGAATGGTAGGATTGTATGTTATATGATAAGACTATTTTAGACTGTGATTGATGGGGGTTTGACACTAGTAAAATTTATATGACTGGCCCAAGAGAGAGGGGTGAGAGTTTTAATTTCGAGGACAAAATTTTTCTAAGGAGGGTATGATTGTCACCCTCATATTTTCATTTAAGGGTAGTTTGGTAATTGATACGAGTATTTTTATTTTAGGATTTATTGTATTTAAATATTGTGCATGTAATTTATTTATTTATTTATTATATTATTTATTGATTGTTAGTTGTAGATTTATTTTGGACTTGTGTAGTGGACCTAACCCATTTATTAGTTGCATGAACCCAACATTTAGATTAGTTTAGATTGAGCCCATTAAATTAGGCCCATGGATTAGGAGGATGGATTAATTAGTAAAACCATTAGACTAGAACATTTTCCCTTAATTAATTTCTTTATAAGAGGCCCCAAGGGATGTTTTGGACATTCCATATTGCTTGAAAGAGGGTTTATGACCAGCCATTAGAGGAGGAGAGAGTGTGTCTCTCATTTTATTTTTCTATTTCCAAATAGATCTAGATTTTCCCCCTTTCCAATTCCTTCATTCCCTCACCATTTCTCACCAAATTTCTACCCAAATTTCTTCTCTATTCATTAATTGAGGCTACTACAATAAGGATCTACAAGAAGGAAACAAGGATCTAGAAGGAGAAGGCCAAGATCTAGAAAGAGGAGCTATTTTCCATTTTGGGGATTTTTTTATTGGAAATCCATCTCCCAATAGGTACATTTCAGTTTTTTCTCTTCTAATACATCCTAAATCTGAGATTTAACCATAAAAAACTAACCCACATACATAGGCTACCCATAGAAATTGTTTTAGGTTCATAGGAGCCATATGGTGGAAGTTATGTGCAATTTGGTGCCAATTTTGGAGGAATTCCGAGATTGGCACATGTGGTGGTTGTCATTGAGTCTAATAGATCTAAATGATATTTAATTTTTTATTTGTAACTAGTGTCGTATCCACAATTGGATACGTGTAGGCCGTATCTCGTCAATTTGACAAAATGGTTTGATTTTGGGGGTTTCCTCCGACACAGGAAGTTGTGCACATCAATTCTTGACACAGACACGTAGTGGATCTAATTATGGTTTGTATATTTTATTATTAGTATTTTAGACTTGCTTGTATCCTCCAGGATGCGTTTGGTTGTGTGTTGGAGCCGTATCGCAAGCGTATCATAGAATTAGTGTGATACGGGTGCGGTGCACTCCACGTGTTTGGTTTATTGTCCATTTTTCAATTTGTGCATGTGTGTGTGTATATATATATATATATATATATATATATATATATATATGTATGTATGTACTTGTATATATTCATGTGTGTGCTTGTATTTATGTGTAAGGGTGTATATAAATATATTTATCTATAGATATATGAGATTGTGTAGTTGTGTTTATATATATATATATATATATACATATATATATATATATATATATATATATATATATATATATATAGCTATAGGTAGTTGTGTTTATATATATATATATATATATATATATATATATATATATATATATATATATATATATATATATATATATATATATATATATGGGTGAATTTATACATATCTATAAGTGTAGGTATGTTTGTGTATATATATATGTATAGAGGAGTGTGTATATACTAGTTGATATCTATATGTATATATATATGTGTGTGTGAGCATAGGTGTTTGTATATATATTGTGTGTGTGTGTGCACGAGTGGTTGTGTGTGTGCGTGTGCAGCGAGCAGAAGTCATGGCACAGCGCGGTGCAGTTGCGGAGCAGCGTGGTGCAGGCGCGGAGCAGTCACGGTGCAGCAGCAGGCTGCAACAGCAGCAGGCTGCAACAACAGCAGCAGACAGCAGCAGCAGCGGGCTGCAACAACATCTTAACTTATTTCTATTTTAGAACCTTGTATTGATACAATATACCATATATAGGTTATGTGACACCAACTTGGGCATTGAGAGACACACCTTGCTCAGGACTTCAGGCAAGTATATTTCTCTGTTAGTTTTTATTTCATGATAGTGTATATATCACTTGTTATAGAACTGCATACTTGATTCTGACACTGGGTTACACAGAATGGATCCCGTCAGGAGGTGCTATCCCCTACCGTGTTCAGCGGGTACTCAGTCACATATATTTCATCGTGTGTATTGCGTATTGATTTTTATATGCTTCTTGTGCATCCACTATTTTGTGTGCTAGTATGACTATATCGTGTTCATGTACGTAACGTGTCATGATTAGATCCATGTGTATTGGTTGGAAAGAAGGAGTAGAAGTTGGTTATGTGATCAAAGCCCTATTGATCTCATGTGTATGTCGATTATACACCTCACGTATAATGGAGTTACATTTATACCTCATGTGCAACCTAAGCCGATCACATAGTGAACTTGCACTCTAAACCACATAGCTAGTATTCTTATTTTCTACTTACAGTTTATTTTTCGTATTTACTTTCCATTTCTTATTGTGCTTATTGCTATTTTCTCATGTATTGTACATTCTTACTACTTGGGCATCTCGTATCCTTTTCTATTGCTCGTTATATATACTCGATTATGTATTTGAAATTGCTTTCAGAGGTATGTAATTCGCTCTAATCCTGACTGAATATATTTTTTCAGATGATTGGCTTATAGAGAAGTGTCCCACATTCTACGGTCCCCAGGATGGTGTATCTTTAGAGGATCCTTTGGTAGACCAGGAGGACTTAGTTGTAGAGCCCGAGGAGGTCTAGTTTATTTGTGTTGGACTTGTATTATATTATATTATTGAGATTCTTTGGATTGTATATTATTTCAGATTATGGTTTTTATTTTATTCTTTCCTTCTATATTCCATTCGTGCTTATCTTCCTTAGTTTGCATTGTGATTGCATTTAGTTATATTGTGAGATACTATTTTGTTCCTCCGTTTGGAGTTGAGATGATTGAAAGGTACTATATTATATTGTTGAGATGTTAGATAGTTTGAAATGACCCAAAAAATATTCAACCGTCGATTCTGCGGCGTAGGCTGGGCGTAACCACGTACTCGTGCCCGAATACTCGGGGGCGGGTCATGACACCCAATGCGGAGGATAAGGCTGTTTTACCCCCAGTTTGCGGAGTTGGTCTTTGTTCTTTAAAATATCGACCTGTGCACGCAACTCTCGGATAGCGTCAAAAGGATCTTCTGGTCAGAGTGGTATGACTGACTGATAGGATCCTGGTTGAACATGAATCACCACCGGCGGAGATCTACCCCCAATATTGAGAGGATTAAGAGTTTGTGCTACTGACTCTTGGTTTATGACCGCTTCTGGATTTGTGTTATCCTGCAGAGACGTTGTTCCAGGAGTAGGCTGCACAGTTATGAATGAAGCCACTTGGACAGGTGCTGGTGTAGCAGAATATTGTACTGTCATCATTTGATGCATATTTTGCATCATGTTGTGCATATCCCTGAGAGTGAATTTTAATGAGTTGAGGCATTATTTGGTGGCTTCTGATGGAGAAGCGTCTTGTTCATCACCGACGGCGTAAACGCTAACATTTCTGTGTACGACAGAGGAATTGGTAGAAAGAATAGTATAGTTAGAGTTTACAGTGTCAGTTTCAGAATCAGGGAGATTGCTACCCCCAGCTTCGGATTATGAGGAATGGGGATTCTCGTGTCGAACGAGCTCCTATCTTCGAGATCAAATATTTTGGTATACTCCTTCAAAGGAATTGACGAGTTCGTCAAATCTCCTCTGGCTGGGTGTTCTTGAAGAACTTCGTCTTGATTATTTCCTACCATGGGAAAGATGCGAAGCCATATATGCTGAAGCAAAGAGCGATTTATCTTCGTAATCCTGGTTGTCGACTTGCTTTGTTTATCGATATTTAGGAGACATAGTGTAAGTCAACCGGTCAAACACAGACCATTTTGCTGATGCACATCAATATTCGATTACAACTCTATGACGATTGCAACGATGTTCATTAGGAAATACCATTGTAATGTCAGAAGGTTCCCTCTCTTTACAATTTTGTATAATAAGCTCACGTAAATCGAAATAGGGAAGAGAAGAGGAGGAAGAGGGTAGACTCTGCCTCTTTACATGAGATACATTAAATCTTCTATGCATATTTTTGGTCCCTTGTGTATAGAGTGATGTATTCTCTTGATTGGCAAGTGATTCGTCATATCTCGAGTTTTTGCTCTTCAGGGAAGAGAGAAAGTTATCCTTAGTAGTCCTCCTGTGTATACGTGCACAATCAATATATTGTGAAGAGATTGGTCCCACTTGGCGTACTTTCTGTGGTGCAGACAAAGTTGGTGCAGTTTGCCTACATGCATTTAATTTTGTACGAAGGTCTTGGCCTGGCGCACTAATAATAGGCTTTTAACGAGTGGCACATAATTTTCCATCCACTGTGCGCGTAATTAAGATGTTAGGAGAATGATTCTCACTAACCAACACTTTATTTATTCGCTGGTTGGTTTGGACAACGGTGTCCATGCCTTGCTTGCCCCGCATATTACAACGAATATGCGTAGGTGTCACCCCCCTTCCTAGCGCACTTTGGCGCATGTTATCTTTGGGGCACTTTTGTGCATGTTGGTTGCTAGCCCGGTCTTTGTTAAGATCGGACCCGTGAGTTGAGAAGAATAGTAGGATTGGTTGGGTTTCTCATGACCCACACCCGGATATTCGAGCACAAGTACGAGGGTACATCCAGCCTACATTAGCGGTAGAACATTGTCTGGGTTAACTCTACTAACTAAACATCTCAACAATATATATATGGTACCTGTCAATCATCTTAACTCCAAACGGAGGAACAATATGGTATCTAATAAATGTAAACTATACTCAATCATAATACAAACTAGGAAAGATAAAGCACGAGATAGAATAACGAAAGAAAGAGTCACAATACATCTACAAGACTAAAATAATATATACATTCCAATAACCTGAATAAAAATCTAATACAAGTCTACACAAAATAATCTAAACCTCCTCAGACTCTGATACTAAGTCCTCCTGCTCTAAATGAGTATCCTCTAATGGAACACCGTCCTGCGGTCTGTAGTATATGGACACTGGTCTACGAGCCAATCATTTAAAAAATATATCCAGTCAGGATTGGAGCAAAGTACATACCTCTGAAAGCAATTTCAAATACATAATCGAGCATATAAAACAGAGAATAGAAAAGAATACAAGATAACTAAACAACAGAATAAAATGAACTAGAGTGAACATGTAATATACTGGAATGAAGAACATGCAATAGAATATCTGCAATATAATAGAAATAACTGAAATATAACTAATGTGCCATGGAATACAAGTTCATTATGTGATCAGTGTAGGTTGAACATGAATACAATATGGTAACTCAATTACAAGTGTGATATGTAATCGACATGTACACGAATACACTGGGGCTTGATCATATAATCAACTCCTACTCCCCCATCCCCAACAAATACCAATGGATTTAATAATGAAACGTTATGAACACAAATATGGACACACTGAACACGAGCAGTGTGTGTACACGAATATAAGCACACTAAATACGAGCAGTGTGTGAACACAATGTACACTAAATCAATACCCGATACACACGATGAAATACATGTGAAGGAGTACCTGCTGAACACGGTAATGGATAACATCTCCTGACATGATCCATATAGTACTATTCCGTGAAACCACTATGTCGGAATCAAGTATACAGTTCAAGAACATGTGATATATACACTATTATGAAATAAAAACTAACAGAGAAATGTACTCGCCTAAGGTCTTGGGCTAGGTGTGTCTCTCGATGCCTGTCACCCCCACTTTTTGGATTAGGGGTATTTTTGTCTTTCCGTAATTAATGAGTAAATGATTTGCATGATATTTAATTATATTTAAATAATTGAGGATGATTATTTGATTGTTGCAATTTATCGTTGCTTCGATAATTAGGACGCTATGCGAGCCCTTGTTTTCCAACTGATGTCGCAACCCATTGTAGTTAATCCTCAATAAATTCAATTTTGTGCAATTTTACCTATTGTTGGACACTTTTTATGCAAAAGCGTATTAAGGTGAGTATCCCATTGGACACGACACGCGAATAAATCTATTTTTCCTTCATGTATATTTTTCCATAATTTTGGGACTGTAAAATTGCAACATCAATCTCCATTAAACCATGGTTTCAAAAACCTTGGAACTAATGTATCCTAGCCTACCATTTTAATTCTATTAAATCTTGGCCCTTGAAATATCTCCATAAGAGGCCAACTCCAAGAGGGTTGACCAATCAACCCAACCCTAGGTCAACACCTTACATAATACTATATATAAACCTCTTTTCCTCTTTTCCTTTTTCTTCCAACCACAGCCGATTAAATTGTTACCATCCCTATTCTCAAACCCGACTGCCCCGACCTTTCCCGCTGATCCCTCGAGCACTTCACCGGACGCCTGTTCCCCCGCCCTTGTCGACCGGAGCCAACCGCTGAACGCCTCGACACCGACTGCACCAGAGGCCGCTGTCCGCCGGACCGACTGCACCAGAGGCCGCTGTCCGCTGAACCGTCTGCACCGAGAGCACCGGAGACCATCGACCAAGACTCGCCTATACCCCGCGGCGGAGTTCGACGACCGCTGCTGAACGCCTGGACACCCCGAGCTGACTGCTCGACGACGTTGCCGATCGGAGAAGCCGGAGTTCGACGACAGACCGTGCACCCGACCGACCTCCCCGTGTTCGTGACCATCGCCTCATCGTTATCATCGTCATCGTCTTATTTTCGTACGCAGGTTCGACGTAAACCTACACTCGAATACATACACATCCGGATATCATGCGTTAGTACGTGTAGGTATCGGTACATGCACGTATATGCCTATATACACATAGAGGTATGTAGATATTATGCTCACTAAGATATATACGTACTTATATATGTGTATTCTAGATACCCCTAGTATATACATACATGTTATTATGTATACACACGATATAAGGTTTTGTTAGTACATCTAAATGATGTATATGCACATATTATAATGGTAACTAATACATACTTATGTACATACATACGAACCGTATAATTCTCAATCAGCATAATCCATACGTATATATATATGTGTGTGCATCGTATGAATTGAATTAAGTATGAATATATGGAAATCTATTAATTGTGTAATTAATTAGTACCATGAGATTGCGTTAGCCATAGTATTTACTATGTAATATATGCACTAGATGTCTTGAATGTGACCACGGATACCCCGTAGGCACATCGACCTGTGACCCTAGCGTAGCCTGTTGAGATCATTATGTTGATTGTGTGCTAGAGTAATGACTGATGAAATATTGTACTATATGATATGTTTATAGGATTGTGGGATCACTCAGACGATACCTTGGAACCCGGACAGAGGTATTACCAGCTAAGGACCCCAGGCGAGTACATTCTCTGACAGTTTCCATTATGTTGATTATCTCTATAATTCTTGTTGTATAGCGTACATGACTTTGACACTGTTGCTTACACGAGTTAGCATCATTGAGACCTGTCATGAGGAGTCGTGATTGGAATCCATCGTGCTAGCTGGGGAAAATGGGGAAGTATTAGTAGTTTATGTGATCATACCCAACTTACATGCAGCATTAGCTCACCCACATTTCACGTCGGTGCAGCCTTACCCTTACATGCCTCATCGCTGTTACATCTGGTTAGCCTGACCTGTTGGGGATGACCGCTAACTAATATAATGAGTCATATAGCCCAAGCCGATCACATGATATACTGATGTTTTACACACTTAGATAGATGATTCTTGACATGTATCTTGATAGACTGATCTTGTATTTCCACATGTTCTAGTGGTTGTTCTTATACACACTTACATACCAGTTCTTTGTACTTGTGTACACTTATAGTTCTATTCCTTGTCAGATGCATATTGATGATGATGTTCCAGTACTTTATTCCAGTATTTCTCATTGCCAGTATTTCTGTCACGCCCCAGTCCCAAAATACCGAGGGACCGGATACGTGGCAATGGCCAGCAGTACGCACCGATGGACAAACCCAATTTAATAGATCCATCAGGGCATACTTAAGCTGTAAAATTAAGTCTACGACAACATGGTACAACTAATTTTATCCACATAAGATATAAAATATGATCCACAGAATAATAAGGAATATAAATCATCAGCTAGTCTCAACAAAATGCTTCGGGGAACAACCCGATAAATATCTAATACAATGGTTCAACAGACTAGAAAGTAAATGACTGAAATAAATAATAAATACTGAGCATGAACATGGATGCTCAGGAGAAGTCTTCGGCTAACACCTCATCCTCGGATGGCGGTACAGATCCTGGATCAGCTCCTGCTCCGGTCCCGTATACCTCGGGATAGATCTCGTCCTCAAATCCTGGGAACATGATCCGGATCCAGGTCCTCAGGGGACATAGCAAGGTACAAGAAAGCTCATGCCAAATAAATGCAGTACAGCAGATAATGAAATAAATAGGGCAAATAAGTAACCATCTAAGTGAAATGCAAGTGAGAGCAACACGAGTACTCAGGCTGAGCCACTACAAGCTCTGTGTCGGGGAGCCGGTAGTGGTAATAACACGTAATGTGCCTAGGTCTGCTACGAGAGTCTACGGCCTCACAATAGTAGTAGATATATATAGAAAATAGCCTGTAGCCTGTGTGTCTCTCCCCACCCCATGTAACCACGCATATCATGACCATAACGTCTCATGTCCATGTCAAGCGGGATCATCACTAATGCAACAAGTCATATGTATCTATGAATATAGTATCTCTGTCAAGTCCTGTATCCTATACAGAATCACCACGAATATCTCGAGAATATCCTGTCTCATGAACAGTGTCAAGTGTCCTGGGTCGTATGGTACTTGATAAGACAAGTACGAGAATATAAAGTGTCACGAATGTCCATCTCTACATGACAGTACCCAACACCGCGTACAGTGTTGGCACCCGACTGATAATCGGACGCTAAGTACGTCACACGGTCCTAGGTTGAGCATGTACAGCAATATAGTGAAGCAAGAAAATATGTATCAATACTGCAGAGTTTGGCAAGGTACACTTGCCTGATGTTTGAATATCCACAATCGTCCCGGTATCAGTGAATCCTGTGGGTACTCCTCCAAAAGCTGTAATAAACATCACTAACCGTCTCAGAAGATGTCAAATAGCTAGAAATGTCTGTCCTTACGTCCAATTTAGACACAGAGGCAAAAAGGTCATTTCCGGGCCAAAGCGGGATCCACATGTGGCCCACTTTGCACCGAAAAGCGTGTCAGGGTCAAAGTCTCCAAATTCCTCAAACTCAGTATCTACAAGTCAGGAACGATGATACGAACCCAACGGAACTTCCAGAATTGGATTCCGATGAGCCGATCACAAAATCGCCCGTCAAGTGGAGCTTGTGGGGCCCACGATACGCAATTTTGTCAACGTTCTCAGAATCGGACCAAACTTGGGTCACAGGACCAGCGTATTGCTACGAGTCCGATGGCGTAAGTTTTGTCTCGATCCGACGTGTATACACAAAGTTACAGCGTATTCCAGAAAAGTCGGATACAGGGCGTTGTTCGCGGATACGCACTGATTCCGGTGTGCTCGCACATCCGAATCAGCTTCTGCGAAATCTCACACGTCCGTATCAACGCACACGTATCTGTGAAGACCGCACGCGACCAAGTCGTCCCGTTTGGCGGGGCGTACTCAGTTCCGGGGTAAATCGGGGCATTATTTTTTCTGTTTTTGGATCGCGGTGTGCGATCACCACAAGACGCGATGCACCGAGCGGGTTGCACGGGCACTGAGAGGGTTATACTGTTTACGCATAGCAACTGACGGAAACTAAAATGGAGTTACGATGAGGGAGAAAACGGTACCTGAACCGAGCTCCGAGAATCTGAGTTTTTACGTGTTCGAGATATTTCGTGTCCTGGTCCGAATCTACCGTGTCCGCGTGCCTGTCGTATCACCTTGACACTAGCCGAGTCAGGATTGGGGCAACTGCCTAGGTTGTTGGAGGTGAACCATTCCAGTCGGCGGAGGGAGGCTCGTCGGCTGCTGTTCCCAGCGACGAGTCGGGGTTGAGGGGGAGTCGGGGTCGGCGGTGAGTAGCAGCGCCGGAGTCGGGCTGCGGGTTGGGAGGTCGACGAGGGGACTGGATCTCGGCGAGGGCTGCTCGCGGCGTGGCGTCGATCAGAGTACGGCGGACGCGGCAGAGGTAAGTTCGAGCAAAAGGGGTCGGGTCAGGCGCGGCTTGGTGTAGGGGTCGGCGGGGTTGATCGACGGTGAGGGGGTCAATCCGGCGGCGGCATCTCGAGGCGGGGTTGATCAGAGGGGATGCGGCAGAGAAGGGGGAAAGAGGGCATCGCCGACGTCGAGGCGGCCTCTTATAGGCTGCTAGAGGACTCTGCGGCTAGGGCTTCCATCTGGTTTTGGGTCCGGGTCGGGTTTGGCTCGGATTCGACCCGACCCAACCCATCAAGTTGGTTTGGTTCACGCAGCGGTCCGGTTCAGGGTTGGTTTAACTTGGGTTCGGTTTAATTTGAGTTCGGTTCACTCTTCCAATAGTTTTTAAGGCTTTAAACGCGTTTCCGGAGTCCAATTAAATTCACCGAAAAATACCACATGTCCGGTTTTCCATTTTACACCATAAAATATTATTTTCATAATATTTTAACACCAATAAACTATATTTAAAAATACTTAACTCCTAATTACCTTGTTTCTTCTTCCGAATAATACCAAAAATTTTTGGGGGAAAAATATAAAAAAATTATTCTGAAAATAGGGTGTTTACAATCTTCCCTCCTTAAAAGGATTGCGTCCTCGCAATCAAAGAGTAAGCTACAAAAGAAAGAATTATGGAAATACAAGGTTGCTTAGTTTACAACTGCCTCCTCGAACAAGTGGGGGTAACGCTGGCGCATACTATCTTCTCGTTCCCAAGTCGATTCTCCAGGGGAATGATGTTTCCATGCTACACGAACCAGTCTGATTGTCTGTCCCCACAATGTCTTCTCACTGACGTCGAGGATGCCAACTGATTGTTCTTCATATCTCAAGCTTGGGCCCACTGCGATCTCTGAATGATCGACTACGTGACTTGGGTCGGTCACGTACCTTCGCAACTATGAGACGTGGAATACGTCATGCACTCCCTCTAAGGATGGAGGTAATGCAAGACGATAGGCCACCTCACCAACTGGCTCTAGAATGTCAAATGGTCCAATATATCTTGGGCTCAACTTGCCTCTGCTCCCGAATCTGATAGTACCACGAGTGGGCAAAATCCTCAAGAATACGTGCTCTCCTTCTTTAAACTCTAGGGGACGTCTGTGCGTATCTGCCCAATGCTTTTGTCTGTCCTGAGCTGCACGAAGGTGATTCTGAATCTGTTTCACTTTCTCCACTGTCTGCGTTACCAATTCTGGACCCAGTATTTAACGTTCACCAACGTCACTCCAACATATAGGCGATCTGCATTTTCTTCCGTATAATGCCTCGAAGGGTGCCATCTGAATGCTGGCCTGATAACTGTTATTGTAGGAGAACTCCACCAAGTACAAATGATCTTCCCAAGATCCTCCGAAGTCTAGCATACATGATCGCAACATGTCCTCCAATATCTGAATGGTGCGCTCCGATTGGCCATCTGTCTGTGGGTGGTATGCCGTGCTGAATTTGAGTCTGGTGCCCAGACTCTCTTGCATGCTTCTCCAGAAGTGAGAGGTAAATCTTGAATCTCGATCCGATACAATACTAACAGGCACTCCATGTAATTTGACAATTTGTCGCATATACATGTCGGCTAGTACCTCTGTGGACTGTCCAACTCTAAATGGCAAGAAGTGTGTCGATTTAGTGAGTCGATCCACTATAACCCATACTGTGTCTCTTCCGCTGGGGCTCCTCGAAAATCCTGTGACAAAATCCATCATGATATCCTCCCACTTCCATTCTGGTATAGGAAGCGGCTGTAACATACCTGCAGTCCTCTAATGTTCGGCCTTCACCTGCTGGCAGACTAAGCATTTGGTCACAAATCTCGCAATCTCCCTTTTCATTCCATGCCACCAGTAATACTGTATCAAGTCTCGATACATCTTTGTTCCTCCTGGATGAACAGAGTACATAGAGCTATGTGCTTTCGTCATTAACTCCTGTCTCAATTCTTCATTTGGAACATATAGGCGATTTCCAAACCTCAACGTCCCATCTTCGTGTATGTGAAGTCCTGTCTGCATGCCTGCTTCTGTCCTCTCTTTCAACCTTCTAAATCTAGCATCGGTGGGCAATGCCTCCTTAATCTTCTCCACGAGTGATGACTTAATTTCAAGATTAGCCATCAAGCCATTCTGTCCTGGTAAGACAACCTCTATCTGAAGCTCCTGTAGATCTTTCAATAACTCGGGCTGCATCGTCAAGAAATAAGCCGTAGGCTTTCTGCTGAGCGCATCTGCAATGACATTTGCCTTTCCCGGATGATACTACAGATCTATGTCAAAATCTACTATCAATTCAAGCCAACGCCTCTGCCTCATGTTAAGCTCCTTCTGAGTATATACATACTTCAGACTTTTGTGATATGTAAAGATGTCTACTTTCTCCCCGTAAAGATAGTGCCTCCAAATCTTCAATGCAAATATAACTGCTGCTAACTCCAGATCGTGTGTTGGATAGTTTTTCTCGTGAACCTTCAATTGTCTCGATGCATAAGCAATGACTTTGCCATGTTGCATCAAAACACATCCCAATCCGCTACCTGATGCATCGCTGTAAACAACAAAACCTCCTGACCCTGAAGGAAGAGTCAAGACAGGTGCTGTTGTTAATCTTTTCTTCAATTCTTCGAAGGCCTTCTGGCAGTCTTCGGTCCATATAAACTCCTGGTCTTTGCGTGTCAACTTCGTCATCGGTTCTGCAATCCTTGAGAAATTTTCTACAAACCTTCGGTAATATCCCGCAAGTCCGAGAAAACTTCTCACCTCTGCAACTGATGTGGGTGTAGGCCAAGTCTCTATTGCCGCAACTTTCTCTGGATCCACTGAAAGTCCTTCTCCTGAGATGATATGTCCCAAGAAAGGTACTTTGTCCATACAGAACTCACACTTACTGAGTTTGGCATATAACTTCTCCTGTCTCAAGGTCTCGAACACGATTCTGAGAATCTTCTCGTGCTCTTCATGGCTCTTGGAATATATGAGAATGTCGTCGATGAACACAACCACAAATTTATCTAAGAACTGATGGAAGACTTTGTTTATTAGAATCATAAACACTGTTGGCGCGTTGGTTAAACCAAACGGCATTACCAAGAACTCATAATGTTCATACTTAGTCCTGAAAGCTGTCTTCGGTATGTCTTCCTTTCTTACTTTGATCTGATGATATCCGGATCGAAGGTCAATCTTCGAGAATACCCTTGCACCACTTAACTGATCGAATAGATCATCAATGCGTGGTAAGGGATACCTGTTCTTGATGGTCACAGCATTCAGTGCCCTGTAGTCAATGCATAACCGTACTGTTCCATCCTTCTTTGGCACAAATAATATGGGTGCTCCCCAAGGTGAAACACTGGGCCGAATGAAACCCTTCTCCAGAAGGTCGTCAACCTGTTCTTTCAACTCCACTAACTCCTTCGGTGCCAGCCGATATACTGATAAAGTGATAGGCTCTGCTCCTGAAGTTAAGTCTATTATGAATTCTATTTCCCGATCAGGTGGTAAACCTGGAAGATCATCAGGAAATACATCCACAAATTCTGATATGACTCTTGGGTAACCTGTCTCTCCTTCTACAGATAGTACCCTAAGAGTAGGCTGAACTCCTTGCTCTACTGCTCCTCGGAGAATCTCGAATTCTGGATGTCCAGGCAGTCTAAATATAACCCTTCCAAGCCGACAATCAAGAGTCGCATGGTACTGACTTAACCAGTCCATACCAAGTACGACATCATAGTCAGGCATCGAAAAGATCAGAAATTGGGCTCGCATCTCTCTCCCACAAACTACTACAGAACATGATCTACAGACGTCACTAACCGGAATAATTTCACCTCCCGTAAAAATTCTTTTCATCTTCGGAAGGGGTGCGGTAGCTACTCTATGGGTGGCTACAAAGCTAGCTGCTATAAATGAATACGATGCTCCAGAATCAAATAATGCTACAGCTGGTAATGAAGCTACTAAAATAGTACCTGCGATGACCTCGCCCGTAGTAGCTTTCTGCTCAACAGCTAATGTGAATGCCTGGCCTCTTCCCTGAGTAGGACCTCTCTGCTGCTGCTGCTGAAATAGGACTGCCTGTGGTGCCAGTGGTGGTCTCTGCTAGTAGCCCCCTGTAGCTGGTGGTCTAACTCCTCCAGCTCCTGTCTGCTGTGCTCCTACTGCTGGATAAGCTGGTCGTGGTGCAGGCAAGGCTAGTCTCGGTGCTTCGTCTCTATGTTTAGTGCAGTCTCTGAATAGATGCTGGTCTGATCCACAAAGCAGGCATAGTCCTAATTTATGCCTGCAGTCTCTCTCAATGTGTCCTACCTTGCCGCAGTGGTGACAGGTAGGAAGAGATATGGCCCTGTGTGCTGCTCTCTCCGGTATACTCCTCTGGAATCGTTTTGCAGAATCTCCAGGTGCTGTCTTGGTTAGTGCGGATGTGTTTGGCCTCTTCAGATTCGATTCCCTTCTAGTGACGTGCTCCATGCGTCGTGCTGCTGCAAGGACCTCGGTATAAGATGTAGGTGCGACCGAGCCAATCAATCTCTGAAGCTCGACTTCAGTCCATCAAAGAACTTTTCAGCTTTCTCTTCCTCTGTCGAGATCAATGTTGGAGCGAAGCGACTTAGGCGTATAAATTCCGTATTATATTCTTCCACTGTCATACTGCCTTGGATGAGGCGGTTGAACTTGTCTCTGAGCTCTGATCGTGCAACTGCCGGAATGTACATCTCTTGGAAGAGTCTGGAGAACTCTTCCCAAGTGACTCGGTTCTGTCCGAGCCTCCTTTCTTCTGCTAGCCACCAGTGATGCGCATTCTCAGTTAACTGCATTCTGACTGCAGTCATCCACTTTTCTCTCGGAAGTTCAGCGGCTTCCAACTGATGCTGAATGTTAGTGAGCCATTCATGAACTTCTGTTGGCCCTTCTTTACCAGAAAATGTACGAGGCTTGAGATGACAAAAATCGGTGATAGATCCCGTTGCTGTTCGCCTCGTTGGTGGATTTGCCTGCTCCAATGCGGATACCAGGCTGGTCCTCAGATACTCTGCCTCCTGGCGATGGGCCTCTTGCTGAATCTGCTGCTGGGCCTGCATCATGGCATACATCATCTGTAATATCTGTTGCCCGTCCATGGCTTGTCCGGGCGAGAAAACTGGCATATGGGGAGTGAACTGTGGTGGAGGTGGGATGTCATCTCTCCGGAACCTTGGATTAGGCTGACCGGTTTGGTCGCTCTGCGATGCTTGTCCTCCATTCCCTGGAGTCACTCCGTCTGTGTAAGTAACCACAGCGTCGTATGGCGTATCCAATGGAATCTCGTCTCCGTTCCTGGGATCCATTTCTCTGCAACCAAGAGATAAACTGTAAGAAGGCACAGAGGAATCAACACAGGATGCAGTTCAAGTAACAATTTCGAGTTTGATATAGAGTTCAATAATGGTTTAAATAATGGATGAGATCCCACAATCTATCCTATCCTTAGGGCAGGCTGGTTCGGTCCCTAAGTTAAAACCAAATAATTTAGTCGTAGACCTGCATGGGCCACCACAAAAACCATGTCACGCCCCAGTCCCAAAATACGGAGGGACCATATACGTGGCAATGGCCAGCAGTACGCACCGATGGACAAACCCAATTTAATGGATCCATCAGGGCATACTTAAGCTATAAAATCAAGTCTACGACAACATGGTACAACTAATCTCATCCACACAAGATATAAAATATGATCCATAGAATAATAAGGAATGTAAATCATCAGCTAGTCTCAACAAAATGCTTCGGGGAACAACCCGATAAATATCTAATACAATGGTTCAACAGACCAGAAAGTAAATGACTGAAATAAATAATAAATACTGAGCATGAACATGCATGCTCAGGAGAAGTCTTCGGCTAACACCTCGTCCTCGGATGGCGGTACAGATCCTGGATCAGCTCCTGCTCCGGTCCCGTATACCTCGGGATAGATCTCGCCCTCAAATCCTGGGGAAATAATCCGGATCCAGGTCCTCAGGGGACATAGCAAGGTACAAGAAAGCTCATGCCAAATAAATGCAGTGCAGTAGATAATGAAATAAATAGAGCAAATAAGTAACCATCTAAGTGAAATGCAAGTGAGAGCAACACGAATACTCAGGCTGAGCCACTACAAGCTCTGTGTCGGGGAGCCGGTAGTGGTAATAACACGTAATGTGCCTAGCTCTCCTACGAGAGTCTACGACCTCACGATAGTAGTAGATATATATATAAAATAGCCTGTAGCCTGTGTGTCTCTCCCCACCCCATGTAACCACGCATATCATGACCATAACGTCTCATGTCCATGTCAAGCGGGATCATCACTAATGCAACAAGTCATATGTATCTATGAATATAGTATCTCTGTCAAGTCCTGTATCCTATACAGAATCACCACGAATATCTCAGGAATATCCTGTCTCATGAACAGTGTCAAGTGTCCTGGGTCGTATGGTACTTGATAAGACAAGTACGAGAATATAAAGTGTCACGAATGTCCATATCTACATGACAGTACCCAACATCGCGTACAGTGTTGGCACCCGACTGATAATCGGACGCTAAGTACGTCACACTGTCCTAGGTTGAGCATGCACAGCAATATAGTGAAGCAAGAAAATATGTATTAATACTGCAGAGTTTGGCAAGGTACACTTGCCTGATGTTTGAATATCCACAATCGTCCCGGTATCAGTGAATCATGTGGGTACTCCTCCAAAAGCTGTAATAAATATCACCAACCGTCTCAGAAGATGTCAAATATCTAGAAATGCCTGTCCTTACGTCCAATTTGGATACAGGGGCAAAAAGGTCATTTCCAGGCCAAAGCGGGATCCACATGTGGCCCACTTTGCACCAAAAAGCGTGTCAGGGTCAAAGGTCTCCAAATTCCTCAAACTTAGTATCTACAAGTCAGGAACGATGATACGAACCCAACGGAACTTCCAGAATTGGATTCCGATGAGCCGATCACAAAATCGCCTATCAAGTGGAGCCTGTAGGGCCCACGATACGCGATTTTGTCAACGTTCTCAGAATCGGACCAAACTTGGGTCACAGGACCAACGTATTGCTACGAATCCGATGGTGCAAGTTTCGTCTCGATCCGACATGTGTACACAAAGTTACAGTGTGTTCCAAAAAAGTCAAATACGGGGCGTTGTCCAAGGATACGCACTGATTTCGGTGTGTTCGCACATCCGAATCAGCTTCTGCAAAATCTCGCACGTCCGTATCAACGACGCGCACGTATCTGTGAAGACCGCACGCGACCAAGTCATCCCGTTTGGTGGGGCGTACTCAGTTTTGGGATGAATCGGGGCATTATTTTTCCTATTTTTGGATCGCGGTGTGCGATCACCACAAGACGCGATGCACCGAGCGGGTTGCACGGGCACCGAGAGGGTTATACTGTCTACGTGTAGCAATTGACGGAAACTAAAACAGAGTTACGATGAGGGAGAAAATGGTACCTGAACCGAGCTCCGAGAATTTGAGTTTTCACGTGTCCGAGATGTTCCGTGTCCTGGTCCGAATCTACCGTATCCGCGTGCCTGTCGTGTCTCCTTGACACGAGCCGAGTCAGGATCGGGAGCGACTTCCTAGGTTGCTGGAGGCGAACCGTTCCAGTCAACGGAGGGAGGCTCGTCGGCTGCTGTTTCCAGCGACGAGTCGGGGTTGAGGGGGAGTCGGGTTCGGCGGTGAGTAGCAGCGCCGGAGTCGGGCTGCGGGTGGGGAGGTCGACGAGGGGACTGGAGCTCGGCAAGGGCTGCTCGCGGCGTGGCGTCGATCAGAGTACGGCAGACGCGGCGGAGGTAAGTTCGAGCAAAAGGGGTCGGGTCAGGCGCGGCTTGGTGTAGGGGTCGGCGGGGTTGATCGACGGTAAGGGGGTCGATCCGGCGGCGGCGTCTCGAGGCGGGGTTGATCAGAGAGGATGCGGCGGAGAAGAGGGAAAGAGGGCAGCACCGACGTCGAGGCGGCCTCTTATAGGCTGCTACAGGACTCTGCGGCTAGGGCTTCCATCTAGTTTTGGGTCCGGGTCGGGTTTGGCTCTGATCCGACCCGACCCAACCCATCAAGTTGGTTTGGTTCACGCAGTGGTCCGGTTCAGGGTTGGTTTAACTTGGGTTCAGTTTAATTTGAGTTTGGTTCACTCTTCCAATAGTTTTTAAGGCTTTAAACGCGTTTTCGGAGTCCAATTAAATTCACCGAAAAATACCTCATTTTCGGTTTTCCATTTTACACCATAAAATATTATTTCCATAATATTTTAACACCAATAAACTGTATTTAAAAATACTTAACTCCCAATTACCTTGCTTCTTCTTCCGAATAATACCGAAATTTTTTGGGGGAAAAATATAAAAAAATTATTCTGAAAATAGGGTGTTTACAATTTCATTCTGTCTTGTATTTCTTTACACTGTATTATAGTTTTTGTCAATATATGTGGAACTGCTGTTAGAGGTGTATTTTCGTTCCAATCCTGACTGGATATTTTTTCCAGAGAATCTTAAGGATTTCTGTACCACGCACTACGGACCAGGTATAGAGACAGACTATGTACCAGAGATCCTAGAGGAGACCATGCTTCTAGATGAGGCTTTGCCTACAGCTATCTAGATAGTATTTATTTATGTTTAAGACTTATGGAGGTTATTTCAGTTTATGTTTAGACTTATGTTAAGTTTGATTGGAGATTTGTGTTGGACAGCTAGACTATGAGTTATCTTTATGTTTGAGACATGGTGTTTAACTAAGTCATTTCCTTTTATCTTTTATTGTGCCTTATAGTTGTTGTGATTGAGTTATATTGTGAGATTATGGAGATGTATATTATTGACAGGTGTTTAGTTATTTAGTGTTACTGTGACCTAGACAGCGTTCTACCGCCGATGCTGCAGTGTAGGCTGGACGTACCCACGCTCTCGTGCCCCTGTACTGGGTGCGGGTCATGACACGTTTTTAGTGGTGGCCCATGCATGTCTAGTTTCGCAAGTTATACGATATCGTAGTAGTGCGATAACTCAGTTGTACTGCTGCGAGCCTGTGCTAGGATATAGGAAATAGGATCTAGGATGAGAATATGCTCAATCACACTAGGAAATTCTGAACTTCTTATTGCTATTCTAATGGATTGCTCCTTTAGCACTTTAGTGTCCTTCCTTGATAATATCACATCTATCACCTTAATTGATTCTTTGATCTGTATTCAGGATGTCGCCGAATACTAGATCCATGAGAATGGGAGCAGCCAATTCAGAGAGAACTGCCACCTCTCAACCTGACGAACAGATACCTGGAGATTCTCCTACATCTCCTGTTCGTGTGGGAGTACCTGCAATTAACGGGATTCCTCTTCCACCTATACAGAGGATTGCCCCAGCTATGACAGACAACCTTCCACCACCACCGACACCGATTCCCGGAGGAGTGCCCGCTGACGGGGCACAGATGTTCGCATTGATGCAGGGCATGCTAGAGGCCCAGAGAGTAACAGCAGAAGCTCAGCATGTTCAAGCTGAGGCTCAGAGAATGCAAGCAAAAGCACACCAGGCGCAAACCGAACTGATGAGAGAGAGCATGGAGAATGCTCATCAGATGACTCTCCAGGCTGTGGAGAGAGTAGCACGACAACCACAACATCAAGGTCAGCAACAACAGAGGCCCGGTACCATAGTGGACTTTAAGAGGATGATGCCTCGAGAGTTCAAAGGCACAGAAGGAATACTATATGCTGACGAATGGTTAGAAGACATAGAAAGGAATTTGCGCTTATCACATATTCCGGAGATTCTTCAGATAGAGGCCGCTGGCAGTCAGATGTTTGATATCGCACTGACGTGGTATCGTACAGAGCCGAGACTCGCCGCTGAAGGACTTACTTGGGAGAACTTTAAAGAACTCTTCAAAGAGAAATTCTTTCCTGATGTAGCCTTGGGAGCATTAGAAAGTCAGTTCCATGACTTAGTCCAAGGAGGCATGTCAGTCGACGAATATGCTGCAGAGTTTTGCCATTGAGTCAATTTGCGCCATCGATGGTTCGAGACCCAGGAGACAGAGCTCAGAAGTTCAGGAAGGGATTAAACAGGAAGAACAAGTCTCGTACTTCGGGACGACGTACTGCTACATTTGAGGGTATTCTGATGGATGCCCAGATTGCCGAAGACGACTTGGACCTCAGGCCCAAGAGAGGACGCGATATATCTGGAGCAACAGAAGGTAACACAGGACCAGCCAAGCGCCCATACTTCCAACAACAACAACATAGGCCACACCAGCAACAACACCAGCAGCAACACCAGCAACAGGCACCAGTTCGAGGACATGCTCAACAACAGCAACCACAGAGGCATAATCAACTCGCTACCCCATGTTCGTATTGTGGAAAGATGGGACATACAAGAGACATCTGCAGAAAAAGGTTGGGCACTTGCTTATCATGTGGGTCAGCAGCACATCAGCTGAGGGACTGCCCAGCTATTCAGACTTGCCAAGGAGGAGGAGCAGCTCAGAGAGGACTAGCCAGAGCACCTATTATACCAGGAGGCCAGCAGAGAGGACCTCCACTTCCATCACAGAAGGAGAGGTTTGCTCAGCAACAGCAGCAACAAAGAGGAGCACCACAAGGATGAGCTTACGCCATGACCACTGAGGAGGCCGAGCCAGCTGGAGACATGATTTCAGGATCAGTTTTACTCGATTCTATTCCAGCACTTGCATTGTTTGATTCTGGCGCTTCCCATAGTTTCGTATCTGTATCTTATGCCCTTAAACATCATTTAGAAATGGGACCATTAGATAGGACTTGCAAGATCACGACAGGAGGAGGCATTATCCTAGTCAGTGATTATTGCAAGGATCGGAGAGTGTCATTGGAAGGCCGAGAGTTGAGCGTGAGTTTACTCGTCATGCCACTCCCGGAATACGATATTGTACTCGGAATGGACTGGCTGAGTAAACACCATGCTTCCATAGATTGTCACAGAGGAAGAGTAGTATTTCGACCACCAGGAGAGCCAGAGTTTGAGATTGCCAGAGGAGCAGAGGAGCAGAGCAGAGGCACTTTTTGCGGAGCCAGGGTGGAAGAAGAAGAGATACCGCATCCACTTATAGCAGAGTTCCTGGATGTATTTCCAGAGGAGTTGCCAGGTTTGCCGCCAGACAGAGACGTTGAGTTTTCTATAGACTTGATACCAGGAACGGAGCCTATTTCACAACATGTCTATAGAGTTAACAACAACGAGTTGGTAGAACTGAAACAAGTTGAGAAGCTGCAAGACAAAGGTTTTATTAGATCCAGTTCATCGCCATGGGGAGCACCGGTATTATTTGTACCAAAGAAGGAAGGCACGGTACGTATGTGTATCGATTATAGAGCTTTGAATAACCTCACTATCAAAAATAAATACCCGCTGCCGAGGATAGATGATCTTTTCGATCAATTGAACGAAGCGAAGGTGTTTTCAAAAATAGACTTGAGGTCAGGCTATCATCAGGTGAAAGTGAAGAAAGAAGACATACCGAAGACCGCCTTTCGAACCAGATATGGCCAGTTTGAATTTACAGTAATGCCGTTTGGTTTAACCAATGCACCAGCAGTATTTATGAACCTGATGAACAAGGTATTCCACCAGTACCTTGACAAGTTCGTAGTGGTGTTTATTGACAACATTCTAGTATATTAAAAAACCCCCGAAGAGCATGAAGAGCACTTGAGAATAGTCTTAGAAACTCTCAGGAGAGAGAAATTATATGAAAAGCTTTCAAAGTGTGAGTTCTTTCTTGAAAAGGTTGAATTTCTTGGACACATGGTAACGGGTGACAGAATTTCAGTTAACCCAAAGAAGATAGAGGCAGTGAAGTCATAGACTACCCCCAGTACGGTAGCTGAAATCAGGAGCTTTCTCGGACTAGCAGGATACTACAGGAGATTTGTACAAGACTTCTCCAAGATTGTAGAGCCAATGACTAGGCTGACCAAGAAAGATATAGAATTGTAAACCCCCTCGACCAGATTCCAGTATTTTAGGAATATTTTTCGAGATTTAGGATTTGTTGCAATATTTTAAAATTATTTTGCTTACATATCCTATTGACTTGTGCACCTGTCCGTCACCTAATTATTTGGAGCTTTACCTTGACTGTTATCCCCGAACGAAGTTCACATACCTCTCCTAGACATGCCAGTCTACTATCCTGCACTTTGTGCAACTCCCAGATACTCAGTTTTGAGCCTCGTATGAGACGCACAAATCTCGTTGCAAACGTCCGTATTTAATTCCTATTTTAAATCCCAGACCTGTACCCATCCCTGTTCCAATAGCAATTTGAGGCCCAACATGCACCCGTTTTGTCCAGACAAAAATACGTTATTTTTCTACTCTGAGTATGCTACATTTAGTGTATTGACACCGTAGAAAAATTATGACCCTACCTGCCTCTAAATAATTAGAGAACACCGTGCGCAGTATTTATTAATTAAATAAATACGATGGCCCGTATCACCCCAAAACCAGGCCCAGTACCTGTCCAGACTCACCCCCACCCCCTCGGGACCCTCGCACAGTAATTTTCCTCAATTTTGTGAATTTTAGTAATTTCAGAAATCAGGTGTTTTTCCCAGCCAATTTTGTAATTGCGCAATTTCCCAAAATAGGACCTTTGCGCAATTTACGAAATTACAGGGACTTTTCTGTAAATTACCCTGCGAGGTGTCACCCCCTGATTGGTCGGTGAACGTGCACCGTCCATTCCAAAAGGAGTCCAGATTCGATGTATTTACATTAAGTAAATATCTTAAATGTAAATTACATTTTTACCCTAATTATTTCTATAAAATAAATGAAAAAGAAAATAAAAAATAAAATCAGAAAAACCTAAACCTACCCCCAGCCCGCAGCCGATCCCCCCCCGGCCGGCGGCGAGCCCCCCCCCCTCGCCGGCGTCACCCCGCGACCGCCGCCCGCGGCGGAGCCGACCCCCCCCCCCGCTCAGATCCCTCTCTCTCCTTCTCCCCAGCTCCTATTCTCCTCCTCCTCCCCGCCTGTGCGTCCCCGCGACCGCCGGCAAGCTCAGCCCCCCCGACCCCTCGAGCTCCACCGCCTCTACCCTCTCTCGGCCTCGACCTCCCCTCCTCCCCGAGCTCCACCACCAACCCCTCACGTCTCCGCCACCATCGCCACTCCATCAGAACCCCCCCGTCGCCATCTCCTCCACTCCGCCACTCGCCACCCCCCCGGCCGCCCTTCCTCCTCTTCCCTCCACCTCCACCCCCATCTCAGGCCGCCGCCACCACCATCCTCCACCACCAGCACCAACGCCACCACCACGACCCACTCCTTCTCCTCCTCACCATGGAACTCCTCCCCCTAACCCTAACCTAGCCCGAGCCGCCACCCCCCGGCCGCTGAGCTCAGCCCAGCGCCCAGCCGCCTTCCACCTGACTTCTCCCCCACTGCGGCTTCAGACTCCGGCCACTGTCCAGCTCCGACTCGCTGTGCAGACTCCGGCCAACTCCTGAACGATGCCCAGAACTCCTCCGTCGACGAGTCGACGACCCCGGAGCCCTAGCCGCAGCGCCGTGCCCTGCCCGGATGCCCCGCTGACCGACGAGCTTCGCTTGAGCGCCTCCGGCGAAGCCCCGGCGAGTCTCCACTGGACTCGGACTGGACACAGCAGCTGGACACGGCCCGGACACGTCCAGGACACGAAATAGTCCCCCAGGCACAGGGAAAATTCATTTCACGGAGCCCTGTTCAGGTATATTTTTCTCTCACCTCGTAGCTCTGTTTCCGATTCCGTCAGTTGCGTCGTGTAGACTGTATAACCCTCTCGGTGCCCGTGCAACCCGCTCGGTGCATCGCGTCCTGTGGCGATCGCGGTACGCGATCCAAATACAGGAAAAACAACGACCCGATTCACCCCGGAACTGAGTACGCCCCGCCAAACGGGACGACTTGGTCGTACGCGGTCTTTACCGAAACGTGCGCGACGTTGATACGGACGTGTAGGAATTCGGAGAAGTTGATTTGGATGTGCGTGCACACCGGAATCAACGCGTATCCGCCGACACCGCCCTGTATTCGTCAGTTCTGGAACACGCTGCAACTTTGTGTACACACGTCGGATCGAGACGAAACTTGCGCCATCGGACTCGTAGCAATACGCTGGTCCTGTGAGCCAAGTTTGGTTCGATTCTGGAAACGTTGACAAAATCCCGTATCGTGGGCCCCACAGGCTCCACCTGACGGGCGATTTTGTGACCGGCTCATCGGAATCCAATTCTGGAAGTTCCGTTGAGTTCGTATCAGCGTTCCTGACTCGTTGACACTGAGTTTGGCGAATTTGGAGACCTTTGACCCTGACACGTTCTTCGGTGCAAAGCGGCCCACATGTGGACCCCGTTTTGACCAGAAACTGTCATTTTTGCCCCTGTGTCCAAATTGGACTTAAGGACAGGCGTTTCTAGCTATTTGATATTTTCTGAGACTGTTAGTGATGTTTATTTCAGTATCCGGAGATATTTATTCTGAGGCCATAGTTCTGACTTTTGGCATTTGACATCTGGACATTATATTTGCAGCTCTCCCGCCAGGCAAGTATACCTTGCCTTGTTATACTGTTGAAATTCAGTTATTGTTAGTTACATGTTTATTTATTATATAAATGTGCGCGTCCGAGAACACTCGGGTGCAGTCAACGAAGGCGTTGACGTTAGGATTGTATCTGACCTAGTGTCTAGTAGACCCACCTAAAGTTGTGAAGTTATTGATATGACTTCCAGGCCTTGACACGTATCATTACACGTCACAGAGTGAGTTCATGTAGGGACGCGTGCCTCATATTCGACTGGCCATCGGTATGAGCAACACGTGTAACGGTGTCTAGCTTAGTTGTTTATTTTTATGGAGACTTGCATCATTATACGAGATGTCCACGTCGTTTTCACGACTTGTAAATCTCCATTGGGCGGGGAAGACATCTAGTAGGCGTATGGGACACCCCCTCCTTATATTCCTGTACCATACTCTTCGGAGATGGGGTTTTCCTGTACCATACTCTTCGGAGATGGGGTTTTCCTGTACCATGCTTCTCGGAGATGGGGTAGTGGTTTTTCTTGTTCCCGTTACTATGCTCCGAGGAGGATGGGGTATTCCTGTTACCCGTGCGTCCGGGGGCATATGACACATATACTAGCCAGTCCCGACGATTGGTGAATTACGTCAGCATATGTCAGGCCTACACATCTCCATGCGTACTACAAGGTCTTTAAATTGCATTCACTTAGATGGTTAGCAAACCCCATTTATTTATTCAGTATTTACATTATGGCATGTCATTTTTCTGTATCTTGCTATGTCCCTCTGAGGACCTGGTCCCCTGTCAGGTGTATATGTTCTTGAGTATTCGCAGGAGAGCAGATCCGGACATGTTACGTATATCCCGAGGAGGTCTTCTCTTCGAGCCTCGAGATTGTCAGATGTTCTTTATGGTGTGTATTCCGGTTCCTTTTGTATTCTATTTCGGCAGTAGATTTGATTTCATCTGACTGTCATTCTTAGATATCTGTATTGAGATCTAGTTACATGATTATTGGTTATTCATATTTGATTCTGTGGATGAGATTTAGATATTACCCTGTGACTTGTGATCAGTTTTACCACTTATGAATTATTGTTCATTATACAGCGTACGCACGTATATATGGTTTCCATATATTGGAGTTGCCATATATACGGGCCAGCTGGCATGGTTACGTGACCTAGTCCTACGTATTTTGGGACTGGGGCGTGACATGTTTTTAGTGGTGGCCCATGCAGGTCAGAGCATATTGTCTCGGTTACGTTACTGTACCGAGCAAGCCTGCACCTAGGATTAGAATATAGAATCTCATCCAAATTGACTATGACTTATCTTCCTTCCAGGCTGTCCTACTTACATAATTGCATCCTGCTTGATTCATGTACTTCCCTGATAATTCTTTTAGTATAGCCCATGCTAGAATATAGAAATCCTTGTTGATAGGATAATGATTAGGGTAGCATTCCTAGTCAGAATACCACTAGGGCTTTGGCATATCCTTAAGTTCGGATTACTTAGTGAACCCTAGCCTTCCTGACTTCCTTAATAAACCCTAGTCTTCCTGATTTCCTAAGTAAACCCTAGCGTCACTTACCTATAGATTAACTTACCATTGCCATGACATATTTATATAAGACTTGAATAAACCATACTAGGATTAGTTAGAGATTTGACCATAGTGTTAACCCTAGTCTTAAGAAACCAATAGAAATCTAAGATTGAATACTAGGACTGAAACCTCAACCTATGTTTGAATAACCAGAGTTTTACGCCAGAGACCCTTTACTCTTATTGGCGTAGAAACCAAATTATTCAGAAGCTTGTCCCCTTTATGACAACAACCCACTATCCCTTAGTCTTCCTTATCCTGTATCATGTCAGCCACTTAGGTAAATGCCCTGCGTAAACCTGATAATTCATAGATAACCAGCGTATAGTAACCTGATTAGGCGTAATATAAGGATAGGATTTAAGAGTAATTGTTACAGCCGTAGCTTTCCCCAGACGCGACCAAATTCTGCGCAGAGATACACCTCGAGCCCTGTGCAAAAGGAAACAGCTTTTGACGGGACATCTGGTTTTGTCTCCCCTCGAGTGTAATGATGACTTGTATCCAATAAGTCCCTAAACGACAAACCAGGAACTCCGTGCAAACCATCATCAACCATCCCCTCGATCATTGTGCAAGTACTTTTGTCAGAAGACAGGATTCATTAACTTGGCCGACAAACTCATGAGTTCTCGTACAAACTTTACGCTGCAACGCAGGAGATATTTACGCGCAGACTGTTACGCACAGACTTTTACGCAGATAACTCTGAAGCCTATTTTACGCTGATAGTTTGAATCCCTGACTTACGCCAAACTACTTTGGATCCCTACCTTGCGCTAGACAATTTGAAATTTTGTTTTACGCAAACAGTTTCAGATTTCTACCTTACGCCAAATTATTTTACCTCTGCATTACGCAGACAACCTCGAATCCCTACTTTATGCAAACTTCCTGGAATCTCTGTTTTAGGCGGACAACCTATAGTGTATAGTTAGATTGTAGAACTTAGAAGGCCATACCTCTTTTGGGTCAACTAGCGTCTTAGACAAGGAATTAGATTAATAATTGTAGATTTTGTTGAGTCTTGTCTTTTGTGAATTTGAATTGTTTGTAATTTCTCACATCATAATCTAGCGTACTTATATTTACCGTACTACCTTGACTTATGCCGCTATTATAGCCTAGTTTCGCAAGCTCATTCTTTATCAAGCTTGTTCTTGAGAGATGTATTATTGGAGTACTACACTAATACATTTCAGAATCAGTGTATTACGGTCTGATCAACCATAGTGCACTTGGTTCAACCTTCGCATAACTACTCTACGTGGATTGAGATATATAGTGATTAGTAGATAGATGTACTTGCCCGTTGGATATGCCTGAGCATATCGTATCAGCTACATAACTGTGCTGATCCGAATATGTTAATAGGGATTCCCAAAATAGCATCTCAATTCCACAACTGCTTTGACAATTCCCGTTGAATTCTTTAAACGCCTTGATCCTCACACTACTAATCTATTACCTCCCCCTTGAACTCTTGATTATTGTTTATCGTCTTCCCTTATTTCGGAAAGGCGAAACCTCGTGCCTCGTACAAATACGAGAGTGTATTGTTTCTGTACCATTTCTGTTTGTTTCTTGGGTATTACCAAACTTTATTATTAGATTTGTTTGCAGTTTAAATTGTGCTATCCTTAGAATGACCTTCCCTACCTACCTACCTACCTACGTTCCTGATACCTGCATCACTAAGGCAGCAAAATTTTTATTTTTGCCTCGTAACTTGGGTCAAGTTCAGAACTCAAGTATTACGATGAAGAAAATATCATTTTGCTATCAGGAGTCTAAATGGATTTTACCGGATGAATAATTGACTGACTCCTGAAAGGACAGCAGCACCTATGACTAGGTTGACTTGTAAGGATTAAGAATTCCTATGGACCGACATACCAGTCAGCACTTTTCTTACCCTATAGAGTTGGCCAGACTGCAGAAGCTCTAGCTATGGAGACATTACCTATTTGAGGCAGATCGTAAGATTGCACGGTATACCAGTCAGCATTGTACCAGACAAGGATTCGCATGACCAGAGTTGGTGGTCAACACCGAAGAGACAGTTAAGTAAATGCAAGGACACTTGCAAACAGTGCAAGACAAGGCAATCAGTAGGCAGACCGTCATCATCGTCCCTTGGAATTCAAAGAGGACGATCATTGCCTTCTTAAGGAAGTACTTGCTGTATTCCATGTGTCGCAACTCAGGCGTATGTGACAGACAGCAGTCAGGTTCTCAACCATTCGGAGATCACCATTTAGGCCGAGCTTGTCGTATTAGGAGCAGCCCGTAGAAATCCTTGATCATCGAGAAATGGTATTGAGAACCAGTCTTTTCCCTTGATCTGCGTAGCATGGAAGCATGACGCGCCAGAAGAATCAACTCGGAAGCGCGAGTACGACATGCGTAAACGTCTTCGAACCTATTCTTAACCCAAGATATAAATTACTTGGTTAAATTATATCTTATGCCGACTTTGACTTCTACCCCGGCTTAGTTTTAATTTCGAGGACGAAATTTTTATAAGTTGGGTAGATTGTAAACCCCCTCGACCAGATTCCAGTATTTTAGGAATATTTTTCGAGATTTAGGATTTGTTGCAATATTTTAAAATTATTTTGCTTACATATCCTATTGACTTGTGCACCTGTCCGTCACCTAATTATTTGGAGCTTTACCTTGACTGTTATCCCCGAACGAAGTTCACATACCTCTCCTAGACATGCCAGTCTACTATCCTGCACTTTGTGCAACTCCCAGATACTCAGTTTTGAGCCTCGTATGAGACGCACAAATCTCGTTGCAAACGTCCGTATTTAATTCCTATTTTAAATCCCAGACCTGTACCCATCCCTGTTCCAATAGCAATTTGAGGCCCAACATGCACCCGTTTTGTCCAGACAAAAATACGTTATTTTTCTACTCTGAGTATGCTACATTTAGTGTATTGACACCGTAGAAAAATTATGACCCTACCTGCCTCTAAATAATTAGAGAACACCGTGCGCAGTATTTATTAATTAAATAAATACGATGGCCCGTATCACCCCAAAACCAGGCCCAGTACCTGTCCAGACTCACCCCCACCCCCTCGGGACCCTCGCACAGCAATTTTCCTCAATTCTGTGAATTTTAGTAATTTCAGAAATCAGGTGTTTTTCCCAGCCAATTTTGTAATTGCGCAATTTCCCAAAATAGGACCTTTGCGCAATTTACGAAATTACAGGGACTTTTCTGTAAATTACCCTACGATATGTCACCCCCTGATTGGTCGGTGAACGTGCACCGTCCATTCCAAAAGGAGTCCAGATTCGATGTATTTACATTAAGTAAATATCTTAAATGTAAATTACATTTTTACCCTAATTATTTCTATAAAATAAATGAAAAAGAAAATAAAAAATAAAATCAGAAAAACCTAAACCTACCCCCAGCCCGCAGCCGATCCCCCCCCGGCCGGCGGCGAGCCCCCCCCCTCGCCGGCGTCATCCCGCGACCGCCGCCCGCGGCGGAGCCGACCCTCCCCCGCTCAGATCCCTCTCTCTCCTTCTCCCCAGCTCCTATTCTCCTCCTCCTCCCCGCCTGTGCGTCCCCGCGACCGCCGGCAAGCTCAGCCCCCCCCGACCCCTCGAGCTCCACCGCCTCCACCCTCTCTCGGCCTCGACCTCCCCTCCTCCCCGAGCTCCACCACCAAACCCTCACGTCTCCGCACCATCGCCACTCCATCAGAACCCCCCCCCCCCCCGTCGCCATCTCCTCCACTCCGCCACTCGCCACCCCCCCGGCCGCCCTTCCTCCTCTTCCCTCCACCTCCACCCCCATCTCAGGCCGCCGCCACCACCATCCTCCACCACCAGCACCAACGCCACCACCACGACCCACTCCTTCTCCTCCTCCTCACCATGGAACTCCTCCTCCTAACCCTAACCTAGCCCGAGCCGCCACCCCCCGGCCGCTGAGCTCTGCCCAGCGCCCAGCCGCCTTCCACCTGACTTCTCCCCCACTGCGGCTTCAGACTCCGGCCACTGTCCAGCTCCGACTCGCTGTGCAGACTCCGGCCAACTCCTGAACGATGCCCAGAACTCCTCCGTCGACGAGTCGACGACCCCGGAGCCCTAGCCGCAGCGCCGTGCCCTGCCCGGACGCCCCGCTGACCGACGAGCTTCGCCTGAGCGCCTCCGGCGAAGCCCCGGCGAGTCTCCACTGGACTCGGACTGGACACAGCAGCTGGACACGGCCCGGACACGTCCAGGACACGAAACAGTCCCCCAGACACAGGGAAAATTCATTTCACGGAGCCCTGTTCAGGTATATTTTTCTCTCACCTCGTAGCTCTGTTTCCGATTCCGTCAGTTGCGTCGTGTAGACTGTATAACCCTCTCGGTGCCCGTGCAACCCGCTCGGTGCATCGCGTCCTGTGGCGATCGCGGTACGCGATCCAAATACAGGAAAAACAACGACCCGATTCACCCCGGAACTGAGTACGCCCCGCCAAACGGGACGACTTGGTCGTACGCGGTCTTTACCGAAACGTGCGCGACGTTGATACGGACGTGTAGGAATTCGGAGAAGTTGATTTGGATGTGCGTGCACACCGGAATCAACGCGTATCCGCCGACACCGCCCTGTATTCGTCAGTTCTGGAACACGCTGCAACTTTGTGTACACACGTCGGATCGAAACGAAACTTGCACCATCGGACTCGTAGCAATACGCTGGTCCTGTGAGCCAAGTTTGGTTCGATTCTGGAAACGTTGACAAAATCCCGTATCGTGGGCCCCACAGGCTCCACCTGACGGACGATTTTGTGACCGGCTCATCGGAATCCAATTCTGGAAGTTCCGTTGAGTTCGTATCAGCGTTCCTGACTTGTTGACACTGAGTTTGGCAAATTTGGAGACCTTTGACCCTGACACGTTCTTCGGTGCAAAGCGGCCCACATGTGGACCCCGCTTTGACCAGAAACTGTCATTTTTGCCCCTGTGTCCAAATTGGACTTAAGGACAGGCATTTCTAGCTATTTGATATTTTCTGAGACTGTTAGTGATGTTTATTTCAGTATCCGGAGACATTTATTCTGAGGCCATAGTTCTGACTTTTGGCATTTGACATCTGGACATTATATTTGCAGCTCTCCCGCCAGGCAAGTATACCTTGCCTTGTTGTACTGTTTAAATTCAGTTATTGTTAGTTACATGTTTATTTATTATATAAATGTGCGCGTCCGAGAACACTCGGGTGCAGTCAACGAAGGCGTTGACGTTAGGATTGTATCTGACCTAGTGTCTAGTAGACCCACCTAAAGTTGTGAAGTTATTGATATGACTTCCAGGCCTTGACACGTATCATTACACGTCACAGAGTGAGTTCATGTAGGGACGCGTGCCTCATATTCGACTGGCCATCGGTATGAGCAACACGTGTAACGGTGTCTAGCTTAGTTGTTTATTTTTATGGAGACTTGCATCATTATACGAGATGTCCACGTCGTTTTCACGACTTGTAAATCTCCATTGGGCGGGGAAGACATCTAGTAGGCGTATGGGACACCCCCTCCTTATATTCCTGTACCATACTCTTCGGAGATGGGGTTTTCCTGTACCATACTCTTCGGAGATGGGGTTTTCCTGTACCATGCTTCTCGGAGATGGGGTAGTGGTTTTTCTTGTTCCCGTTACTATGCTCCGAGGAGGATGGGGTATTCCTGTTACCCGTGCGTCCGGGGGCATATGACACATATACTAGCCAGTCCCGACGATTGGTGAATTACGTCAGCATATGTCAGGCCTACACATCCCCATGCGTACTACAAGGTCTTTAAATTGCATTCACTTAGATGGTTAGCATACCCCATTTATTTATTCAGTATTTACATTATGGCATATCATTTTTCTGTATCTTGCTATGTCCCTCTGAGGACCTGGTCCCCTGCCAGGTGTATATGTTCTTGAGTATTCGCAGGAGAGCAGATCCGGACATGTTACGTATATCCCGAGGAGGTCTTCTCTTCGAGCCTCGAGATTGTCAGATGTTCTTTATGGTGTGTATTCCGGTTCCTTTTGTATTCTATTTCGGCAGTAGATTTGATTTCATCTGACTGTCATTCTTAGATATCTGTATTGAGATCTAGTTACATGATTATTGGTTATTCATATTTGATTCTGTGGATGAGATTTAGATATTACCCTGTGACTTGTGATCAGTTTTACCACTTATGAATTATTGTTCATTATACAGCGTACGCACGTATATATGGTTTCCATATATTGGAGTTGCCATATATACGGGCCAGCTGGCATGGTTACGTGACCTAGTCCTACGTATTTTGGGACTGGGGCGTGACATGTTTTTAGTGGTGGCCCATGCAGGTCAGAGCATATTGTCTCGGTTACGTTACTGTACCGAGCAAGCCTGCACCTAGGATTAGAATATAGAATCTCATCCAAATTGACTATGACTTATCTTCCTTCCAGGCTGTTCTACTTACATAATTGCATCCTGCTTGATTCATGTACTTCCCTGATAATTCTTTTAGTATAGCCCATGCTAGAATATAGAAATCCCTGTTGATAGGATAATGATTAAGGTAGCATTCCTAGTCAGAATACCACTAGGGCTTTGGCATATCCTTAAGTTCGGATTACTTAGTGAACCCTAGCCTTCCTGACTTCCTTAATAAACCCTAGTCTTCCTGATTTCCTAAGTAAACCCTAGCGTCACTTACCTATAGATTAACTTACCATTGCCATGACATATTTATATAAGACTTGAATAAACCATACTAGGATTAGTTAGATATTTGACCATAGTGTTAACCCTAGTCTTAAGAAACCAATAGAAATCTAAGATTGAATACTAGGACTGAAACCTCAACCTATGTTTGAATAACCAGAGTTTTACGCCAGAGACCCTTTACTCTTATTGGCGTAGAAACCAAATTATTCAGAAGCTTGTCCCCTTTATGACAACAACCCACTATCCCTTAGTCTTCCTTATCCTGTATCATGTCAGCCACTTAGGTAAATGCCCTGCGTAAACCTGATAATTCATAGATAACCAGCGTATAGTAACCTGATTAGGCGTAATGTAAGGATAGGATTTAAGAGTAATTGTTACAGCCGTAGCTTTCCCCAGACGCGACCAAATTCTGCGCAGAGATACACCTCGAGCCCTGTGCAAAAGAAAACAGCTTTTGACGGGACATCTGGTTTTGTCTCCCCTCGAGTGTAATGATGACTTGTATCCAATAAGTCCCTAAACGACAAACCAGGAACTCCGTGCAAACCATCATCAACCATCCCCTCGATCATTGTGCAAGTACTTTTGTCAGAAGACAGGATTCATTAACTTGGCTGACAAACTCATGAGTTCTCGTACAAACTTTACGTTGCAACGCAGGAGATATTTACGCGCAGACTGTTACGCACAGACTTTTACGCAGATAACTCTGAAGCCTATTTTACGCTGATAGTTTGAATCCCTGACTTACGCCAAACTACTTTGGATCCCTACCTTGCGCTAGACAATTTGAAATTTTGTTTTACGCAAACAGTTTCAGATTTCTACCTTACGCCAAATTATTTTACCTCTGCATTACGCAGACAACCCCGAATCCCTACTTTATGCAAACTTCCTGGAATCTCTGTTTTAGGCGGACAACCTATAGTATATAGTTAGATTGTAGAACTTAGAAGGCCATACCTCTTTTGGGTCAACTAGCGTCTTAGACAAGGAATTAGATTAATAATTGTAGATTTTGTTGAGTCTTGTCTTTTGTGAATTTGAATTGTTTGTAATTTCTCACATCATAATCTAGCGTACTTATATTTACCGTACTACCTTGACTTATGCCGCTATTATAGCCTAGTTTCGCAAGCTCATTCTTTATCAAGCTTGTTCTTGAGAGATGTATTATTGGAGTACTACACTAATACATTTCAGAATCAGTGTATTATGGTCTGATCAACCATAGTGCACTTGGTTCGACCTTCGCATAACTACTCTACGTGGATTGAGATATATAGTGATTAGTAGATAGATGTACTTGCCCGTTGGATATGCCTGAGCATATCGTATCAGCTACATAACTGTGCTGATCCGAATATGTTAATAGGGATTCCCAAAATAGCATCTCAATTCCACAACTGCTTTGACAATTCCCGTTGAATTCTTTAAACGCCTTGATCCTCACACTACTAATCTATTACCTCCCCCTTGAACTCTTGATTATTGTTTATCGTCTTCCCTTATTTCGGAAAGGCGAAACCTCGTGCCTCGTACAAATACGAGAGTGTATTGTTTCTGTACCATTTCTGTTTGTTTCTTGGGTATTACCAAACTTTATTATTAGATTTGTTTGCAGTTTAAATTGTGCTATCCTTAGAATGACCTTCCCTACCTACCTACCTACCTACGTTCCTGATACCTGCATCACTAAGGCAGCAAAATTTTTATTTTTGCCTCGTAACTTGGGTCAAGTTCAGAACTCAAGTATTACGATGAAGAAAATATCATTTTGCTATCAGGAGTCTAAATGGATTTTATCGGATGAATAATTGACTGACTCCTGAAAGGACAGCAGCACCTATGACTAGGTTGACTTGTAAGGATTAAGAATTCCTATGGACCGACATACCAGTCAGCACTTTTCTTACCCTATAGAGTTGGCCAGACTGCAGAAGCTCTAGCTATGGAGACATTACCTATTTGAGGCAGATCGTAAGATTGCACGGTATACCAGTCAGCATTGTACCAGACAAGGATTCGCATGACCAGAGTTGGTGGTCAACACCGAAGAGACAGTTAAGTAAATGCAAGGACACTTGCAAGCAGTACAAGACAAGGCAATCAGTAGGCAGACCGTCATCATCATCCCTTGGAATTCAAAGAGGACGATCATTGCCTTCTTAAGGAAGTACTTGCTGTATTCCATGTGTCGCAACTCAGGCGTATGTGACAGACAGCAGTCAGGTTCTCAACCATTCGGAGATCACCATTTAGGCCGAGCTTGTCGTATTAGGAGCAGCCCGTAGAAATCCTTGATCATCGAGAAATGGTATTGAGAACCAGTCTTTTCCCTTGATCTGCGTAGCATGGAAGCATGACGCGCCAGAAGAATCAACTCGGAAGCGCGAGTACGACATGCGTAAACGTCTTCGAACCTATTCTTAACCCAAGATATAAATTACTTGGTTAAATTATATCTTATGCCGACTTTGACTTCTACCCCGGCTTAGTTTTAATTTCGAGGACGAAATTTTTATAAGTTGGGTAGATTGTAAACCCCCTCGACCAGATTCCAGTATTTTAGGAATATTTTTCGAGATTTAGGATTTGTTGCAATATTTTAAAATTATTTTGCTTACATATCCTATTGACTTGTGCACCTGTCCGTCACCTAATTATTTGGAGCTTTACCTTGACTGTTATCCCCGAACGAAGTTCACATACCTCTCCTAGACATGCCAGTCTACTATCCTGCACTTTGTGCAACTCCCAGATACTTAGTTTTGAGCCTCGTATGAGACGCACAAATCTCGTTGCAAACGTCCGTATTTAATTCCTATTTTAAATCCCAGACCTGTACCCATCCCTGTTCCAATAGCAATTTGAGGCCCAACATGCACCCGTTTTGTCCAGACAAAAATACGTTATTTTTCTACTCTGAGTATGCTACATTTAGTGTATTGACACCGTAGAAAAATTATGACCCTACCTGCCTCTAAATAATTAGAGAACACCGTGCGCAGTATTTATTAATTAAATAAATACGATGGCCCGTATCACCCCAAAACCAGGCCCAGTACCTGTCCAGACTCACCCCCACCCCCTCGGGACCCTCGCACAGCAATTTTCCTCAATTCTGTGAATTTTAGTAATTTCAGAAATCAGGTGTTTTTCCCAGCCAATTTTGTAATTGCGCAATTTTCCAAAATAGGACCTTTGCGTAATTTATGAAATTACAGGGACTTTTCTGTAAATTACCCTGCGAGGTGTCACCCCCTGATTGGTCGGTGAACGTGCACCGTCCATTCCAAAAGGAGTCCAGATTCGATGTATTTACATTAAGTAAATATCTTAAATGTAAATTACATTTTTACCCTAATTATTTCTATAAAATAAATGAAAAAGAAAATAAAAAATAAAATCAGAAAAACCTAAACCTACCCCCAGCCCGCAGCCGATCCCCCCCCGGCCGGCGGCGAGCCCCCCCCCTCGCCGGCTCACCCCGCGACCGCCGCCCGCGGCGGAGCCGACCCCCCCCCGCTCAGATCCCTCTCTCTCCTTCTCCCCAGCTCCTATTCTCCTCCTCCTCCCCGCCTGTGCGTCCCCGCGACCGCCGGCAAGCTCAGCCCCCCCCGACCCCTCGAGCTCCACCGCCTCCACCCTCTCTCGGCCTCGACCTCCCCTCCTCCCCGAGCTCCACCACCAACCCCTCACGTCTCCGCCACCATCGCCACTCCATCAGAACCCCCCCCCCGTCGCCATCTCCTCCACTCCGCCACTCGCCACCCCCCCGGCCGCCCTTCCTCCTCTTCCCTCCACCTCCACCCCCATCTCAGGCCGCCGCCACCACCATCCTCCACCACCAGCACCAACGCCACCACCACGACCCACTCCTTCTCCTCCTCCTCACCATGGAACTCCTCCCCCTAACCCTAACCTAGCCCGAGCCGCCACCCCCCGGCCGCTGAGCTCAGCCCAGCGCCCAGCCGCCTTCCACCTGACTTCTCCCCCACTGCGGCTTCAGACTCCGGCCACTGTCCAGCTCCGACTCGCTGTGCAGACTCCGGCCAACTCCTGAACGATGCCCAGAACTCCTCCGTCGACGAGTCGACGACCCCGGAGCCCTAGCCGCAGCGCCGTGCCCTGCCCGGACGCCCCGCTGACCGACGAGCTTCGCCTGAGCGCCTCCGGCGAAGCCCCGGCGAGTCTCCACTGGACTCGGGCTGGACACAGCAGCTGGACACGGCCCGGACACGTCCAGGACACGAAACAGTCCCCCAGACACAGGGAAAATTCATTTCACGGAGCCCTGTTCAGGTATATTTTTCTCTCACCTCATAGCTCTGTTTCCGATTCCGTCAGTTGCGTCGTGTAGACTGTATAACCCTCTCGGTGCCCGTGTAACCCGCTCGGTGCATCGCGTCCTGTGGCGATCGCGGTACGCGATCCAAATACAGGAAAAACAACGACCCGATTCACCCCGGAACTGAGTACGCCCCGCCAAACGGGACGACTTGGTCGCACGCGGTCTTTACCGAAACGTGCGCGACGTTGATACGGACGTGTAGGAATTCGGAGAAGTTGATTTGGATGTGCGTGCACACCGGAATCAACGCGTATCCGCCGACACCGCCCTGTATCCGTCAGTTCTGGAACACGCTGCAACTTTGTGTACACACGTCGGATCGAGACGAAACTTGCGCCATCAGACTCATAGCAATACGTTGGTCTTGTGAGCCAAGTTTGGTTCGATTCTGGAAACGTTGACAAAATCCCGTATCGTGGGCCCCACAGGCTCCACCTGACGGGCGATTTTGTGACCGGCTCATCGGAATCCAATTCTGGAAGTTCCGTTGAGTTCGTATCAGCGTTCCTGACTTGTTGACACTGAGTTTGGCGAATTTGGAGACCTTTGACCCTGACACGTTCTTCGGTGCAAAGCGGCCCACATGTGGACCCCGCTTTGACCAGAAACTGTCATTTTTGCCCCTGTGTCCAAATTGGACTTAAGGACAGGCGTTTCTAGCTATTTGATATTTTCTGAGACTGTTAGTGATGTTTATTTCAGTATCCGGAGACATTTATTCTGAGGCCATAGTTCTGACTTTTGGCATTTGACATCTGGACATTATATTTGCAGCTCTCCCGCCAGGCAAGTATACCTTGCCTTGTTATACTGTTTAAATTCAGTTATTGTTAGTTACATGTTTATTTATTATATAAATGTGCGCGTCCGAGAACACTCGGGTGCAGTCAACGAAGGCGTTGACGTTAGGATTGTATCTGACCTAGTGTCTAGTAGACCCACCTAAAGTTGTGAAGTTATTGATATGACTTCCAGGCCTTGACACGTATCATTACACGTCACAGAGTGAGTTCATGTAGGGACGCGTGCCTCATATTCGACTGGCCATCGGTATGAGCAACACGTGTAACGGTGTCTAGCTTAGTTGTTTATTTTTATGGAGACTTGCATCATTATACGAGATGTCCACGTCGTTTTCACGACTTGTATATCTCCATTGGGCGGAGAAGACATCTAGTAGGCGTATGGGACACCCCCTCCTTATATTCCTGTACCATACTCTTCGGAGATGGGGTTTTCCTGTACCATACTCTTCGGAGATGGGGTTTTCCTGTACCATGCTTCTCGGAGATGGGGTAGTGGTTTTTCTAGTTCCCGTTACTATGCTCCGAGGAGGATGGGGTATTCCTGTTACCCGTGCATCCGGGGGCATATGACACATATACTAGCCAGTCCCGACGATTGGTGAATTACGTCAGCATATGTCAGGCCTACACATCCCCATGCGTACTACAAGGTCTTTAAATTGCATTCACTTAGATGGTTAGCACACCCCATTTATTTATTCAGTATTTACATTATGGCATGTCATTTTTCTGTATCTTGCTATGTCCCTCTGAGGACCTGGTCCCCTGCCAGGTGTATATGTTCTTGAGTATTCGCAGGAGAGCAGATCCGGACATGTTACGTATATCCCGAGGAGGTCTTCTCTTCGAGCCTCGAGATTGTCAGATGTTCTTTATGGTGTGTATTCCGGTTTCTTTTGTATTCTATTTCGGCAGTAGATTTGATTTCATCTGACTGTCATTCTTAGATATCTGTATTGAGATCTAGTTACATGATTATTGGTTATTCATATTTGATTCTGTGGATGAGATTTAGATATTACCCTGTGACTTGTGATCAGTTTTACCACTTATGAATTATTGTTCATTATACAGCGTACGCACGTATATATGGTTTCCATATATTGGAGTTGCCATATATACGGGCCAGCTGGCATGATTACGTGACCTAGTCCTACGTATTTTGGGACTGGGGCGTGACAAGAATTTGTCTGGACAGAAGAATATCAAGCTGTATTCGATGAGCTGAAGAGGAGATTGACGACAGCGCCAGTTTTGACGTTGCCATCAGGGACAAGTGGATTCACTATCTACAGTGATGCTTCAGGAAAAGGGTTGGGGTACGTTCTTCAAAAATACAGGAAAGTAATTGCCTATGCTTCGAGACAGTTACGCCCTCATGAAAAGAACTACCCCACTCACGATCTGGAGTTAGCAGCAGTTATCTTTGTCCTAAAGTTGTGGAAGCACTATCTGTACGGAGAGCGTGTGGAGATCTTCACAGACCACAAAAGCTTAAAGTATGTATTTACATAGAAGGAGCTGAATATGAGACAGAGAAGGTGGTTAGAATTGATGAAAGACTTTGATATCTCATTACAGTATTATCCAGGGAAAGCCAATGTAGTCACGGATGCCTTGAGCAGGTACCCAATGGCTATGTGCTTGACTTCGGATAGACACTTATTAGCTGATCTTGAGAGCTTGGAAATTAAGGTATTAGTTCCAGGAGCTGAGATTCAGATGTGGGGACTGCAGATTCAATCAGATCTGATAGACAGAATTAGATCTGCGCAGTATGATGATGAGACTCTAAGGAATATTAGGGCACAAGTTCAGACAGGATTGATAGACGATTTCACTATTACGGATGATGGATCCTTACGACATGGCACGAGGATGTGTATGCCAAGCGAAGAGCTGCGCGAAGAATTTTTACAGGAGGCACACCGCTCTTAGTACTCTATGCATCCCGGAGCCAACAAGATGTATCGAGATTTGAGAAAGCATGTATGGTGGTATGGTATGAAGCGCGAAGTAGCACGCTTCGTATCTCGGTGTTTAGTGTGCCAACAGGTGAAAGCAGATCGATAGAGGCCAGGGGGATTGCTTCAACCCTTACCCATTCCAGAATGGAAGTGGGAGCACGTGACTATGGACTTCGTTTCGGGACTTCCTCGTTCCCCAGGAGGAAAGGACGCAATTTGGGTCATCGTGGATAGGTTGACCAAATCAGCCCACTTCTTACCTTTCAAAGTAGGTACTTCGACGGAGAAGCTAGCAGAGATGTACATACAGCAGATTGTCAGATTACATGGAGTTCCTGTGAGTATTGTCTCAAATCGGGATAGTCGTTTCACTTCCCATTTTTGGAGGAGCCTGCAGTCTAGCTTGGGCACTCAGCTCAAGTTCAGTACCGCATATCACCCTCAGACAGACGGGTAGTCTGAAAGGACTATTCAGACTCTTGAAGACATGCTACGCACTTGCGTCCTGGATCTCGGAGGTTCTTGGGAGGATCATCTACACTTGGTAGAGTTTGCCTACAACAACAGCTACTAGGCCAGCATTGAGATGTCACCATTCGAGACCTTATATGGACGGAGGTGTCGTACCCCTTTATCTTGGGATGATGTTAGAGAAAGAGCCTTGTTAGGACCAGAAATGGTCGTGGATGCAGCAGAAAAGGTAAAACTTATCAGAGACAGACTGCGAGTGGCGCAGGACAGACAGCGACATTGGGCCGATAGCCACCGTAGACCCCTAGAGTTTCAGGTATTGGTTTGATTTGTTTGGTTTGTGATTGTTTTGTTTAGATTGCGTGTTAAGATCGTTGTTCTAGGTTGGCTATTTGGTGTTCTTATGGATTTCTTCGAGACGAGGCACGATTCGTTTCGACGGAGAAGGAAAGCTTAGCCCACGATACATCGGGTCCTTTAGTATTCTTGCAAGGGTCGGTGCAGTGGCCTATAGACTAGACTTACCGCCTGCTCTAGATGGAGTGCATAACGTGTTCCACGTGTCGCAGCTGAGACGATACGTGGCAGATCCTAATCACGTATTAGATCACTCGGAGATCAAAGTTGGATCGACACTCAGCTATCCTGAACAACCTGTGGAGATCTTGGATTGTAGAGAGAAGGTATTGCGGAACCAGACTATTCCTTTGGTTCGTGTCGCATGGAGAAATCACTCTCCAGGAGAATCAACTTGGGAGAGAGAGGACGAAATGCGCGAGCGGTATCCATATCTCTTCGAGACTTGAGGTATAATTCATAAATTGATTGCTTGCTCTTGTGCTAGTTTATTTTAATTTCGGGGACGAAATTCTTTTAAGGAGGGTAGACTTGTCACCCCCACTTTTTGGATTAGGGGTATTTTCGTCTTTCCGTAATTAATGTGTAAATGATTTGCATGATATTTAATTATATTTAAATAATTGAGGATGATTATTTGATTGTTGCAATTTATCGTTGCTTCGATAATTAGGACTCTATGCGAGCCCTTGTTTTCCAACTGATGTCGCAACCCATTGTAGTTAATCCTCAATAAATTCAATTTTGTGCAATTTTCTCGATTGTTGGACACTTTTTATGCAAAAGCGTATTAAGGTGACCATCCCATTGGACACGACACGCGAATAAATCCATTTTCCCTTTATGTATATTTTTCTATAATTTTGGGACTGTGAAATTCCAACATCAATCTCCATTAAACCATTGTCTCAAAAACCTTAGAACTAATGCATCCTAGCCTACCATTTTAATTCTATTAAATCTTGGCCCTTGAAATATCTCTATAAGAGGCCAACTCCAAGAGGGTTGACCAGTCAACCCAACCCTAGGTCAACCCCTTACATAATACTATATATAAACCTCTTTTTCTCTTTTCCTTTTTCTTCCAACCACTGCCGATTAAATTGTTACCATCCCTATTCTCAAACCCGACTGCCCCGACCTTTCCCGCTGATCCCTCGAGCACTTCGCCGGACGCCTGTTCCCCTGCCCTTGTCGACCGGAGCCAATCGTTGAACGCCTCGACACCGACTGCACCAGAGGTCGCTGTCCGCCGGACCGACTGCACCAGAGGCCGCTGTTCGCTGAACCGTCTGCACCGAGAGCGTCGGAGACCATCGACCGAGACTCGCCTATACCCCGCGGTGGAGTTCGACGACCGCTGCTGAATGCCTGGACACCCCGTGCTGACTGCTCGACGACGCTGTCGATCGGAGAAGCCGGAGTTCGATGACAGACCGTGCACCCGACCGACCTCCCCCTGTTCGTGACCATCGCCTCGTCGTTATCATCGTCATCATCTCGTTTTCGCACGCAGGTTCGACGTAAACCTACACTCGAATACGTACACATCCGGATATCATGTGTTAGTACGTGTAGGTATCGGTACATGCACGTATATGCCTATATACACGTAGAGGTATGTAGATATTATGCTCACTAAGATATATACGTACTCATATATGTGTATTCTAGATACCCCTAGTATATATATACATGTTATTATGTATACACACGGTATAAGGTTTTGTTAGTACATCTAAATAATGTATATGCACATATTATAATGGTAACTAATGCATACTTATGTACATACATACGAACCGTATAATTCTCAATCAGCATAATCCATACGTATATATATATGTGTGTGCATCGTATGAATTGAATTAAGTATGAACATATGGAAATCTATTAATTGTGTAATTAATTAGTACCATGAGATTGCGTTAGCCATAGTATTTACTATGTAATATATGCACTAGATGTCTTGAATGTGACCACGGATACCCCGTAGGCACATCGACCTGTGACCCTAGCGTAGCCTGTTGAGATCATTATGTTGATTGTGTGCTAGAGTAATGACTGATAAAGTATTGTACTATATGATATGTTTATAGGATTGTGGGATCACTCAGACGATACCTTGGAACCCGGACAGAGGTATTACCAGCTAAGGACCCCAGGCGAGTACATTCTCTGACAGTTTCCATTATGTTGATTATCTCTATAATTCTTGTTGTATAGCGTACATGACTCTGACACTGTTGCTTACACGAGTTAGCATCATTGAGACCTGTCACGAGGAGTCGTGATTGGAATCCATCGTGCTAGTTGGGGGAAACGGGGAAGTATTAGTAGTTTATGTGATCATACCCAACTTACATGCAGTATTAGCTCACCCACATTTCACGTCGGTGCAGCCTTACCCTTACATGCCTCATCGCTGTTACATCTGGTTAGCCTGACCTGTTGGGGATGACCGCTAACTAATGTAATGAGTCATATAGCCCAAGCCGATCACATGATATGATGTTTCACACACTTAGATAGATGATTCTTGATATGTATCTTGATAGACTGATCTTGTATTTCCACATGTTCTAGTTGTTGTTCTTATACACACTTACATACCAGTTCTTTGTACTTGCGTACACTTATAGTTCTATTCCTTGTCAGATGCATATTGATGATGATGTTCCAGTACTTTATTCCAGTATTTCTCATTGCCAGTATTTCATTATGTCTTGTATTTCTTTACACTGTATTATAGTTTTTGTCAATATATGTGGAACTGCTGTTAGAGGTGTATTTTCGTTCCAATCCTGACTGTATATTTTTTCCAGAGAATCTTGAAGATTTTTGTACCACGCACTACGGACCAGGTATAAAGACAGACTATGTACCAGAGATCCTAGAGGAGACCATGCTTCTAGATGAGGCTTTGCCTACAGCTATCTAGATAGTATTTATTTATGTTTGAGACTTATGGAGGTTATTTTAGTTTATGTTTAGACTTATGTTAAGTTTGATTGAAGATTTGTGTTGGACAGCTAGACTGTGAGTTATCTTTATGTTTGAGACATGGTGTTTAACTAAGTCATTTCCTTTTATCTTTTATCGTGCCTTATAGTTGTTGTGATTGAGTTATATTGTGAGATTATGGAGATGTATATTATTGACAGGTGTTTAGTTATTTAGTGTTACTGTGACCTAGACAGCGTTCTACCGCCGATGCTGCGGCATAGGCTGGACGTAGCCACGCTCTTGTGCCCCTGTACTGGGTGCGGGTCGTGACAATGCCCAAGCTGGTGTCACATAGTCCTATATATAATATCAATATCATTTAGGTGTAATTGATGATAAATGAATTAAAATGCACTAATATGAATTTCTAGGCCATTTCTAGGTCCATTTCTAGCTCACTAGGTCCTTGCTAAGTTAATGGGTCTCAATTGATCATTAACTAGCTAATACTAGCTATAATAGGTCTTGGTTTGAATTTTTAAGTCAAAACCTTAGATAATTAGCTATATTAGCTAATAATAGTAAGTATTATATATAACTCATATAAACTAGTTACTGTTACTACCTATTAACTTAGTATGTAAATATATTACCTAATATCTAGTTCTCTTCATGACCTTGGTAATAAGTTGATAACTTAACTAACTTACCAATCCACTATACACCTGATATTATATTACCTTAGCTATATACATATACATACCACAACCCAAAACCTGTCTAACACTAGGTTCCTAGGCCACAGTTAGCTATAAGGTATCCACTTATCATATTTATACTAGTAATACTATACCTTGGTTTATTTACTAACTCTAGCTCATACCTTGGTATCTATCTTATGATACCTTGGTATCTCAACCTAACATACACTCTAGGCACTTGCACAAATACTACGCATAATCACTCACTTGCCTCCACTGCTCTTGACACAAATACTTGGTTACACCCTCGACTCTAAGTCACATATACTATACATCCCCATATGATACTCTCTCAGAGGTAGGATACTCCACTGCATAGTTTGCAGTTCAAACCTCACTTAAAGAAGACACTAATGTGAATCACTTAATATACATTGCCCTCTTTTCTACTTTAGTACAACTGCTAATGCAAATCCTCAAAACAACAATGGAGATCACCACTGTCAATGCTCTTGCTTGCTGTTGCAACTGCTGCAGCTATCTTGCTGCCTACTGCTGATGCTGAAACGGCTCTTACTGCTGTAGTTGTTATTGCTGCATACTACACTTGCTTGCTGCAGTTGCTGTTGCTGTACATTGTACTACAAGCTGTTAATGCTACTGCAGTTGCTGGTGATACTTTATTGCAAGCTGCTAATGCTGCTACAGTTGCTGCTGATGCACACTGTACTGCACTGCACTGCCAGCTAGCTACACTGCTTGCTATGCACACTGTACCGCACTGGTAGCTATCTACTGCATTGCTTGCTTTGCACACTGCAATGCACTGCTAGCTAGCTGCACTGCTTGCTATTGCACATGGCTATGTGCACTACTGCAGTTACCAATACTTGCTGTGATGCTGCTGAAACTGCATACAAACCCGACCACCACTCTCTAATGCACACTGCCAACACCACTCACTCACACACACAAATACACACACACACAAACACACACACACACACATAGATTGAGGCATTTAAATAAATACCTATAGTGCACCAACTAGGATATCCATGATACTCAATCATTGAGATGCCAAACTCTCCATTATCCACAATTAATCATTCCTTCAAGTCACACATATATATATATATATATATATATATATATATATATATATATATATATAACAATTAGAAATTATTACAACATATAATGAAGAGAATTCATCTAAATCACTCAAAATTGGCCATGTATCACACCGTATCACAAAATACCATGATACGACATATACGTATCCATTTGTGGACATGTACCTAGTTCCATAATCCTGATCTAAGTCTAATTAGATCTAATTGGCTTTATGACACACAATTGATATATCAAATTTGTAATTCCCCCAACATACACACAAATTACCTCATAGATCTCACATTTCAAAGCCAAATAACCTAGAACTTGTTCCTATAGGTAGTCCTATGCCATTGGGTCATTTCTAATGGTTAAATGTATGATTAAGAAGCTACAATGAGAGAAAATTTTAGGAATTATCAATTGGTAGATGGATTCCCAATAAAAATGTAATTGGACACGATCCGGACATGATCTCTAGCTCCAAAGCTTCTTCTCCTTGTGCTTCTTGCTTCTCCAAGCTTCAAGGCTCCAAGTGATGAATTTAAGAGGAAAATTGTGGTAAATTATGTGGAAATTCAATGGAGAAAAATGGTAAATTGGGGATCTAGAATTTAGACACAAAATAAAATGCAAATGAGGAGAGAGAGAGAGAGAGAGAGAGAGAGAGAGAGAGAGAAGAACCCCCCTCTTCATGTGGCCGGCCTCTTTCCCTTCCCCAAGCAATATCAAATATCCAAGTTGTCCCCTACATGTTTCATTATGAGGAATAATTAAGGATGGGTATATTTGGAAGTCTCTAATTAATTATAATTATACTAATTCTTCTTAATTAATTAGTGGAATGACTAATTGGGCTTAGGTCCAACTTGGGCTCACTATTTGTCATGATAATTTAAATAGGTCCATAAGTGACAAGTCTAATTATTGTCTAGTCTCTCTAATTAATTGATTAATCATAAGACTCTAAATAACTAACTAATGCTAGTCATAACAATCATAGCTTAACTTAATTAAATAATATATATAATCATCACACAATATTCGATATTATATTTTTAAAAATAAATATCCATGCCAAATTACCAAACTACCCCTAGATAGAAAAGAGAGGGTGACAGGGTTGGTGGCATGTGTGGCTTGGATGAGTTTGAGTAATCCAACGGTCCACATCTCAAACCTAAACCTATATTTCTCTTTCTCTCTCTCTCTCTCTCTCTCTCTCTGCTCATTATTTTCTTTCTATTTCTCTCTCCTAGGTTTTCTCTTTCCCGTAGGCAAGTATATCTTGCACAAGAGAAGAACCATAAATTTATGCATGCTTTAATTTTTAATAATGCTTGTTTATTTCTAGCTCATATTATTGGGATTGAGCACCCATTCATCTTTAATACTTGTTGTTCTTGATTTTCTTGGTTGAAATTGCATGGATCAGAGTTTGGGTCTTTGGGTTCACTTTTATTTTCTAGGGGTTTGATCTCCCAAAACTTTGTATTTTAGAAAACTAATTAGCTCATAGTATAGAGAACCATATTTTATGTAACTTTGCTTTTGGCTGTGCTTGATTTCGAGTCCAGTTAAGTTTAGTGCTGCAACTTGATACAATACATATACCAAAATGGCTGACTGGAGAAGAAGAACAATGCTATGTGAAGAGTATGCAAGAGAACCCCTTTGGCGTAGAAATACATATATTTTATTTTGGGTGCATTGGTGTGTTGTCACAACTCTTCGTGCGTACTAATCATACTGCACTTAGTCTCCTAGCAAAATTGTGCCAGTCACACTCCTTGATTCAGTGGCGCACTTTTGGAAGGAAATCCAGTCGGCTCACTTTGGTGCGTATTTCATCAAAGTTTCCCCTGGAAAACCAAGAAAAAGTGCGTCGCAGTCAGCCCGTGCATTTTTTAGCATTGGCAATTTAGCGCACTTTTCTTATGTTTCGTCTGTGGCGCACTTTTCTTATGTTTGGTAGCTCGCACACTTTTTTCTTTTTTATTTTCTTAGGGACAAAGCTTTGGTTGGTTTCTCGATTTCTGTGTTATTGATTTGTGTGCTTATCGACTGACTAGTTTTTTGACTGTCGAGCTTGACCTCGATTTGTGTGTGTTTTCTTTTAGCTAGCTTTCTCGCGCACTTTCTGTTGAGCACGGCTTATTCTCGCCAGCGCACTTTTGTCAATGTACGACGTGTTGGTTAACTTAACAAAGTGCGCCACCCTTTGTACCTTGTGCACTTTCTTGCATTTGTGCGCCAACCTTATTTCTGAGGGTTTCTGTGCTAACTTTGTTTGTGCGCCAACGCCCAGTTTTGTTCGTTTGTGTGCCAACACCCTATTTTGGTCGTTTGTGTGCCAACTTCTTTGTGCGCCTACTGTTTCCTACGTATGTTGAGTCCTATAGATGTAGCCATGTATGCACTTGTTATTTTACTTGTTAATTAGATTACTTTTCCTTGACCACCTTATTATACGTTTGATAGAATAAGAGGCATAGTTCAACTCGGATGACGTTCTGTAACCCCGATCCTTGTTTGGTTTAAGGGTTGTGGATCTGATCTCGAGGGATTCTCGTACTACTCTTATTTTTATTCAACGATATAAAAAAGTGACAAATTAATGTTACCAGTATTAGACTATTATGTCCTAAATAACTTGCTACCTGATAATTTGTCCATAATTTGGATACTAGAACTTGTTCATGTCCTGACTATTGTATCCGTGCTGATACACTTGTTTCCACCGAGAGTGTTACTTGATATATAGTGAGTCGACGTGCCACATACTCTTGCTACGTGATATATGTACTTATTTTCTTACACAAATCTGGTAGTTGGACAGTGACTTTAGCCGTGGCTAGATAGTATTGATTGTTAGATCATACTTGGGTGAATCCAGATTTAACTTTCTAGTGACAATGTGGATTTGTATCAAGAGTATCCATAAAGGTACGACATCTAAGAAAGAATATTCATATGACCACGAAATGAGATTCTAATTAACATAGGGTTAATTAGGCAACTTAACTGGTAGAGCAATGAGAGGGAACACTATCTCGAGATCGTGTATGTCGAACCACCCTAAATTAGCTGGGAGTAAAGGTTGGCCACCCCAGATACTTTATATCATCCGTACTAGTGGACTGCGGTATCGGATTTAATTTTAAGACCAAGCCAGTATCTTTCTATAGAAAGCCTGTAACTGTTACTAATTATTAATTAGTTCAGGGCCCTTGCAAGGGACTGGTGCATCTTTACATATATTCTTGCTTGTATATCATTGGTTCAACTAGCCCTGCTCGATTATAGCACGATCTGAGAATACTCATATATTGCATTATTGGGATAATCCAGAGATCACATATCAAGCCATAATACGTAATTGGCCGTCTAATTTTCTTATATACGTACCTAGCCAGAAAAGTGGGCTATCGTGGCATGATGATTCAACCCATGTCCTTATTTGGTTGTTGGATTGCGTTATTGTGTTATGATACTCCATGGACTGAAGCTATATTACTTTCTCATATTGTATCTCTGCTTGTGTATTGTGCCTTCTGTTGAGTGAAATTAGCGACATAGACTGTTGTGGCATGATGGTTTAACTCATGTCCTTGTTTGATTGTTGGGTTGTACTGTTGTGTTACGATAGACTATGAACTGAAACTACGATACATAATATTTTAGCTTGACCATAATCAATGGACGTATTCTATCTTGATACGATAAGGCACTTCCTGTCCTTATTTGGTGAAGGGGTATCATATCATGTCATGGATGTGATCTATGCCATTGATTGTTGGCTCATGCATCTCATGCTATAGATCTAGTTTTGTTTCTTTATTTTGTGCTTCCTTTGTAGTACTTGCTATTTGGGGTCTGACCCCAATAGTTTTGTATGGCCACGTTTAGAGCCAGCACTTGAGGATCAATTTTACTTCTCCCTCACTGATGGCACGCACCAGAAGGATGGTTGTTGAGGGTCACGAGTGGATTCCTTTATTCACTGTTCATCTTTTGTAAACTATATTCTTTTGGGCGTTTAGCCAACTGACACCTGTTAGCCGACAAATCTGGATACTAGTTCCCTACATGACTATATTATATTCAGACTGCAGCTAACTCACTGCCATGTATACTTTTGATTGTGTATCTGGCATATCAACTTGTATTGCTAGAACTCTATAACATTCGGATGCGGCATTTGAGACGCCTTACTACTTATTATGAATTATTCTATGTTATTGCGACTTATTTTAATGATTGAGATATAAAAGTTCTTGACCCTAGGAGACTTGATTATAGTATGCACCATCATGTCTCTAGACAACCTTAACACATTGTGGATTACTTCGGTATTCCGTAAGGTGCGGTTGGCTGAGTCATTTCTCCGTTCTCCGGTATTCTGGATCTGGGATGTGACAACAGGCTCATAAGCTTGGGTGTGGACTACCCTTTTCTTGAAATTATGCAAATTGCGCGAATTGTATCCCTTGTTTAACGCAAGGGACTCAGAATCTTGGGTGTGGATCACCCTTTGCTCGAAATTGCTCGAGTTTTGCAAATTGTATCCCTTGTTTAACACAAAAGAATTGTCCACCAAGTCATTGATCTGAACAAAATTGACAGGGAAACTCTCGTTAATCAGAATGCTCTTTCCCTTGTTGGCAACAACTTCGGGATATGCATGACGAGGCTTGGGCACCCACACTTTACGAGTTTTACTCGACTTGAGTGCGGATGAGGGGTGGGCACTACCCCCAGAATGAAGCATTTTTTCATATTCCTGTTGGTCGAACTTCACGACCAAGGTCTTCTGTGTAGAACCTACCGAAGCAACGTCGAGTTGAGCTACCACCTTCTCGTCAGAGGAGAAGGAAGTCCTAGCAGAGTCGCTATCTTTGTTTACGAAAAAAAGTTTATATGAAACTTTGTTGTTACAAAATATTAAAAAGAAAGAAAAGTACAAAAAGATCCTAAATAGGAATCTAAGTACAATTAATTCTGGGAAAGTATAGCTGTAGAGATCTGATCTAAGGATGATTACTTTACTCCTTGGACCACTCGACGATGAAGAAATGCACATAACGACGGAGAACTGCACACAAAGACGAAGAAATGTAGGGAATGCTGCGAACAACTTGGAGAGTTGAACAATAAGAAAGCTCTGGCACAACGGCAGAAAAAGCTTCTATTTCTCTCACTCTACTCTTGAATTTCAAAGACTTGAAAATTCTACCCCCTTTCTCTCTATATGTTTGTGTGTGCTCCTCTCTGTGTGTGTTCTGTAGGTAGTTTCCTCAGGTTGATGTCTATGTAATGGTTGCACATCACCTGTATTTATAGAGTTTAACAACAGTTATGAGAGTATGCACGCACTTTTGACAGTCAATACTGTTTTACCATTGTGCATGCACTTTTGGTAGATTAATACCCAATATTTTGCATGAGTGGGTGCACAACTTGCCGTCTGCATGATACGTAGCTTCCTATACGAGGAAAGCAAATATCGTGGGTACAGTTATTTGTACACTTTTCATGAGAAGTACGGCATGTAAGACACACACTCATAACTGCTCACTGTTGGTTAGGATAATATGTACAATTTAGAAGTCGTCTGGAGACTGGTGCATTTTTTGTAAGATTGGCGCTGCGTCACATTTTTGAGAGAGTTGGCACTACAGCGCATTTTTAAGGGAGTTGGCACTATGGCGCACTTTTGAAGGAGTTGACACAGCGATACATTTTTGAGGGAGTTGGCACAGCGGCTCATATTTGAGGGAGTTAGCACTACGACGCATTTTTGAATAAATTGGCACAGCGACGTACTTTTGAAGGAATGACATTGCGACACACTTTTGAAGAGAATGGCACAACGGCGCACTTTTGAAGGAGTTGGCATAACAGTGGACTTTTGAAGAGATTGGCACTGCGACACACTTTTGAAGGAGTTTGGCACAACGACGCACTTTTGAAGAGAATGGCACAGTGGCGCACTTTTGAAGGAATGACATAGCGGCTGGGTCGCTAAACGACAACCTGGGTCTGTATGCCGCAGCTCCGCTGTAATGATGACTTATGACTCTTTGATTTCTGCATCTGTCAGCTGTTAGTTTGCAGCATTAAATATTGAGAGAGGGAAGATCGTGTGTACGTCAGCTTTCGTAACATTAAGAAAGTGTGCCACTTTTCTGCTCTCTAAATAGTGCGCCATCCTCTGAAATTAATGAAAAGTGCACCAAAGTAAGAAAGTGCGCATATTTTTGTAGAAAGTGCATCGTTCTTCTACTTGTTGAGTTTATTTGTAAAAAACTGCATCATCTATCTAAGGCGCACTTTTTATGCTTCTACACAACCATGTATGTGGGAAACCATTTGTCTCCTACGACTCTGACGTGGGGCATAATTGAATCAACTGCAAGCCACCTGGTATCTCAAGGGGGAATGCTTCTTCTTAGTGTCACGCCCCAGTCCCAAAATACGGACTAGTATACGTGGCAATGGCCAGCTATATATCAAGTGGACTCCAGCCCAAATCGAATACGTATATGCTGTCTATAATATGTATAATTTTGAATAAGGCAAGTCAATCTATATCTCAATCCACAATAAGAGTAAACATCAAGAATGAACAATATGGTTCATGGTCTACAACCCACTAGCATATATGTTCGAATAGACTCGAGAGAATAATATAAGTCTATCAAAACTAGGCTATATCAGAATAATAAATTAAACGAGGAATAAATATAATAATGGATAATGATGAGCGTAAATACAAATAGATTAATGTCATCAAGAATCCAAAAGTTGTCCAGTGGAAACAAATCCACTACTAGTAGACGAAAATAAAAGATAAGAAAATAAAACTAAGTCCATGCTAAAAATAAACTAAGCAATAATGAGCCATCAACTGTGGTTGTACCCTCGTCTGGTGCCTATCCGTGGGACTCCGAGTAATCTTGCACACTGAGGCCACATGGTGATCAAATAACCCGACCTTAGAGGACACAAGGTCAAGAAACAAATAACCCGACCTTAGAGGTCACAGGGTTACAAACAGATAACCATAACCTGATCTTAGAGGTCATAGGATCACAAAACAGATAACCCGATCTTAGAGGCCACATGGTCACGAATAACGAAAATAGAGAAGAAAATAGTTCATGTGTTTATAATCGTTCTCGCGCGTCTAACACTCACGTGGCTACATATAATCCATCGATATACAAATTAATACATGGTCTATTACAAATATTTCTAATCAAGAAATACTTAACAATGTCTATACAATAAATTCTAAGACTAACATCATTTAAATATAATAAAAATAAGTATATGTCACATAATATAAATAAATTAATTTAAATATGCTATATGAATTTGAAAACTTGGCAATGTATACTTGCCTGAAGGTTCGTCCAAATTCGCAATGCTAATGCTGTGGTTGCAAGGGTCTCGGTCCATGCCTATGTAACCAAATAGTCTAAACATAAGAAGTCTAAAATATTTATGATACAACTTTAAAATTCCCACTATTCGATATGGGTTATATATTGGTTAAAGGATTAATTAATTACTTAACTAATATTTTAAGAAAATATGTGTATTTAATTGTTCCACTAACCTTTTATTTTTATTTTTATTTTTTACTTAAGGAAACATATGAATTTGAAACTTATACAACTAAATGTCACTCTTAGAATTAAGTTTGCAACTTAAGATTAATAAAGGGGGGTTATTTGCGATATAGCCTATTATGCTTGCATAGTTCTGTACGTTTTCAAGCAAAAGTAGAGATGGGTTTAATGGGAAGTCACTTGATTCGTCCACAAAAACAATGTGTTCTCTTCCTTTCATTACTTCTTATTTTATGGCTGCTCTTCCCATGCTCCCATAGCCTATGCAACTTCTTGTTCATGATGAAGGCCAAGGAGTACGAACGAGGGTGCGGAAACGATGTGTTCGGTGTTCAGGAAACCGTGATTCACTTATATAGGGTCGGCTACCATTGCCATCTGCTAGTAGATAGCGATATGGGTTTTCAATAGTTTATTCTTATCCTTTATAGACAAAGGGCTTAGATGTTCTAAGTAGGTAAGTATGGATAATTGTATTTGAAGAAGAGATGAGAACATATATGAGTTCTATAACTACTATAGTTTAGATGCAAAGGAACGGGCAAGAATGGTTGACTTTTTTTTTTTTTTGGTATTTGCTTACCATTTGTATTATCGGTAAATTTAAGAGATGGCCTTATCATAAACATTAGCTTAGTATAACATAAGAAACATATTCTATATATCTATTTATTTATCTCTTGTTTTATTTATTTATTATGATTATTTATCTATTTTATTTTTATTTACTTCTATTTAACTTTTGTTCAATTCGAATAACTAAATGGAGTTATTAATAATTTTCGATTCAAGAAAATAAAATAAAATAAATAAATATTCAGATTTTTGGGGCGGGGGTTTACACCTAGGGCCATGACCCTACCGGACACGATGGAATGTGGGTTACGCACTCTCCAGAAAAGGCCGCGATCGCGCCTATAGAAGCTCCCTACTCAACGACAATGACCGGACGATCATCACTCTATAAATACTTGGTACCTCGCAACTTTTCAAAGGACGACCAACATGATAGAAGAACAGCAGCCTCGACACCAAGTTCTTGCTCGTTCCCTGCTACATTTCCAATCCCATAGCTATGTCCGATAGTCAACATAGCAAAGGAATCGCTCTGATCGGACCTCTACCGTCCCACTTCTCCAAAATCTTGGGCTTGTCATCACGTCGTTGTACTTACACCCTCTTTGTACTAAGGAATGAATGCACGGTACACTATATAGTCCGAGCATAACATGTCTACGGCAGAGACACGTTTAGGTCACTCAATGTTTACATAGTTACTTCCTTCATTTCATTAAATAGTAGTTTAAAATTGTTGATGTATCGCATGGACAGGGAAGAGTGGATGGTAAAAAATTGTAAGACGAGCTCAATTGTTTATTTGTGTGACACTCTTTATCTGAGACACGAGTACTTTATATTTAATATGTCATGAAACTGATTCTAAGGCAAGATTAGAAAGACAGTGTTTACATAGTTACTTCCTTCATTTCATTATATAATAGTTTAAAATCGTTGATGTATCGTATTGACAGGAAAGATCGAATGGTAAGATGAGCTCAATTGTTTATTTGTGTGACACTCTTTATCTGAGACACGAGTACTTTATATTTAATATGCCATAAAACTAATCCTAAGGCAAGATTAGAAAGATAACATAATAAATTGGTGCACAAACATATTGAACATGATTGGTTTGTTGAGTGGGCGAGAGGCCTCCCCACCAGTGCATTTAATGTACTGATAACCCACCAGATTGCTTGCAGGGTGCGGGAGTAACTCATTCAGTGCAAAGTTAGCTTGGGTGGGCCGAGGCTTCAGAGCTCATTCTGGCGTCTTGGATGTACGCGATGCCGGACCTTGAATCTCACATATACGGGACATAATATATTGGAACATCATCATCTAGTATACTCATTTTCAATTTGTAAGTCTCAGGGCATGATTTATTGTATGCAAGAGAGAGAGAGAGAGAGAGAGAGAGTTTGAGCGATTGTTATATTTGGCCTAGCGCCATTGTAATCTATATTTCAAATCAATAAAGAGAATTGTTCTTTGTATATCTTGTGTTGTTTTAACTTTTCTGCTTGGAGACTATCTGTGTGACTCTATAACCTAGATTTTTATCAACCGTTTTGGTGCCTGCCTTGTAAGAGTGCAACTTAGGCTCAAGCGGCATTACGTCCAGCGAGGATGTATGGTTCTTCGAAGTCGGGGCATGGCATTTTGGTATCAGAGCATGGCTTTACGTCCTAAGCCCCGTATCGTTTCTTTTTAGCTTCGAATTATATTCGTGGTCGATGTTACAAATGCTCTCTTTCGATGTTCTGTTGTATGTTCCATGGAATAAGTCTAGCTATTTTATGAATCTCATACAGGTATTTTGGTTGAACATGATAGTTATGCAGAAGGCCTTATTGGTTGAACGATGGACATTACATATTAGACTTATGTTGATTGAAGTAAGTTTGTGAGTGAGATATGAGTATTTGACGACGAGGATAAGTTGGACTCAATTCAGTAATGTGGGATAGTTATTCGTATAAATGTTGTCGTGAGACTAGAATTATCGATGCGAACATAAGAAACGTGCTTGGATTTTTGAGTAATGAATCGGTGGGATGCTCAAGTGGATGATGTGAATTTAATTTTGAAGATTTTTCGAATGGCTTGAACCCTGAGTGGTGTATGGGATAACCTTGGAGTCATTCGATGGATCAAGGATTTTGGGGTAGCAATGAGCCTATCAGCAAAGACACATGATTGTGCAAAGCCTTAGAATGAGTATTGCTAGCTAGTCGTAAACTTGAAGTGTCTTGTACAAGTTTGGCTCGGATGATTAAGGATAAGTCAAGCGAATGTTAAGAATATATCAGATAAAAATTCAGAATAGTGAAATAGATAACTCGATCGAGGAAATGAATATGGATCGTATACAGAAGTATAGTTTGGATTTGAATGTAATTGAGTTCGGATTGAGTAAGAAAGAATCGATAGTGCGACGGACGATAACGCAAAATTGGATAATGACGCGATGGGAAGATAGCACGATCGGAAGTTTGAGTATGGATGAATTAGTTCGAATTGGATAAGTTGATACATTGGTGACATTTGAAAGATAGTAAGGATTGATACAAGTAATAAAAAAAATTTGTTTGATGAATTAAAATAGGAGATAGCAAGTGTGATCTTGAATTTGGACGAGATGATCTTATATATTATTTGGAAGATAGCATATGATGAAATAAAGATGATGTTACATGAAGGGATAATTTTATGGTTGCAGAAATATACTTGGCGATATCGAAGTGTATTGAGTATAAACATATCAAGTGCATCGAGGATAAAGAGACTTTAGCTCGGAGATTTTCTAGTTTGATGAATGATAGGTATATTATCGATTTGATCTTCGAACTTGGTTGACTTGAAGGATATTAGATTTTAGGTGATGTATTGATCGAACGATAGCGATGAAGTTTCAGACGACTTAGATAGGCAAATGTTGCTCATGGCATGAATGATTATTGCTTAGTGAATGTTGGAATTATAAGTATTGATCTTTGATTCGAGGAGATGAATACGTAACGATGAAGTATTCGATGAGTTTGGAATTGTACGAACTTATGGTTTGAGGATACAAGTGAATCAAACGTATGTATTGAGGATGAGTTAGTCGGGAATTGAAGCAAGTCATGCTCGAGGGATTTATAATCAAATACTGAGTTCATGTTGGACGACTTAGAGTTCGATCAAAATTATGAAACTAAATAGGTGGACGTTATCTAGACATGAGGACTAGGACTACGTGTGTCGCTTGGATGGATGTTGTCGATGATTATATGTCAAGGATTCGGTTGGATGAATATACCTTAGGAATGGCTTTGTTGAACGGACGCGGACCCCTTGGATTTGAGTTGTTGATGCAGATAGGATAATCTTTGCTCGATGTTTAGAAATCAGAGTGAAACGAGCTTGGGTAGAATACTCTATACGATCAAACAGTGGTTTGACCCTAGGATTTTGGGTGAGTGCAGTAAATGTTTAGTTGCATGTTGAGGATGGTTATTTGAGATACATGACTTTAACATGGTAAGATAACCTAGTGGTTAAGCAGACGACCCTATGCTGAGAGATAGAACCTGTGTGCTCGAACTTAGAAGAGTTACCTGAGTAAAACCATAGAGCTGGGGCATCAAGATTTAGAGTTAGGACTTGGATTTGAAGTATGCATTTGAGAAGTTAATGTTTGACGCGATTGGAACGAACTATGGTACTCGAATATTGATCGGTTGAATTACTTGAAGTTGGATGGATCGTGTGATTGAAAGAAGAAGATGGTGTTGAGGACTTTTTGAATTGAATGTGTATGGTCGGACTTGTTTGATTGATGATACTCGAGTGAAGTTAGAGGAAAGTTGGGATGACAAATTGAATCGTAAATTAAAATTGTGCGCTTGGAAAATATACTTGATGGAAGTACAATATTTTGGTTCGAATTGGATTTGAATTGACATAGATTTTGATCGACCCCACTCGAGGTAACTTTATGGATTCGTGAAAACGAGAATACTCAAAATATTAATTGTGTTATCATAAGGATTGCTCAGAGGAATAGATGGTAAACGGACGAAAAGAATCAGACTTGGATGATTAGATACCATGTTATTGGGAGAAATATTGATGGTTGAGATGAATACAATTTGATATTACAAGTTAAGGGATGGATTGATGATTGGTATTGGAGATTGAACAAAAATAAATTATATTTTGTCATATTCGGATGATGCTATCGAGATTGAGATCGTGTTTGGAAGAAGTGTGATTGAAGTATGCATAAGTAAGATATTTGGATTTTGGTTGGTCGATTGTTTCTTAAGACTTGGAAAGTTTTTGGAAGATAGAATCTAGGTGAATCGAGCGATAACTTCAGAAGAGAATGAGCGATGGCTTGAGATGGAAAATTTTGTATCGAGATATGATTGGACTTAGACCTTGATGTCGTCGAGTATAAGAGATCAGTCAGGATTGAACTTGATGTTTTGAGGACTTCTTAGATAGATTAAGGTGCAACAATTGGTTTCGATAGGGAGATGCAAGTGATCGGTTGGGATACGTTCTTGATTCAGAAAGATCAAAATATAGTGTTAGAGTAAGTTTGCCCTAGTTCTAAGCTTGCCCTCGTACGACAAGTTATAACATACCCGGTATTAAGTAGTGCAGCTCTACGCGAGACACAGTAGAAATTGAGGCATAGGATTTGATGGTTAGGTTTCAGAGATAGTCGAATTTAATTGGATGATATAGTGTTCGAAAAAATTTGTCTAAGGCATGAAGCGTGGCATGGATCGAGGAAACAAATGGGAAATGTATGCGAGTGATCTTGGAAGTTAGGCAAGACATGTTCGGTTGTATTTCGAGCGAGATATTCGGTTGTTTGAGCACTAGTGATGTATAGTTGGATGAGTGTGCTCAGAAAGTTTTGAGAACGAAACATTTTCTAGGTGTTGTATTATGTAACGGCCCTCTCCGCTCAGCAAGATAAAGGGTTGTGCAATGATGTTCAAACTTGGATTTTTATAGGTGAGCTCAGAGTCCCGCTCGACCTAGGCAAACCCTCGTTCAGGTGGGTGGCTTCGGTGAACTCATCTTTGCTTGACCTAAACTAAGAAAATGGATGTTACATGCTAGTTCGCTAGGAAAATCACTTGATGCTTGCTAATAAAGAGATAAACCTACCTAGCCAATGGAACAATCCTATTTTATATCATATTGTATAGAACATGAAAAAAAAATTATTACTAGAGATAGTATTCTCATATGTGTTTCATTCTGTGTAAAGTAGAATTTATATTTTTGTCATAATTGTTCGCCATTAAATCGAAAGTCTAAAAGAACTTATTTTAACAACAAACTAAAAAAATTACAAAGAGGTCATAAACAGACAATCTAAGTACATTTTTTGATTATAGAGGGGGTGACGATGGAGATCGAGTGCTGTAGTGACTCTTTTACTCCATTGACGGTCTGATACGGGAGCGAGGAAGCTATTTTCTGTTCTCGTTCCTGTGCTTGTTGCCCCCTTGTGTGGGTGTGCTATCCTGCTATTAATAGCCTCCAGGCTGACGGGCTATAGATGTCATATATGCCTCTGTTTGGTAGCCGTATGGGGTTCCTTCAACATAATACAGTTGTAACTGGGCAGCATACTATGGACGTGCTGCTACATTGCCTTGGTTGGGATATACGGTTGATAAAATCTCGATGAAGGGGTATGGTCGTTATTAACCCATTATATACGCGACCTGGTCAGTTGGACACGTGGTCTGCACTAATTGAGTAAGGATCTCTACTGTTGCAACGGAAAAGATCTTGCAAGTTTGAGGGCCGCATAACTTCTTGGCCGCATACTCGTCATGTCCGTATATGTGCTCTCGTCCGGCCTAGGTCGGATGGAAACCTTGGCTTCATGAGGTCGAGGGCGCATAGAGTCGAGACCGCATGTGTGCTCTTATTTGGCCTTGGTCGGATGGACACTCTGGCTGCATGAGAACGAGGACGCATAGAGTCGAGGCCGTATGCATGCTCTTATTTGGCCTTGGTTTGCTGGACACTCTAGCCATATGATGACGAGGCCGTATGGACATATAGCCGCATAAAATCTTTCGTCTAGCCTTGGTCGGATGGACACTCTGGCCGTATGATGACAAGGCCGCATGGGCATATAGCCGCATGCAAGCTCTCGTCTGGCCTTGGTCGGATGGACACCCTGGCCGTATGATGACGAGGCCGCATGGGTACATAGTCGCATATGAATGAGCAAGTGGTGTGGCACATCTATCGAGGCCATCAATACGTGATGTGACTTTCTGTCTTTTTGTATGTCGTCCCTTTCACGAATCTTGAGGCGCTCAAAACTTTTGTCAGTCATCGGAATCTGTGTCGAGGGATTTTTATGCGGCCTCTTACTCTGAGGTTGTCCAGGCCGCATGAGGGCTATTTATGTTCTTATGTGGCTCCAAGGGGAAAGAAATATATGCGGCTCCAAGGGGCATAAGCCGCATGCGGCCTGCAGAATTTTTATTCTTCTATAAGACCCCCTTCAAAGTTTCCAAAATGACAAGTTTGTAATACTTTGAGTAAGAAGCATGGTCGGGCACTTTTGGCCGCATATGGGTGACATGCCGCATAGCCATGTTGTCGTATAGCCATGTGTCATAACCCGTACCCAAAAATTAGATATGAGTCGTGGGTACGTCCAGCCTACGCCGCAACATCGATGGTAGAACGATGTCTAGGTCACAATATTATCTGTCATATCTCACACATATATTTAACATCATAACATGTCAAGTGTCTCAACTCCAAAAGAGGAAAATGAATACATATAACCATCAATCTCGCAATATACTCAATCACAAAAATTATAAGGAAGATTATTGGCACGATAAAGATGCAAAGAATCACGAGAGACAATTAATATATAACTCAAACAAGTTAGAGTCTAAGAGTCTAGCTATCTCAACACAATATAAGTCTCAAATATAATACAACTCATAGTCTCAAAGTTTGGAATAATCTAATAAACAAATAAACTAATTGCTAACTAAGCAACTGTGGGTGGTGTCTTCTCTATGGGGAGTGGCTCCTCCAAAAGCTCTTGGATATAACCATCATATACTCCAGGTCCATAATAGGTGGGACAAAAGTCCTCAAGATCCTCTAAAAAATGTTATCCAGTCAGGATTGGAGCGAAGCACATAAACTAATAGCAGTTCCATATAAAACAATAAGCAATAAAAATACAAGATGGAAGAAATACTGGAATAAAAAGAAAACTGGTACACATATAATCATATCACAGGTAATAATAAGCTATAATTAAACAAGGAAAGACTGTATCAGAAGGTGTAAACTGGAATAGAGAGATGAACAACTACTAAGTGTCTTGAAATATTAATTATTATGTGATCGGCTTGGGACAAGATCAGGCTCTACCATATATTATTGGCTATGCACAAGTACATGTTAGGGGATCAGGCCAATCATATACGGGGAGCTACACACAAGTAATAAGATCAGGTTACACCCTCGTGTAGTGAGGGTGAGCTATGCACTAGTGAGTGGTGTATGATCACATAATCAACTAATACTTTCATGTCCTCGGCTAGTACAATGGATCAAATCACGACTCCTCTTGACTGGTATCTATGATACTAATCCATGTATCTATTGTGTCAAAAATCAAGCATAACACTACATATTAGAATCATAGTAGTGGTCAAATAAGAAAACTGTCAGAGAATGTACTTGCCTGATATCCAGAGTGAAGAACGGTCAATAGTGCTCACACTGGAATCCGAGAGTCCTAAATAGATATTAATGTTAATATTTGATAAGTGGTGATAATCATGCTTAACTAGCTAATGGTGATATTTTTAGGCCACTTCTAGTTCCATATTAGTTTAACTAGGTCTTAACAAGGTCAATCCAAGGTAATTAGCTAATACTAGTTACTACCAAGCTAATTCTAGTAAGTACTAGTTAATGTTTATTATATTAGATAATACTAATATATGAATATCTCATTACAAAGAAAATAGGAATACAAGTTACTATAAGTCCTATACTAACTAATACTAGACTCTAGGTACTTGGTTCTATATATACCTTCACATTAATTAGTATCCTAGTGTTCCCTATCCAAACTCTAGTATCTTAGATTGCCTCACCTATAATGTTATCCTACTTTACCAATACCCAATGATACTCTCAAATGTCTACATAACCTGAACTATCTCATCAGAGTATTATAAAACCCCTAATTCTAAAAATCGTATTAATCTTTTTTTTATTAATTATTTAATTTATTTATAGTAATTATGAGCTAATTAGAGGAAATATAATTTATTTAATTTTTATTTTAGGTGTTTATGTATTTAGGGGATTTATGGAGCAATTATAAATTTTTTTAATTTATTTCATGTAGGAGACCATGTGGACGACTGACAGATTAATTGTATGCACTATTATAATTTCTAGAATTTTTATGTATATATATATATATATAGTTTAATTAAAAATAGAAAAGGAATAAAGAAAGAAAAAGAAAAGAAAATGGGTTTAAAACCTTAATGGATTCAAACCCAAACCCTAATCTACCCGACCCGTTAACACCCCAACCCCAACCTGTTAAGAAACAGCAGTAGCAGCCGCGGTATTAGAAACCGCGCGCGCGGTTTTCTCTTCCCCCCCCCCCCCGACCTATATATTCACTCTTTCCCACAACCCTAACCCTAAATCTCTACTCTAATCTCGACCACACCGTCGCCCATTCCGCGAGCAACCGCCCGCTGCCACCGGAGCACTACCCAGCGCCCGCCGCCGACGCCCGCATCAACCGCGTCGCCGTTCGAGCAACCCCGCGACAAGTTTCTAAACTGCAGCGTACCTGTATTTATGCTCCGTTTCCCGTGCCCTCGCTCGACCAAACTCGACCCCATCTTCACCGGTATGTTCACCACCTATCCCTCTCTAAATTTTATATATTAGTTGACCTCGAACAACGCGTAAACCTAGGCAAAAACAGCGACCAAGTTGGCAAAAAATGACAACTTTTGGGATCGCAGAAAACTACGGTAACTACCTATATTCACGAACTCGTATCTCCCACCACAGAGATCCAAATTCGATTTTTATTTTTGATATGCGAAGACCACCTAACCTAGTTTATTTTCTGTTGAATATAATCATTTATTAACTACTGTATGTTAAATTAAATCAGTTAGAAAACCCCCAAAACATATTTTTTCCAAATTCAAGAAATTTCGATACGGAGCGCGCCCCGCCAAACAGGATCGCCCCGTCATGTACCAAGTGTACCAAAAGGTGCTCACGGTATAACCAGACGTGTGGACTTTCGCGGAAACTGATTTGGACGCGTGTGCGCGTCAGAATTAGCCCGTATCCGCAAAAAATTCCCGTATCGCGACTTTTGTAAAACTCTGCACCATTTAGTGCACGCTCGTCATAATATGACGAAACTTGCACTACTGGACTCGTGGTATCGCGCTGGTTCTGTGACCCAATTTTCACGCAATTCTGAGACAGTTGACCAAGTCGCCTATTGGCGGGCCCCACGGTTGACTTTTTGGGCAAAATTGTGTTCGGCTCACCAGAATCTACATTTGAACATACCGTTGAGTTCATACTGACTTTTAGATTTGTTTTGACCGATAATTTATTTCATTTAGAGAAAGTTACCCCTGGCACGCTTTTCGGTACAAAGTGGACCACACGTGGACCCCACTTTGACCCAAAATTACCGTTTTATCCCTATGTCCAAATTGGACGAAAGGGTAGTGTTTTCTAGCTATTTTGCTTATTTTGGGAACGTTGGTGATTTTTATTTCAGCATCCGAAGACGTTCATTCTGAGGCCATAGTTTCTGACTCTTGGTGTTTGACATTTGTATGTTATATTTTGCAGCTCTCTTGCCAGGCAATTATACCTTACATTGTTGTACTATTTAAATTTAGTTATTTTTAGTTGCATATTTATTTATTTTAATTTTATATAACTGTGTGCGTCCGAGAAGACTCGGGTGCAGTCAACGAAGACATTAACGTTAGGACTTGTGTCTGACCTAGTGTCTAGTGGACCCACCTAAAATTGTGGAGTTATCAATATGACTCATCAGGCCTTGACACATATCATTATACGTCACAGAGTGAGTTCATGTAGGGACGCGTGCTTCATGCTTGACTGGCCATCGGTATGAGCAGCACGTGTGACGATATTTAGCTTAGTTGTTTATTTCTTTAGAGACTTGCATTATAGTACGAGATGTCCACGTCGTGTTCGCGACTTGGACATTTGCATTGGGCGGGAAGGACGACTAGTAGGCGTATGGGACACACACCTCCTTTATACAGATACCGCACTTGACGGAGTGATACGGACGTATATATTACAGATACCACATTCTTTACAGTGTTGGATATTACTTGGTGATTTTGCAGATACCACACTCTAAAGAACGTTGGACGTTATACTATTTCAGATACCATGCTACTCGGAGATGGACGTTATTATATTACAGAGTGCCCATGTTCTGGGGGCATATGTGGCATATACTAGTCAGTCACGACGATTGGCAAATTACGTCAGCATATGTCTAGCCTACACTTTCCCTACGCACTAAGTTATCCTCAAATTGTATGTCACTTAGCTGGTTTGTTCACCCTTTAGTTTTCATAGTATTTACTTTATGGCATATATTTTTGTATCTTGTTACGTCCCTCTGAGGACCTGGTCCCTTTCCAGGTGTAGATGTTCATGAGTATTCGCAGGAGCACAGATCCGGACTTGCTACGTATATTTCGAGGAGATCTTCTCTTCGAGCCTCGTGATTGTTAGATATTGTACTTATATTGTATTTATCTTGTTTATTTTATATTCTAGTTCGGCAGTGGATTTATTTCCATCCGACGATCATCTCTAGATACTTTATATTGAGATCTAGTTTCATAGATATTAGTTATTTATTTCTATTGGATTCTGTAGATGAGATTTAGATTATACCCTGTGACTTGTGATAGTTTTACCACTTGTGAATTATTGTTCATTATACAGCGTACGCATGTATTATGGTTTTTCATATATTGGAGTTGCCATATACACGCGGTTGGCATGCTTACGTGTCCTAGTCCTACGTATTTTAGGACTGGGGCATGACAATTATCCTCACTCCACCCTTGTATCCACTGTGTCAGTGCACCTCACCCTTACTACTGGCACCCTTTCACCTATTCCAATAACTGATATTTACTTACTTTCTTGGTCACAACAATACCAACCTATGCATCTACAGGTACATCCAGTTACTTTATCACTACACTGAGCACATACACTAGACACAATGGGCTAACAGCTGCCATTGTTGCATCAACCAAGTATAGGTCTGTACCACTCTTCCTTGCTGATACCCATGCTCACCCGAGCATTTCCTGAACCCATACCTCTCAAGCTAACCCCTGCACAATGTTAGATGCTTAACTGATACCAATATCAGTCCTCCCCAAATGAACACTATCACCATTGATACTAACCTTCATCAGTCCCCTGATACTCACCACTGCTTCTCTTTAACAACTAACACTCAAGACTAAACCTATCACTCAAATAACTGATACACACTACAAGAAGTGACTGATACTACCAAGTATCAGTCAATGGGTACACTGAACATGTCCAACTCAAGAAACTTTCTTCCAAAAGAATAATGCCCAACTAAATGACTTGCATCGAGTATAACTTCAATGCAACTGCCCTTAAACACCCTAACAATGATATACCCGATCACTTACCTTACCCAATCAAACCTGAGCACAGGAACTGCTGTGAACATCTTTGCACAGTTACACTCGAGTTTTGCCTGGCCCAGTGCAACACCCCCTCCCCCTCTCTACTAATACTCACGGAGACCAACACACCCAAGGCAAGTCCAAACCGATCTCCCCATCACTGCACAGTGAACACAATCACCTCACATTGTACACACAATAATTAAATATATATATACACCAATATATATATATATATATATATATATATATATATATATATATATTAACAGTGAATAAGCATCAAATAGACTCATTTCCAATAGGAGTCAATTTGTCAAATACTTGGCATGCATTCTCCTTGTCCATGCACCGAATCCATGAGACACTAAGGTACACCCCTCTAATAATCATGAATCACCCTATACATATAAATTATATTGTCTAAATGATTATACTAACTAATTATAATGCACTTAATGAAGAATTAGCACCAATTGAATAAACTCCCAAAAATAGAGCCTCGTATCATAACGTATCATACCGTATCATGATACGCCCTACTCGATTTCAATTGTGGACACGTATCTACCCCCATATGACAAATCTAACACTAATGAGGTCTAGCAAACCTAATGACAAACACTTGGTGTCTCATTCTCGGATTTCCCCAAAATGGACACCAAACTCAATGTAAAAATCATAAATAGGGTCAATAGGAGTTCAAACTCCTCCCTGTGGGTATCCCTAATGCATAGGTACATTCTAAATGCTCTAAAATACTAAATGGAACTAATTAGAAAGAAAGATTTCAGAATTTACTTATTGGAAGATTGTTTTCCAATGAAAGCTCACTAGGACACGAATTGGACACAAGCACCAAGCTCAACTCCTTCTCTCCAAGCTTCTTATAACCACTAGTTTCTAGTCTCCTTAGATGGTAAGGATGAGTGAATTTAAGAAGAATTTAGGGTAGATTTGGTGGAGGAATGAACTATTGGGAAAGGATACTAATTAGGAATTATTTGTGATAAGAAATGAGAGGAGAAAGAATCTCCTCCCTAAAAGCTAGGGCCAGCCATGTATTCCCCCTCCTCCAGGCAATATAGAATGACACATATATCCCTATTGGGTTGTCATGAAGAATTAATTAGTGAGAAAGCTTCTCCTCCTAATGAAGTTTAAGTCAAATCCTTAATTTATGAGAATGGTTAGCTAATTTAGGGTCCAATAGACTAGTCTAACAAATGGATTAAGTTATCATGTTAAGTTGGTTAGGTCCACTAGGGTCTAGTCTAATTAAATAGTCCAATCTACTAACCACTAATAATTTCTATATATAAATAAATAATATGCACAATATATGAATAATGTAAAATGACAAAAATACTCCTATTCTAGAAATATGGTAGTGATAAGTCTACCCTCCTTAAAATAATTTTTTCCTCAAAATTAAAACTAATCTAGCACAAGAACACAACAGAACAGAAGAACAATACCTCAAGGCTCGAAGAGATACGGGTATTGCTCGCGTATTTCATCTTCCATCTACCAGGTTGACTCACCTGGAGAGTGATGTCTCCACGTGACACGAACTAAAGAAATGGTCTAGTTCCGTAGCACCTTCTCCCTGCGATCCAAAAAATCCATAGGCTGCTCTGGATAGATAAGAGTTGGACCCACCTCTATCTTCGAGTGATCTAGTACGTGACTAGGATCTGCCATGTACCATCTCGGCTGCGACACATAGAACACGTTATGTACTCCCTCTAGAGCAGGCAAAAAGTCTAGTCTGTAGGCCACTGCACCGACCCTCACAAGAACACCGAAGGGTCCGATGTACCGTGGACTAAGTTTTCTATCCCCACCAAAGCGAATCATGTTCCGTGTCGGAGAAATCCTCAGAAACACCAGATCGTCGACCTAAAACAAATACAGCCTTAACACACAAACTAAAACAAAGCAATCACAAGCAATACAAAACAAAACCTATATCTCGAACTCCAAAGGTCTCCGGTGGTTGTCAGCCCAATGGCGATGTCTGTCCTGCGCCACCCAAAGTTTATCTCTAAGGAACTTCACCTTCTCAGCTGCATCTACGACCATCTCTGGCCCCAACAAGGCTCTCACACCGACATCATCCCAAGATAACCGAGTGCGACATCTCCGTCCATACAAAGCCTCAAATGGTGACATCTGTCACCCTCATTTTTTCAACTAGGAGTAGTTTGATAATTTGGCATAGGTATTTAATTTTAGAAATATAATATTAAATATTGTATGATGATTGTATATTTTATTTAATTAAAATAAGTTATGATTATTATGCCTAGTATTATTTAGTCATTAGAGACTTATGTTAATTAGTTAGTTAGAGAGACTAGAAAATAATTAGACTTGTCACATATGGACCTATTTAGATTTGTCATGACATATAGTGAGCCCAACTTGGACCCAAGTCCATTAGTCATTCCACTAATTAAATTAAGAAGGATTAGTATAATTACAATTAGTTAGAGACTTCTAAATATATCCATCCTTAATTATTCCTTATAATTTAATATGTAGGAGGCAACTTGGACTTTTAATATTGCTTGAGGAAGGGGGAAGGGGCCGGCCACATGAAGAGGGGGTTCTCCTCTCTCTCCTCATTTGTATTTCAATTTTGATCCAAATTCTAGATCTCCAATTTCCCAATTTTTCTCCATTGAAATTCTATACAATTCACTACTAAATCCTTCTCAATTCATTACTCTTAGAGCCTTGGAGCTTGAAGAAGCAAGGAGCACAAGGAGGAGAAGCTTGGAGCTAGAGATCGTGTCCGGATCATGTTCAATTATATTTTTATTGGGAATCCATCTCCCAATTGGTAATTCCTGAATTTTCTCTTATTGTAGCTTCTTAATCATGCATTTGACCATTAGGAATGACCACATGGCATAGGATTACCTATAGGAGCAAGTTCTAGGCTATTTGGCTTTGTATTATGAGATCTATGGGATAATTTGTCTGTATGTTAGGAGAATTACGAATTTGATACCTCAATTGTGTGTCATAAGACCAATTAGATCTAATTAGACTTAGATCAGGATTTTGGGACTAGGTACGTGTCCACAAATGGATACGTATAGGTCGTATCATAATATTTTGTGATACGGCATAATACGTGGCCAATTTTGAGTGATTTACGTGAATTCTCTTTATTGTATGTTGTAATAACTTCTAATAGTTATAATTATATATATATGACTTGAGGAAATGATCAATTTTGGAAAATTGAGAGTTTGGCACCTAATGGGTCGAGTATCCTAGATATTCTATTTGATGCACTATAGGTATTTGTTTAAATGCCTCAATATATATATATATATATATATATATATATATATATATATATATGTATGTATGTATGTATGTATGTATGTATGTATGTATGTATGTATGTGAGTGTGTGTGTCTAAGTGTGTGCAGAGAGTGTTGCTGGCGTGTGCAAGGAGTGAGATACGTGGTCGGGTTTTGCAGAGCAGCAAGCAGTTTCAGCAGTGCAATTTGCAACTGCAGTAAGAGCAGCAATGAAGCAAGCTACTGCAGCAGCAGTGCAGTATTAGCTGCAGCAGTGCATCAGCAAGCAGCAATAGTTGTAGCAGTACAGCAGCAAGCAGCATGCTGTAACAGGATCAACAGCAATGTATAGCAGTATGCTTGGGCAGCAACATGCTCGACCACAGCAACAAGCATCAGCAAATACAGCAAAAAAGCAGCAAGAGCAATAGCTAGGAGCAGCAGCATTCATAAGCATTGAGCAACAAGCAGAAAGATCAACAGCAATGCTGCAGTAAGAGCAGCAGCTAGGTGCAGCAGCAATTGCTATAGAGCAGTAGCAGTATCAGCATTTGTAGCAGCAATATATATTGCAGTAGTTGCAGAGAGCAGTTCACATGTACTTGATGGGTGAGTGAGGGAGTGAAGAGAAGAGCAACAACAAAGTAACAACTGTGAGAAGTAGAGGTATAGCAATAGGTAAGTGCTAAGATATTTGGTGTGTATCAATAATTCATGTCAGTTTGAGATACCAAGGTATCATAAGATAGATACCAAGGTATGGGTTAGAGTTTAGTAATTAGACCAAGGTATATTATTACTAGTATAAATATGATAGTGAATACCTTATAGCTAACTGTGGCCTAGGAACCTAGTCCTAGATAGGTATTGGGTTGTGGGTATATATATTTTTATAGCTAGGTAAAGGGTTCTATATTAAGTTAATCGTGAATATGAGTTAGGTATATAGGATACTTAATGCATGCTGACTAGTATAGCTAATTATCTAAGGTGTTGACTTAGAAACTCAATAAAGACCCAATATAGCTTGTATTAGCCAGTTAATAATCAATTGAGACCCATTAACTTGGCATGGACCTAGTGAGCTAGAAATGGACCTAGGAATGGCCTAGAAATTTATATTAGTGCACTTTTTAACTCATTTATCATCTATTACACATAAATGATATGATAGTTGATATATAGGACTGTGTGACACCAGCTTGGGCATCGAGAGACACACCTTGCTCAGGACCTCAGGCGAGTACATCTCTCTGTTAGTTTTTATTTCATAATAGTGTATATATCACTTGTTCTAGAACTGCGTACTTGATAGTGATACTTGGTTACAGGGACTGGTACTATATGGATCCCGTTAGGAGAGGTTATGTTACGCCCCAGTCCCAAAATACGTAGGACTAGGAATACGTAGCATGCCCAGCCATATGTATACGAACTCCCATATATGGAAACCATATACACGCGTGTGCTGTATATGAACATTCAATCCATCAGTGGTAATATACTGTCACAACAAGTCTCATAGAATCTATATCTCATCCACAGCACAATTAATCAGTAGAAAATAAGAGCTGAAAATATCACTGAATACCCAAGTTGTGTAGTAAGTCGGATAATCGGGTGAAAACAAATCTACTACAAAAAGACTATCCTAAGGTAGCAACAAAATCTCTAAACAGTGACAATAATCACAGATACTCTGAGGGTAAGATCTCCTCATCCCGGTAAGTGGAGTCCGGTCCCGGTCCGTACTCCTGTGGGTACTCCTGCTCGTCCATATCTGGAAAGGGACCAGGTCCTCAGAGGGACGTAACAAGATACATAAAAATATGCCAATAAGTACTGAAATATAAACATCCAATGGGTCTCCTAACCGTCTAAGTGAATGCAGTTTGAGAACAACTTTCCACCAAGTGGGCTATCTGGCTAAAAATATGGGATTGGCGTGACCCTCTCGGAGAATCAGGGGCCTCAAAGTATGTCGTCTTTTGAACGGCAGAGGCTGCCAGTAATATATAGTGGTCATCATCACCCGTTTCTCTGGTGAAGAATCCGGCCGTATAGAAAAAAGTGCAAAGGAGCCGAAATATTTTACTTATTGTTCTCCCCACCCCATGCTCTAAGCATGCCATATCCATGACATGATAAATCCTCTAAATAACTACCAGGTCTACTAGCATAACAATTTTCTATCAGCAGTTACCCCTAACGTACGACACTTACGTACAGGAGGCCAACCCGATACGTAGTTCGAGATCTACATGAGACTCACGACTTTGTGTAGCAACTGTGTCACGGCCAATGACCTTACTGATGCTCCCTAAAACTGAGTGGTCTCATAAATAGGTCCAATCTACAAAAATAAATATCTATATAGGCAGAATTAAACATGTATGTATCAACTGGAATGTAAATAATTGTACAGTGGCAAGGTATACGTGTCGAGCAAGGTTCCGTATAGTGCAAGCATTCCAACAGTGTTAAGTTGTAGTAAAAAGAAGTGGGTTAGGGTTTTTGAGAGTTGTAATTATATATAGGAATAAGAAGGCGGTGGGATTTACTTAATGGTTAAGAAACTATTGCCACTGTTATTTTCCTTTTATTGGTTTAGGTATGCGGTTGAGGAGATTTTTAAGGAGTGGTGGAATGAGAAACTTATACGTGTGGAAGAGCAAGGCAAAGCAAAGTTGGGTTTTGCTTCTGCTGCTGATATTTTCTTCTCCTAAAGGTTATGGTTTGGGTTTTACGTACGGTGAACGGAAGAGTTTACGCGGGGTAAAATAAGCGGTGGTATTTAGTTACTGCTGCTGCTGTAGTTTACGCAGGGTGATTTTGCTATTGCTGTTGATATTTACGCACGGAGAAGTATACACGGTATGGTGAGCGGTTGCTGTTGTCTGTTTATGCGGGGTAGCTGCTGCTGCTATTTCCTTATTTTATGCGCGGAAGTGTGGTTAACGGGTTGCGAGTTTGATCCAATAGGAAATTCTATTTTCTATTCTTTCTTTTTCTTATTAATAATATCAATATATATATATATATATTCATATTTATATATAGAAAATTTTATAAAATTATGTTGGTGCATACGGTTAAACTAGCAACTGTCCAACGGGTCTCCTACATGAAATAAATTAGGAAACTTTATAGCATCTCCATAAATCCCTTAGCTGTACAATATCTTAAATAGAAATTCAATAAAAAAAATATTCCCGCTATTCATAATTACCATAAATAACTAATTAATATGGTTTTCCAGGAATGGGGGTTTACACTCTCCCCAACTTATAAAAATTTTGTCCTCGAAATTAAAACTAAGCCACGGTAGAAAGTTTTAGGGATGGTAGAAGATATAAATTAGCAAAGTTAAATTTATACCTTGGTCAATGAATATGTTCAAAAAACGTTGGCGCATGTCATCCTCGCGCTCCCAAGTAGATTCTCCTGGCGAACCATGCTTCCATGCTACTCGGACCAAGGAATAGACTGATTTCTCAGTAATTTCTCTCTACGATCAAGGATTCCCACAGGTTGCTCTTGATATGATAAGCTCGGCCCAATGGTAATTTCTGAATGGTCGAGAACACAATTTCTGTCTACCACATATCGCTTGAGCTATGATACATGGAATACGTCATGTACTCCCTCAAGTGAAGGAGGTAGCGCAAGTCGATATGCTACTTCTTCCACTCTCTCTAGTACGTCAAATGGTCCAATATATCTTGGACTCAACTTATCGCGCCCTCCGAAATGGATGGTGCCTCTGGTAGGTGATATTCTTAAGAAGACATGATCTCCTTCTTTAAACTCCAAGGGACGACGATGAAGGTCTGCCCATTGTTTCTGCCTGTCTTGCGCTACTCGTAAGTGTCCTTGTATCTTTTTAACTATCTCAACGGTATTGACTACTAACTCTGGTCCCAGAATCTGACGTTCTCCTATATCACTCCAACATACAGGAGACCTACACTTCCTTTCATACAATGCTTCAAACGGAGTCATCTGGATGCTTGCCTGATAGCTATTATTGTAAGAAAACTCCACAAGATGTAGGTGATCTTCCCATGATCCCTTAAAGTCCAACATACAAGCCCTCAACATATCCTCTAATGTCTGAATAGTACGTTCTGACTGCCCGTCTGTTTGCGGGTGATAAGATGTACTAAATTTCAGACGAGTTCCAAGGCTTTCTTGCATGCTTCTCCAAAAGTGTGATGTAAAGCGTGAATCTCTGTCTGACATAATGCTGACTGGTACGCCGTACAATCTTACGATCTGTCTCATATATAAGTCAGCCAAAGCTTCTGTAGATTGGCCAACTCTGAAAGGTAAGAAATGGGCTGACTTGGTGAGTCGGTTCACTATTACCCATACCGCATCTCTTTCACTGGGACTCTTAGAAAAACCCGTAACGAAGTCCATAGTGATGTGTTCCCACTTCCACTCTGGAATCGGGAGTGGTTGCAATAATCCTGCTGTTCTCTGATGCTCCGCCTTTACTTGCTGATATTTTAAACATTTAGCTACAAAATGAGCTATCTCTCTTTTCATTCCATGCCACCAAAAGTACTGTCGTAAATCACGATACATTTTAGTGCCCCCAGGATGAATAGAATATATCGAACTATGGGCTTCTGTCATCAGCTCCTGTCAAATTTCTCCATTTGGAACAAAAAGACGATCACCACATCGTAATGTCCCATCATCATGGATGCACAGTCCTGTCTGTTCTCCGACCTCTGTTCTTTTCTTTAATCTTCTGAATCTAGCGTCTGTAGGCAATGCTGTTTTGATTCTTTCTACCAGTGATGATTGTACTTATAAATTGGCTAGTGTTCCGTCTGCTCCGGATAATATCACTTCAATGCCAAGATATTGCAAGTCCTTCAATAATTTTCTCTGTGTCGTCAAGAAGTAAACTGTTGGCTTCCGGCTTAATGCGTCTGCTACAACGTTAGCCTTGCCTGGGTGATAATGTAGCTCTATCTCAAAATCTTTCATTAATTCGAGCCATCGACGTTGCCTCATATTTAACTCTTTTTGTGTGAAGACATACTTGAGACTTTTGTGGTCTGTATATATTTTCACTCGTTTCCCATATAAGTAATGTCTCCATAACTTCAGAGAAAATACAACGGCTACAAGTTCCAAGTCATGAGTTGAATAATTCTTCTCATGTACTCGTAATTGCCTAGATGCATATGCAATTACCTTGCCATGCTACATCAATACACATCCCAAGCCTTTCCCTGATGCGTCACTGTAGATCACATAGCCTTCTGATCCTGATGGAATAGTTAATACTGGTGCTAAAGTCAGTCGCTTCTTTAACTCCTCGAAAGCGTCTTGACACTCGTCGATCCATATGAACTCTTGATCTTTGCAAGTCAACCGATTCATAGGTGTTGCTATTCTTGAGAAGTTCTTCACGAACCGTCGGTAATATCCCGCAAGTCCAAGGAAATTTCTCACCTCCGCTGCTGATTTAGAAATAAGCCATGTCTCAACTGCCGAGATCTTTTCTGGATTAACAGAAATACCATCTCCTGTAACGACATATCCAAGAAATAAAACTTTGTCCAAGAAGAACTCACATTTACTGAGTTTCACATATAACTGCTCTCCCCTCAAGGTCTCTAGAATAATTCGTAAGTGCTTCCCGTGTTCCTCATGGCTCTTTGAATAGACAAGTATATCATCTATGAAGACAACCATGAACTGGTCTAAATACTGATGGAAGACTCGATTCATTAAGTCCATAAAGATAGCTGGAGCATTGGTCAATCCAAATGGCATGACCAGAAACTCGTAGTGCCCATATCTTGTCCAGAATACAGTCTTCGAAATATCCTCCTTCCGTACCTTCACCTGGTGATATCCCGATCTCAAATCTATCTTTAAGAACATCTTGGCTCCATTAAGCTGGTCAAATAGGTCATCAATGCGTGGCAATGGATATTTATTCTTCACTGGTGCTCCCCAGGGTGATGCACTTGGTCAGATGAAACCTTTCTCTTCTAGTTCTTTTAATTGTGTCTTTAGTTCATCCATCTCCTTCTTCGTCAGTCTATAAATATGTGATGCTATAGGTGCCGCTCCGGGTGTTAATTCAATCAAAAATTCTACGTCTCAATCTGGGGGTAGTCCTGGTAATTCTTCTGGAAAGACGTTTGGGAATTCTGAAATAATATGATGATAGACAACATCGTCCATTGCGAGCTGCATACCATCAAGGATTTTGGTGGATCCTCATACAAACTCAAGTTCAGGCTGGCCTGGTACCTTGAAAAGAATGTTTCCTCCAAAGCAATTGAAGAAAGCGTGGTACTTGCTTAGCCAGTCCATTCCAAGCACAATATCAAAAGTAGGCATAGGAAGGACTAAGAGTCGGGCATTCATTTCTTTGCCACGTATCACTATAGGACACGATCTACAAATTCTACTAATAGGTACAACTCCTCCTCCGGTAAGAATTCTAATACAACTAGATAAAGGTATAGAGGTAATATTGTGTTTGGCAATAAAACTAGATGATATGAATGAGTGGGTGGCTCCAGTATCAAACAATATCGTAGCAGGAAAAGTAAAAGCAAGAGTGATACCTGCTATGACATCAATCTCCTGATTTATATCATCTACTTCCATTGTAAAAGCTTGTTCGTTCCTCTGTGGCTGTCCATGACTAGCTCTCAGGTACTGATCCTCCTAGGTAGGTAGTGGTGGTCCTCGCTGAAATCCCCCTGATGCTGGAGGTCGAGGTGCTCCTGGTCTCATTATCTGCTGAGATGGCTTTGGTGCTGGAAGTGCTAGCCTCTGTGCTGTTGGTGGAAGTGTTGATGCTTGTTTCATAGGACAGTCCTTCAATATATGCTGTCTAGAACCATATTACATACACTGTCCCAAGCGGACTCGACAGTCCGTTGAGATGTGCCCGCGTCTCCCACAATAATTGTATTGAGGCTTCTCTGGAATCTGGTATGGTCCTGCTCTGTGTTGGTACTGCTGTTATGGAGCTAAAGGACGTCTAATAGGTCCTCATTGTTGTGTCCTTGTCGGTCCTTGTTGTATCCTCAGCTGACTTCCTTTTCCCTTGCTGATGGTTTCTTGCAATCTGGCTTCTGTCAGTAACTCATCATAAGAGATTCGGGACTGGGAGCTAGTGTAGTGTTGGAGCTCCTGAGTCAGTCCGCGATGAAACCTCTTAGCTTTGGCCAAGTCATCTGGTATCAAGGCAGTGCCATATTTACTGAAGCGACTAAACTCAACATCATACTCGTCCATTGTTCGATTCCTCTGCTCCAGGTGGAGAAACTGGTCGTATAATGCATCTCTGACGGTGTCCGGGAAGTACTTCCTTTCAAAGCACTCCAAGAATTGCTTCCAAGTCTGGTATATACCCAGCTGGCGCTCCATGGATTCCCACCAGTGATGAGCATTACCATCTAAAAACGTCCTCACACCTGTCATCCACAGCTCTGTAGGTAGCTGCGATGCTTCTAATAACTTCCGAGTGTGAGTGATCCAGTTGGTAGTTTCTTCTGGGCTCTCAATGCCTTTGTACGGCCTTGGACCCATCTGTACAAAGTCTTTTACCGAACCAACTCTAGCTCGAGGTTCTAGAGCTAGTGCTTGAGCTGGTGTAGTAGTCTTTGCAGCCATCCTTTCAAGTGCTGCTAGGAACTCTTGTCTCTGCTCGGTTGCTTGTTGTCTCTGTTCTTGTATCATCATCTGGAAAAATTAGAATAGTTGTGCCTGGCCATCCTGCGGTGTCGATGATACTGGAAGGTTCCCATTAGGTGGAATGGAAAAGTCAAATGGAACTGGATTGTGAATCTGTCCATCTGGTCCTGAAAGTCTAGGATTCGTTGAGGTCCCTTCTTGAGTTTGACCATTGACTCCAGGAGTTGTGTCACCATCTATGACAGTATATCTCTTCTGCATATCTATTTCTCTGCAGGTGATGTACACCACGTTTAGAAGAAGTACAGGAATCAAACAGAGATGTAAAATTGTTGGCGTAAAACATGGTCTCAGAAATATCTGCGTAAAGCAGAGAAGCGTAAGGTAAGGTTTTAGAGTTGTCTGCATAAAACAGAGACTCAAAGAAGTCAGCAAAATAGAGCTTTAAAACTGTTCGCGTAAAATAGGGCTTCAGAACTGTCTGGGAAAAAGTCTACGTAACAGTTTCCGTGCGTAAAGTCTGATGCATAAACTCTGCGTGTAAAAATCTAACATACGTTGTAGTGTAAAGTTGTTCGAGGAACTTTTTGTTTTTCCTCGGACGAATTTGTCAGTCAAATCAGTGATCCTAACATCTGACAAAAGTACTGCACGATGATCGAGAGGACGGCTGTGATGATGACTTGCACAGAGACCCAGGTTTTGTCGTTTTAGCGATATATTTTTAATACAAAGTCGTTTATACGCTTCCAATGAGGAAGAAAGGTTTAAGGCTTCTGAATACACTGCCTAGCCTATTCGTACAGAAATGAGTTTTTACGCTCAAGATGAGACGAAATCAGACGCTAAGTCAAAAAGCTATTTTTGTATAGGGCTCGAGGCATATCTCTGCATTTAATGCACGAGATTTGGTTCTTAATTGGTCATGACTGAGAAAACTAAAGCTAAGACTGTGATAATACGCCTAATCAAGCTATTTACGCTGGTTTCAGGAATCATCAGGTTTACGCTGGATATTTACCTATGTGGCTTACATGTTGTCTTATACGCAGGATTTAAAAATACTATTAGAACGTGGTTAGCAGTTATTATAACTACAACGTAAAGTAGACATAACTACAGCGGAAAATAGGTAATCTCCTGCAGCTTAAGTAGGTAATCATAGCTTGGCTTTTTATGCCAACAAGACAGTTAGTTGGTTTTTTACGCCAATAAGGGTAAAGGGTTTTTTGCGTAAAACTTAAGAAAGAATGAGGTTTTAGTCAAGTGTAGATGAGATCCTTATTCTCTATTCCTAAACACAGGCTTGTTTGGTACAGTTACGTAACCAAGACAATATATTCAGGACCTGTATGGGCCACGAATAAAAATAAGTCATGCCCCAGTCCCAAAATACGTAGGACTAGAAATACGTAACATGTCCAGCCGTATGTATACGAACTCCCATATATGGAAACTATACACACACATACGCTGTATATGAGCATTCAATCCATCAGTGGTAATATACTGTCACAACAAGTCTCACAGAATCTATATCTCATCCACAACACAATTAATCAGTAGGAAATAAGAGCTGAAAATATCACTGAATACCCAAGTTGTGTAGTAAGTCGGATAATCGGGTGGAAACAAATCCACTACAAAATGACTATCCCAAGGTAGCAACAAAATTTCTAAACAGTGACAATAATCACAGATACTCTGAGGGTAAGATCTCCTCATCTTGGTAAGTGGAGTCCGGTCCCGGTCCATACTCCTGTGGGTACTCATGCTCGTCCATATCTGGAAAGGGACCAGGTCCTCAGAGGGATGTAACAAGATACATAAAAACATGCCAATAAGTACTGAAATATAAACATCCAATGGGTCTCTTAACCGTCTAAGTGAATGCAGTTTGAGAACAACTTTCCACCAAGTGGGCTATCTGGCTAAAAATATGGGATTGACGTGACCCTCTCGGAGAATCAGGGGCCTCAAAGCATGTCATATTTTGAACGGCAGAGGCCGCCAGTAATATATAGTGGTCATCATCACCCGTTTCTTCGGTGGAGAATTCGGGAGTACAGAAAAAAGTGCAAAGGAGCCCAAATATTTTACTTATTGTTCTCTCCACCCCATGCTCTACGCATGCCATATCCATGACATGATAAATCCTCTAAATAACTGCCAGGTCTACTAGCATACAAAGTTTCTATCAGCAGTTACCCCTAACGTACGGCACTTATGTATAGGAGGCCAACCCGATACGTAGTTCAAGATCTACATGAGACTCACAACTTTGTGTAGCAACTGTGTCACGGCCAATGACCTTATTGATGCTCCCTAAAACTGAGTGGTCTCATAAATAGGTCCAATCTACAAAAATAAATATCTATATGGGCAGAATTAAACATGCATATATCAACTAGAATGTAAATAATTGTACAGTGGCAAGGTATACTTGCCGAGCAAGGTTCCGTATAGTGCAAGCGTTCCAACAGTGTTAAGTTGTAGTAAGAAGAAGTGGGTTAGGGTTTTTGAGAGTTGTAATTATATATAGGAATAAGGAGGCGATGGGATTTACTTAATGGTTAAGAAACTATTGCCACTGTTATTTTCCTTTTATTGGTTTAGGTGTGCGGTTGAGGAGATTTTTAAGGAGTGGTGGAATGAGAAACTTACACGTGTGGAAGAGCAAGGCAAAGCAAAGTTGGGTTTTGCTTCTGCTGCTTATATTTTGTTCTCCTAAAGGTTATGGTTTGGGTTTTATGCGCAGTGAACGGAAGAGTTTACGCGGGGTAAAATAAGCGATGGTTTTTAGTTACTACTGCTGTTGTAGTTTACGCGGGGTGGTTTTGCTATTGTTGTTGATATTTACGCGCGAAGAAGTATACGCGGTGTGGTGAGCAGGTGCTGTTGTCTGTTTACGCGGGATAGCTGCTGCTGCTATTTCCTTATTTTACGCACGAAAGTGTGGTTAACGGGTTGCGGGTTTGATCCAATAAAAAATTTAATTTTATATTCTTTCTTTTCTTATTAATAATATCAATATATATTCATATTTATATATAGAAAATTTTACAAAATTATGTTGGTGCATACGGTTAAATTAGCAACTGTCAAACGGGTCTCCTACATGAAATAAATTAGAAAAATTTATAGTAGCTCCATAAATCCCTTAGCTGTACAATATCTTAAATAGAAATTCAATAAAAAAAATATTCCTGCTATTCATAATTACCACAAATAACTAATTAATATGGTTTTCCAGGAATGGGGGTTTACAGGTTATCCCTTGCCGTATTCAGCGGGTAGTCATTCACATGTATGTCATCATGTGCATCGGGTATTAATTTTTATGTGCATCCACTATTTCGTGTGCTAGTGTGACTATATCGTATTCATGTGCGTAACATATCATGATTGGATCCATGAGTATTGGTTGGGGAGGGGGGGTAGAAGTTGGTTATGTGATCAAGCCCTATTTATCTCATGTGTATGTCGATTATACACCTCACGTATAATCGAGTTATCCTATTTACCTCATATGAAACCTAAACCGATCACATAACGAACTTGTGCTCTAACAACATAGCTAGTATTTCTGTTCTTCTACTTGCTGTTTATTTCCATATTACTAGTATTTACTTTCCAGTTCTTTATTGTGAATATTTGCATGTTCTCACATGTATTTCCCATTTCTTAATACTTGTGCATCTTGTATCCTTTTCTATTACTCGTCTTATATGCTTTACCATGTATTTGGAGTTGCTTTAAGAGTTTTGTACTTCGCTCTTTTCCTGATTGGATATATCTTTCAAATGATTGGCTAGAGGAGCTGTGTCCCACTTATTACGGCTCGTATGATGGTGAGCCACTAGAACATACTCCCCTAAAGTAGGAGGACATAGTACCAGTGACCGAGGAGGCCTAGTTATATAATTTTGGACTTGTTCTAGTCTTATTTTGGACTCTTGGCATACATATATATTATTTTGGAGAGTTATTGAGCCTAGGCTTATAGTTTTTGACTTGAGGATATTTTGTGTCTCCTATTTCTCTTTTATTCCATATCGTACTTTCATCCTCCTTAGTTTGATTTTGTAATTGAGTATTGTTTACCAATATTATATTATTATATTGTTCCTCCATTTGGAGTTAAGATAGCATAACATGTACTCTTAATTATATTGTGTAAGATATTTACATAGTTATATTGCCTTAGATAGAGTTCTACCGCTGATGCTGTGACATAGGCTGGACATACCCACGTACTCGTGCCCGAATATCCGGGTGTGGGTCGTGACACATTTTTAGTGGTGGCCCATACAGGTCCTCAAGTTCGCAACTAGTATGATATCGTAGTAGTGCTCATCTAGAGTATTGCTGCGAGCCTATTTTAGGATTAGGATCTAGGATGAGAGTATACTCAATCACAACTAGAAAACATTCTAATTTATCGTTTGCAACATTTATCATTTTGAATATTGATTCTTTAAAATATTTCTGTCCTTCTTTGATGATATCGTATCTTGCGCAGTATTGACTTCTTTGTTTCAATCTGTCTTCAGGATGCCTCCGAAGATCAGATTCTTTCGCTCGGAAGCAGCGACAGCTTCCTCAACTACTTTTTGGCCTACTGCGGAGAGGGCAGCAGCTACTACTGTTTCTCTTCTAGTTAAGAAGGTCGCCTCACCGGTTCAGGTGGGGTTCTCAGCAGCCGCCTTTGGGGACACCCCTCCCCCAGTTCGAAGGGCAGTCCCAGCTGTTTTCGAGGGACTTCTACCCCCGCCGCCAGTGCCAGTTAATGCTACCCAGCTGCTCACACTATTCCAGCAGATAATGGAGGCCCAGAGGGCCCAAGCTGAGGCACAGCATAGGTAGACTGATGTGATAAGATCGGGTATTGAGAATGCCCACCAGGTGGCCATTACCGTAGTAGAGTGGATAGCGCTACCACAGCCACAGGAGGTACAGCCTAGGCCCGGTACCATACAGAACTTCAAGAAGTTGGATCCCCGGGCCTTTAAGGGGATAGAGAACATTATGTATGCAGATGACTGGTAGGAGAATATGGAGCGTGTCATGCGCTTATCCCGTCTTGTAGAGGATCTGAAGGTGGAGGCAACGGGACTACAGATGATGGACATTGCCAGTACTTGGTTCCGGAATGAGCCATAGATTTCTGATCCGGGACTGACATGGGATGGTTTCAAGGACTTGTTCAAAAAGAAGTTTTTTTTGCCTACTAAGAGACTTGATTTGGAGCGACAGTTCCAGAACCTTCACCAAGGGAACATGTCGGTAGAGGAATATGGCGTAGAGTTTAGCAGACTGGGCAGATATGTAGACTACATGATGAGGGATCCTGAGATCCGGGCGATTAGATTTAGAGAGGGCCTGAATTGGGAGGTGAGGGCTCTTATTTCCTCGAGCCATAAGACGTATGCAGATATCTTGAGGGAGGCCCGCAAGGTCGAGAGAGACCTGAGTTTGAGGCCCAAGAGGGACCAAGATATCTTTGGCAGTAGCAGCAGCGCGGGTCCAACCAAGAAGCCCTATTTCCAACCACAGAGACAGCAGTTCCATGTACCAATCAGAGCACCAGTATAACAGACGCACCAGATGCATAGGCTAGCCCAGCCGACTCGTGTTTTCACCTTCTGTAAGAAGTCAGGGCATAGGTGAGATATTTGCAAAAAGAGGCTTGGTCAGTGTTTGTTTTGTGGCTCAGTAGACCACCAACAGAGGGATTGTCCCAAGACGTTAGCTCGTATTGCTCAGGACGTAGCCTCGATTCAGAGAATACCCGTAAGACACCCAGCAGGACAGCAGAGAGGACCTCCTTTGCCATCACAGTAGCAGAGGTTCGTGCAGCACCAGCACCAGCAGAGAGGTGCACAGCAGGGGCGAGTTTTTGCCCTGACCGTGGAGGAGGAAGGTCCGGTCAGAAACGTTATAGTAGGTTCAGTCTTACTTAATTTTTTTCTAGTTCATGCTTTATTTGATTCTAGTGCTTCATATAGTTTTGTTTCTGTATCCTTTGCCTTGAAGCATAATCTAGAGGCTGAACCATTGGCGAGGACTTGTAAGATCACAACAGGGGATGGTATTATCCTCGTCAGTGATGTTTGCAAGGACCAAAGAGTTTCTTTGGGATGCCAAGAGTTGAGTGTGTCTACTTGTAATGCCACTTCTAAGCTATGATATAGTACTCGGGATGGATTGGTTGAGTAGGCACAATGCTAGTATAGATTATCGAGGAGGCAGAGTTTTGTTTTACCCGCCAGGAGAGCCAGAGTTTGAGTTCGTCAGAGGAGACCAGAGAAGAGTGAAGATAATTTTTGTGGAGCTTTGGTAGAAGAGTATGAGCTGCCACATCCATTGATTGTTGAGTATATGGACGTCTTTCCGGAGGAGTTGTTGGGATTCGACTAAACAGAGATACGGAGTTCTCTAGGAGGTATGCCAGCAGGTAAAGGCAGAGAGACAGAGGCCAAGTGGATTGCTTCAGCCTTTACCCATTCCAGAGTAGAAGTGGGAGCATGTGACGATGGAATTTATTTCAGGGCTTCCGCGTTCTCCAGGAGGTAAAGACACGATTTGGGTCATCGTAGATAGGTTAACCAAATTTGCCCACTTTCTGTCATTCAAAGTGGGTACATCTACGGAGAAGCTCCCGGTGATGTATATACATCAGATAGTCAGATAACATGGAGTTCCTGTGAGCATAGTCTTGGATCGGGATAGTTGCTTCACGTCCCACTTCTGAAGGAGTTTGCAGGCTAGCTTGGGCACTCAGCTCAAGTTCAGTACTAAATATCGCCCTTAGACAGACGGACAGTCGAAAAGGACTATCTAGACTCTCGAGGATATGCTACGCACTTGTATTTTGGACTTTTGAGGTTCTTGGGAGGATTATCTTCACTTGGTAGAGTTTTCTTACAACAATAACTACTAGGCCAGTATCGAGATATCACCATTTGAGGTATTGTATGGACGAAGATGCCACTCTCCGCTATCATGGGATGATGTTAGTGAGAGAGCTTTATTGGGACCAGAGATGGTTGTGGATACAGCTGAGAAAGTGAAGCTCATCAGGGATAGACTTCGAGTGGCACAGGACAGACAGGGGCATTCAGACGATAGCCACCAGAGATCATTGGAGTTTGAGGTATAGATTTTATTTGTATTGCTTGTGATTGCTTATTTTAGTTAGAGTGCTAAGACTGTATTTCATGCTAGGTTGGTGATATAGTTTTTTTGAGGATTTCTCTGATACGAGGCACGATTCATTTTTGTGGAGGCGGAAGAAAGCTTAGTCCACAGTATGTCGGACCTTTCGATGTTCTTGAGAGGGTCGGTGTAGTGGCCTACAGACTAGACTTGTCGTCTATATTAGAGGGAGTGCACAACGTGTTCCACGTGTTGTAGCTGAGATAGTATGTGGCAGATCCTAGCCATATACTAGATCACTCGGAGATCGAGGTTAGTCCGACACTCAGCTATTCCGAGCAGCCCGTGGAGATTTTGGATCGCAGGGAGAAGGTGCTACGGAACCAGATGATTCCTTTGGTGTGCATCTCGTGGAGGCATCACTCGCCAGGAGAGAGTAGCTGGGAGCGAGAGGCCGAGATGCGCGAGCGATATCCTTATTTATTTGAGCCGTGAGGTATAATTCTTTCTTGCTTGTATTGATTGCTTTTGGTAGTTAGTTTCTTCCTTAATTTCGAAGACAAAAATTTTCTAAGATGGGTAGGTTTGTCACCCTCACTTTTTCAACTATGGATAGTTTGGTAATTTGGCATAGGTATTTAATTTTAGAAATATAATATTGAATATTGTGTGATGATTGTATATTTTATTTAATTAAGATAAGCTATGATTATTATGCCTAGTATTATTTAGTCATTAGAGACTTGTGCTAATTAGTTAGTTAGAGAGACTAGACAATAATTAGACTTGTCACATATGGAACTATTTTAATTTTTTGTGACAAATAGTGATCCCAACTTGGACCCATGCCCATTAGCCATTCTACTAATTAAATTAAGAAGGATTAGTATAATTATAATAAGTTAGACACTTCCAAATATATCCATCCTTAATTATTCCTCATACTGCAACATATAGGGGGCAACTTGGACTTTTGATATTGCTTGAGAAAGGAGAAAGGGGCCGGCCACATGAATAGGGGGTTCTCCTCTCTCTCTCTCTCTCTCTCTCTCTCCTCATTTGTATTTCAATTTTGATCCAAATTCTAGATCCCCAATTTTCCAATTTTTCTCCATTGAATTTTACACAAGTCATCACCAATTTCTTCTCAATTCATCATTCTTGGAGCCTTGGAGCACAAGGAGGAGAAGCTTGGAGCTAGAGATCGTGTCTGGATCATGTCCAATTATATTTTTATTGGAAATCCATCTCTCAATTGGTAATTATTGAATTTCTCTCTTATTGTAGATTTTTAATCATATATTTGACCATTAGGAATGACCCCATGGCATAAGATTACCTATAGGAACAAGTTCTAGGCTATTTGACTTTGTATCGTGAGATCTATGGGGTAATTTATGTGTATGTTGGGGGAATTACAAATTTGATAACTCAATTATGTGTTATGAGACCAATTAGATATAATTATACTTAGATATGATTTTTGGGACTATGTACGTATCCACAAATAGATACGTATAGGCCATATCACGGTATTTTACGATACGGTGTGATACAGGGCCAATTTTGATTAATTTACATGAATTCTCTTTATTGTATGTTGTAATAACTTTTAATATATATATAAATATATATATATATATATATATATATATATATATATATATGACTTGAGGGGAATGATCAATTTTAGAAAATTGAGAGTTTGGCACCTCAATGGGTAAAGTATCCTAGATTTTCTATTTGATGCACTATAGATATTTATTTAAATGCCTCAATCTATATATATATATATATATATATATATATATGTGTGTGTGTGTGTGTGTGTGTGTGTGTGTGTGTGTGTGTGTGTGTGTGTGTGTGTGTGTGTGTGTGTTTACAGAGAGTGTTATTGGTGTGTATAGGTAGTGAGATGGGTGGTCGGGTTTTGTAGAGCAGCAAGCAGTTTCAGCAGTATAATTTGCAACTGTAGCAAGAGCAGCAGTGCAGTAACCTACTGCAGCAGCAGTGCAGTATTAGCTGCAGCAGTGCAGCAGTGCAGCAGCAATAGCTACAGCAGCAAGCAGTATGTTACAGCAGGATCAGTAGCAATAGCTGCAGCAGTGTGCAGCAACATGCTCGGGCAGCAGCATGCTCGAGCATAGCAACAAGCATCAGCAAATACAGCAACAAGAAGCAAGAGCAATAGCTAGGAGCAGAAGCATTGCACAAGTATTGAGCAGCAAGCAGCAAGAGCAGCAGCTAGGAGCAGCAGCAATTGCTATAGAGCAGTAGCAGTATCAGAATTTGTAGCAGCAACATATGTTACAGTAGTTGCAAGGAGCAGTTCACATGTACTTGATGGCTGAGTGAGGGAGTGAAGAGAAGAGCAACAACAAAGTAACAGTTGTGAGAAGTAGAGGTATAGCAATAGGTAAGTGCTAAGATATTTAGTGGGTATCAGTGATTCATGTCAGGTTGAGATACCAAGGTATCATAAGATAGATTCCAAGGTATGGGTTAGAGTTTAGTAATTAGACCAAGGTATATTATTACTAGTATAAATATGATAGTGAATACCTTATAGCTAACTGTGGCCTAGGAACCTAGTTCTATATAGGTATTGGGTTGTGGGTATGTATATGTTTATAGCTAGGTACAGGGTTCTATATTAAGTTAATCGTGAATATAAGTTAGGTATATAGGATACTTAATGCATGTTGACTAGTATAGCTAATTATCTAAGGTATTGACTTATAAACTCAACCAAGACCCAGTATAGCTAGTATTAGCTAGTTAATGATTAATTGAGACCCATTAACTTGGCATGGACCTAGTGAGCTAGAAATGGACCTAGAAATGGCCTAAAAATTCATATTAGTGCATTTTTTAACTCATTTATCATCCATTACACATAAATAACATTGATACTTAATATATAAGACTGTGTGACACCAGCTTGGGCATCGAGAGACACTTTGCTCAGGACCTCAAGCGAGTACATCTCTCTGTTAGTTTTTATTTCATGATAGTGTATATATCACTTGTTCTAGAACTGCGTACTTGATAGTGACACTTTGTTATACGGACTGGTACTATATGGATCCCGTCAAGAGATGTTATCCCTTACCGTGTTCAGCGGGTACTCATTCACATGTATGTTATAATGTGTATCGGGTATTAATTTTCATGTGCATCCACTATTTTGTGTGCAAGTGTGTCTATATCGTATTCATGTGTATAACGTGTCATGATTGGATCCATGAGTATTGGTTGGAGAGGGAGAGTAAAAGTTGGTTATGTGATCAAGTCCTATTTATTTTATGTGTATGCCGATTATACACCTCACGTATAATCGAGTTATCATATTTATCTCATGTGCAACCTAAACCGATCATATAACGAACTTGTGCTCTAACCACATAGCTAGTATTTCTGTTCTTCTACTTGCAATTTATTTCCATATTACTAGTATTTACTTTCCAGTTCTTTATTTTGAATATTTGTCTGTTCTCACATGTATTTACCATTTCTTAATACTTGTGCATCTTGTATCCTTTTCTATTACTCGTCATATATGCTTTACCATGTATTTGGAGTTGCTTTCAGAGTTTTGTACTTCACTCCTTTTCTGATTGGATATATTTTTTAGATGATTGGCTAGAGGAGCTGTGTCCCAATTATTACGGCCCGCAGGATGGTAAGCCACTAGAGGATACTCCCCTAGAGCAGGAGGACATAGTACCAGTGACTAAGAAGGCCTAGTTATATAGTTTTGGACTTATAATAGTCTTATTTTGGACTCATGGCATGTATATATATTATTTTGGAGATTTTTTGAGCCTAGGCTTATAGTTTTGGACTTGAGGATATTTTGTGTCTCCTATTTCTCTTTTATTCCAAATCGTACTTTCATCCTCCTTAGTTTGATTTTGTGATTGAGTATTATTTACCAATATTATATTATTATATTATTTCTCTATTTAGAGTTGAAACAGCATGACAGGTACTCTTAATTATATTGTGTGAGATATTTAGATAGTTATATTGCCTTAGACAGCGTTCTACCGTCGATGCTGCGACGTAGGCTGGACGTACCCACATACTCGTGCCCGAATATCCGGGTGCGGGTTATGACAATATCTCAATATTGTCCTAGTAACTGTTATTGTATGCAAACTCTATCAGGTGCAGATGATCCTCCCAAGAACCTTCGAGATCCAAAACACAAGTACGAAGCATATCCTCGAGAGTCTGAATAGTCTTGTCTGACTGCCCGTCTATCTGTGGGTGATATGCGGTACTGAACTTGAGCTGAGTGCCCAAGCTAGCATGCAAACTCCTATAAAAGTGGAAAGTGAAACGACTATCCCGATCCAAGATGATGCTCACAGGAACTCCATATAATATAACAATCTATCATACATATATCTCCGCTAGCTTCTCCGTAGACGTACCCACTTTAAATGGTAAGAAGTATGATTTGGTCAATCTGTCTATGATGACCCAAATTGAGTCATTCCCTCATGGAGAATACGAAAGCCCCAAAATAAAATATATGGTCACATGCTCCCACTTCCACTCTCGGATGGGTAAAGGCTAATGCAATCCACCTGGCCTCTACATATCCGTCTTTACCTGCTAGAACACTAAACACCTGCATACGAAGCTCTCTATCTCTTGCTTTATACCATACCACCATACGTGCTCCCTCAGAATTCAATACATCTTGTTGGCACCTGGATCAAGTACTGAGAGTGATGCACCTCTTGCAGAACCTTCTAATCTAGTAACGTGCCATAACGATCCATCATCAGTGATGGTAAAATCCTACGATAATCCTATCTGAACATGTGCTCTGATGCTCCTCAGAGTCTCATCATCAAACTGCATGGCCCTAATCATGTCTATCATCTCAGACTGTATCTGTAATCCCCATATTTATATCTCGATACCAGGAACTAGCGTCTCAATTTCCAAGCTCTCAAGATCAGCTAACAAGTATCTGTCTGTAATCAAGTACATAGCCATCGGATACCTGCTTAAGGCATCGACGACTACGTTCGTCTTCCCTGGATGGTACTATAATGATATGTCAAAGTCCTTCATCAGCTCTAACCACCGTATCTGCCTCATGTTCAGCTTTTTTTGTGTAAATACGTACTTCAAGATCTTGTGGTCCTTGAAGATCTCCACACACTCTCCGTACAGATAATATTTCTATATTTTTAGAGCAAAGATGACCACTGCCAACTCCAAATTATGGGTGGGGTAATTCTTATCATAAGGATATAATTACCTGGAAGCATAGGCAATCACCTTCCCGTGATGCTGAAGAACGCAACCCAAACCCTTCCCTGAAGCATCACTATAGATAGTGAATCCACATGTCCCCGATGGCAATGTCAATATTGGATATGCCGTCAATCTCTTTTTAAGCTCATAAAAGCAGCCTGACAATCCTCTATCCTGACAAACTCCACATCCTTCCTGGTCAGCCTAGTCATTAGCTCTGCAATCCTGGAGAAGTCATGTACAAAACTCCTATAACAACTTTCAAGTCCCAGGAAACTCTTGATCACTGCCACTAAACTCGGAGAAGCCCACGACTCCACTGCCATGATCTTCTTCGGATCAACTGAGATCCCGTCACCTGTCACTACATGTCCAAAGAATTTAACCTTGTCAAGAAAGAACTCACACTTCAAAAGCTTCCCGTAAATCTTCTCCTTCCTGAGAGTCTCTAAAACTATCCTCAGGTGCTCCTCATGCTCCTCTGGCAATATCGAACTCTAGATCTCCCGACGATCGAAATGTCACTCTGCCTCTACGATAATCTATAGTAGCATGGTGCCTACTTAACCAATCTATCCCGAGTACAATATCGTAGCTCGGAAGTGGCATTACGAGTAAGCATGTGCTCAACTCCTGGCCTCCCAATAAAACTCTCTGATCCTTGCAAAAATTACTGACTAGGATAATTCCACCTTCTGTCGTAATCTTGCAAGTCCTAGCCAAGGGTTTAGCCTCTAAACGATGCATAAGAGCAAAAGATACCGATACGAAACTATAGGAAGCACTAGAATCAAATAAAGGAAATGCTGAAATATAATCGAGAAGAACTAAACCTAAAATCACGTCTCCCTTTGGCTCAGGTCTCCTTGACCGTCATGGCGAAGGCTCGGCCCTGAGGTGCACCCCTCTGCTGTTGTTGGTGCTGGGCAAATCTCTGTTGTTGGGGTGGAAGTGGAGGTCCCATCTGCTGAACTACGGGTGGCCTTGCTGGTGCTCCCTGAATTGGTGCTCTAGCTGGTCCTCCCCGATCCGGATGAGCTAGACAATCCCTCAGCTGGTGGCCGAGTGGCCCACAGAAAAGGTACACTCCTAACCTCTTTCGACAAAACTTTATAGTGTGTCCTAGTTTCCCTCAGAATACACAATGAACGGCCTATTGTGCATGCCTTTGTGGCTGCTGCTGGTGATGACCATGAGCCGGCGTCTAGTATTATTGGTGATGGTGCTGGAATGGTCTCTGCAACTGCTAAAAGTGGGGATGCATGGCCGATCCTGTGCTGCCACTTGCGCCTCTAGAAATGTCATGTCCTCTCTTGGGCCTGAGGTCCAGATCATCCTCAGCAATCTGGCATCCATCAGAATGCCCTCGAAGGTAGCAGTGCAACATCCAGAAGTACGAGACTTGATCTCTTTCATCAACCCCTTCCTGAACTTTCGAGCTCGATCTCCTGGGTCCCGAATCATAGATGGTGCAAAATAGCTCAAGAAGCAAAACTCTGCGACGTACTAGTTAATCGACATGTTCTCTTGGAGCAAGTCATAAAACTGACTCTCCAAAGCTCCCAAGGCCACATCGGGGAAGAACTTCTTTTTGAAAATCTCCTTGAAAGCCTTCCAAGTAAGTCCTCGAATAGTAAGTCTTGGCTCTGTGCGATACCAAGTGAGTGCGATATCGAACAATTGGCTACAGGCTGCCTTGATCTTTAGGCTCTCTGGAATCTGAGCCAATCGCAGGTTCCTCTCTATATCCTACAACCAGTTATCGGTGTAGAGTATCCCCTCGATACTTTTGAACTTTCGAGGTGCCATCCTTTTGTAGTCCACTATAGTGCCTGGCCTCTACTGGTGTGGCTAGCCAGGGTGCTGCTGGACGACTTTCTCTACTACCTGTAGAGCCACCAGTTGAGTATTCTATATTCTCTCTCACATCAGCTCTGTCTGCACCCTCTGTGCCTCATCCTGAACACGTTGAGCCTCTGCCAACATCCTCTGAGCGTCCACCATACCCTGGATCAAGGCAAACATCTATGCCCCGTCAGCAAGCACACCTCCCGAAAAAGGAATCTGTGGCGGCAGTGGAAGGTCCTCCGTAACAGTCGGGACAACCTTATGAACAGGTGGGGGAGGAGGACCCCCAAAAGCTGGTAAAACTCCTACATGAATAGGTAAAGTAGGAGGAGCAACTCCAGCTGTCCGGGTGGCAGGTCGAGAGGTGGCAGACCTCTCTGAAGCTAGGGGTCCTGATCTCTGCGATCTGGTCTTCGGTGACATCCTGAAGACAGATCGAGACAAGAAGAAGTCAATTAAGACAAAAGATACGATATCATCAAAGAATGACATAAATATTCAAGAAAGGCAATTATTCAGAATGATAAGGATAACAAAATTAATAAATTAGAAACTTCCTAGTTTTGATTGAGTACACTCTCATCCTATATCCTATATTCTTTAGCAGGCTCGTAATAGTACTCTAAGTCTGAGAACTACTACGATATCGCACTAGTTGGGACTCGACATCGACCTAAATGGGCCACCATAAAAATGTGTAACGACCCGTACCCAAAAATTGGATATGAGTCATGGGTAGGTCTAGCCTACGCCGCAAAATCGATGGTAGAACGTTGATTAGGTCTCAATACTATCTGTTACATCTCACACATATATATAATATCATAACCTGTCAATGTGTATCAACTCCAAAAGAGGATAATGAATACATATAATCATCAATCTCGTAATATACTCAATCACAATAATTATAAAGAAAATAATTGGCATGATAAAGATGCAAAGAACCACGATAGGCAAATAATATATATAACTCAAACAAGTCAGAGTCTATGAGTCTAGCTATCTCAATACAATATAAGTCTCAAATATAATACAACTCATAGTCTGAAAGTTTGGAATAATCCAATATACAAATAAACTAAGTGTTAACTAAGCAACTGCGGGTGATGTCTCCTCTATGGGGAGTGGCTCCTCTGGAAGCTCCAGAATTTAACCATTATCTACTCCAGGTCCATAATAGGTGGGACAAAAGTTCTCAAGATCCTCTGAAAAATATTATCTAGTCAGGATTGGAGCAAAACATATAAACTAATAGCAGTTCCATTAAATTAACCAAGACTATAAAACAGTAAGCAATAAAAATACAAGATGGAAGAAATACTGGAATAAAAAGAAAATTGGTACACATATAATCATATCAAAGGTAATAATGAGATATAATTAAACAAAAAAAGACTGTATCAGCAGGTGTAAACTGGAATAGAGAGATGAACAACTACTAAGTGCCTTGAAATATTAATTATTATGTGATCGACTTGGGACAAGATCAGGATCTACCATATATGATTAGCTATGCATAAGTATAGATAAGGGGACCAGGACAATCATATACGAGGAGCTATGCACAAGTAATAAGATCAGGCTACACCCTGGTGTAGTAAGGGTGAGCTATGCACAAGTGAGTGGTGTATGATCACATAATCAACTAATACTTTCCCGTCCCCGGCTAGTACAATGCATGGAAATATTCTAAATGCTCTAAAATACTAAATGAAACTAATTTAGATAGAGGAATTTGTAAGCCCCCTCATTTTTGAATAGGGTTATTTAGGTAGTTTTTATTTCTTTTTAATTATTTATTTAATTTAAATAGATTACAGTAGTAATTTCTAAAATATTTTTTTTGATATATGACCCTTTGCCATGGCTTTGATATTTTGAGCAATGTACGACCTTTTTCTTCCAACAAAATTTATAATAATAATTTTAATTGAGTCTAATATAGTTGGAACATGGATGTTGCAAGTATTGGATCTCCCCCATGCTCCAAAAATATTAAAGAATATCAAGAATTGCGGTTACCGTAAAATTGTCCCTTTTGACTAGAACTTGACCCAAACCCAACCAAAACACATGTAGGCAAGTAGTACACCCCAATTATTTCCATGAAAATATTTTATATATATATATATATATATATATATATATATATATATATATATATATATATGATATTTAAATTGATTTATTTCTATTTATAGAAGTTCTAACTATAGAAAGTTGTATACGTGGCAACCTAGTTGGCAAATAACTACCTAACCACTAACCTAACCAACCCAACAACCAAACCTTATCCAATCCTAATCATAACAACCAACCCCACCCTCCTACTTTCGGCCAAGAGCATCCCCCCTTGGCCGAACCCCCCTAGCAATAGGATAACCCCCTCCTTTATTTAAATCTATTTAAAAAGGCCCTATATATATCAACTCATCAACATAACCATATCAAAATCCTTCTCTCATAGTTGGCCGCCCCTTTTCTCTCTCCCCCATAAGTGAAATAGCCCCCTTGCCTCTCTCACCCTTACAACATCATCTATTTCACCAAAAATCCCTTTCACAGTTCCAAAAGCTCCACTTTTCATCATCCTTCCACCATATCTCCATCCAAACGTCATTAAACCTTTAAAAAGGACCCTATCTTCTCCATAATTATATCAAGAACTCTTTTCTTCATCAACAACCCATCACAAAGAAGTAGCAAGCCGAGCACGAGCAAGGAGGAGTAATTCTTGGACAAGAAGAAACACCATATTCAAATCCTCCAACGGTTTCGGTAAACCTTAAATCCTTCTTCCTCAAATCCCATGACATGATGATTTTAGGTTAAGTTAATTTACTGAATTAGAACCCCCTATTTTGTTATCTTTTTCTCATATTAAGAAATATAGTTTTTCGTGATAGTTTGGTGATGATTGCTTGTCAATAGAACTAGTTTAAGATTGGTGATACGATTAATGGAGGGAATCTTATTGCTTATAAAAAAACTGAATTAATTGATATTTAATTTCTGGAAAATAAGTAGTTTTAAATAAATCTCTGATATTATAATGTCAAATATGAACCTATAACTAAGGGCCACTAGCCTAGGTTTTCAGGTAATTATATGACATTGTTTTGCTAGTAAATAGAGAATTTTTGGATGAAATAAATAGGTGATTATTTTCTGAGATTAGAACAACATATAATAGAATATAAAATTATTTTTAATATATATAAACAATAATAATGGATTGGCTATGTCTCGAATAAGTTTCGGATAAAACTAGTCAACATAGAGTTGCCGAAATCTTAAAATATGTTATCTTTGTCAAATCTGGAATTTATTGCTATAAATTCATATAAATCATATTTAATTCTGGAATATATAATTTATTAGGATTTAATTCTATTTCCTTTAATTGGGGACTTAAACTTAAACTTTGGAAGTCAAAAACCAAGAAACTAGCTCCCGATACCCTGTAAAAGTAAGCACGGTTGTTAAAAATAATAACGGACTTGGTTTTGCATGGCATTGAAAAAATTATAGAATTTATTTCTAATTACAAGAAATTATTTCTGGATCCTTAAGTAATTAATTTATTTTTAGGTCAATTGATTTTCGAAGGAGTCGACGCGGGATCATATTTACCATCGTTGACTGCAGAACCAGGCAAGTGTACCTTGCCAAGATGTTTACAGTTCTAAATTATTTATTTGATATTATTTATGCATTAGATATTTGTGTGGCTTATTGATGTACTTATTGATCCTAGGGCCGTTATACAATACTTTGTGTCCGAACAAGATTCGGGTACCAATATCCCTTGCGGAGTCGAGTATCGTAGTTAGAGAGTCATTCTTTTGAACCCATAATTTGTACATATATTATTTGCACACCCTACCATAGGACACTTGACACAATTATTCATGTGGCAGAGTCTTTCACGACTTAATCGTGGTACTTGGACTCTGGATAGGACTACAGGATGCATGCTTTAGTTGTAATTATAATTGTACATATTGACTATGACTTGTGTTGATAGTTAGAGGTCATGATATTGCGTGTCTTGATTGAGACACGAGGTTACATTGGGTGGGGAGAGTCTTTATCGTGCTCTGTGCATATTTTACTATTACTATTTATGTGTATTAGGCTTTACGTTCCCTATGCGAAATCTAAAGTATTATATTTATCTATATACATCTTCCTCCTGGTTCCCCCACACGGAGCCTTGAGTGTACTATTAGCATACGAAAGTGTCCATTGGGATCTTTTATGAGTACCAGCCTGGGGTACGATACCATACTCTCATTTGCATATCACATAGTTGACTTTTATAGCTTTCCCCTTATTCATACCATTATACTGTTCACTTTTGGCTTGAGTGTTTATTGTACCTTGCTATGTCCCCTGAGGACCTGGATATGGATTATGTCCCCAGGTATTAACGAGGAGGTTTATCCTGAGGTTTATGGGTGAGGAGCTGATATCAGAGCAGTACCAACAGCCGAGGACGAGGTCGTACCGGAGGACTTCTCTTGATTTGTCAGATTATTTTTATGTATGATACCTTGTGATTCTTAGTTGGGAATTTGGATATTTCTCTCTCATTATTTGATACGGGTTATTCCCCATAATATTTATTTATTATATTGTGATAGACAATTTTATTTATGGTATTGATATGTGAGACTGGTTTATCATATTGCCTCTTGTTTATGACTTGGTGGATGAGATTAGATACATAGACTATGGCAGATATATTATAGACCATTTTAGTTGTGATACAGCTTAAGTGCACTCTAAAGGGTCCATTAAATTAGGTTTGCCCATTCGAGTGTGCAGCTTGCCATTGCCACGTGACTAGTCCCTCGATATTTTGGGACTAGGGCGTGACATGGTTTTTGTGGTGGCCAATGCTGGTCTACAAATATATTGCTTTGGTTTCAACTAAGGGACTGAACAAGCCTGCAATTAGGATAGACTTATAGGATCTTATCCATATGTTGACACATTCTTGACCTCCATATCAAATTCAAATTTAATTTCTTGACTTACATCATGCTTGATTCAACTGTTCGCCCCGACGCTGATCCTGACAGATGAAGAAAAGGCAGAGAAATTATTTGACGGACTAAGGTTTGAGTTACAGAGACAGATTGGTTCCGTTGCACCCACTTCTTATATGGATGTCCTTGCTGCATCTCGATGTATGGAACGGATCCACAGGAGGGAGTCCAGCCTGAAGCGCCCATATATAGCCCCAGCTCGAGTACCGCAGGAAGGTCAAGTAAAGTGACCTTCCATGCCTCAACCACAGCGAGCAGCCCAGAATACCCCTACTTCTAACTACTGTGGCAAGGCAGGACATATTGCAAGGGATTGTAGACGCAAGTTGGGACTATGTCTAGTCTGCAGATCCAGCCAGCATACAGCCAGAGATTGCCATGCGCGTTAAGGAGGAGCGCCAACAGAACATCGACCTAATTTACTAGCACCGAGACCGGTCCAGCAGCCACAGAGACCAGCGTATCCAGCACCAGGAGCACCGAAGATGGAAATTGGAGGAGCCAGACCACCAGCTCCGGGAGGATATCAGCCGAGGCCACCCTCAACTCAGGGAAGAGGTCAGGCATTTGCCATGAATATTGAGGAGGCAGAGACTACAGAAGAGGTCATCGCAGGTACCATACTAGTTGTTTCATTACCTGCTATAATATTATTTGATTCAGGAGCATCTAATTCATTCATAGCTGTGAGTTTTATAGCCACACATAGAGTAGCTACCTCACCCCTCCCGAAGACTATGAGGATTCTTACGGGAGGCGGTATCATCCCCGTTAGTGACACTTATAGATCTTGTTCGGTAGTAGTTTATGGTCATGAGATGTGAGCTCAATTCTTGATTTCTCTATGCCGTACTATGACGTTGTACTTGGTATGGACTGGTTGAGTCAGTACCATACAACTTTAGACTGTCGGCGTGGATGTGTCATCTTTAGACCGCCAGGACATCCGAAGTTTGAGTTTCTTCGAGGAGCCAGAGAGCAGGGTGCCCAACCTACTTTTAAGGCACTTACTGTAGAAGGGGAGCCAGAATACCTGAACGTTATATCAGAGTTTGTGGAAATATTTCCCGACGACCTTCCAGGCTTACCACCTGATCGAAAATAGAATTCACTATAGAATTGACTCCAGGAGCATAGCCCATTACCTCATCTTTGTATCGGTTAGCACCAAAGAAATTAGTAGAACTGAAGATACAGGTTGATGATCTTTTAGAGAAGGGCTTTATTTAAGCCAGTGTGTCACCTTGGGGTGCGCCAATCCTATTCGTACCAAAAAAGGATGGGACGATACGCTTGTGCATTGATTACAGAGCGCTGAATGCTGTAACAATCAAGAATATGTATCCTTTATCGCACATTGATGATCTATTTGATCAATTAAGTGGTGCTTGTGTATTCTCAAAAATCGATCTCATATTCGGCTATTATCAGATCAAAGTGCGGAAGGAAGATATACCAAAAACCGCCTTCAGGACCAAGTACGGCCATTATGAGTTCTTAGTTATGCCATTTGGTTTAACCAACGCCCCAGCTGTATTTATGAGCTTAATAAATAAGGTATTCCACCAGTACTTGGACAAGTTCGTAGTCATATTTACAGATGACATCATGGTATACTCCAAAAACCATGAAGAACACGAGGAACATCTTAGAATCGTGTTGGAGACACTATGGCAGGAGAGGCTGTACGCCAAGCTCAGCAAATGTGAATTCTGCCTAGACAAAGTACCTTTTCTTGGACACATAATTTCAGGGAAAGGACTTTCAGTTGATCCGGAGAAGGTTGCTACAATTGAGACATGGTCAACACCTACATCAGTTGCAGAGGTTAGGAATTTTCTCGGACTTGCCGGATATTATCGGAGATTTATGCAGAACTTCTCAAGAATTGCAGAGCCTATGACATGATTGACACGTAAGGACCAGGAGTTTGTTTGGACATAGGAGTATCAGAAGGCCCTTGAAGAATTAAAAAAGCGGTTAACGACTGCACCGATCTTGACCCTTCCTTCAGGATCGAGAGAATTTATAGTATATAGTGATGCGTCAGGTAGTGGATTAGGATGTGTTTTGATGCAGCATGGCAAGGTTATCGCTTATGTATCGAGACAATTGAAGGTGCATGAGAAGAATTATTTGACGCACGATCTTGAGCTAGCTGTAGTAATTTTTGCATTGAAGATATGGAGGCACTATCTTTATAGAGAGCGAGTGGAGATTTTTACTGATCACAAGAGTCTCTAGTATGTCTATACCCAGAAGGAGCTCAACTTGAGGCAGAGGCGATGGTTAGAGTTGATGGTTGATTACGATATAGATTTGCAGTACTATCCGGGCAAGATAAACGTTATAGAAGATGCACTCAGTAGGAAGCCCACGACTTATTTCTTGATGACACGGCTTCAGATATTAGAGGACCTTCAGGAGCTTGGGATAGAGGTTATTCTGCCAGGACAGGGTGGACAGTTGGCTAACCTTGAGGTTCAGTCTTTACTAGTTGGTAGGATCAAGGCAGCTTTGCCGACAGACGCTAGATTTCAGAGACTTAAAGAAATGACAGAAGCCGGCATCCAGACGAGACTTCGGATCCATGAGGATGGAACACTAAGGTGTAGAAATCGCCTATATGTACCGAATGGAGAGTTGAGACAGGATTTGATGAAGAAGACACATAGCTCTATTTACTCTATTCATTCGGAAGTTACGAAGATATACCGAGATTTGAGGCATTATTATTGGTGGCATGGAATGAAAAGAGAGATTGCGCGGTTCGTGGCAAAATATTTGATCTATCAACAAGTTAAGGCCAAGCATCAAAGGACCGTGGGTATGTTACAGCCATTTCCCATCCCTGAATGGAAGTGGGAATATATCACCATAGATTTTGTTATAGGATTTTCGAGGAGTCCCAGTGGGAAGGACGCAGTGTAGGTTATTGTGGACCGTCTCACGAAGTCGGCATATTTCTTGCCGTTCAGAGTCCGACAGTCCACAGAGCTTCTATCCGACACGTATATATGACAGATTATGAGGTTGCATGGAGTGCCAGTTAGTATTGTATCAGATCGTGATTCTAGATTCACCTCCCACTTTTGGCAGAGTATACAGGAGAGCTTGGCACTAGACTCAAGTTCAGCACTGCTTACCATCTGCAGACAGATGGCCAATCAGAGCGCATAATCCAGATCCTAGAGGATATATTACGATCCTGTATTCTATATTTCGGAGGGTTTTGGGAAGACCACTTGCATCTGGTAGAGTTCTCCTACAATAATAGCAATCAGGCGAGCATCCAGATGGCACCTTTTGAACGGTAGGAAATATAGGTCTCCTATATGTTGGAGTAATATAGGTGAACGACAGATACTCAGTCCAGAGTTGGTGACACACACCGTTGAGATGGTGAAGCAAATCCAAAGCCATCTTCGTGTAGCCCAGGATAGGCAGAAATATTTGGCAGACACGCATCGAGGACCTTTAGAGTTCAAGAAAGGTGAGCACGTATTTTTGAGGATCTCCCCAACTCGAGGCACCATTAGATTCGAAAATAAAGGCAAGCTGAGTCCAAGGTATATTGGTCCTTTCGATATCTTGGAGCGTATTGGTGAGGTGGCGTATCGTCTTGCATTACCCCCATCTCTAGAGGGAGTGTATGATGTATTCCACATCTCACAGTTGAGGAGATATGTGGCTGACCCAAGCCACAAAGTTGACCATTCTGAGATTGTAGTAGGTTCTAGTTTGAGATATGAGGAGCAGCCCTTGGGGATACTGGATACTAGTGAGAAGATGCTGCGGGGTCAGACGATCAGACTGGTTCGCGTAGCTTGAAAGTATCACTCTCTAGGTGAATCCACTTGGGAGTGAGAGAATGTCATATGACAGCGTTATCCTCACTTATTCGAGGATGAAGGTATGGCCTCAGAACTGCCATAGTTGTTATGTCATTATAGCTTCATAGAGTAGCCTTATTCTTAATTGCGAGGACGTAATTCTTTTAAGGTGGATAGATTGTAAGTCCCATCATTTTTTAATAGGGTTATTTAGGTAATTTTTATTTCTTTTAAATTATTTATTTAATTTAAATAAATTAGAGTAGTAATTTCTAAAATATTCTTTTAGATATATGATCCTTTGCTATGGCTTTGATATTTTGAGCAATGTGCGACCTTTTTCTTCTAATAAAATTTATAATAATAATTTTAATTGAGTCTAATATAGTTGAAATATGGATGTTGCAAGTATTGGATCTCCCCCATGCTCCAAAAATATTAAAGAACATCAAGGATTACGGTTACCGTAAAATTGTCCCTTTTGACTAGAACGTGACCCAAACCCAACCCAAACACATGTAGGCATGTAGTGCACCCCAATTATTTTCATAAAAATATTATATATATATATATATATATATATATATATATATATATATATATATATATAATATTTAAATTGATTCATTTCTATTTATAGAAGTTCTAACTATAGAAAGTTGTATAGGTGGCAAACTAGTTGGCAAATAACTACCTAACCACTACCCTAACCAACCCAACAACCAAACCTTATCCAATCCTAATCATAACAACCAACCCCACCCTCCTACTTTCGGCCAAGAGCAGCCCCCCTTGGCCGAACCCCCTAGCAATAGGATTACCCCCTCCTTTATTTATATATATTTAAAAAGGTCCTATATATATCAACTCATCAACAAACCCTAACCCTAACCATATCAAAACCCCTCCCTCATAGTTGTCGCCCCTTTCCTCTCTCCCCAACACATGAAACAGCCCTCCCTTGCCTCTCTCACCCTCACAACATCATCTCTTTCACCAAAAATCCCTTCCACACTTCCAAAAGCTTCACTTTTCATTATCCTTCCACCCTATCTCCATCCAAACGTCATTAAACCTTCAAGAAGAACCCCATCTTCTCTATAATTATATCAAGAACTCTTTTGTTCATCAACAACCCATCATAAGAAGTAGCAAGCCGAGCACGAGCAAGGAGGAGTAATTCTTGGACAAGAAGAAACACCATCTTCAAATCCTCCAACGGTTTTGGTAAACCTTAAATCCTTCTTCCTCAAATCCCATGACATGATACTTTTAGGTTAAGTTAATTTACTGAATTAGAACCCCTATTTTGCCATCTTTTTCTCATATTAAGAAATATAGATTTTCGTGATAGTTTGGTGATGATTGCTTGTCGGTAGAACTAGTTTAAGATTGGTGATACGATTAATAGAGGAAATCTTATTGCTTATAAAAAAAATTAAATTAATTGATATTTAATTTCTGGAAAATAAGTAGTTTTAAATAAATTCTCTGATATTATAATGTCAAATATGAACCTATAACTAAGGGCCACTAACCTAGGTTTTCAGGTAATTATATGACATTGTTTTGCTAGTAAATAGAGAATTTTTGGATAAAATAAATAGGTGATTATTTTCTGAGATTAGAACAGTATATAATAGAATATAAAATTATTTTTAATATATATAAACAATAATAATGGATTGCCTATGTCTCGAACAAATTTCGGATAAAACTAGTCAACATAGAGTTGCCGAAATCTTAAAATATGTTATTTTTGTCAAGTCTGGAATTTATTGCTATAAATTCATATAAAACATATTTAATTCTGGAATATATAATTTATTAGAATTTAATTCTATTTTCTTTAATTGGGGACTTAAACTTAAACTTTGGAAATCAAAAACCAAGAAACTAGCTTCCGATACCCTGTAAAAGTAAGCACGATTGTTAAAAATAATAACGGACTTGGTTTTGCATGGTATTGAAGAAATTATAGAATTTAGTTATAATTATAAGAAATTATGTCTGGATCCTTAAGTAATTAATTTATTTTTAGGTTAATTAATTTCCGAAGGAGTCGACGCGGGATCATCTTTACCATCGCTGACTGTAGAACCAGGCAAGTGTACCTTGCCAAGATATTTACAGTTCAAAATAATTTATTTGATATTATTTATGAATTAGATATTTGTGTGGCTTATTTATGTACTTATTGAGCCTAGGACTGTTATACGATTCTTTGTGTCTGAACAAGTTTCGGGTACCAACATCCCCTACGGAGTCGAGTATTATAGTTAAAGAGTCATTCTTTCAAACCCATAATTTATGCATATACTATTTGCATACCCTACCATAGGACACTTGACATGATTATTCATATGGCAGAGTCTTTCACGACTTAATCGTGGTACTTGGACTCTGGATAGGACTACAGGATGCATGCTTTAGTTGTAATTATAATTGTACATATTGACTATGACTTATGTTGATAGTTAGAGGTCATGATCTTGCGTGTCTTGATTGAGACACGAGGTTACATTGGGTGGGGAGAATCTTCATCGTGCTCTGTGCATATTTTACTATTACTATTTATGTGTATTAGGCTTTATGTTCCCTATGCGAAATCTAAAGTATTATATTTATCTATATACATCTTCCTCCTGGTTCCCCCATACGGAGCCTTGAGTGTACTATTAGCATACGAAAGTGTCCATTGGGATCTTTTATGAGTACCAGCCCGGGGTATGATACCATACTCTCATTTGCATATCACATAGTTGACTGTTGTAGCTTTTCCCTTATTCATATCATTATACTGTTCACTTTTGGCTTGAGTGTTTATTGTACCTTGCTATGTCCCCTGAAGACCTGGATATGGATTATGTCCCCAGTTATTGACGAGGAGGTTTATCCTGAGGCTTACGGGTGAGGAGATGATATCGGAGCAGTACCAGCAGCCGAGGACGAGGTTATACCGGAGGACTTCTCTTAATTTCTCAAATTATTTTTATCTATGATACCTTATGATTCTTAGTTGGGGATTTGAATATTTCTCTCTCATTATTTGATATGGGTTTTTTCCCGTAATATTTATTTATTATATTATGATAGACAGTTTTATTTATGGTATTGATATGTAAGACTGGTTTATCATATTGCCTCTTGTTTATGACTTGGTGGATGAGATTAGATACATAGACTATGACAGATACATTGTACATCATTTTAGTTGTGATACAGCTTAAATGCACACTAAAGGGTCCATTAAATTGGGTTTGCCCATTGGAGTGTGCTGCTGGTCATTGCCACGTGACTAGTCCCTCGATATTTTGGGACTAGGGCATGACAGAATTTCAGAATTTACCTATTGGAAGATGGTTTCCCAATGAAAGCTCACTAGGACACAAATTGGACACCAGCACCAAGCTCAACTCTTTTTTCTTTAAGATCCTTGCAACCACTAGCTTCTAGTCTCCTTAGATGGTGAGGATGAGTGAATTTGAGGGGAATTTGGGGGTGTATTTGGTGGAGGGATGAACTATTGGGGAATAACACTAATTAGGAATTATTTGTGATGAGAAATGAGATGAGAGAGAATCTCCTCCCTAAAAACTAGGGCTGGCCATGTATCCCCCCTCCTCCAAGCAATATAGAATGACACCTATGTCCCTATTAGGTTATCATAAAGAATTAATTAGTGAGAAAGCTTGTCCTTCTAATGAAGGTTAAGTCAATCCTTAATTTATGAGAATGGTTAACTAATTTAGGGTCTAATAGAATAGTCTAACAAATGGGTTAAGTTGTCATGTCAAGTTGGTTTTGTCCACTAGGATCTAGTCTAATTAAATAGTCCAATCTAGTAACCACTAAAAATTTCTATATATAAATAAATAATATGCACAATATATGAATAATATAAAATGATAAAAATATCCATATTCTAGAAATATGGCAGTGACACCATATTGCCGCATAGTGGATTCTGCCAGGCTGTCCGCTCATTAAATATCTATATTTGTTTCGGCCTTCGAGCGGATCTCTTGGGGTTCTGCATCGTCTGAAGATAAAGTGTCATAACCAACGAGGAGTCACCTTCGTTACTTGGAATGAGGCGGATCGGGATTCAAACAGCCGCTATTATTTTCCATAGCCGCATATCCGAGCCTTATTTAAAGGGGGTGGAGAAGAGAGAGAGGTTCTTTACAAACTCTCAAGTCTTCCAACTTTCTTTTATTCTTTCTCATTTCTTCTATGGCTCACAAAGCATACTCCTCCGTCGCTACTGCCAAGAAGGCCCCCAAGGGTAAGGCCAAGAGGAACGGCTGCGTTGTCGAGGCTGCCCCTCCCTGTTTCCCGATGATGTTCAGCCGTCGATTAAGGGTAAGTTCGGCGGAGAAGACGAAGTGGAGTTCTTGAACACAGAGACACATATGCACAGTTGGATGCATGGATTCATCTATGTACCAACTTCTCACTGTCGCATGTGTAGCCCAGCCAGATGGGCAACCCGGCCGCATGAATAACCCTACCGCATAGATGGCCAGGCCGTATGTCCCACCAAGCCGCATGGCTTACTCGGCCGTATAGGTGACTCAAGCCGCATAGGAGATCTACGCTGCATGACTCATCATGCCGCATGACCCATCCGTATGACCCACCATCCCGTCTGAACGCCAATGGATGATCGTCGAGCAGATACCTTCTTTTCTGTTGAGTCAGATAAACGCAGGGGAGATCCCCGCTAAGGATGGAAATCATTTCTTTAAGAAGTAGTACTTCCTATTCAAGGACACACTGGAGTCTTCTCGGGTGGGACCGATCAAGGAGAATTGGTCTTTCACCTTCCCCAGAATAAATATGACATTTCCTTTCTTCGACTGTTATTTGGTTTGTCGGACATGAAGGTGATGATGGGTTCGCGGCATATGGCCTAGGATTTGACCCCTGAACCGAAGGGGGGCCCTCTAGGTAATGTCCAATGCGGGACCGGACAGAGCAAGGGAAAATTTTATATCACAAAGGAGTCACCCTCCTACTCCTTACTCGGACTAAAGCTCGGCCTCGTCAGCAATGAACTAAGGCCGAACCTAAGTATATATGCATCAGGCATTTTTTCCACCAGGTTGCCAAGAAGGGATCCTATCCTATGGGGCAGTTGCGGGTTCTTAGCTGGGCACACTATAGTATCTCCTGGTGTCGCCTGACTCTGTGGATCCTGAGAAAGTATGAGCGGGAGATCAAGGCTGCAGACTTGTTCTTTGCTGTGAGGGGTACGTATTACAGACTGGAGTTGAATCGGCCACTATTCCTCGCCCTGATGGAATTATAAAACTTTCATACGGGGACCTTTTTCACACCTGACGGCGAGATGGGACTGGCTCTACAAGAGATGCATGCCGCCTCAAAACTTCCTTGGGGCAAAGAGCCCTACGAAGAGTACACCCCGAGTAAAGAAAAACTTAGAGAGTTGGAGGCGAAGAACCCAGAGATCCTGGCAGTGTACCAGGAATTATTGTATTATCATGGCATCTTTCAGCGGCTGTCAAAGAAGAAGAAGTCCTCTGAGGGGTCATCTCCCCATATCACTGCTTGGACTCGCTATCTCTTTTTGGACCTGAAGGAGTCTAACAGAGTTCACGTCCGGACGTTGCAAACCGCACAGGAAGTGGCCAACCTAATTCAGGTGCAACAAAAACTAGCTACTACTAAGGAAGAGGAAGTCGAGGATTCCACGGATGAAGAAGACAAACCCGAAGACGAGCTGGGTAATCTTGAAGAAGAACTCAGCTACTTTAGCATGGACATGCACCAGTTGTCCGCCAAGGCCGTGCTGGCGGGATACTTGATGCTCTGGTTGCACAACTGTATCATCCCGGACGGGTCCGGGACCATAGATAGGATCAGTCGTCCTCCTATCCTTCCTGTCGTGAAGTTGTCTTTTGGCCATAAATCAGCCCTTTTATCGGCCATGGTATGCTGCATCCATCGGGGGCTCCGCTACTTCGCTCAAAAGTTCGAGAAACATCCGGTCAAGAGCCATTTCAATTGGATCGAGCTCCCTTATCATTATTTGATGGGTTGGCTTCTCCTGCATCATGGGTCCCTAATGAGACCTGGGACTAACGAGGATTTGGTGGCGGCTGACACCGAAATCCACAAATATCGGAGGATGAAGTAAAAATTTGACACGGTCCCCACTGGTAGGTGGAAGCTCTCATTTATGAATGGCTGGAGTTTCTTTACGTCTGGGCTAGAGTTCACGAACGAGGAGAGGGACATTGCCTATCAAGATACCCGGGGGGCACCTCAACAGTTTTCTGAGAGGCTTTTTCGTTGGCTCCAAGCCATTCGTCCCTCTCACTTGGTATACCAGAACCAATGTGAGATTTAATAGAGCCTTATCTACCAAGCCGGTTTGTTTGCCTGTTTGGTTACACTCAGCTCCTGTTGAGTCACCTGAGCACTTCCCTCAGATACTTTTACAGCTTGCTTGATAGGGTCCGAGCATAGAGTTATTACAGCGCCACGGGTACCCAAGCCCGATTTTAGTTGCCAACGGCCTGGGTAGTGCCAAGGATGTTGTATACGGCGATAAAGTACTATTGTACGGCCAATGCCCTACCGGCTGACTTCGTCCCGGAGAGGAGCTATATCGAAGGTACCATATTGATGCCTCCGGAAGTAAAAGTGCGTCGGAGGCCCAAGAAGGGCAAGAGTGTTGCCAGGCCCCTGCTTGTGGACTTGGACCCCTCGACAGAGGAAGCAACTTCTCCTTCTGATGACCCTCCTCTTGCTAAGCGTAAGGCAAAGGTTGGGATGCACCATGTCCATTATTCCAAGAAGGCAAAGACTGAGGTGGCCCCTAAGATGGGACCTGCGGTGAAGTCCAAGCCCTCTGCAAAGAAGACAGGAGCGAGGAGGTAGGACCATTTGCATCGGGGGTCTCTGAAGCAGACTGCTCTTTGGATGCGATAGCGATACCCGTAGAACCTTTTAGTTTGATTCTTCCTAGTCCTCTCTATAAATATCTTTTCTCTGGTCTGTTTGATAGTTTGTAGACACAAGGAAGAAAGGACCGTCCTCGGCGGGCGGTTGCTTCGGCGGTTTCTTACGTCGAACCCAAAGTGGAGACAACTTTGTAGTTCGACATGGGAGTCTCAGAAAATGTACCCAAAACTTTGGGAGCCTAGTGGCTAGACGCGGCTTTGTGGGAGCCTTATACCCCTCTGGAGAATATCTCGGTGGATGATCTAGATGCCATAGGAAAGGCTATGATGACACTGGGCGAGCCACAACCTGAGCCGCCTGCCTCTGGTATTTCATTTTGCAACTTCACGGGAGATCAGATTTTCTGGCTTTAACTCTCCAATCTGCGAGTGAAGCTAATCCCCGATTGTTCCGGACCTGCAGGTGCTACCTCTCCCTTCTATATAGTGGACGTGGCCTCTGAGGAAGGTGTAAAAGAAAAAGGGGATAGCGAGTTTGTTAGAAAGAGATCTGAATCTCTCAATCGCTCTTCTGGAGGAGAGGAACACGTTGGCGTGCCCCTACTGAGGCTGTGATGGAGGAGATTCCTATTGTTACAGGTCCTTCTGGCGTGGCCGGCGCTCCTCCAACTGTTGCCGCTGAAACCTCTTTGGATAGAGGGTTAGTGATCCATCACGATAAGACTATTCCCAGTGTTCCTAGTGTTGAGGTCGCTGGGTCACCTTTTGATGTTGCCATGATGCAGTCTAGGGATGGTACACCAGTGGCAGCCAATGCGGCAAGGTGCCTCGTTACTTTGGTCCCCAGTCTCAGCTCTACTCCGGTATCCGTAGCTCAGCTGTCGGGTATCCAGGCACTCCATGCATATATGAAAGATTGGATCGCATATAGGACCACTGATTGCACCTTTACTACTGCTTTTCCTTCGAGGTTTTTAAATATCGTTGTGTCACCAGCTGCACCTGTGGCCTCTTCTTTAATCCCGTCACCTTTGACTCCAACTAAATTGGAAGAGATTGACGAGAACGTCAAGCTCTTCATTCGGAGCTTCCATATATTCTTGAAGCAGGGGATTGAGGGCGTGTCGTAGTGCAACAAATCCTTTGCCGGGATAAGGTACTTTGCCGAGGGCCAGGTCCACTCTCTGAGGGGTATCCCTAGTTTTGATCATATGGCCAACTTTCTGGCCCAACTTTCTGGCCCAAAAACTGGTGGAAGTAGAGAAATGCCTAACGGAGTTACGACAGTACCAGCAGGAGGATATGGGAATGCTGATATTCCATGAATATAACGAGTTCTCAAAGAAGGTAGAGACAGAGAAAGCCTTCTTCACTTCGTCTATGGAGTGTTTACAGTGTAATCTCCAAAATTTGCAGAAGAGGCATGACCGGCTGGGCGATCTCAGAGAAGGGTGCCTCTCCCGACAAAAGGGCATGACTAGAAAATTAGACAGCTCCAGGTCGAGCTTGATGCGCTGGGAAATAGGTTGCATGAGGCCCAGCAGGAAGAGGAGGATATCCGAACCAAGGTGAGCCAAGTAGCACAGAACACGACTGGCATTGAGTTTCTGGTACAAAAGCTAAAGGACAGACACGAGTCTTACGCTCGCTACGAGGATCCCGATGTTATGGCCAAAGAGGTTGAGCGCCAGGCCCAAGTGTGCTTGGATGGCCATATAGCCCGTCTCTATGAGTGGATAGAAGAGTTATGCTCTGACCAGTAGCACCAGTAGTTCTTTCTCTTACAATATTTCCTTCTTTACCTTTTGTTTTAACTTTGGGCCGGGGACCCTAGTAATTCCTCATATATAGTTCATCTTTAGTTTCTAAAAAAATAAATGCTATTTCTCTTGCTTGCAATTATTTGTGTGAGCTTTGAATACCATACTAGAGGTAATATGGACGTAGTACAATATCGCAGTCTGTTTAGGATGTTCCGCTGGGGGACTTAGGTAGACCTATTACTTCTTGTGCACTGGAATGCAAGTATTAGGTTTGAGATAAGCCCTGCCAGAGGTGATATGGACGTGGTAGGTTTTATGGACTTAAGACCGCTGGTGTACTTAGAGTTAAGTACGGATGATAAGTTAATATGATAACCGATATCAGAGGTAATATGGACATGATAATCGATAGCCAAACCCGAGAGGTTTGCTCAGAGGTAATATGGACATGGCAAACACGACCGGGGAGAAATATTAGGGGAGTAGTTCGGAGGTAATATGGACGTGAACCAATATTTGAGAACTCACTGAGGAGTGATTTGTTGAGTGTGGTCTACACGGGAATATAGATAGACCTGAGGGTTACTCCACTGGGGAGATTGTTAGGCCGATAGCTCAGAGGTAATATGGACATGGCTAGCGTGTAACGAGACTAGTTTTTGAGTGGTCCCTGCATGAGTGTGCAGGTGGACCTAAGGATTGCTCCGCTAGGGAGCTTTTGATGATCCATTATCTGTTGCGTAACCAGGACTCCTGAATACCGATAATGTCTTATTGAGGAATGTCGTGCATAGGCACTCGCTGGAGATGGACAACAAAAAAGGGAAACCCTGGGCATCTTTGTTGTCCTGCTAAGGAGTACAAGCATAGCCTTAGACATAGTACATTTTATAAACATTCCGTTGATGGACATCATGAGCAAGTTAATATTGAATTTCATGAACTAGTAGGCATTGTTGGAGAATACGGATTCTATGACAAACGGGCCTTCCTATTTGGATTGGAACTTGTCGATCGTCTTGTGGGTAAGCTGACACCATGTTGGAAGACAATATTTGCTTTAGAATCTCCCCGATACTGATATCGGAATCCCAGGAGAAAGATTCTGAAGATTGAGAGTGTAACTTATCTTCTTTATCCGAGCCTTCGGGGGTTGTGGAAGGCATGATGTAACCTAAGCCATGTCTGGTCTTATGGTAGTAGTCCTCAGACTTACCTGCAGGAGCCCACAGCCACAGAGGCAGTCGTCGGCCTTTGCCGTAGTTTATGCCATTTACGGCTTTCAGATCGTATCCCATCTTCTGGATGAGGTGCTTTGTTCGAGAACTGTACCGATAAAATAGTAACTTTTGGTATCAAGCCCTGGCTCCAGTTCCTCTGGGATAAAGGATTTGGGACTTTTTACTCTGTCGAGATGATGAGTTTGTGTCCCATCTTTCTTGTCGGAACTATGAAGTAGAAGTTCTAACTGGCGAGAATTCGGATGACTGCATAGGTGGTAGTCACCTGCATATGCAAGTGCAGGCCAATGTCGTGCTCCAAGGAGTATAACATGCTCAGATGTGCGATATCAGAGTAGTTCAAAGATAGTCATTTATTCATGAAATAAGGTATCTTTTCTACAGGAATTACATCGTCTAGGTATGGAGCATCGACGTGAGTGGCTATATACTCTTTCGGCTCATTTTTTTGAGATGTACACCCAACGCGGGTGCCAATTTTGGAGGTTTTCGGTGCAGTTTTACCACCAGTGATTCGGATGCCGTAGTGGGCACCGGAGCTTCCTTTGGTGATCTCCGAAAGCGGACGACCAGAGATTCGGGTGCTTTCTTGGATAATTTCACTCTGAGGGGAGGAGATGTGTCAGGGGCGCATCGATTGGGTCGGACCCTCAAAGGCTCATCTGCCACTTTCCCATCTTTCGCTTTGTTATCGTTATCATGGCCACCTTCATCTTAGTGGACTTGTTTGTAAAATTGTGCATCAGAGTAATAGGCCTCGATCCCTTTAAATAGATTGACATATGCGAACTCCTTTGACCATGCCATGATCGTCCACATACTTTAGGCACTGGTGTAGAGTTGATGGTACGATCATTTATTCGTGTATCCATGGATATCCCAGAAAGACATTGTAGGATAAGTCTACGTCTATGGCATAGCAAGTAACCTCTGTTTTTAAGTTGCAGATTTAGAATTTCAAGCAATTTTTGCCCAGATGGTAGCTCTTTCCTGTGTTAAAGCCGCTGGTGGTAGTATTGGTTGCAACGAGCCGGTGCATAGGGATACCCAAGGTCTGAAGTAGACTTCATGGGATGATACTGATGGACGAACCAGGGTCGATGTGCATCCAGTCCACCTTGATGGAAACGATATATCCTATGTAATACAGGGGACGATTGTGCCTGTTATTTTTTAACCACATGTCCTGTTGTGAGAATGTGATGTTGGGTATCCCCTCCATCACATTATTATAATAAGGACATGTTACAGGATTCTCTACTAGCGGCTTGACCTGTGCTATGTAGGCATCGGCATTTTGCAGCGCCTCACTCAGGGCATCTCGAGTATATTTGGAGAGTCGTAGAAGATCGAACAATGATAACTTTGCCAGGGTATTGGCGAGTTGTTCCAAGATGTCAAAGTCGTAAGGCTTATACAGCCCGTGAGCAGTGTCCTTGCGCAGCGGTTTATCAAAGCGGGTTTCCTTCTGTTTGGACCTGTCCGCCGTCGGGGGTTGAGATAAACCCAGATCAGACAAGTAGGGCAGTAATTGGATGTGGACTGTCGTTGGGAGTCTCATAGTCCCACTGGTAGGTAAGGTCTGATCTAGTTTCCCCTGCTATGGCTTCCTCGGCAGTGGGGGAAACTATGCAGCAGGACTTGGATTTTCGTCATTTGGTCTTGACGGCGGAAGGCGCTGCTTGCTGCATCAAGTTTGGAGCAAGATCGGAATAAACCCACATGACCTCCCTACGTAGTGTGGTAAGAGGCATCATCACGGCCGTTTGGTCGCAAGAAAATAGGAGATTGACAACCTACATCGTTGCCCTTAGAATCAGGATTACTCTATCTTGGGCTTCCGTTGCCAGGAAGTTACCGAACTAAAATGATACCATGTTAGCAGCAACCGTCTTGTCATCGAAGTCTAAGATAAGAGCCTTAGTGTCGAGCAGACATTGGATGTACCGCTTCAGTGTATAGCAATCATGGATCACATGATGGACGTAACGATGGTATTGGTAGTACTTCAGATTATTCACCTCGGCTGCCTCAACAGGGCATTTGACGTCGGGGAGCCGAAGCTTGTTTTCCTGCGTCAGCACGTCAAATATTTCCATGTCGTCATCGTCTTCAAAAGAGTAGGTCTCTTTCAGCTTTGGAACTTCCACCGGCTTCTGCACGGGCTTCTTGGTCAAGTTAGCGACAAGGGCCTGATTTTCTTTGTCGTCAAGGCTATTATTGCCGTTGTTGTTGTTATTATTACTGTTATAAGGACATTTTTCCCTATCATCAGTGACGAAGATATATATTCCCAAGAGTCGGGCGTCCTTCACCTTATTCTCAGCGCTGACAGCGTTTATGATGAACGTCGTCAAGTCTTTGAACTGACTGTCGCCCATCCAGAGGCTGACTGCTGGAAGTAGATTTCTGCGGGACTTGTCCATCGGTGTGGACTCAGGATTGCTAGGAGGCAACTTCATTGCTGCTTTATGTATTGTTTGATATATATGAATGCAGGCTCCTTCTCCTTCTGTATAATGTCCATTAGAGAGGACATTGTCATATCGCTTCCCCCGTCATAGAATCGGGCAAGAAAAAGACCATTTAGGTCATCGAATAACAAAATACAGTTGTCTTGCAAACTGCAGAACCAGTCAAAGACTACTCCGGATAATGCCCCCATAAAGAGCTTAGTGAGGAGAGTGTCACTGCGAGGTAGGTGCCCCATTGCAGTCTCAAAGTAACTCATGTATTGACGGGGAGATATCTTCACGTCAAATGGGTTCAGATTGAAAGAATTGTACTTCGATGGATACGACACATTACTCCATTCGGGGGGATACGGTTGTCGTATCCCGATCTCGCGGAGTGTGTCCTGATTACCCAGCTAGCCCAGACGAGATCTAAGTTCTCGCACCTCCTGAATTGCTTCTCGGGCTTCATCTGATGCAGAAGGAGCAGACACCCTGGTAGAGCATAACGGCCACCAGCAGGCGGCGCGGTTGCTTTCGAATCTCCATTGGTCCCAGGGTCCTGGTTTGCTTGACCTGAGGCCCTTGGTGGTTGGAAGGCTACACTCGCCTTGATATCTAGTACTGCTTGGGTCAAGGCTTGTATTGATTCTCCCATGGTCTACATTATGGCCTCGAGGGCTTCGAGGCACTGTCGATCATTAGGACCTTTGTGCTTGTCTTCTGCCAAGTATATATTCTCACATAAGGTGAGATGGACGAAATGGTAGAAGTAGAACTTTCTACCTTAGACTCTTGCAACGAATAGTCGTCAAGAAAAGTTGGTAGTGATGCATCCCATTCGTACTCTAATGGAACACTACCCCCAGCGTAGGAGGCTGTGTCTTCTTTATGAGGGTGGCTACCACCGTCATTTTGGAACGTCGGATTATTATAGAGTTTTGTAGGATTGTGACCCCCACCTTTTGCACTCATATGGGGTCCCGAGAAAGAGCTTCCCCCAGTGGATGTGTCATGTCTCAGTCCCAAAATATGTAGGACTAGGAATACGCAAGCATGCTAGACGTATATATATGGCAACTCCAATATATAAAAATCATAGCATATACATACATTGTATTATGAATGATAATTCATAATTGGTACATATATAAGTCACAGGCACAACTAAATCTCATCCACAAAACCAAATAGAAATAATAACCAAATATGGTAATGAACCAAGTATAAAATAGTCGAAAAGAACTAATAGTTTGGTAGAGACAAATCCACTACCAAACTAGGATATGAAAGAAAACATAATAAGTACATCATCTAATGATCAGAGAGGCTCGAAGGAGAGACCTACTCAAAAGTGAAAGAACTAACAAGTCCTGGTCCGTGCTCCTACAAATAGTCATGATCATCTACACCTGAAAATGGATCAGGTCCTCAGAGGACGTAACAAGATACATAGAAGTATGCCACATAATACTGAAAATAAACATCCAAAAATGATCTCCTAACCATTCAATATGAAATGCACTTTTGAGGACAATATTCCTAATGAGGAGCTCTCGAGACATACAGGTGCTAGACTAACGTAGGGCTCATCTGTGTCACCCGCGGCCAACTAGAGGAAAAGTAAATAAATGCAAGACACACATCCATGGCCAACTAGAGGAAAAGTAAATAAAAATGAGATCCCCTACGCTAACAGTTGTCCTCCCCACCCCATGCTCTTATACATGTTGTCTCCATAACACGATGATACCTCTAAATAACTGCTAAGTCTTCTAGCATGCAATTCTATTAGCAGTTATTCCCTACCGCATGTTTCCTACGCATTTTTGACAGTCAATACATCGGTTTGTGATCTATATGAGACTCATAACTCGTATAAGAAATTTATCATGGCCAAATAAGACATAAAGATGCCTCACTATCATGGGGTGGTCTCTTAAATCTAGGTCAATATGCATAACAAAAGAAATAAGAAACAAAAGACGACGTCATCCGTCGTTGCACCCAAGTTTTCTTAGACGCACAGTTCAATAATGTACATAAATAAGGAACTAAATGACAGAAATAAAATATGCAAATATGAATGTAAATAAATAATAGTAGTGGCAAGGTATACTTGTCTGGCAATGATTTGGTGTAGTAATGACGCAAGATAACAGGTACAACGGATCCAGAAAATATGGGAGCAGAAAGAACATCTTCGAATGCTGAAATAAATATCATAAATGTTTCTGGAATAAACGAAATAGTCAAAAAATACTAACCTTTCGTCCAATTTGGACACAGGACCAAAACGATAATTTTAGGCCAAAGCGGGGTCCACATGTGAGCCTCTTTGCACCGATAAATATGCCAGGGATAAAGGTCTATAAATTGGACAAATTATAGTTTAAATGAATCATATTCGATGATATGAACTCAACGGTGTATCCAGTTTTGAATTTCGGTGAGCCGATCACAAAATTGCTCTTCAAGTCGAATCGCGGGACCCGCGAAACAATAATTTATCGACTGACTCAAAATTGAACGAAACTCGGGCCACAGGACAAATCAGACGTTGCGAGTCCAATGGAACAAGTTCCGTTGCGATCCGATGAGCGTACATAAACTAATGGGATAATTTATAAAATACTAATATGGGGGAATTTTTACGAATACGGGTTGATTTCGGCGTACACACACATCCAAATCAACTTTCATAAAAACCCACACGTCAGGATATACTATACATGTCTTTCGTTGCAATTGGTACATGACGAGGCGGCCGGGTTTGGCGGGACGCACCCCGTATCACAAGATTTTTATTTCTGAAAACAGATTTTTAGGGTTTTTCAACCTAATTTTTAATATCTAAAAACTGTAAATTAAATTAACTATTTAATGGGATTTGTAGTCGGTTAAGTGGTCTACACATAGGTGAAATTGGTTCGACGTTTCTCTAACTGTGGAGAAAGTTATGGGTCTCTAAAGTAGGTACCATGGACTGTTTTTTGGTTCCAGAAAATTATGGTTTTTCTTGATTTTGGAACTCGATTTACAATCAACACAACATGAGATAAAATATTCTACTTGAAGAGAAGTGTAGATGTTAACTTGTCTACATACCAGAGTAGGCAGATCGTGAAACGGTCGAAGAACGAAGAAGAAAATGCCACGCGAACATGGACCTCTGGGGGTTTGTTGTGCACGTTATTCCCCCACGCATGAGCGGATCCGACGGTCGACGCGGCCAGGGACGGTGACCGCGGCTCTTTTTTGGTGGTCGACGTCGGCGCTGGAGTTGGGTGTAGGGTTAGGTTTAGATCTTAGGGTTAGGGATAGGGATTATGGTCATACATATATGTGTATATACACATATATATAACGAGAGAGGAAAGGGAAACGGGTTCTGGTTTTCTGTATGTGTGTGCGTGTTTGTGTTGGGGTTGGGTTGATGTTGCTGTGGGTGGTGGTGTTGCTTCCTTCTTTCCTTTTCTTTTGCTTTCCTTTCTTTTTATTTCTTTTCTTTTCTTATATATATATATATATATATATATATATATATATATATATATATATATATATTCTAATAAATAATTTATTTTTATTTCTTTTCTTTATTATTATTATTATCAATACTAATACTTTTTTCTTTTATTGCTATCATTATCATTATTATTATTACATTAATTATTATTATTTATTAGTTTTATTGTCAAATTGTTATTTTTTATCTTTTATGAAGATTTTTATTTTATTTATCTATTATTATTTATCATTATTATTATCATTTCATAAAAGCATATATTTTATGTGTTTTATACTTTCTATTTCCAGTATTTTTTTATTTAACTTCCATTCATTTCCACATGTAAAATTATGCCTATACTAAATTTTGTTTGTTGTATTATTTAGTTGTACTCATGTATTGCCATGAGTATAAAACCTAATACATATATATTAATTATTATTTTAATTAATTAGAAATTTTAGGGTGATTACAAGCTGGCAGCTTTCTCTTTGAGCGGGTGCCCAGAAAAATACCTTTCGTAGGTCCTGTGGTTTGTCCTTCTTGGACCCGTCTCCTTGACATGTTGGTCAAGAGTGACGGACTATAGGTGCTGGACTTTCGACCTCCCTTCGCAAAGGGGGCCTTCGAAGTCGAATAGCACGAGGCGAAGGGAGGTGCCTCCTCCTTTGGTACTTGTACCTTCTCTTCGGGCTGCTGTCGGCTGTGTGTCCTTGGTTGCAGTCACTGGAATACCGACCGCCTGTTTGCAGGTACTGCTATCTGATTATAGCAGCAATTGATGATAATGCTAGCATAGTGATGCCCCGAAGGGGCTATTTCACATGTCGTGGTTGATTCCCTCGCTTTGCGCTTGTGATTAATTATGTTGTGCAAGTCACGCAAGGGCTGATTTATTTTTACACCCTTGTTATGAGTACATAGGTGTGTAGGTATTATTTTTTCTTCCTGGCCTGGTATTCGTAGATAAACTTTTACCAAGTCATCAGCGGAAGACTTTTGAGATTGACCCAGTCCACTTGTCACTGCGAGCTGGACACGTGGGTTGCTCTTGTATAGCTTTTCATTCGAGGCGTGCATAACCGTCAGCGATGCCTGCTGACGATCATTCGAATGAGCAGTTGCTTGAGCTTGGCGAGCTCGTACTGCCTTAGACTTCTTCGTCCTTGCACGTGCTGGTGCATAATACAAAGAGTCCAAGTTTAGGTTTTCACCATTCTCAGCATGGCGCATAGGATCAGTGTCGCGTGAGATTCGATCAAAAACAGAGGTTCTGCTGTTGGTAGAGCCGCATGCGACCATCTACCTGCTGCTGTCAACCAATATCGCATAGTTGATCTTATGCGGCCTCCTCCTTCACTGCATAGAACTTGCATCAACACCCGAATGTCTGGCATCGTAGTATTTTCCTCTGCCAGAGTTTTAAGTGCCAAATATTTTCTATGTCAGATGAGGATGCAGCATGGACATGGACAACCTGGATAGACGCCTGACGAGTGTCTTCAGCAATAGAGAGAGAGGCGGCATGCATATGCTCCAAAGTTAGGTGAGGCATAGCGGCCTTTGCAACCCATGTCCTGCGGGTCTTCTTAAGCTGAGCACTTTTCTTATCAGAAAAGGCTATCGCATGAGAAGATGTCAGCTCGCGTGGTCGTATGACGTGCGCCCCTGCGGCAGAGAGAAAGACGAGGAGTGCATACTCCGCAGTTGGGTGAGAAGCAGCGGCCTTTGTAACCCATGCCCTACGGGTCTTCTTAGGCTTTCCTAGCCTTAGGGAGGGACTTGTGTTCCCGTATAAAGCATCCCTTCGAAAGCTTGATGGTCGAAGCGTACTACCATCATCCTCTGGGTTGAACCCAATTTGGCCGTATCAGACTACATCACCACCTTCTCATCAGAGGAGAAAGATATCCCTAGTAGAGTCGCCACCTTGTTCGCCATTAAATCGGAAGACTAAAAGAACTTGTTTTAATAATAAACTAAAGAAAGTATAAAGCAGTCCTAGACAGACAATCTAATACATTTTTTGATTCTGGGGTATGACGATGGAGATCGAGTGCTTCAGTGACTATTTTACTATGTTGACGGTCTGATGCGGAACAAGGAAAGCTTTTTTCTGTTCTCTCTCATGGGCTTGTTGTCCCTTATGTGGGTGTGCTACCCTGCTATTTATAGCCGCCATGATGACAGGCTTTAGAAGCCGCATATGCCTCTGTTTGGTGGCCGCATGGGGGCTCCTTTAACATAATACAATTGTAATTGGGTCTCATACTACAAGCATGCTTACACTTAGCCTTGGTTGGAATACGCGGTTGATACAATCTCGGTAAAGGTGGTATGGTCGTTATTGACCCATTATGTATGCGACCTGGTTAACTGGATACGTGGTCTGCACTAATTGCGTAAGGATCTCTTCCGTTGCAACGAAAAAGATCTTGTAAGTTTTAGGGCCGCATAACTTCTTGGCTGCATAGTCGTCCTGGCCGTATATGTGCTCTCGTCCAGCCTTGGTCGGATGGACACCTTGGCTTCATGAGGACGAGGACGACTAGAGTCGAGGCCGCATAGAGTCGAGATCGTATGTGTGCTCTCATTTAGCCTTGGTCGGATGGACACTCTGCCAGCATGAGGACGAGGACGCATAGAGTCGAGGTCGCATGTGTGCTCTTATTTATCCTTTGTCGGATGGACACTCTGGCCGCATGATGATGAGGCCGTATGGGCATATAGCCGTATGAAAGATCTCGTCCGGCCTTGGTCGAATGGACACTCAGGCCGCTTGATGACGAGGTCTCATGGGCATATAGCCGCATGCAATCTCTCGTCTGGCCTTGGTCGGATGGATACTCTAGCCGCATAATGACGAGGCCCCATGGGCACATAGCCGCATATGAATGGGCACGTGGCATGGCACGTTTGTCAAGGCCATCAATGTGTGATGTGACTTTTTGTCTTTTTATATGCTGCCCCTTTCACGAATCTCGAGGCGCTCAAAACTTGATATCAATCCTCGGAGACTCTGTCGAGAGATTTTTATACGGCCTCTTACTCTGAGGCTATCCAGGCCGCATGAGGGCTATTTATGCTCTTATGCGGCTCCAAGGGGCATGAGCTCTATGTGGATCCAAGGGGCATGAGTTGTATGTGGCCTACAGAATTTTCATGCTTCTACAATAGTATAAACTCTTGCACGGTTACATTGTTTGTCACATAAACTATGTTACTGATCAGAGCACTTCACGGACCATGGAACACTCAGCTTAGCCGGTAGACTATCAAGTAGTCGTTCCAAGGTAGAACCAGGAACATAAAAATTATTCGGGACCGTTACGTCCCTAAGGCAGTCCCGAACTGGAATATTGCATAGAGATGGAAAGAAGACCAAATGGAAGGGCTCGAGTAGAATGGAAAAAAGATAAGAGAATTGCATGGTCACGGACAACTTATGCGTATATGATTTTGGTTCTCAATCGATATCAGGGGGACCAAAATAGAATTGGCCCAGGAGAATGGTGCTAGTTGTAGACCTAGCGTAGTGCTAGTGAAGTCAGTCCTAGCAAAGATGAGATCGGGACATCTAGTAAGGCTAGCTACCGAACTGGAAAGATAATTGTCTCATCAAGTGAGTTTGGGACGTTTGGTAAGGCTAGCTACCGAACCGAAAAGACAGCCGTCTCACCCAGCGTCCAAGATGGCTTGTGGTACCAATGACCTTTCGTATAGACTAAGTTCAATTTTCTAGCGGCAATCCGCATGCATGCTATTATTGCACTAAGGAATGAATGCATGGTACACTATATAGTTCGATCATAACAAGCCTGCGACAGAGACACGTTCAGGACACTTAGTGTTTACAAAGTTACTTCCTTCATTATGTTATACAATAGTTTGAAATCGTTGATGTATCAGTTGGACAGGGAAGGCCAAATTGTAAGAAATGTTATGACGAGCTTAGTTGTTTATTTTGTGACACTCTATCTAAGACGAGTACTTTATATTTTCTATGTCATAAAACTGATCCTAATACAAGATTAGAAAGAAAACATAATAATTTGGTGCATAAACATATTAAAATTGATTGGTTTTGTTAAGTGGGTGAGAGGTCTCCCCATCAGTGCATTCAGTGTACTGATAATCTACCAGATTGCTAGCAGGGTACAGGAGTATTCGGTACAGAGTTCGCTTGGGCGTGCCGAAATGTTGGACCTTATTTTGGCGTCTTGGATGTGCACGATGCCAGACCTTGAAGATTACATATATGGGACATAATGTATTGGAACATTATCAGCCAATGTACTCATTTTCAAGTTGTAAGCCTCAGGACATGATTAATTGTATGCGAGAGAGAAAGCTTGAGTGATTTTAATATTTGGCCTAGCACCATTTTAATCTATATTTTATATCAATAAATAGAATTAGTCTTTGCATATCTTGTGTTGTTTTAACTTTTCTGATTGGGGACTATCTGTGCGACTTTATAACCTAGATTTTCATCGACCATTTTAGTGCTTGTCTTGTAAGAGCGCAACTTAGTCTAACACGGCATCATGCCCAGCGAGGACATACGGTTCTTTGGAGCTGGAGCATAACAATAGTTGGTTAGTAATTCTAGTTGTAAACCCCCTCGACCAAATTTAGGGTTATTTAGTTTAGATAGAGAGACTAGGATTAAATTGGTGACAATTAGAGTTGAATGCAGTAAATTAGAATTAATGTGCAATAATTATATGACTTAATACACCTTACCGTTGCTTCGATGTTTGGAGCGCTACACTAGTGGTTACCTTTAAACAAATTCTATACACACTTCCTAGACATGCCAGACTACCATTTTGACTCTTGTGTAACTCTTAAATACTCGATATTGTGCTTCATTTTAGCTGCGCAATATTCGTTACAAACGTCTACGTATAATCCCAATAAATCTAATTTTTCATAATTGCCCATTCCTATTTGAAATTAGAGACACGACCTCAACATGTTCCATATAACCCAAACTAGGGCATTAATCTATTATGAGCCTGTTACGCCCATGACACTTGTGTCCCACCCAATTTTAACCACATGTATCTTCAATTGATTAAAGAATGCCTTATGCATTAGTTTAATTAAATTAACGTGAAGACCAACCTCACCCAAAGCTGGACCCAACTTAGCCCATGAACACCCTACACCCTTCATGTGGACATGTTCCCCACCTCAAATAGCCCTGGCCGGCCCAAGTCCCAAGGTCAGCCCCTATTTCTCTCTCTCCTATATAAATACACCTCTCTCTCTCTCTCTCTCTTTAAACCCTAGAAACCAAAACCTACTCAAAAACCCTAGTCTTTCCAACCGGCCACCCTCCAACCCGATCACTCACCCCCCTTCACCGATCATACAGTGCCGCCGCAGCCACCACCTCCGCCGCCTACCTTCCCCGTCGACGTCGGACCACTGCCTGATGATCGAATTGATATATTATATTATATGATCAAAAACCCTAGTATTTCTGTGTGTATTACTTTAGTGTTTCTGTGTGTATTACTTTAGTGTCTGATGATCGAATTAATATATTATATTATATGGATAGGGTTGCTGAACCAGTCAAGAGATACTTTAGGAGCAGGCTATTGGCATTCGCAGCTTGAGGACCCAGGCAAGATACCTTGCCATATTTACTGTTTAATTTAAATTATAAAAATGTTGTATGATATCTTGTAGCATTCTTTTATACAACTGTGCGCGTCCGAGATTGACTCGGGTGTAGTCGACGAATGCGTCGATGAGTAGAATACTTGACCTAGTCACTAGCAGACTCACCCCCATTGGGAGGATACTCTGATATCTTCCGAGACCTGACACTCTTACACACATCACGGTGACAAATTTATGTTGAGATACTGGTTCGCGTACCCGACTAGCTATCGGTGTATGTGACATGCATCATGATTTAGTACGTAATCAGAATCATATAATTAGTAGAGACTTGGCATATAGATACGTGGTATGCATGTCGAGTATTCGACTTATATATCTATATTAGGCAGGGAGGACAACTAGTAGGCGTATGGGATACACACATTAGAATCCGTAGTATCCGGGGGAGCCACGGATCCAATGACTTCCTTTATTCAGATGTCACGTTCTTCGGAGCGATATGGACGATATACTATTTAGATGCCACGTTCTTCGGAGCGATATGGACGTTATACTATGCAGATGCCATGCTCTTCAGAGTGTGGACATTATACCTATGCCTACCCATACGTACCAATATTGTTCTCACATTGTATTCACTTAGATGGTTAGCACACCCTTTATTTTATTCAGTATTTATATATGGCATGTATTTTTGTATCTTGTTACGTCCCTCTGAGGACCTAGTTTCCTTCCAGATTTGGATGAGACTTATTACCCTACAGTGTACGGACCGGGACAGGAGACGAGGTAAGCATCCGAGGAGGAGCTCGAGGTGCTACCGTCAGAGTTTCCATAATTATTTGGTAGGCTTTCTGCCTATGATTGGAGCATCACTATCTAGTCAGCCGATGCCCTAGTCATTACTCTTTTTATCTGTCTTTCAGTACTTTTATTTCGTTATAGTAGTGGGTTTGTTCCCACCAGACATTTTGGATTTGTACTATGATATTCAGACTGATGTTTATTTTTCTAGTATTTATTTTAGTACTTCTTGGTTATATTGTGGATGATATTAGATTACCTGTTTGATGTTGATATTGGACTTGTTAGTAATTTTGGATAGCGTAGCACTTTTCGTTAGGATCCATTAAATTGGGATATCCTCGGAGACGTGTCAGCTGGCTATTGTCACATGGCCTGGTCCTGTGTATTTTGGGACTAAGGCGTGAAATGGTTTTAGTGGTGGCCCATGTAGGTCATGTTTATCGCTTGCGGTATGGTAACATGCCCAGCGATCCTGCAATAGGATAGAAATTACTAGGTCTCATCCACTTTGATTACGTCTTTGAAATTCTTTCGTATTACTTCTAAATATCTTCATCCTATTTGCCTGATTTCGTACTCTTTTTGTCACGACCCGCACCCGGTTTAGGGGCACGAGTGCGTGGGTACGTCCAGCCTACGCCGCAGCATCGGCGGTAGAACGCTGTCTAGGTCATGTAACTATCTAATCAAACTCACGTGAATACCCAACTCCATAAGGAGACGTGGATATCCTAGAATAATGCTAGAAATACTCAATCACATAAACTAAAGCACGATGAGATATCAAGGCAAGCAAGAAATACAAGACAAGCCTAACGACAAAATAATCATACCTGCAATCATTAACTTCCAATCTCCAAGTGTGTCGGAAACCAGTCTACTAAGGTCACAGTCTGGAAAAATATTTTCCAGTCAGGAAGGAGCAAAGTACATCTCTAAATAGCAGTTCTATATAAATGACATAAACTATGTAGCAGTTCTAGATGGAAATATACCAGATGCATGTATAGGTACGAGAAATGTACAATAAAAGAAATACTGGAAATACTGTAAGTAAATGCAGGAAAAGAAACAATATGTCAATGAGCAAGAAACCTATGACTAAGTGTGTGAGTACTAGCTTTAACATGTGATCGGCTTGGAAACTTGATCAGGCTGGTTACATATGATTAGCTATGATTCACGAAGGTCAGGCTAACCGTTGGTTAGCTATGATGCATGTAGAGGTCAGGCTAATCACACGTAACAGCTATGAGGCACGGAGATGGTCAGGCCGCATCCGACGTGAGATGTGGGGTGAGCTATGATGCATGAAAAGTTGGGTATGATCACATATCTACACTAAAATACTCTCCACCCCCGACTGGTATAGTAGATCCAATCATGGTACGCTATGGCACGGGATTCCCTAGGAAGGTAGCAAATCTCCCCGGGAATCAGTGTCTGTATATGCACAAGATAACAAGGAAACAAGTCTTGTACAAGCTACACCATGAATAAGGAATAACATCTCATGACGAGATCCGTGTATACCAATCCGTGTAACCAATGTGTCAAGAACATGGATATTTACACTAGATACAGTGAACATAGGAGATATCATAAATTAGAAACTAATCAGAGAATGTACTCGCCTTGGGTCCTTAGCTGGTAATTATTGATGTCCTATTCCAGAGTATCGTCTGGAGGATCCAACAGTCCTATAAACATATAATAAACAATACAACAATTGTATCAGATGCTATACTAAACACACAATCAAGTACCTAACTCAGGGGCTATGCCTGGCATGATACTGGTCAACTAGGGTCATCTAGTAGATAGACCAATATATATATAAATATACATGTACCAAAAATACATATTAACTAATATATATATATATATATATATATATATATATATATATATATATATATATATATATATATATATATATATGCATACATACCAAAATAATACAATACTATATACAGGTAAATATACCAAAATATGTTTTACAAGTTCATATATATATATATCAATACAGTTTTATATATATACTATATATATTTACATACCAAAAATATGTTTATACATGTATATATATATATAGGTACACATATTTATACCAAAATGTATTAATTTAATATATACTTTACCAATATATAATTATACCAAAATACATACATATATATGTTTGTACATATACCAAAATAGTACGTATTTTATATGCAATTAGAGAAATTACACTATATTTTTATAGATATATATATGTACACATATACACACACAAATACACGTATACGTATTTATATACATATATGTACTACTACACATAATTATACAAATACATATACAAAATATTATTTAATATGTATACACATGTATACATCTACACACACAAATACATATATGCAAATATATATAAAGAAGGAGGGAGAGGAAGAAGAGAAGCTCACTTCCATAAGAAAGGGTCAGTGCATCCTCTGCTCGGGCTGCATCCCTTTTTGATCGGGTATTGGATAGACTCCCAACCACAAGTTTGGTGGCAACAAAGACTGGACATTTCGAAAGGATGTGCAGAAGCTTTGCGTTCCAAAGTTTCACGAAAACCCTTTTTTTTTTTAACTTGGAGCTGATCTTTTGTAGTAGATCAATAAGAGTAGATGCCTCAAAAGCAGTCTTTGCAGGTTAGGATCCAATATGACTCCTGTGCTTGCATTTACGTAGAATCCTTTGGTGGTTCCAGTTATGCAATATAGATTTCCTTCTAAGGTTACTGCATCCAGATAAATCAAGTCCCCAACCAACCTCCTATAACTTGGAGGAGGGTTAAAAGAAGAAAAGGTAATGCTCTCCACAGACTTGATCTCTTTAGGCGATGATTCCAACAAATTGTAGAGTGAACCTGTTATATCTTCCATAAAACCCAATCCTTCAAGCTCTGGACTTCCAGCCTTTGCATCTGTGCCCAGCACCAAATGGATCGTACTCACTCTCAAAGCGAGATGTGAAACCAAATAAACACATGGGGTGCAGGTAGTGTAGCCGCGGTTGGTTTTCTCTCTTTATTCTTGAAGCGTACAATAACGTCTGCATTGGTTCACCAATCGACGCTTGATGTGATGGGGAAGACGATCCTCCGGTTGCAGATGCAAAAGAACCCAGCAGTGGTGCCTAGATCGAGCTTGGGTGCTCGGCACCATGTGCTCATGGAGGAGCACATGACGTCGACCGCGGCGAGTAGAGGAGGATCCGGGATGGTCATGTCTATGTTGCCAACGGACAGGAGGAAGGAAGGAGATGGTCGTACGGAGAGGATCTTCTCGTCGGCGTCGTGCTCGGCATGGGCACTGAGCAGCTGGTCCTGCAACACGGAGTCGGAGGGGAAGAAGACGTGGAGCCAGTGAGGGGGTAGAGATGTCAAGGAGTTGAGTTGCACTGGGAGATGACGAAGGCCGACTCGGTGTACTCATGCCGACGTGGTCGAGCTGGTGAGGTCGTGGCGGCTTCGGAACGGGGACGTTGTCGCGTAGACGACCCCATAGGGGATCGGAGTCGCGACTTCCACGGCGAGGTGGGATCTCCGTGGAGGGGAGGAGATAAGATGTTTGGGGTGCTCGTCGGCGTCGACAAGATGCTCGACTCCTATGGTTCCGCCGTGGCTTCATGCGACTTCGCCGGGCAGGTCCACGGGTGGAGGGACTATGCAGGAGGGGGCGGCTATGGAATGATAAAGTGATGAGGAGATGGTGATGAGGATGTTGATGGTGGCTTCTTTGGGAGGAAGGAAATGATTCAAGAAGAAGAAGAAGAAAAGAAAAGAAAAGAAGAATGAAAATGTGGAGGCTACGGTTGGGGCTTGGGGGAGGTGTTTCCCCATGTTAAATTTTTTTTTTTTTTGGGGGATTAGGGCTTGATAGTACATGACATATATATGGAGAGAGGGTGTAAAATCAAGGGTTGTGATTAACCCCCTTCAAATGAGGGGTCCAGATTGGACATGGAGAAATTCATGTGGGAAAAATGAGGGTGAGGCTTAGTAAAATATTAGGGATTCTTTCATTGTTAATCAATGGGTGTTGACACCAAAATGTAAATTTGCAAATTAACCCCCTTAAATTTGGGTATTTGCACAGACGCATAAGATGACAAAAATTTGGCGGGAGATTCGGTGTCCGGTGTTTTGTAGGGTCAGGGGACGCTGTAAGATTTGGTATGGCTCAAATAGCAAGGCACTGGAATTAAATTGAAATTTCAGAGTCGGTTTAAATAGTATCCTCAATTATATTAGAAATAAATGTAAGTTGTGTTCTAAAATTAATTAGAAGTACATGGGGCCAAAATTAGGTCAGGTCATCAATACCAATAATGAAGAAGACTCAGAACAGAATATTACCCTAATTTGGGCCGCACGAAAAAATAGGTCAAGATTGCCTCCAATTTTCGATTGGAACGCACAACGATACAAAATAGAAATTTTAAATAAACGTCCGCGACGATTTTTGTGCGGCTAGAAATAATGTACAGCAAGCATAATTATGAGTTGCAAAAATAGCAGAATGGAAGGCGGGCATGTCTAGGGCAAGATTGTGAAATTTGTTGTAAGATAAAAGTCAGGATAGCGCTCCAAATATCGAAGCAAAGGCAATGCACAATAATTTAATAAATACGGTAATTAATTACAATCTCCAATAAATAGATCTAATTAAAACAATTAAATACAAAATTTCATACTTCAGACAGGTATTCATCTACTGGCTCCTAGGTCAAGTCTACTAGCTCAAAATAGATAAACACTATATATAATATTATATTTAATTACACATCTCACATATTTATTTAAATCAAATATACTATCATGCAATTAATTAATTGTAACTACCATAATATTAAATATTGTAAAAAGACGAAAATACCCCTATTTTCGGAATGTGGTAGTGACAAGTCTATCCTCCTTAAAAGAATTTCGTCCTCGAAATTTAAAGTCCTCATAGTAGTGTTTACTCATACACATTATCATTTTCCATAAATAGTGAAATTCAACAACCCACATAATCCTGAAATAGTCCACCTTGTCGTTTCGCAATTTTCAAAAAAAAATTTTTGAAATTACTATATTCCTGAAATATCCTCAAATAAAAATCAGTTTCCATTTCCTCATAATTTCCACGAATTTTAAAAATATTTATACTCGGAATTTGATATCCGTTCCTCAATTTTAATTTCAATCAATGTATTGAATCACGTCCCAAAAGTCTGAATCCAAACAATAATCCATCAATGATCTAATTCTTCAGTTTCCTCTTTTCCTCAAAATACTTAACAATGCGATACTTATGGATCCTTCAATGTAATATCCGCAATTATAAAAAAAATTTAAATTACTATCTTGCAATCAAATATATAATGATAATTTTCCAAATTTTCCTTAAATTTTCAATGATAAATTTTATCATAGCCAACCTTCCTGAAATTAATAAATCATCAATTCTGCCATGTAAAATTTTTAATCTTTTATTTAAATTAGCGTTTATCCTCAAATTTCAATCATACCTCGATCCTTGTAAAACCAATGATCCAGCAATTCTGTTATATCCACTCATGAATGCTTATCCTCAATTAAATTAATCCTCAAAATAATCGTCAAGGTTTAACTTCTCGATCAACTTAAAAATAATTGCGTATACCTCCTCAAAATCAGATACTCGAATATCGAAAAATTTAATCACTTTTAAAATCCTTATAGCTTTAACCTTGTTTATTGAATTCACATTTGAAATCCTCAAAAATTTAATGACATAATCTCAACTCCTCAATTATTCTAAAAATAAAACCTTATTTCCACCTTTTAATTTATAACTCCACAATGTACATATCAGTGCTCACGGTCTATGATACTCAAGGTACACTCAATGCATCTAGTGTCTATAATTGGGTACTAAAATTGTACCGCTCGAATCTCTTGCACTATTACCTCCAATGCTCAAAGTTATCATCGCATGTATTTTCTTCCAAAATTTTCAATCTATCTTAACTGGTATATCATCCGATTATCATCACGCAGAGTGCTTACTATTATTAGCGTCATTCTCGACTAATCCTCGATATAGAACCATTAGCACTCTTGATATTATATTACTAGCTTCATTAATGAATCATCTCTTCAAGCTCATTATAACTCATGATTACATGTATCTACCATAACACTCATGTTTCTTTAATCTCGTGGGTATGTGTATGGTTCCTCATCTCGATTGTTGTATATGTATTTTCCTGTAATCTTTTACAGCCTGTTAAACTGATCTGTGATATGCCTCACCAATTTCATTACTAATTCCGATATTTCTCCACTCATGACAGCTTATTAACTCTTTTATGCATATACAATTCCTTACCTTTAACACACCCGATATCAATCATCAAATTGAACATCATGCTCCATAAATCCTTAACACAATTCCTGGATACTTAATTGTTCACGTAGATCATCCAATTGCATAATCATGATTATCCAGGACGGGTATGTTGGCTCTGATACTAACTCTTGAACTATCACTGATACTCTATATTCTCCTTCTACTCACAGTCTCTAATGACCTTATCCTAGAACCATTGTTTACAAGGTACTATGCTATGGGTTAATTCTAGATCAAGGCCTACTGCTCACATGTCCAACTAGGAAACACTTACAACTCACAAGCAACACTCAGTCAATACCAATACTCAAGACACAGACATAATTACAAGTCACTAATTATCGTACTTAACAAGGAACCCTCAAGGAATAGAAGCTCAAAAGGAATTGGATTGAGGACAGAAGGTATCTTTACTGCTAGTAAAGAAAAGAAGCGATGGAACAAAGTCCTGGAATAACATAAATAGATAAGTCTTGAGATGATACTTTAAGAACCAATTTAAGATACGACCTGATAATCATATACGTCTGTCTGAAATCATGACACTCAGAATCCTCGCCACGCCAGTAAGCATAGATGCGATAAACGACAGGTTCCGTAACTAAGGTATGCAACTTATAATCACGTCATCTAGAATACTCGCCACGCCAACCAGTATGGCTGCGAGAAACTCTAAATCTCATAACTAAAGTATGTACATCCAAGTTAGGTTCCTACGTTCTCGTCACGACAGCTAATATGGCTGCGATAAACTCTAGGTTCCATAACCAAAGTAGACATTTTACCTTTCTCACTGTCCTCATCAATATATGTCATCAGATGATACCATAAATTCTAGTCCGTAAAATTCATCTCAATTTGAAATCAACTCAACAACGATACCAGGAATTAAAGTTAACAACTGGTCAATCAAGAATCAAACTCAACAATGATACCAAGAATTTAATTTAATAACTACTCAACAAGAATCAAGTTCAGTAGCAACAAGCGAGAGCGGACGGAAACAAAACGAAGGATTCAAAATTAGAAGTTATAATAAGATTCTCAAGGGGTCGTCCCAGGAATCTCTCAAGAATTTGTGATTGAGTACCCTCTCTCATCCTAGTATCCTATGTCCTATGTCCTATAGCAGGCACGCAATAGTGTAACAAAGATGCCACACTACTACGACATCGCACAACTCGCAAAGTCTGACCTGCATGGGCCACCACTAAAATATGTCACGACCCGCACCCGGTTTAGGGGCACGAGTGCGTGGGTACGTCCAGCCTACGCCGCAGCATCGGCGGTAGAACATTGTCTAGGTCATGTAACTATCTAATCAAACTCACGTGAATACCCAACTCCATAAGGAGATGTGGATATCCTAGAATAATGCTAGAAATACTCAATCACTTAAACTAAAGCACGATGAGATATCAAGGCAAGCAAGAAATACAAGACAAGCCTAACGACAAAATAATCATACCTGCAATCATTAACTTCCAATCTCCAAGTGTGTCGGAAACCAGTCTACTAAGGTCACAGTCTGGAAAAATATTTTCCAGTCAGGAAGGAGCAAAGTACATCTCTAAATAGCAGTTCTATATAAATGACATAAACTATGTAGCAGTTTTAGATGGAAATATACCAGATGCATGTATAGGTACGAGAAATGTACAATGAAAGAAATACTGGAAATACTGTAAGTAAATGCAGGAAAAGAAACAATATGTCAATGAGCAAGAAACCTATGACTAAGTGTGTGAGTACTAGCTTTAACATGTGATCGGCTTAAAAACTTGATCAGGCTGGTTACATGTGATTAGCTATGATTCACGAAGGTCAGGCTAACCGTTGGTTAGCTATGATGCATGTAGAGGTCAGGCTAATCACACGTAACAGCTATGAGGCACGGAGATGGTCAGGCCGCACCCGACGTGAGATGTGGGGTGAGCTATATTGTATGAAAAGTTGGGTATGATCATATATCTACACTAAAATACTCTCCACCCCCGACTGGTATAGTAGATCCAATCATGGTACGCTATGGCACGGGATTCCCTAGGAAGGTAGCAAATCTCCCCGGGAATCAGTGTCTGTACATGCACAAGATAACAAGGAAACAAGTCTTGTACAAGCTACACCATGAATAAGGAATAATATCTCATGACGAGATCCGTGTATACCAATCCGTGTAACCAATGTGTCAAGAACATGGATATTTACACTAGATACAGTGAACATAGGAGATATCATAAATTAGAAACTAATCAGAGAATGTACTCGCCTTGGGTCCTTAGCTGGTAATTATTGATGTCCTGTTCCAGAGTATCGTCTGGAGGATCCAACAGTCCTATAAACATATAATAAACAATACAACAATTGTATCAGATGCTATACTAAACACACAATCAAGTACCTAACTCAGGGGCTATGCCTGGCATGATACTGGTCAACTAGGGTCATCTAGTAGATAGACCAATATATATATAAATATACATGTACCAAAAATACATATTAACTTATATATATATATATATATATATATATATATGCATACATACCAAAATAATACAATACTATATACAGGTAAATATACCAAAATATGTTTTACAAGTTCATATATATATATCAATACAGTTTTATATATATACTATATATATTTACATACCAAAAATATGTTTATACATGTATATATATATATATATAGGTACACATATTTATACCAAAATGTATTAATTTAATATATACTTTACCAATATATAATTATACCAAAATACATACATATATATGTTTGTACATATACCAAAATAGTACGTATTTTATATGCAATTAGAGAAATTACACTATATTTTTATAGATATATATATGTACACATATACACACACAAATACACGTATACATATTTATATACATATATGTACTACTACACATAATTATACAAATACATATACAAAATATTATTTAATATGTATACACATGTATACATCTACACACACAAATACATATATGCAAATATATATAAAGAAGGAGGGAGAGGAAGAAGAGAAGCTCACTTCCATAAGAAAGGGTCAGTGCATCCTCTGCTCGGGCTGCATCCCTTTTTGATCTGGTATTGGATAGACTCCCAACCACAAGTTTGGTGGCAACAAAGACTGGACATTTCTAAAGGATGTGCAGAAGCTTTGCGTTCAAAGTTTCACGAAAACCCTTTTTTTTTTTTGAACTTGGAGCTGATCTTTTGTAGTAGATCAATAAGAGTAGATGCCTCAAAAGCAGTCTTTGCAGGTTAGGATCCAATATGACTCCTGTGCTTGCATTTACGTAGAATCCTTTGGTGGTTCCAGTTATGCAATATAGATTTCCTTCTAAGGTTACTGCATCCAGATAAATCAAGTCCCCAACCAACCTCCTATAACTTGGAGGAGGGTTAAAAGAAGAAAAGGTAATGCTCTCCACAGACTTGATCTCTTTAGGCGATGATTCCAACAAATTGCAGAGTGAACCTGTTATATCTTCCATAAAACCCAATCCTTCAAGCTCTGGACTTCCAGCCTTTGCATCTGTGCCCAGCACCAAATGGATCGTACTCACTCTCAAAGCGAGATATGAAACCAAATAAACACATGGGGTGCAGGTAGTGTAGCCACGGTTGGTTTTTCTCTTTTTATTCTTGAAGCATACAATAACGTCTGCATTGGTTCACCAATCGACGCTTGATGTGATGGGGAAGACGATCCTCCGGTCGCAGATGCAAGATAACCCAGCAGTGGTGCCTAGATCGAGCTTGGGTGCTCGGCACTGTGTGCTCATGGAGGAGCACACGACGTCGACCGCGGCGAGTAGAGGAGGATCCGGGATGGTCATGTCTATGTTGCCAACGGACAGGAGGAAGGAAGGAGATAGTCGTACGGTGAGGATCTTCCCGTCGGCGTCGTGCTCGGCATGGGCACTGAGCAGCTGGTCCTGCAACACGGAGTCGGAGGGGAAGGAGACGTGGAGCCAGTGAGGGGGTAGAGATGTCAAGGAGTTGAGTTGCACTAGGAGATGACGAAGGCCGACTCGGTGTACTCATGCCGACGTGGTCGAGCTGGTGAGGTCGTGGCGGCTTCGGAACGGGGACGTTGTCGCGTAGACGACCCCATAGGGGATCGGAGTCGCGACTTCCACGGCGAGGTGGGATCTCCGTGGAGGGGAGGAGATGAGATGTTTGGGGTGCTCGTCGGCGTCGACAAGATGCTCGACTCCTATGGTTCTGCCGTGGCTTCATGCGACTCCGCCGGGCAGGTCCACGGGTGGAGGGACTATGCAGGAGGGGGCGGCTATGGAATGATAAAGTGATGAGGAGATGGTGATGAGGATGTTGATGGTGGCTTCTTTGGGAGGAAGGAAATGATTCAAGAAGAAGAAGAAGAAGAAAAGAAAAGAAAAGAAGAATGAAAATGTGGAGGCTACGATTGGGGCTTGGGGGAGGTGTTTCCCCATGTTAAATTTTTTTTTTTGGGGGGATTAGGGCTTGATAGTACATGACATATATATGGAGAGAGGGTGTAAAATCAAGGGTTGTAATTAACCCCCTTCAAATGAGGGGTCCAGATTGGACATGGAGAAATTTATGTGGGAAAAATGAGGGTGAGGCTTAGTAAAATATTAGGGATTCTTTCATTGTTAATCAATGGGTGTTGACACCAAAATGTAAATTTGCAAATTAACCCCCTTAAATTTGGGTATTTGCACAGACGCATAAGATAACAAAAATTTGGCGGGCGATTCGGTGTCCGGTGTTTTGTAGGGTCAGGGGACGCTGTAAGATTTGGTATGGCTCAAATAGCAGGGCACTGGAATTAAATTGGAATTTCAGAGTCGGTTTAAATAGTATCCTCAATTAAATTAGAAATAAATGCAAGTTGTGTTCTAAAATTAATTAGAAGTACATGGGGCCAAAATTAGGTCAGGTCATCAATACCAATAATGAAGAAGACTCGGAACAGCATATTACCCTAATTTGGGCCGCACGAAAAAATAGGTCAAGATTGCCTCCAATTTTCGATTGGAACGCACAACGATACAAAATAGGAATTTTAAATAAACGTCCGCGACGATTTTTGTGCGACTAGAAATAATGTACAGCAAGCATAATTATGAGTTGCAAAAATAGCAGAATGGAAGGCGGGCATGTCTAGGACAAGATTGTGAAATTTGTTGTAAGACAAAAGTCATGATAGCGCTCCAAATATCGAAGCAAAGGCAATGCACAATAATTTAATAAATACGATAATTAATTACAATCTCCAATAAATAGATCTAATTAAAACAATTAAATACAAAATTTCATACTTCAGACAGGTATTCATCTACTGGCTCCTAGGTCAAGTCTACTAGCTCAAAATAGATAAACACTGTATAGAATATTATATTTAATTACACATCTCACATATTTATTTAAATCAAATATACTATCATGCAATTAATTAATTGTAACTACCATAATATTAAATATTATAAAAAGATGAAAATACCCCTGTTTTCGGAATGTGGTAGTGACACTTTTAATGAAGTTTATCTCTTGCAGTAAGATGAACTTGCACAGTGGACGAGGAGCACCCAATGCCATGGTGCCAGCCGACACCACCCAGAGAGAAGAGATATCCCATGGACCACCTGGAGAGCAACCACCACTACAGGCCCCGGTAATTCTACAGGCCCCGCTGATACATTGGCGTGAGACTTCTCAGGGCGATCCTATACAACAGCACGAGGGACAGACTTCCCAGACGATCCCTACGCAGCATTTCGAGGGCCAGACTTCGGGAGATGCACCGATGCCACAAATCGAGAGGCCGACATCTGAGGAGATACCTACCGCACAGCCGGAGGTCCCATTGCCACCACCTCCACCCTATCCACCTCAGATGCCACAATCAGATGGACAGCCACAGATGCTTCAGTTCTTCCAGGCTATGATGCAGACACAGTGGCATCAGACCGAGACGTTGAGACAGATTTTGATGGCAGTTCTAGAGAGGACACCTGCCCCAGCACTCATACCAGCTTTTACACCTATTCATCTAACTGGTACTGTACGAGGGTTCCGCCATATGGGTTCGAATATTTTTTGGGCAACGAGACTGCAGAGGAAATCTCCGATTGGGTCACCAACACGAAGATGTTACTAGAGGCTTCTCAGCTACATCCAGACCTTTGGATGGCCACAGTGAGGGCCCAACTGAAAGGCAACGCCCATCACTGGTGGGATTCTATAGAGCGCCGTATAGGCAAGACCCAGACATGGGAGCAGTTCTTAGAGTACTTCAATGCGAAGTATTTCTCGGCTACAGTCAGAAATGCCCTGTCTCCTAGTTCCTGCATCTAGAATAAGGGAATATGACCGTAGACGCATACAATACGGAGTTTAGCCATCTTAGCAGATTTGGTGCCATCTTGATACCCAACGATCTAAAAAAGGCCCAAAGATTCTATCACGGCCTCACTTTCGAGCTGCAGAGGTATACCACCACCCAGGCGAGGATTTCTTATGAGGAGATTTTTTCAAAAACGAGGATCCAGGAGGCCATCAGCAGAGGAGCAAGATGTTCCAGCATGACCACACCAGCCAGAGCCCAGCTAGGAGCAGGATGACCGATCCGTCGTCCCAGAGCACAGACACAACAGAGGACAGCACCATACCAGCAAAAGGAGCTTCCGACTTGCCACCACTATGGTAAGAGAGGATATTTCCAGAAGGACTGTCGAAAGAGACTGGGGACAGGCATAATTTGTGGAGTAATCCAGCACCATGCCCGAGACTGTCCACAGCGCAGAGATGCAGCATCGCAGTCCGGACAGAGGCCAGCAGCATCAGTCCAGAGGATACTACCCCCGATAGGAGGCCAGCGTCCACCAGTACCCGGAGGATTTTAGAAGGGACCACCCTGGGCCCCACAGGAGACGCAGTTTGATCGAGCCCAATAGCAGACCGGAGGGCAGAGGCACGTACAGGCCTTTGCACTAGCAGCAACTGCGGAGGAAATAGAAGGGAAAGCTATCGCAGGTACCATTTTAGTTGCATCATTACCTGCGACTACATTATTTGATTCTGGTGTTACACTATCTTTCATATCTAGTAGATTCGTAGCTATGCATAGAGTAGCTACTTCCTCCTTACCTAAGAGTTGGAAGATTCTTACCGGAGGAGGCATCGTGCCGGTTACTAGCACTATTAGAATATGCTCGATAATCGTGTGTGGTAGAGAGATGAGAGCATATTTTTTAGTATTTTCTATGCCATACTTTGACATTGTTCTAGGCATGGACTGGTTAAGCCAGTATAATGCCGTACTGGATTGTCGAAACGGTAGTGCCACTTTTAGACCGCCAGATCAACCGGAGTTCGAGTACATACGAGGGATCGTCGAGCAAGGAGTAGGACAGACAGCTGGAGCTTACATGGCTATGGAGACGGTATCCCCACCGATAGTTGCAGAATTCGAGGATGTTTTCCCGGAGAAGTTGCCAGGCTTACCGCCAGATAGAGACGTGGAGTTCACAATTGAGCTAGTACCTAGAGCAGCACCGGTATCTTCAAATGTATACCGATTGGCGAAGAAGGAACTAGATGAGCTGAAGCTATAGTTAGAGGATTTGCAGATCAAGAGATTTATCCGTCCTAGTGCATCACCCTGGGGAGCACCAGTGTTGTTTGTACCTAAGAAGGATGGGACAGTCCGTATATGCATTAATTATAGAGCCCTTAATGCTTTGACTATCAAGAACAAGTATCCCTTGTCGTAGATTGATGATTTGTTCGACCAGCTGACAGGAGCAGTGGTGTTCACGAAGATCGACTTGAGATCAGGATATCATCAGGTAAAGGTGTGAAGAGAAGACATTCCAAAGACAGCAATCAGGACTCGTTATGGTCACTACAAGTTCTTGGTGATGCCTTTTGGACTGACGAATACGCCTGCCATATTTATGAACTTGATGAACAGAGTCTTCCACCAATACCTAGACCAGTTCATGGTAATCTTTATCGATGACATCTTAGTGTATTCAAAGAGCCATGAGGAGCACGAAGAGCACTTGAGGAAAGTATTGGAAACGCTAAGGCGTGAGAGGCTTTATGCCAAGCTGAGCAAGTGTGAGTTCCTCCTAGATCATGTCACTTTTCTTGGACACGTTATCTCAGGAGATGGTATTTCAGTAGAACCGGTGAAGATTTCATCAGTAGAGACATGGCCGACCCCTACCAATGTCTCGGAGGTGAGGAGTTTCCTAGGACTTGCCGGATATTACCGGAGGTTCATAGAGAACTTCATAAGGATCGCAGAGCCGGTGACCCGCTTGACCCGTAAGGAGCAGGAGTTCACCTGGACAGAGGAGTGCCAGACGACATTCAATGAGCTGAAGAAGCGTCTGACTATGGCACCTATCTTGACTATACCTTCTGGTCCCGGAGGATTCATGATCTACTGTGATGCATCCGGGAAAGGATTAGGATACGTCTTGATGCAGCATAGAAAGGTTGTGGCCTATGCCTCTAGGAAGTTAAGGACCCATGAGAAGAACTACCCCACTCACGACTTGGAGCTTGCCGCAATGATCTTTACTTTGAAGCTTTGGAGGCACTACCTATACGTAGAAAGAGTGGAGATATTCACTGATCACAAAAGCCTAAAGTACATCTATACTCAGAAGGACCTGAACCAGAGACAAAGATGTTGGCTTGAGGTGATGACAGACTTTGAGATCGAGCTACAGTATCATCCGAAAAAGGCCAACATAGTAGCTGACGCATTGAGCAGAAGACCCATGGCATTCTTTTTTACTACCCAGCAACATCTGTTGAGAGATCTAGAGCAGATGGGTATAGACATCATTATGCCCGAAATAGACGGATAGTTGTCGAGTTTTCAGCTGCAATCGATATTAGTTGAGAGGATCAAGGATGCTTTGCCAACAGATGCCAGATTCCAGAGGGTTCGACAGAGGACAGAGGCCGGAATACAGACAGGATTGCGTATACATGAAGATAGGACTTTGAGATGTGGAGATCGTCTCTATGTTACGAATGGAGAACTTCGTCAGGAGCTGATGTCGGAGGCACACAGTTCAACATAATCTATTCATCCAGGAGGTACGAAGACGTATAGAGACTTAAGGCTGTACTATTGGTGGCATGGAATGATGAGAGATAGCCCGCTTTGTGGCAAAGTGCCTGGTGTGTCAGCAAGTCAATTATGAGCATCAGAGGTCTACAGGATTACTTCAACCGCTCATGATACCTGAGTGGAAATGGGAGCACATCACTATGGACTTCGTTACGGGATTTCCGAGGAGTCCTAGTGGTCGCAATGCAGTATGGGTAATCGTGGATCGACTCACCAAGTCCGCTCACTTTTTACCCTTCAGAGTTAGACAATCTACAGAAGTCTTAGCAGATATGTCTATGAGGGAGATTGTGCGACTGCATAGAGTGCCAGTTAGTATAGTGTCTGACAGGGATACGAGGTTTATATCTTACTTTTGGCGGAGTATGTAAGAGAGTCTCGGTACCCGCCTGAAGTTTAGTATATCGTATCACCCGCAAACAGATGGCCAGTCCGAGCGCACCATTCAGACGTTGGAGGACATGTTAAGAGCGTACATGCTTGATTTCGGAGGATCATGGAAGGACCATTTGTATTTGGTTGAATTTTCCTACAACAATAGCTATTAAGCGAGCATTCAGATGGCTCCCTATGAAGCATTGTATAGCAGGAAGTATCATTTCCCAGTATGTTGAAGCGATGTGGGTGAGAGACAGATTCTTAGACCAGAGTTGGTTGTTCATACAGTGGAGGAGGTAAAGAAGATCCAAGGGCACCTACGAGAAGCACAGGACAGACAGAAATATTGGGCAAATGCACATCGACGACCCCTAGAATTCCAGGTTAGAGATTATGTGTTTCTAAAAATCTTACCTACTCGAGGGACTATCAGGTTTGGAGGCAGAGAAAAGCTGAGTCCGAGGTATATCGGACCATTCGATGTGTTAGAATGCATCGGAGAGGTTGCTTACAGGTTAGCCTTACCACAGACTTTAGAAGGAGTTCAAGACGTCTTCTATATATCCCAGCTAAGGAGATACATGCCAGATCCGAGTCATGTGCTTGACCACTAAGAGATCACAGTCGGGCCAAGTTTGTCATACCAAGAGGAGCCTGTAGAGATTCTGGACAAAAGCGAGAAGGTATTATGAGGTCAGACTATCCCTCTAGTTCGTGTCTCATTGAAGCATCATGCACCAGGCGAGTCGACCTGGGAACGTGAGGAGGATATTCGATAGCGTTATCCCTATCTCTTCAAAGGCCTAGGTATGTAGTAGCATTTCAATTCAGTCACTAGTTCTTACCATAGGTATATTTTAATTTCGAGGACGAAATGCTCTAAGGAGGATAGATTATAAACCCTCTCGACCAAATTTAGGGTTATTTAGTTTAGATAGAGAGACTAGGATTAAATTGGTGACAATTAGAGTTGAATGCAGTAAATTAGAATTAATATGCAATAATTATATGACTTAATACACCTTACCGTTGCTTCGATATTTGGAGCGCTACACTAGTGGTTACCTTCAAACAAATTCCATACACACTTCCTAGACATGCCAGACTACCATTTCGACCCTTGTGTAACTCTTAAATACTCGATATTGTGCTTCATTTAACTGCATAATATTCGTTACAAACATCCACGTATAATCCCAATAAATCCAATTTTTCATAATTGTCCATTCCTATTTGAAATTGGAGACACAACCTCAACATGTTCCATATAACCCAAACTAGGGCATTAATCTATTCTGAGCCTGCTACGCCCATGACACTTGTGTCCCACCCAATTTTAACCCCATGTATCTTCAATTGATTAAAGAACGCCTTGTGCATTAGTTTAATTAAATTAATGTGAAGACCAACCTCACCCAAAGCTGGACCCAACTTAGCCCATGAACACCCTACACCCTTCATGTGGACATGTTCTCCACCTCAAAGAGCCCTGGCCGGCCCAAGTCCCGAGGTCAGCCCCTATTTCTCTCTCATTTATATAAATACACCTCTTTCTCTCCCTCTTTAAACCCTAGAAACCAAAACCTACTCAAAAACCCTAGTCTTTCCAACCGGCCACCCTCCAACCCGATCACTCACCCCCCTTCCCCGACCACACAGTGCCGCCGCAGCCACCACCTCCTCCGCCTACCCTTCCCCATCGACGCTGGACCACTGCCCCAGCCCGATTGCACCCGACCGCCATACCCATCGACCATTATCACCATCATCAACACCCTCCTCCAACCCGACTCTCCTTTCCCGACTTTCCTCCATCGCCTGACTACTGACCGCCTCCTCCACCATACTCGCCGTCTCCACCACCCCAGCACCCTCAACACCATCACCCTGACCATCGTCCCCAACCGCCAGCACCCGCCAAGCCACCGCTGCAGCTGCTGCCAAGGCCGTTGCTGCTGCTGCTGCAACTGCTGCCGAGGTTGCTGCTGTCGTTGCCACGCCGGAGCTCCGCCCCATGCTGGAGGAACAGGCCATCGATAAGCATAGACCCCCTCGACCATGACCAGGTATTTTATGTCGTTCCTATTAATACTTCACATATCGTGGTGTCGTCGCGTCGTCAAACGGATATGAGAACGGGAAAACCTAAGTAAAATATGTGTGTGTGTGTGTGTGTATGTGTGTGTGTGTGTGTGTTTAATTAGATTAGTCAGTAATTAATAATTAGTAATTATCCTAATAATATGACCTGTTAATAGAACTTTAGATTTTACCTAAAAATCCAGACATGGACCAAGTACACCTTAACATGAGAAATAAGGACATGTATTTGTACAAAACATAAGTAGTTACGTAAACACATAACTTTGGTAATTTATTGCCTTGAGGTACACTGTAACTGAGGACAGGACCCGTGTACATCTTGGTTGCGTGTACACGCGACTTTGTAGTTGACCAGCCGTGACCCTTGCGTCAGTACCTAAGAGCAGCGTAGTGTTTCTGTATGTATTACTTTAGTGTCTGATGATCGAATTGCTATATTATATTATATGGATAGGGTCGCTGGACCAGTCAGGAGATACTTTAGGAGCAGGCTATTGGCATTTACAGCTTGAGGACCCAGGCAAGATACCTTGCCATATTTATTATTTAATTTAAATTATGCAAATATTGTATGATATCTTGTAGCATTCTTTTATACAACTGTGCGGGTCCGAGATTGACTCGGGTGCAGTCGACGAATGCGTCGATGAGTAGTGTACCAGACTCACCCCCATTGGGAGGATACTCTAATATCTTCCGAGACCTGACACTCTTACACGCATCACGATGACAAATTCATGTTGGGATACGGGTTCGGGTACCCGACTAGCTATCGGTGCGTGTGACATGCATCACGGTTTAGTACGTAATCAGGATCATATAATTAGTAGAGACTTGGCATATAGATACGTGGTATGCACGTCGGGTATTCGACTTGTATATCTACATTGGGCGGGGAGGACAACTAGTAGGCGTATGGGGTACACACATTAGAATCCGCAGTATCCGGAGGAGCCACGGATCCAATGACTTCCTTTATTCAGATGCCACATTCTTCGGAGCGATATGGACGATATACTATTCAGATGCCACATTCTTCGGAGTGATATGGACGTTATACTATGCAGATACCATGCTCTTCGGAGTGTGGACGTTATACCTACGCCTACCCATACGTACCAATATTGTCCTCATATTGCATTCAGTTAGATGGTTAGCACACCCTTTATTTTATTCAGTATTTATATATGGCATACATTTTTGTATCTTGTTACATCCCTCTGAGGACCTAGTTCCCTTCCAGATTTGGACGAGGCTTATTACCCTACAGTGTACGGACCGGGACAGGAGACGAGGTACGCATCCGAGGAGGAGCTAGCGGTGCTATCGTCAGAGTTTTCGTGATCATTTGTTAGGCTTTATGCCTAGGATTGGAGCATCACTATCTAGTCAGCCGATGCCCTAGTCATTACTCTTTTTATCTGTCTTTCAGTACTTTTATTTCGTCATAGTAGTGGCTTTGTTCCCACCAGACATTTTGGGTTTGTACTATGATATTCAGACTGATGTTTATTTTTCCAGTATTTATTTTAGTACTTCTTGGTTATATTATGGATGAGATTAGATTACCTGTTTGATGTTGATATTGGACTTGTTAGTAATTTAGAACAGCGTAGCACTCTTTGTTAGGATCCATTAAATTGGGATATCCTCGGAGACGTGGCAGCTGGCTATTGTCACGTGGCCTGGTCCCCTGTATTTTGGGACTGGGGCGTGACACTAGCATAGATTAGGATTAGTACGTGTGTATTGAATTTGCATCTACGCTCAGGAAGAATCTTGATTGGAACCTTAAAGAACCAATACAAATTTACATCTATCATACCCGTACTATGGTACAACATCTAGGTAGGATGATCGTGTATCCACGGCATTGGATTCCATAAAAACTGTACGGCTAATTAGGTAACTTAAAACTCGTAGATTCATTGGAATGGAAAAGAATTCCGAGATCGTGTGTTGTTGGCCATCAATCAGATACTATGGTATCATCTGTTCTAATGAGTGCATTATCTAACTTTATATTACTATTACCAACAAAGTATCTACCCTATAGGAGTACTGGGGCTGTTACTGATTTATTGTTATTGACTCGTGACCTCCCGAAGCGTCGCACCATAGATTGTTACTGATTATTCATAGTTATATAGTTGACCAGTCCTGCTTCGATATTGCACTATTTTAGGATCCCGATATTACATTCTTGGGGTAACTAAGATATTAATCTAGCAAGCCATAGGATTAATTATTTAGCCGATTTGTTAAAATGACTTGATTTTGTATAATATTACCTAACCATAGTCTAGGGATATAATTTGTCTTAGTGTAGTATGACACTCCTTATCCTTGTTTGATGTAGGTGTGGCTTACGACATCGACGATGGAATACATGTTAAAGCTATGTCATAATTTATTACTTATGTTATTGTTTAGGTTTTGTTTTGTTCACTCATACTTTCTTATAGCACTTACAATTAGGGGTCTGACTCCTCTGATTTTGTTTGGCCAGATCTTGTAGCGAAGCCCGAGGATCCAGCGTATTTCACCCCAAATGTTGTGTACCCATAGGATAGTCATCGAAGACATCAGTGGGTTTCTTCTTCACCACTTTCATAGCATTTTGTTTCTTTTGGATATTTAACCAACATGCACCTATTTAGCATGTATATTTTAGAGATCTCTCTATCACATGATAGTATAATATTTAGACTATAGTTGACTATGTAATCATATATATTTGACACAATGCTAGCTCTTTATTTTGTATCGCTACCTTCATGATTATTTTGATAGAATATCGGGGATGCCTTACTACTTTATTTTATATATTCCATATACCCTACTTCTTATGTTGACTGATTTAGACAGTGTATTCTTATGAGGTCATAGGTGACTTAAATTATAGTATATAGCCCCATGTCTAGGTACAGTTGTGACCATATTACATGGTATTGGTGTATTCTATAGTGCATAGCAAGTAGTGTCATATCTTTGATCATCGTATTTCGGTACTAGGGCATGACAAGATTTTAGTTGTGGCTCATGCATGTTTATTTTTAGGCATGTAGGGTGTTATTATTCATATGAGTCTCGATCAAACGTGTTCCTTTGATATCATGATTCTATCTTTATTATACCATGCTTGAATTGTTAAACAACTTGTACACTCACTCCTTCTCATCCTGTTATTGATATCTTGTATCCTTATCTTTTAGGGATGCCTTGTCCTCTTCTAACAGGGTAGTGGGTATGACAGAGTAGCCAGCAAAGTACGGTTCGATAGGGCACTAGCAAGAGGCAGCACCTCCTTAGGGCCTTGTTCCAATTTAGCCGGTAGAAGGGAAGTTTAAGAGCAGGAGCTGCGAGTTCCAGTATCCCCAGCAGTAACAATGATAGTTGACACTCGCATATTATTGGAGATTACTTATGGGTTGTTGGCTATCCAGCACATAAGATGATAGTTCAGCAACTTACCAGGGACTATATATAGCCCTAGAGAGAGACAGAAGGTCATATTCGGGGGTATCCTTTAGATTTATCGACTCAGCCATAGATATTTCTATGGTACAAAGGATGCCATAACATCGGATGCTTAGCTTCAGGATATAGAGTCTATCTTGGCGGCGGCCAATGTACCAGCTGAGGAGAAGATGGATCAGGTAAGATTGCAGCTTCAGGATCTTTCTCATGATTTGTGAACATCTGTGGAGAGTGGCTTAGAGCATCCTATCTAATCTTGAGATGGCTTCAGGACACAGTTAAGACCAAGTTTATTGGACTAGTGGCCAAATATGAATTACAACATAGGTTCATCACCCTCAAGCAGGCATGAAGGACTGTTGATGGGTATGCAACAGAGTTCTGCAGGCATAGCAAGTTTTGTCTAATTATGGTAGCTACGAAATCAGAGAGATCTATGAGGTTCCAATAGGGACTTCACATGGAGATCATGCAGTTAGTGGAGGGGTATATTATCATACTTTTGATTCACTATTGATGGAGGTCAGGAGACGTAAAATCATTATTCAGATGTTAGTCGAGAGGACTAGAGGCCAGAAGAGGTCTCATACTCAGAGTGGAGGAACAATTCTCTGAATGTCAGTACCAACGCCCAGTATCAGGATTCATGACTCAAAATGCTACATAGGCCGACAATATCAATATCATCTGCACCCGTTCGACAATAACAATTGAGGGTCCAATAGTAGTGCCAAGGAGCGTCAATAGGATATACCTTTTGTGAGAAGGGAGGATGCACCCGATAGGTCTACAGGTTGGCCAATAGGCAGTATCTATAATGTGGCAGTTCAAACCACATAGTAACTACTTGTCTATTGATTCCCAAGAGGGTCTATTTAATAGTTTTTAGCACTACCATCTCCAGGGGCAGCACCGTATAGAGAACCTGCATTGGCAGTATGATCATTGGCTCAGAATATATTGCCGATGCAGTCTCATATGTTTCATCAGTAAAGGCCGCAATAGTTCTGCCAATATTATAGGCCATAGCATTATGGCAGGGGTCAGAGACAACAGCAGGACAAGCATTGGATTATGACACAACCTTCTCGACAGTGGAGAATAATGAAGTCAACAACAAAGTCTCCAGCATGTTCTCCGTAGATATATCCACACAAATATAACATAGAAGTATTAGATATAAACAAATTTATATTTATATTGTTCACTAAGCATTACAACATAGTTGCTACACAATTACAGAGAGTTTGGAAAAGTATGTTAAGAGAAGCTTAACAAGCACGCGGTCACTATGCTTTGTTGAAAATCCAATTTGATTGCAAAGGAGGATGCTCTTCAAAGAAGAATGACTTGCCTCATGTATTAGGGTGAATCGTGTTGTAAATGTTTACTAATCTTGTGGTTCGATAGTGAGACCTAGATTTGACTTGATGCAAGTTAAAGTGTTGATTTGGAGATTTTGGGCATGATTGAGTTTTAGTTTGGAATGATGCATGTTTATTTGTTGGTTTGACTAACTAGTTGGATTTGGGAAAAAAATTGGCATCTATGATCGAGAATAATATGTTGGAGTTATCTTTGGCAACCTTCTAAGAAACCAGTTGAGGTCCCTTGCTGTCCTTTTTATTACATTGCATTCATATCGACTTTTAAAAGAAAGAAAGAGGAAGACAAAAAGAAGTGTGTTGAAAAGTCATAAGTGCAATTTCTGGAAGGAGCTAAGGCAAGGTTTGATCATTGCAAAGGTTTTGCTCTCTCTCTCTCTCTCTCTCTCTCTCTCTTTCTCTCTCTCTCACACACACACACACACACAATATTTCTCAATAAGTGAGTGGTTTTGCTCCTTCTTTCCTTTGTCTCCACTCCTTAATAAATGGACTCTACCGACTCCTTACGAACTATTTTGCCATAATAGAAAGAACCGAGATAAAAGATATTAAGTGAATATTCATTAGAATTATAGACTAATTGTCATGCCTCAATCCCGAAGGACCTAAAGTCACCACAGGACGTGATATCGTGCAAGCCTAAGTTATGCTTGCACAAGACCCAAATTTGTACAATAACAAAATAAGCTATTCAGAGTTAGAAACAGCGGCACAATATTGGAGAAAATTGAATGAACACAATGGTACATAAAAAAATCTCTTTATTGATAACTTTCAATGATTACAAGGATCTCAGTAAACATCTGTTTCATGTCATTTTGGCTTACATCTATCTTTTGAGCTATACAGAATACAATTATGTTGTTCCATACATTACATCCCTTTATACAGAAAATATCTCAAAGTATCTCAATTCATCTCAAGGCATCTTCTTGTTCTAATTTTTGGCTCCTAGGGATGAGGATCTGCTATTGCTTTGGGACAATCCAGCAGGACACCCAGCACCTGCAAATAAACTGATAGAGTGTCAGTACTTTAGAAAAAGCACTAGCGAGGAACAAAAATAATACCCTCTAAAACAATCACTAAGTAATCATGTGAGAAAATATTGTATTATTAGTGGTCTTTCTATCTTTTACCTATATTTCAAGTTGTTAGAATCAGAGTCAGATTATATTTCTTTGAAAACATATTTTGAGACCAAATTTTATATTCATTCAAGCATACAGTAGGGACAGTTCTATTCACGATATCGAATTCATTTCTATCTTATATGCGCAGCATGTTTCGTTAGCCATATCTTCATTTCTTTGAGGAATATGTTAGCAGTATCTTGTGGACTATTTATCTTATTGAAAAGGAAACAGTAATATTTCATACAAAACAAATAAATCTGTCACGTCCCAATCCCAAAATACGTAGGACTAGGACACGTAAGCATGCCAGCCGCATGTATATGGCAACTCCAATATATGGAAACCATAACACATGCGTACGCTGTATAATGAACAATAATTCATAAGTGGTAAAACTATCACAAGTCACAGGGTATGATCTAATCTCATCCACAGAAATCAAATATAAATGAATAACCAATATCTATAACTAGATCTCAATATAAAGTATCTAATGATGGTAGTCATATAGAAATAAATCCACTATCGAACCAGGATATATATAAACAAGATAAATATAATATAAGAATATCAACTAATAATCATGAAGCTCAAAGAGAAGACCTCATCGCAATATACGTAGCAAGTCTGCATCTGCGCTCCTGCGAATACTCAAGAACAGCTACACCTGGAAAGGGACCAAGTCCTCAGAGGGACATAAAAAGATACATAGAAGCATGCCATAAAGTAAATACTGTAAAAACTTGAGGGTGACCTAACCAGCTAAGTGAAATGCACTTTGAAGATAACCTTGGTACGTATGGGTAGGTGAAAAGTATAAAGCTTAGCGTCGAGCCAGAGGCTATGTATCTGGCATTAGCTGTAAACTGGATGCCAGATGTATATGCTGACTACATCACCGATCATGATAGCGCACAGCTAGTAACCTCTGTCGGATGTATCGACAAGCACATACGCCCATAATCGGGTAATACTGTCCCATAACCGGGTATCACTGGCCCATAATCGGGTAATATTGGCCTATAATCGGGTAACACTGAGGCTCACGGCCCCGCAGTTTACTCTGAAACTACGGCAACCAAATGTCTGTCCCATACGCCTACTAATTATCTTTCCCGCCCCATGTCAATGTATAAATCACGAATACGGCATGGACATTTCATACTCTAATGCAAGTCTTTATATAAATAAATAACTAAGCTAAATACCGTCACATGTACTGCTCATACTGATGGCCAGTCAGTCATGAGGCACGCGTCCCTACATGAACTCACTATGTGACGTATAATGATACGGGTCAAGGCCTGGAGAGTCATACCGATAATCCCGCAACTTTAGGTGGGTCCACTAGACACTAGGTCAGACACAAGTCCTAACGTCAACGCCTTCATTGACTGCATCCACGTCTCTCTTGGATGTGCACAATTAAAATAATAAACATGCAGCTTAATAATACAGAATTTAAACAGTACAACAAGGCAAGGTATACTTGCCTGGCAAGGTATACTTGCCTGGCAAGGAAGCTGCACAGTACCAATAGCCTACACCAGAAGTCGCGCAGAACAATCTGATATCCTCGGTGCGCGCGTACGGGGACGACGATGACGACGATGAAGGTGACAATGATTGAGGTTGCTAAGGGTGATGGTTAAGGGTGATAATAATTATGGTGATTAGGTGATGACGTGAGAAGGATGCTGTAGATGGTGGATGGGATGATGGTGATGATGGGGATGAGACGATGATGATGGGGTGATGATGATTGTGTTGATGATGGGAGGATGATGATGATGATGATATGGACGATAGGAATAACGAGGATGATGATGTGGATGATGGTGATAACGAGGATGATATAGATGATGGTGATGGCGATGATGCTAATGATGATGATGACGACAATGATGAGATGATGATGATGACAATAATGAGATGATGAGGATTACATGGATGAGGATGATAGGGATGATGATAATAAGAGGATGATAATTGGAGGATGATGATAATGGGTTCATGATGATGAGGATAAGGTGGATGATTATGTGATGATGATGATTATAATGGCGATGGTGAAGTGATGATGATGATGGTGATTGTGCTACTATTTCGGCCAGGGGGGTCCGGCCAGTGAGGAAGGTCCGGCCAGTTGAAGGAGGAGGAGGAGGAGAGGACAGGAAGGTGGAAGAGGAGGAGGAGTTCAGGCCAGGGGGAGGGGAGGTCCGGCAAGGAGGAGGAGACGAGGTCGACGGGGTCCTCCGGTGGTGGAGAGAGGAAGTCGGGGCTCTGCACAGTCGGGGAGGAGATGGAGGTGTCGTGGGTGCTCCGAGGTCGCGGAGGCGAGGGGAGGTTGTGCGAGGACGCTGGGGTCGACGGGAGGAGGAGCAGCGGGGTGAGGTGATGTCGTAGGAAAGACGGGGTGGCGATCGGCATTGGTGGTGACTCTGCGGGGATATGGCCAGGGTGGTTCGACTCTGGGTCGAGGTCAGCACAGTGGCTCGGGGACGCCGGGGATGAGGCCGGAGAAAAAGAAGTCGACGAGGGAGAGGGGGCTCGAGTGTGGCGAGGTGCAGTGTAGCGTAGCACGACGGAGGAAATGAGGTGGTAGTGTTGGGTGGAGATCAGCGGGATCTCCGGCGTGTCTCCGGCGACGCTCCGACCGGGGAGGCTGAAGGAGGAGGATGAACAGGGAGGGTTGGGTATTGTCGGCTAGGAATTAGATTTAGGTTTAGGTTTTGGGATTTTATTTTAGGTGGAGAAAAATAGGAAAAGTATATTTATACATGTAGAAATTTGGGTTTGGGTTTGACCTAAGATTAGGGCTTGGTCAACACTCCTTGGGATTGGGCCTTGGGCTCACATGAGGATGTTTGGAGGGCCATAATTGCATTGTTTAAATGCAATGATAGGTTTAAAATAAAGGGGGCGAGGTTGCGCGTTGCACATTCTGAAAAATTATGGAAAAATTCCTATGAAGGAGAAAGTTGGATTTCTTCATGTATTGTCCAATGGTGTGGACACCTTAATGCAATTTTGCATAAAAGTGCCCAACAATCGGGTAAATTGCACAAAGATGGAAAATGGGTTTTAATTAATTAAAATTAGTGCGCAAGATATTTTGGAATTAATTAGAAGTACATGGGAATAAAATTAGGTGGGACACAAGTGTCATGGACGTAGAGGATACAGTGTAGAATATTATCATTAATTTGGGTTGCACAAAACGGTCAAGTTTGTGTCTCCAATTTTGATTAGAATGCACAAGGGTACAAAGTCATATTTTATTTAGAATTAAATAATAACGTTTGCGACGAATGTTGTGCGACTAAAATATAGCACAAGAAAGCATAATCATAAGTTACATCGAGGTCAGAATGGTAGGCGGGTACGTCTAGGACAAGGTTGTAAAGTTTGTAGGAAGGCAATGGCTAGTGAGATGCTCCCATTATCGAAGCAACGGTAAGGCGCGCTAAGTGATATAAATATTGCATAATTAAATAAAATAACGTGTCCTATTTCCAATTGGATACAAACTAGCCCTAATTTTACTATCTAAGCCAAGTAGGCCTAATTTTGGGTGAGGGGGTTTACAATCTACCCAACTTAAAACAATTTCGTCAATCTTACTTGATCACCATCTAAAAGAATTCTCCTCAATTTTTAACAAATGCAGTTTCTACCCAACTTAGAATTTACCCATCTATCATCTAAGGCTATACATCTAAGAAAGCTATTCCTCCAATTATTTAATCATGTTATTTAATCCTTAAAGTTTTAACACCAAACATATCATCTATGATATGCCCTTAACCAATTATAAAAGAGAGTCGCCAAGTCATGTGATTAGCCTATAGGATATATTTTGTACTATCAGTGTATCAACTTGTACTCGGCACGAGTGTTCGTCTTTCTGGAATAAGGGAAGACGGAAAGCAATAATAAAGAGTTCAAGGGGGAGGTCATAGGGTAGAAGTATGGGGATCAAGGCATTTAAATAATTCAATGGGAATTGTCAACGCAGTTGTGGATTGAAATCCTATTTGGTAGTTTCTTATTCGCATGCTCGTATCAGTACAGTTATGTAACCGATACGATATACTCAGACATATCTAGAGGCAAGTATATTCGTCCACTAGTCAACTATATCTCAATCCACGTAAAGTAGTATTACGAAGGGTGAACCAAATGTACTAAGGTTAGCTAGACCTTAATACACTGATTCTAAAATATATTAGTGTGTCGACCCAATAATACATATATCAAGATCAAGCTCGATAGAAGAGTAAGCTTGCAAAACTAGGCTATATTAGCAGCATAAGTCATGGTAGTTTGGAAAATATAAATACGCTGGATTATAATGAAAAGAGGTACAAAATAATTCAAGTTCACACATAACAACAAAAAGATAAGACCCTATAATCTCTACCGTTGTCATATAATTCCTTGTCTAAGTCGTTAGTCGACCAAATAGGGTATGGGCCTCTAAGTTCTACAGTCTGGATAAATACTATCGTCTTATGCTAGTATACAGTTAATGTCATTCAGTTACACTTTATCAATGGGTCAATAGGACTATGTGATACTATGTGGTGAGGCATACTACCCAACTTAAAATAATAAACTAATATGGTAATGCCTTAAGGATAATGTAGAAACTCCTGTTAAGATTTATGAGAAGAGGTCTTGGTACTTATTAGGGTATCCACTCACATTATATAGGTCATGGTCATCTTAAGTCTTAATCATAGTGCTCATAGAATAGAAGGGTTAACATTAAGAATAGAAGCGTTAGGTGGCACGATAGAAGAACATAATTAGTCGTTGCACAAATCGCGAGCGCTAAGGTCTCAGAGGAACGAATATGAAATTAAATAGAAGGACTCAAGATAACATCACGGTTTTCTAAGGGGAAGGTGGTATGCTAATCTCTGTATTCGAGGTTTGATCAAGGAAAATATTCCAAGCATTGCTCTTGGCTTTCTAAGATACTGCCTGCAAATCTCAAGACAAGAATCTAAATGTATATTTCTATAATACTATCTCACTACGAAAGTTAGGTTTTAGTCTTAATCTTTATTCTTGGATTTCTATTGGTTCCTCAATACTAGGGTCAACAATATGATCAAACTTCTAACTAATTCTAGTAGTATTTATACTACTCTCAAGTTATACATAAACACATCAGGGGATAATGGTAATTCAACCTATAGGTAAGGTATGCTAGGGTTCACTAGGTAGTAAGGAATGCTAGGGTTCATTAAGTATTCTAACTCAGTGATGTGTCATTATCCTAGTTGTACTCTAAATAGGAAGGTTACCCTACTTATTATCTAACAACAGAGACTTCTATATTCTAGGAGAAGGCTATACTCAAGGAACTATTAGGGAAGCACATGAATCAAGTAGGATACAGCTATTCAAATAGAACAGATTGGAAGAAAGGTGAATCATAGTCAATTGTGGATGAAATCCTATACTCTATTCCTAGGTGCAGGCGTGCTCGGTACAGTAACATAATCGAGACAATATGCTCTGACCTGCATGGGCTTCCACAAAAATATGTCATGCCCCAGTCCCAAAATATGTAGGACTAGGACACGTAAGCATGGCAGCCACATGTATATGGCAACTCCAATATATAAAAATCATAACACATGCGTACGCTGTATAATGAACAATAATTCACAAGTAATAAAACTATCACAAGTCACAGGGTATGATCTAATCTCATCCACAGAAATCAAATATAAATAAATAACCAATATCTATAACTAGATCTCAATATAAAGTATCTTATGATGGTAGTCGGATGGAAATAAATCCACTACTGAACCAGAATATAGATAAATAAGATAAATACAATATAAGAATATCAACTAATAATCACAAAGCTCGAAGAGAAGACCTCGTCGCAATATGCGTAGCAAGTTCGGATCTGCGCTTCTGCGAATACTCAAGAATAGCTACACCTGGAAAGGGACCAGGTCCTCAGAGGAACATAACAAGATACATAGAAGCATGCCATAAAGTAAATATTATAAAAACTTGAGGGTGACCTAACAAGCTAAGTGAAATGCACTTTGAAGACAACCTTGATACGTATGGGCAGGTGAAAATTATAAAGCGTAGCGTCGAGCCAGAGGCTATGTATCTGGCATTAGCTGTAAACTGGATGCCAGATGTATATGCTGACTACATCACCAATCATGATAGCGCACAACTAGTAACCTCTGTCGGATGTATCGACAAGCATATATGCCCATAACCGGATAATACTGTCCCATAAACGGGTATCACTGGCCCATAACCGGGTAACACTAGCCCATAATCGGGTAACACTGAGGCTCACGGCCCCGCAGTTTACTCTGAAACTACGGCAACCAAATATCTGTCCCATACGCCTACTAATTATTTTCCCTGCCCCATGTCAATGTACAAGTCGCGAACACGACGTGGACATCTCATACTCTAATGCAAGTCTCTATAAAAATAAACAACTAAGCTAAATACCGTCATACGTACTGCTCATACTAATGGCCAGTCAGTCATGAGGCACATGTACCTACATGAACTCACTCTGTGACGTGTAATGATACGTGTCAAGGCCTGGAGAGTCATACCGATAACCCCACAACATTAGGTGGGTCCACTAGACACTTGGTCAGACACAAGTCCTAACGTCAACGACTTCGTTGACTGCACCCGAGTCTCTCTCGGATGTGCACAATTAAAATAATAAACATGCAGCTTAATAATACAAAATTTAAACAGTACAACAAGGCAACGTATACTTGCCTGGCAAGGAAGCTGCGCAGTACCAATAGCCTGCTCCAGAAGTCGTGCAGAATAATCTGATATCCTCGGTACGTGCGCACGGGGTGACGATGACGACGACGAGGGTGACGATGATTGAGGTTGCTAAGGGTGATGGTTAAGGGTGATAATGACTTTGGTGATTAGGTGATGAGGTGAGGAGGATGTTGTAGATGGTGGCTGGGATGATGGTGATGATGGGGATGAGACGATGATGATGGGGTGATGATGATTGTGTTGATGATGGGAGGATGATGATGATGATGATGTGGACGATGGGAATAATGACGAGGATAATGTGGATGATGGTGATGACGAGGATGATGTGGATGATGGTGATGGCGATGATGCTAATGATGATGATGACGACAATGATGAGATGATGATGATGACAATGATGAGATGATGAGGATTACATGGATGAGGATAATAGGGATGATAATAATGAGAGGATGATGATTGGAGGAGGATGATGATAGGTTTATGATGATGAGGATAAGGTGGATGATTATGTAATGATAATGATTATAATGGCGATGGTGAAGTGATGATGATGATGATGGTGATTATGCTACTGTTCCTGCCAGGGGGGTCCGGCTAGTGGGAGAGGTCCGGCCAGTTGAAGGAGGAGGAGGAGAGGACAGGAAGGTGGAAGAGAAGGAGGAGGAGTAGACAGAAAGGTGGAAGAGGAGGAGGAGTTCAGGCCAGGGGGAGGGGAGGTCCGACAAGGAGGAGGAGACGAGGTCGACGGGGTACTCCGGTGGTCGAGAGAGGAGGCCGGGGCTGCTGCACAGTCGGGGAGGAGATGGAGGTGTCGTGGGTGCTCCGAGGTCGCGGAGGCGAGGGGAGGCTGTGTGGGGACGCTGGGGTCGACGGAAGGAGGAGCAGCGGGGTAAGGTGTTATCGTGGGGTAGACGGGGTGGCAGTCGGCATTGGTGGTGACCCTGCGGGGAGATGGCCAGGGTAGTTCGGCTCCTGGTCGTGGTCAGCACAGCGGCTCGGGGACACCGGGGATGAGGCCGGAGAAGAAGAAGTCGACGAGGAAGAGGGGGCTCGGGTGTAGCGAGGTGCAGTGCAGCAGGGCACGGCGGAGGAAAGGAGGTGGTATTGCTGGGTGGAGATCAGCGGGATCTCCGGCATGTCTCGACGAAGTTCCGGCCGGGGAAGTCTGAAGAAGGAGGATGAACAGGGAGGGTTGGGTATTGTCGGCTAGGAATTAGATTTAGGTTTAGGTTTTGGGGTTTTATTTTAGGTGGAAAAAAATAGGAAAAGTATATTTATACATGTAGATATTTGGGTTTGGGTTTGACCTAAGATTAGGGCTTGGTCAACACTCCTTGGGATTGGGCCTTGGGCTCACATGAGGATGTTTGGAGGGCCATAATTGCATTGTTTAAATGCAAGGATAGGTTTAAAATAAAGGGGACGAGGTTGCGCGTTGCACATTCCAAAAAATTATAAAAAAAATCCTATGAAGGGGAAAGTTGGATTTCTTTATGTATTGTCCAATGGTGTGGACACCTTAATGCAATTTTGCATAAAAGTGCCCAACAATCGGGTAAATTGTACAAAGATGGAAATTTAGTTTTAATTAATTAAAATTAGTGCGCAAGATGTTCTAGAATTAATTAGAAGTACATGGAAATAAAATTAGGTGGGACACAAGTATCATGGACGTAAAGGATACAGTGTAGAATATTATCATTAATTTGGGTTGCACAAAACGGTCAAGTTTGTGTCTCCAATTTCGATTGGAACGCACAAGGGTACAAAGTCGTATTTTATTTAGAATTAAATAATAACGTTTGCGACAAATATTGTGCGACTAAAATGTAGCATAAGAAAACATAATCATTGTTTGATAATAAATGAAAGAAATAAAATAAGGTTTATTCGAAACCCGCTCTTTGGTTTACAAACAAGAAGTACAATTAATCCTATGCGAGGATGTCAAGTACAATTTTTAATCTGGGTAAAATATTGCTATAGGAGTCTGATCTGCAGTTGATCACTTTGTCCTTTGGACCACACGATGATGAAGAAGTGTCGTAGAAGACAGAAAGCAGCTTCGAAGGTTGCAAAAGAGAGTGGATGCTCGATGCCAAAGTCGTCGATCACTACTCTTTGCCTGAGCTCTGGATTCTTCTCTCTCAAAGACTCTTCGACTCTTAGTTCCTTGACCTTCTCTTTTTGATCTTGGAATCTTTGACCTTCTATTTTTTACCCTGGACCTCTGTTGATAGAGGTCTCTATTTATAGGGTTTTAGTGACAGTGACCATCCAGTCGGCGTAGAAGCCGGGTAGTGGAAAGTATAGCACCTTTTATGCGATGGTTACAATAACCGTTGCCTACGTATAAATGACCTTTTGAATGAGCGTGTGACGTGTATCCCATTAAGAGACAATGCGTATAATTACTGCGAAGATCACGGCATAAAAGCCACGTAGGTAGTTATCCCCCCGCGTAGAAGAGGTTGGCGTAGAAGCCAATAACTATCACCCTGGCGTAGAAGCCAAATAGTCATCAAACTGACGTAGAAGCCAAGTAGGCGTAGAAGCCGAGTAGGCATAGAAGCCGAATAGGCATAGGAGCCTGATGCTGCGTAGATAGGTAGCTAGCGTAGAAGATAGCTGATCCTCCTTCCTTGACTGAGGCCTTGAACAAATTCTGTACCAAATAGCCTTAATACGCACCAATACAAATGTAGCATGAGCTGGCGTATTATACAAAAGCGATGATGTGGACGTTTTAGGTAAAATAATGGCTTTTGGAGATATAATCAAATCTCTTGCATTAAATGCAGAGATCTGCCCCCATCTTGCGCATTAAATACAGAGGTGTATCCCAAAGATCTGCCATCCTTCCGCGCATTAAATGCAGAGGCGTGTCTCAAAGATCTACCATCATTCAGTGCATTAAATGCAGAGACGTGCCTCGAGTCCTGTACGAAGAACAACTTTTAACGTGGCAGCCTGTTTGTCTTCTGTGGAGCATAAACAGCTCATATCTGCCAGTGTAAAACTAGGCAACGTATTCCCTTTTATGCGTAAAAGCGGTTTACGCCAAGGAAATGTCACTAAACGACAGTCTGGGTCGCTGTGCCGCACCATCATTATATCCGTCGTATGGGTAGTCGTACAGTACCTTTGTCAGGAGTCAGACGTCAGGTTCACTGCACGATTTGACAGGTTCATTTCGGAGAATACGAAGCGTTCCTTGTACACTTCAATGTTGCATTAAAGCGGATGAGTTTTTACGCCGTAAAGGCGATATAGCACCCCTTTTTATGCTGAAGCAGTCTGGACATATTGCATTACGCAGATAGTCCTTGAGCTTATATTTTACGCTGTACTTAGCAAAAAAGTTCTGTTGTACGCCGATGGCTCCGAAGTCATATTTTATGCTGCCCAGCACCAAACTGCTATGTATAACTCTTCAGCGTATTTTTCATGCTTCTACAAGACCCCCTTCAAAGCTTTCAAATTCCTCGTAATTTGAAATGCGTTGAATGAAGTATGAAACGGTCAAGTCTGACTCGTTCTTCAAGGCTGACTTCTTGGTGGATTATTGGGGATTTATTGGGATTCGGTGTGATCTTTTTTGCCTATCTAAAGGCTGAGGAGTTAACCTGTTCTTCCCATATTTCTTTCACCACACAGAGATGATTGCCGGAGTTCATTGGGTCAATTTGAGGAAGAAGAAGACCATGTTCTTCCAGCATGTAAGGAGCCAAAAAAAAAGGCATCTTCGAGCAAATATCCTCTGCAACGATGGATCATGGAAGGATATCATAGCTTCCTTTGCTCGGGATAATCAGCAACTTTGTATGGCGGTTCATCCAGGAGAGAGGAAGGGTCACATTCGACCACACAGCTTGCAAGCTGTATTTTCTCCTGTCGTTCGTGGACGAGAGCAGAAAAACTAGCTCTGTCCTCGAGTATTGAGTTGGGTCTAATACCTCAACTCAATCTGTCATGGCGTATGAGGGATGGGCTCTGTACAATTTAGGCAGGCCCAGTTTTGTATCCTTCCGCCATTAATCATTTTCTTGTTAATCGGCCGCGGTAACCGACTAACTGCTAAAGAAGACGCAAGAAGATCTCCACCAATACGAGAACCTGGCAGAACAAATTCTGGAGATGATCTTTTGATGAAGATGAGGAACTCCTTTGTAGACGGGATTTCCCTCATATGTAATCATGAAAATGAAGAAAAAACCCTTTGTAGACTAGATTTCCCTCATATGTAATCATGATTAATAAAATCGTCTTCTTCTGTGCATGTGATTATCTTGCCATATATTTTGCTGTGATAAAGTCTGAATATGTGTAGCTTCGACACGTCTGGTAACTTTACGCCAACTTTGATAGAAAGAGTATTAGGTCCCGTCATGTCTTTTACGCATAACTAAAGATGCGCAGAAAGTCGCTTAGCATTTAAGTCGAGTATTCGAACTGTCCTGCTGTTAGAAATGGGGAGCTACGTAGAATTCTGAACTGTCACTTCTGATAAGAAGAATTCTTGTTCAGACCATCATTTTCAAGAATGATTTCTCGAAAATCCCTTAGAATAGGGCGAGAAATGGCTGTCAAAAACTGAGTCGCCATCTTGAACTGTAGATAAAATATTCAGACTGGATTCTGGATGAACCTCCAATCGACCCAAGAAGAAGAGTCACTTTCAATGTTGAACTCTGTATGCTTTGGGTACTTGGGATATTTTGAGGCCAAGAAGGAGTATCCTCTGCGTGAACCCTTACAATTGACCGCCTTGAGAATTATTCAGATATACGCATATTCTGGCCTGCGTATCCTTAGATATGTAGAAAGTCATAGATCTGTAATGTAGATGAGCATAAAATCATAAGTTCGTAGCCTCTCGAGCGTAAAAGTTGCTGAGTATGAGAGCATCCGGGCGTAGAAACTGTAGATTTGTAGCCTCTGAAAAGAAAATCTTTCGAGCGTGAAGTTGTAGATTTATTGCCTCTGAGCGTAAAAGCCACCGAGCGTGAAATCATAGATTTGTAGCTTATGAGCGTGAAGTCGTAGGTTTGTAGCCACTCGAGCATAAAAGCTACCGAATATAAAAGCATTCGGGCGTAAAACCATAGACTTATAGCCTGTGAGCGTAAAACCGTAGATCTGTAGCTGCGGAGCGTAGAAAGCTCCTTGGCGTAAAACCACGAATCTGCTTTGCACGAAAACTTTTCGAATTCGCTGACTGTCCGCCTTCCTTGAGTAACAGGCTGACGTAGTCCCCAATAATAACCGAATATTAAATTTTGGATTTGGTTAGGGATTCGAGGAGTCCATCCAAACTCTATATATACCCCAAGGCCTTCAGAGAAAAAAACTTTTCATTTATCTTTTTACAAAAGAAAGCTTTCCACTCTTCGAGTTCTCTCCTTCGCTTCCTCTGAGCAACCCGAGTTTTCAGCAATGGCCCCGAAACCAATCTCTTCCTCTAAGGGAAAGAAGACTGACTCTTCTTCTCGCTCCTCTGCCCAAGCAAGAGCGACTTCCGTCGGGCAAGGCAAGCCCCGCTCTGAGCGAAGTATCCCACCGACGAGCTGTACACCAGGCGTTAAAGGTAAATCATTTGGGACGACGAGAATGACAAAAATCCTTCGCACACGTTGTACGTGAACGCGCTAGGTCGTCCTCTGTGTTGATAGCCTCTTCGAGGAAGATGATGCACAGAGATATTTCATCTTTTACGCCCATATTTCTAATGTGTCAACGTAAGAACTCCATATTTTTGCAGTCGGGCGTAAAAGCTTTGACTGTCGAAACTTGGCGTATACTATAAAATTTGAGTTTTACGCTTCTGGATGAAAATTCTGGCGTAATAACTCAAACTTTGGCAGTCTGACGTAAAACACAGACTGTCAGGGTTTTTTGTGTATACTGCCAGTTCTTGAATTTTACGCCTTGGAATGAGATTTCAGCGTAAAAGATCAAGTTTTTACAGTCTTGGCGTAAAGCACAGACTGTTGACTTTTGGCATATGCTGCAAGATTGTAATGTCTAGTATAGAAACTGATGTGTTTTTCTTGCACTTTGTAGTTAACTTGCATATGTCTCCGCTGGCCAAGGTGATGGGTTCCGCTGCAGGGATGCTGCATTCCAACTACCTGGAGGATTTGTCCCATGTGACATTTCCCATCTCTGGACCCCAATATCCTGAAGGAAGGAGAATCCTGATATCGTCCCAAGGAGAGCGAATAATGTTGAGCATGATCAACGGAGAGCCCCTGACTTCTATAGACGGGGCACAATATATAAAACCGACTTTTTTCTTCGGGGACATGATTGACAAGCAGTCCCAGACAAAGCCCAAGAAAGAGCTCTGGGTTTTCCTGCCGGGGGCTTGGTCATATATCTGCCCAAGATGTTGAGAGACTACCATATCTCGGCATTCTTCCATGCCACCCATTCTAGGAGGATGTCGTGGACACTGACTCCCGATCTTCACGGCCAGTCGGAGAAGATATTTCATCAGAAAGGATCTGACCAGGGGTCATCTGTCAGCCGTCCTTCCGGTCCAGTCATGCCGTTCAAGGGATTATTTCCGGGCGTTGTCCCGAGTGAGGAAACTGCACCATTCCAGCCAGTCCAAATACCGACTTTCTGTAACGATTTCATGGGGCACGGAGGAGTATACCCCAAGGTTAATCCTCGGACCAATGGGTGGATCACCCCTACAAATCTTCGATGGGCTTATTTAGCTGACTGGGCCCTGAAGCATTTTCAGACCGAGTTAGAGAGCATTGGTCTGTACGCAGCTGTGAGTGCCACCAGTGTTGGGTTACCTCTCAATCCTAGCCTGTTTCTGTCTTTGATGAAGCGATATATCTCGCTCACCGGGACTTTTGCCACTCCACTGGGGGAGTTGGGATTGGCCCTTCACGAGATGGCAGAGATTTTGAGACTGCCAATGGGGGATACTCCTTATGAAGAGTATGTTCTCACAAACCGGGAGCTGGGGGATTCAGACCCTCGGGTAGTGGCAGTGTACCAGGAGCTGATGTGCCACTACCTTGCTTACACCGCCTTTTATAATGAGCCTTTAGATTTGGCTCATACCAATAAATGGGCGTCCTACCTCTTCTTTCACCGGGCCAGGGCTGCTAAGCCGGAGAAAGTCTTGGATAGCAAGGATCAGCCTCTGAGCTGTCTGAGCGTGCTTAGTGCTCAGGTAGTCGACGATCTTATGGAAGACGCTGGGGCTCCAGATCAGATTCTCGATGAAGGGATAGGAAAATATCCTGCAGGCACTAAGGCCTACAGTTATTTGAGCAGGCCTCTGTCCAAGGAAGCTCAACTGGCTGGCTTTCTTTCTATATGGCTGCGCCAACTGGTGGTACCCGGCATTGCATCTGCGGACCGCATTCACCGCAACACCTTATGGCCTACAGTGCGTCTGGTGTTCAGGGCAAGACTGGGTTTGATCCCTGCCATGGTGTGCCGTATACAAGCTGGCCTGAGGGCCATTACTGATGGGCTGCTTGCCGATGAAACTCGGCGTGATAGCTTTCCTAGGGTAGAATTATCATACATGTATTTGATGGGATGGTTAATTCTCTATAACCCCAGGGTGATGTCTCCCGGCTCTGGCAGTAGTTCGGGGGGTAGTTTCTTGCTGAATTACAAGAATTTCTCCTGGAATGTGACCACAGTTTTAGACTGTCGGCGGGCACTGAATTTCAGTCACAGCTGGAAGCTCTTCTGCACTGTCTCCTCTGTACATCTTAATTAACAGGGGAGTAGACTTTAGGACTTAGGCGACGGAAAGAGCATTCTTTCTCCTGAAGCTTTTAATTGGTTGGTCTGTATCAGACCTTCCCATTTACTGTACAGAAGTGAAGACCAATATTTCTTGGAACCCTATCTGCCTAGTCGATTTGCCAGGCAGTTTGGGTATGACCAGTTGCATGTGGGCAATGCCGTCACCAGCTTCAGGTCCAGTGGTGGACTCATCGATGGAGCGAGAGGGTGGCGATACTTCATCATGGGTTGCACTGAAGCAACTTTTACTGTGCCCGCGACTTTGCTCTCCATGGAGCTGCGCATCCTCCACTCGTATGCCCAGTTTTATGTGGCAACCAACACCTTCCATCGCAATTTTGATATGCTTGGAAGTTTTAGTATGCCCTCCTCCAAGTCCGCGGGGAGATACGAAATCCCCTCAGTTTTCTCCAACGAGGGTGAAGATTCTATCAATCCAGATGAGCCTTTGTTGGCAGTACCGAGGGGTAAAATACCTTCGCCTGCAGGGCCTCTGGTTATCTCTGGTAAGCGAAGGGCTCCTGCTCAGAAGGAGACTTTCCCTCGCAAGAAGAAGAAGAAGAAGACGGTTAGTCGTCCTGTCAAGACTTTCCACCCTGAGGATCCTATGAGTGAACCTGCTGTTTCCCCTGTCGGGGACGATTCTTTGATTGGAGGTTCCTCGCCTTTTAGAGAGGGAACCTCTACAGTTTCGGCTGACGGTGCCGGAGAATCTCTGCTTGAGGCTGCCGTCGCTACTACCACTTCAGGTAGTGGTACGAGATCGCCTTCGGGGCCGAGCCGAATAAGGATACCTTTATCCAGATCAGCAACGGAAGAAACCCCTGCCGTGTCTGTAAGTATACCTAGTAAGATTCCAGCCGATGAGCCTCGGTTGGAACTTGACGAGGACCTGAAAGAATATTTGCCAGTGTCGGTTGACACACCACCTTCTCCAGGTATGACAGCTTGCTTAGCATCATTAAGAAATGATTTAGCTGTACTGGCTGCAGACGCGACATATATACCATCTGCCATGGGTAAATGTCGTATTTATGCCTATTTTAAAAAAATTAACATCATTTTGATATTAACTTTCTTTTGTCTTCTTCTCAGGGGAAGACATCTACGGGGAGGGCAGTGTTGACGCCCCTTTTGGCTCTGTTTCAGCTCCTGGCGACGACATGGAGGTGCCCGACTTCGAAGAGGAAGCATTCTCGGGTGCCGGCTCGCCTGAAATAGCTCCGCTATCTCGAGAGAAGGATGAACCTGTCGTTACGACAATACCTCCTTTGAGTACGTCGGCCGTTTCGTCTGTCGTTGGCACATCTTCTTTTGTCGCACCATCTATTGAGGCGACGACTGTGGAAATATCGTCTGCGATCATTCCTGGAGGGGGATTCGCCAATATTGCAGCCACTCCCAGTGTCCATTCGGATCTAGCCATGCTGACTGAGTAGTATACCAGTATCTTCTACACCACCATGAAAATATTGATATCAATGGTGTTGGAGAAGAATCTAGGCTTCGAGGCGCTGAGGAGGTCCTCTCAGTTTGTGATAGTGCCGATCAGAGAATTCAACGACACTGGGATAGCTGACACACTGGAGCAGATAGTTAATGGTTTGGAGGAACCCATTAACGAATATTTGCAGCTATCTCGAGGCAGCACTGAAGACCTAGTCCAGGCTGAATATGACTCCTTGACTGCGCAGGTTGCTGAACAGATGGAAGGCCTAAATAAATCCATCCAGACACATCAGCAGGAGATGGATAAAGAAAAAGTTGTCTTGGAGGAGGTCATTCCTCTTCAAACAAAGTGCCAGGCCGAGCATAAAGGGAATGTAGCGAGGGTCCGCAGACTGGAAGCAAAACTCGCTCAGGCAAAGGAGTGGGCTTCTCAATCATCGGAAGCTCTAGATGTGGTGAATGGTCGACTGGGCATAGCTCAACAGAACTTGGCGCGTGCAGGAGTCGCCTGTGCTGGTTTTGTTCGGGCTAGATCAGAACTGTCCCTCCTGAGCAATGATGAGGCACGGCTGGATCGGGCCCGTACTACCGTTTTAAGCTCCAGGACTGAGAAGATGGCCGTACTGGCGCAGCAGATTCGTGACCTAACCGCTCCCCCCAAATGATGTACCTTTTTGCTTTTCAATATAATTTTGCTCTTTCTGGGAATAATAAAGAGGCTTTTATCTGACTTTGTGGACCCATTATTTTGGAATATAAATGACAGGTTTGGGTGAAAGTGATATCAGAGGTAATATGGACGTGATATACTCTCGGTAAGCTTTAGCTGGACATATCTATTCAGAGGTTATATGGACATGATAGAATATGCTCCAACTAAAATTGTACACAAAACACTATTAGAGGTAATATGGACGTGATAGGTCTTGAAGTTCCAAATTAGTTAAATATATCTATTCAGAGGTTATATGGACATGTGTCACGACCCGCACCCGATGTAGGGATGCAAGTCGGAAACAACGCCCAGCCTATGCCGTAGAATCGGTGGTAGAACGCTGTCTTGGTCTACTATACTATCTAAAATCTCACAATAATATGAAGTCTGCCAATAAAATCTTAATACAAAACTAAATCACATTCTAAAGCACGAGAAGATATCAAGGAAGTCTAACATAACTATCCATTCAATATATATAAACAATAATAGAAACAATATCCAATCTCATACACTATGCCGAAAATAAATTCGGTACCATAATGCTAAAGAGACTAACTATGAAAACTAATGATCCGAATAAACCTTCCGGCAATCACTCTAGAACTAGTGGATCCAAGTCTGCACCATCTATAAGTCGAAGTCCATAGTATGTCGGACACCAATCTCTCGGATTCTCTAAAAAATATTTTTCCAGTCAGGAATGGAGCGAAGTACATACCTCTGAAAGCAGTTCCAATAACATAATCGAGCATATATAACAAATATAGAAAGGAAATACAAGATCACTAAACATATGAATGATGAACAAGATATATACAGGTAATGTACGAGAATATATAGATCAATAATATGAATATCATAATATGATGAAGTAAACTACAATCTAAACTATCTAATGTGCCTTAGAATACGAGTTCATTATGTGATCGGGTTGGGTGAACATGATCAGGTAAGACGGATTACAAGTGAAGTATGTAATCAGAATGTACACGATTTGTAACAATGGCTTTGATTACATAATCAACTCCTACTCTCCCACCCCCAACTAATACCGATGGATCCAATCACGACACGCTACGAACACGAAAATATAACCACTGTCACGAGCAGTGGGTGTACACGAATATCATAACCACCGAACATGAACGGTGGGTGTACACGAATAAGCACACTGAATACGAGCAGTGTGTGAACACAAAGTAACATCAATACCCAGTATACACGAAGAGATACAATATACACGAGTACCCGCTGAACACGGTACGGGATAACATCTCATGACAGAATCCATATAGTACCAGTCCGTGAAATCACTGTGTCGGGATCAATGTATATAATTCTAGAACATGCATATATATAATATTATGAATTGAAAACTATCAGAGAAATGTACTCGCCTGTGGTCCAGAGCAATGAATGTCAAACTGTCCAAACTGGTGTCACACAGACCTATATATAGAATATTGTATTAATATAAGGTTCTGGAAAGAAAATAAGTTAAACTAGTCAAATTCTAGGTCATAAAGTTATTTCTAAGTCAAAAGTCAAACTAGGTCAACTCTAAGTCAAACCGGTCGAACTATAGTCAAACTATGGTCAACTATCTATTTTTAGGTTGCATGAGTCTAACTCAAAGATATTGGGCTCACACACTATGAATCTAGGCCATACAAGCTACAACTTAGGATACTAAGATACCGTATCTCAGGATACGCAAACAATAGGTAAATATCACATATCTATAATAAAGCAATATTAAATATATAAATCATAATTACAAATGCTAAAAGATTATCATGGTTTTGAACCAACTTGGTATCACAATAGTAAACCTCTATCTTGATACCCAAATCCAATACCTTGGATATCCTTAATACCTTGGCATTTACCTTGATATCTCAAGGTAATGTCACTCTAGTATATATATATATATATATATATATATATATATTAACTATCCAACTATAACTATAAACTACCATGTATTTAGTATTTATACCATACTATATACCTTATTTTAGTCACCTTAATACCAACCCATAATTAGTTTACAACTATCATATTACTATGTCAATACCTACTACTCATACCTTGGTATATCTTGATACTTACCTTGGTATCTCAAGGTAATTGCCAAAACTTTATATATGTACTAACTACCCAACAATAATTACATATATCAATCCAATATAACTCAAGTATGTACTAATAAAATAAATACTAACTACCAACTACATACTAACTATTAATACATATATACGTACATACATACCTAAAAATATATAATATATAAAAGATACTCATAACCATTGATAACTAAAATATACTAACTTACTCAATAATATTATTTACCACAACTAAATATATACATATATATTATAATACAAATAGCAATTAGGAACATATTTATATATATATATATATATATTAATTACCATATATTTATTTAAATACATATATATAATCCACCATATATATTTATATAATATATATTTAAATACATATATATAACCCACAATATATATTTATACAATATATATATTTAAATACATATAATAAACAATATATATTTAAATACATATATATAACCCATAATATATATTTATACAATATATATTTAAATACATATATATAATCCACAATATATATTTATACAATATATATATAAAACTATATATATATATATAACTATACATACACTTATACATAGTAAATTGTATAAAATACCACATAGTAACATACACACACATACATATTAATATGTATATATAACTATACATATATGTATACGTATATAAAATTATACACTATATAAATACATAATAATATATAATATAACTATATATATAACCACATATAAATATATCTACTATATTATATATACATATACTACCACTTATAAATATATATCTACATGTAGAAAAATAGCTACATAATAAATATACACATATAGTATATGCATAGGTACATAGATCTAAGACACAATATTACATAAATATATATACACAATATTATATATATATATATATATATATACATATATATAATTATATTTTTCCATGAAATAAGAATACAAAAGAATTAGATCTACAATTAAATTGCACATACATAGACCGACCCCGTATCCCACTAGATTTAGGATACGCATGCGACACGAGTCCACCACACATCCAAACGTACCCCAAAGGACACGAACAAGTCATATATATTATTTATGAACAATACGAAGAGTCAAATATAGATCTACGTGTCCGTGTCAAAATATGACATGCTCAAAGTCCCGTGTCAGAGGAAAAAACCCCCAAATCAACACGTATCACCAAATTGATGGAATACGACCTACACGTACCCAATTATGGACATGACACTAGCCCCAAACACACAAGTACATGCCAAATTGATCTATAGGACCAATTGACACACATAACAAATGTCAATTTCAGAATTCCCTAAAAATTGACACAAAAAGTACCATAACTTTCTCAATAGGCCTCCTATGAACACAAAACAAAAACCTATGGGTAGTCTATGCATATGGGTTAATTTTCCATGGTTAAATCTCATATTTAGAACCTAAATTAAGGGGAGAAACTTAATTATACCTATTGGGAGATGGATTCCCAATGAAACCTCCAAAATTGGTAAAATTGGCCTCTAACTTGTTGATCCTTACTCCTCTTTATAGATCCATACTTTTTTCTTGTAGATCATTGCTCTAATAGCCTCCAATGATGATTTAAAAAATAATTGGGTGGAAATTTGGTAGGAATTTGGTTGAGAAAATTTTTTAGATCTAGATTTGGAATAAAAAAATGAAGAGAGAAAGTTTTTATCCCTTTTATATAGGCCTCACTTGCCCCCTCCCTCAAGCTACTATGTAAAGTCTAAAATACCCCTTGGGGCCTCTCATGAAGAAATTAATTAAGGAGGGAAGCTTCTAGTCTAATGGGTTTAACATAATTAATTATTCTCCTAATAATTGGGCTTCTAATTATTGGGCTCAATTCTAACTAGAATTAAATGTTGGTCCATGAGTCTAAACTAAACTAGTTGGTCCACTAACACAAGTCCAAAAATAAATCTAACATGATAATAATAAATAAATAAATATTACAATAAATAAAATTTAACATGCATAATATTTAATTAATTACCAAATGACTAAAATATCCTTTCCTAGAAAATATGGTAGTGACAAATCTACCCCCCTTAGAAGAATTTCGTCCTCGAAATTAAAACTCTTACCCCTCTCTCTTGGCCAGTCATATTTTATTCATACAAATCTTACTATGGTCAAACCCCATCAATCACAGTCTAAAATAGTATATATCCTATAACATACAATCATATCATTCTACTGAAAGGGAAATCATACTTAGATATAGTCTCTAACTATCATAAAATTTAGTCTATGTCATGCTGAGGTGTCTCCCTCTACTGGTACGGGATAACCTGCTATGCCACATGTGGCCTATTCTATCACACTAAGCATTCACTAATCATCAACATAGTCAAGACATTCTTAATACTGAAGGTTACCAAATACTAGTGATATGGACATACTTCACTCACTGGCACTTGCTACCTAGGATACTATACAAAACACTGCTAAGATACTACCTCCTTGTTCTGTTTCAATCACCAAAATTTCTCAATCATTCTCTTGCAAGAAATACTTTTATACATTTTCAATCATGTATTTTTTTAGCACACCCTCATCCAACTTATCACTCCCAATAGGATGCCTTACTTAAATCTTGTTACTGTCTACACAAGGCATCAGCCCTCATATGTATTTTGATGATATCCGTATACCAAGTTACTCATGTCTCTCCTCTATATTATTATATTAGTCACTAAAATGTTTGCCTAAACTTTCATAATACTTGAGGTACTTTGTTTCTTGTTACTAGGGTATCTCTTTCTATCTGATACTTGGTGCAACTCATCCTCTAACATTTGTTTAATCATCTTAAGCTTCTCATCTGTACATTAGTATCACAATACATACATAATTACCTTCTAGCCATTACAACACCATGACATCTCACTGGTATCCTTATACCCCTCGGACTATTCTCTGATACATAAGATCTCTATACTCAAAATTGGCAAGGTACTATACCTACTAAACTTACTTTTCTATATATATTGTCTTCCTCCTCTACTGCTTGGATCACTTGTACTATTACTCCCAAATATCTTTCTATCTATATTAACTGATACAGCAATCTAATGTCATTACACAATGTACTTACTATTACTAGCACATTACTCAGCTAATCCCTGATATAGAAATACTAGCACTCTTGATATAGTAACACTAGATTCCTAACTACACAACATATGTCCTTAAGGTTCTAGGGTACTAGCTTCATCATTAGATCACCTCATAATACTCACTGAAAATTATGATCACTTGCATCCAATGCACTAGTTATTAACTTCTATAATACACACATTTTACTTCGCTCTCAAAGGTCGACATATGATTTCATATCTCTATTAATGTATATGTATCTCTCCTCAAACCTTACAGACGGATATGCAAATCAGTGATGCACTATATATCTTCTATGACCAATCTTGATATTTCTCTACCCATGACATAATATTAACACTCAAGCTTTTACTTTCTGATACTCATGAACTTCCACGCTGACACTTATCATCAACTATACATCCTGCACACAATTTCTCGATACTTCTCCCACATATTGCTTTCAACACATCACTAGCCTCAATATTAGGTGAGAAATCCATCACTAATCATATACTGGTACACTCCTATCTACTCACAGTAATGCTCTACTTTATCTTAACACAAGTCTTACTACTTTAGCACAATGTATTATTATTCCCTCATGCTCTCCCATACACTTATGGGTACCCTTCCACTATGGCACACTCATTAATACTCTTGATGCATATACATATATATACTCTTGACACACCCAAGTATCAACCACCAATTTGAATATCATACTTCATTGATTTCCAACACAATTTTCTTGATACTTAATTGTTTACATGGATCACCCAACTACATGAATGCATGATTATCCTAAATTGGTATGGTGACTTTGATACTAACGCATGGAACCACTATTGATATTTTCTACTCCCTCTTCTACCTATAGTAACTACTAACTTATAATTACACCTATCATAGAACTAATGCTATAAAGTACTATGCTATGGGTTATCCCTAGATTTATGCCTATTGCTCACATGCCTAACCAAGAACCACTTACAGACTCATAAGTCACACTCTCAATAGTCAATACTAATATCAAGATACAGACCTAATTGTAACTCACCAATTATCACACTAACAAGGACTCTAATAGAAATAAGCTCTATAAGGAACTAGAGAACTGAAGGTATCTCTACTACTTAGCTAAAGAATGATGGAACAAAGTCCTACAATAACAGAAATAAATAAGTATTGAGATGATACTTTAAGAACCAATTTAAGATACAATCTGATAATCATACATATCTGTCGGAAATTATGACACTCAGAATCCTCGCCACGCCAGTAAACATAGCTGCGATAAACGATAGATTCCATAACTAGGGTATGCAACTCTATAATCATGTTATCTAGAATCCTCACCATGCCAACCGGTATGGCTGCGAAAAACTCTAAATTTCAAAACTAAGATATGTACATCCGAAGTCAGGTCCCTACGTTTTTCGCTACGCCAGCTAATATGGCTGCGATAAACTCTAGGCTCCATAACCAAAGTAGACGTTTTACCCTTCTCACTGTCCTCATCAACATATGTCATCAGATGATACCGTAACTTAGTCCGTAAAATTCCCCTCGACATAAAACAAACTAAATAACGAACACCAAAAATTTTGAATCATCCGATCACCAAGAATCAAATTCAACAATAGATCACCAAGAATCAATTTCAACAACAACAAGTAAGAGCAAACAGAAACAAGAGAAAATATCTGAAATGGGAATTGTAATAAGATTCTCAAGGGTCATCCCAGGAATCTCTCAAGAGATTTGTGATTGAGTATCCTCTCTCATCCTAATGTTCTATGTCCTATATCCTATCGCAGGCACACAGTAGTATAACTAAGTTGTCGCACTACCACGTCATCGCAAAACTTGTGAAGCCGGACCTGTATGGGCCACCACTAAAAACGTGTCACGACCCGCACCCGATGTAGGGATGCAAGTCGAAAACAACGCCCAGCCTACGCTATAGAATCGGCAGTAGAACGCTGTCTTGGTCTACTATACTATCTAAAATCTCACAATAATATGAAGTCTGCCAATAAAATCTCAATACAAAACTCAATCACATTCTAAAGCACAAGAAGATATCAAGGAAGTCTAATATAACTATCCATTCAATATATATAAACAATAATAGAAACAATATCCAATCTCATACTCTATGCCAAAAATAAATCTGGTACCATAATGTTAAAGAGACTAACTATGAAAACTAATGATCCGAATAAACCTCCCGGCAATCACTCCAAAACTAGTGGATCCAAGTCTGCACCATCTATAAGTCGAAGTCCATAGTATGCCGGACACCAATCTCTCGGATTCTCTGAAAAATGTTTTTCCAGTCAGGAATGGAGCGAAGTACATACCTCTGAAAGCAGTTCCAATAACATAATCGAGCATATATAACAAATATAGAAAGAAAATACAAGATCACTAAACATATGAATGATGAACAAGATATATACAGGTAATGTACGAGAATATATAGATCAACAATATGAATATCATAATATGATGAAGTAAACTACAATCTAAACTATCTAATGTGCCTTAGAATACGAGTTTATTATGTGATCGGATTGGGTGAACATGATCAGGTAAGACGGATTACAAGTGAAGTATGTAATCAGAATGTACACGATTTATAACAATGGCTTTGATCACATAATCAACTCCTACTGTCCCACCCCCAACTAATACCGATGGATCCAATTACGACACGCTACGAACACGAAAATATAACCATTGTCACGAGCAGTGGGTGTACACGAATATCATAACCATCGAACACGAGCGGTGGGTGTACACGAATAAGCACACTGAATACGAGCAGTGTGTGAACACGAAGTAACATCAATACCCAGTATACACGATGAGATACAATGTACACGAGTATCCGCTGAACACGGTACGGGATAACATCTCATGACGGGATCTATATAGTACCAGTCCGTGAAATCACTGTGTCGGGATCAATGTATACAATTCTAGAACATACATATATACAATATTATGAATTGAAAACTATCAGAGAAATGTACTCGCCTGTGGTCCAGAGCAATGAATGTCAAACTGTCCAAACTGGTGTCACACAGACCTATATATGGAATATTGTATTAATATAAGGTTCTGGAAAGAAAATAAGTTAAACTAGTCAACTTGTATGTCATAAAGTTATTTCTAAGTCAAAAGTCAAACTAGGTCAACTCTAAGTCAAACCGGTCAAACTATAGTCAAACTATGGTCAACTACCTATTTCTAGGTTGCATGAGTCTAACTCAAAGATATTGGGCTCATACACTATGAATCTAGGCCATACAAGCTACAACTTAGGATACTAAGATACCGTATCTCAGGATACGCAAACAATAGGTAAATATCACATATCTATAATAAAGCAATATTAAATATATAAATCATAATTACAAATGCTAAAAGATTATCATGGTTTTGAACCAACTTGGTATCACAATAGTAAACCTCTATCTTGATACCCAAATCCAATACCTTGGATATCCTTAATACCTTGGCATTTACCTTGGTATCTCAAGGTAATGTCACTCTAGTATATATATATATATATATATATATATATATATATATATATATATATATATATATATATTAACTATCCAACTATAACTATAAACTACCATGTATTTAGTATTTATACCATACTATATACCTTATTTTAGTCACCTTAATACCAACCCATAATTAGTTTACAACTATCATATTACTATGTCAATACCTACTACTCATACCTTGGTATATCTTGATACTTACCTTGGTATCTCAAGGTAATTGCCAAAACTTTATATATGTACTAACTACCCAACAATAATTACATATATCAATCCAATATAACTCTAGTATGTACTAATAGAATAAATACTAACTACCAACTACACACTAACTATTAATATATATATACTTACATACATACCTAAAAATATATAATATATAAAAGATACTCATAACCATTGATAACTAAAATATACTAACTTACTCAATAATATTATGTACTACAACTAAATATATACATATATAGTATAATACAAATAGCAATTAGGAACATATTTATATATATATATATATATATATATATATATATATATATATATATATATATATATATATATATATATATATATATATATATATATATATATTAATTACCATATATTTATTTAAATACATATATATAACCCACCATATATATTTATATAATATATATTTAAATACATATATATAACCCACAATATATATTTATATAATATATATATTTAAATACATATAATAAACAATATATATTTAAATACATATATATAACCCATAATATATATTTATACAATATATATTTAAATACATATATATAATCCACAATATATATATAAAACTATATATATAACTATACATACACTTATACATAGTAAATTGTATAAAATACCACATAGTAACATACACACACATACATATTAATATGTATATATAACTATACATATATTTATACGTATATAAAATTATACACTATATAAATACATAAAAATATATAATATAAATATATATATAACCACATATAAATATATCTACTATATTATATATACATATACTACCACTTATAAATATATATCTACATGTAGAAAAATAGTTACATAATAAATATATACATATAGTATATGCATAGGTACATAGATCTAAGACACAATATTACATAAATATATATACACAATATTATATATATATACATATATATAATTATACTTCACCATGAAATAAGAACACAAAAGAATTAGATCTATAATTAAATTGCACATACATGGACCGTATCACCCCGTATGCCACTAGATTTAGGATACGCATGCGACACGAGCCCACCTCACATCCAAACGTACCCCGAAGGACACGAACAAATCATATATATTATTTATGAACAATACGAAGAGTCAAAATAGATCTACGTGTCCGTGTCAAAATATGACATGCTCAAAGTCCCGTGTCAGAGAAAAAAACTCCCAAATCAACACGTATCACCAAATTGATGGGATACGACCTACACGTACCCAATTGTGGATACGACACTAGCTCCAAACACACAAGCATATGCCAAATTGATCTATAGGACCAATTGACACACACAACAAATGTCAATTTTGGAATTTCCCAAAAATTGACACAAAAAGTACCATAACTTTCTCAATAGGCCTCCTATGAACACAAAACAAAAACCTATGGGTAGTCTATGCATATGGGTTGATTTTCCATGGTTAAATCTCATATTTAGAACCTAAATTAAGAAAAAAAACTGAATTATACCTATTGGGAGATGGATTCCCAATGAAATCTCCAAAATTGGTAAAATTGGCATCCAACTTGTTGATCCTTACTCCTCTTTGTAGATCCATACTTCTTTCTTGTAGATCATTGCTCTAATAGCCTCCAATAGTGATTTAAAAAATAATTGGGTAGAAATTTGGTAGGAATTTGGTTGAGGAAATTTTCTAGATCTAGATTTGGAATGAAAAAATGAAGAGAGAGAAAGTTTTCATCCCTTTTATATAGGCCTCACTTGCCCCCTCCCTCAAGCTACTATGTAAAGTCTAAAATACCCCTTGGGGCCTCTCATGAAGAAACTAATTAAGGAGGGAAGCTTCTAGTCTAATGGGTTTAACATAATTAATCATCCTCCTAATAATTGGGCTTCTAATTATTGGGCTCAATTCTAACTAGAATTAAATGTTGGTCCACGAGTCTAAACTAAACTAGTTGGTCCACTAACACAAGTCCAAAAATAAATCTAACATGCTAATAATAAATAAATATTACAATAAATAAAATTTAATATGCACAATATTTAATTAATTACCAAATGACTAAAATATTCTTTCCTAAAAAATATGGTAGTGACAACATGATAGAATATGCTCCAACTAGTTTCATTTTAGAAGTAGTATTATCAGAATAAGATCTTCACCACACTCCATTTGAGCAAAGGAGGTTAAGCATAGTACCTCTTCAGGAATTTGCCGTTGATAGGAGCCATTAACAAGTCTCCATTAGGCTTGGCTAACCTGTAAGCGCCGTTTGAGAACGTCGTCTCGATCACATAAGAGCCTTACCATTTGGGCTGGAATTTACCCTTACTCTTGTGAGTAATAATCATTGTCCTTCTCACAGTTAAAACTAGCTTGCCAACTTTGAACACTCTTTTCTTTACTTTTTGATTAAAAGATCTGAAAATGCGTGCCTGGTAGAACGCGATACGCTGTTGAGCTTGGAGGCATTTCTCGTCTAATCCTTCTAACTCTTGAAGCCTTAACAGGTCATTCTTTTCTTGAGTCAGGTCATTAGCCACCGCTATCCTGAGTGACGGAATCTGGATTTAAATGGAGAGAACTGCTTCACTCCCGTAAACTAATGAGAATGGGGTATAACCTGTCGGTGCTCGTACCGTTGTGCGGTATGCCCAGAGACATTCTCCTAGCTTCTCATTCCAATCTCTCTTGTTCGAAGAGACAAACTTTTTTAAGAGTTTGATAATGGTTTTATTGAAGGCTTCCGCCAAACCATTAGCAGCAGGATTATATGTCGTAGAGGCTATATTCTGTATCCGATTTTTATCGCAAAATTGATGAAACGTTTGGCTGATGAACTGAGGTCCATTGTCATGAATTATCCTCCGGGGTATCCCAAAGCGATAAATGACATGATGCTTGATGAAGCTGATCACATTAGATGCCTTCACCTCAGCAAAAAGGATCGTCTCTGCCCATTTGGAAAAATAATCCGTGATGGCCAGTATGAACCGGTGACCTCTGGAAGAAGACGGGTGAATAGGACCAATGATATCCATATCCCATGCTTCGAAAGACCAGGATGCAACCGTAGGATATAAATATTCAGAAGGTTGATGTATAAAGTCTGTATGAACCTGACAGGCTTTGCATTATCTTGCATACTTTATTGCATATGTGATCATAGTAGCCCAGTAATAGCCCATCCTCCTGATACGATCCTGTAGCTTAGGACCGGGTTGAGGCGCTCCGTATACGCCATCGTGAGCTTCACGGATAATCCGCTGTGCCTCATCATCGGAGAGACATCTCAATAGCAGTCCGTCGTAGGTCCGGCAATATAGACATTGTGAAGACGCATCGAAATAAAAGCGTAATGATCGTCTTTTGACGGATACTGCTTCTTTAGGGTCCTCCTGCAAGATTCCGTATGCTACAAAATCTATAAAGGGACTTCTCCAGTCTCTCTTGGGAGGGTCGGTGTTTACAGCATAGCTGCATTCTATGTGAGAGTTGTTTTTCACACAGAATAAATCTCTGTTAAGAAGGATCACCGAATTCTGCCTTCTTATAGGAACAGCTAAATCTGCAGCTAGACTGGCTAGGGCATCAGCTTCCAAATTCTGAGATCGAGGCACATGTTCTAGGAAGAATCCTTTGAATATTATGGCTATCTCGACCGTTGCTCGGTGATAAGGAATAAGGTCTGGATTCCGGACTTCATATATTCCTCTGACTTGATTGACGATTAGCAGGGAATCGCCGAAAGCTTCCAGAGATTCGACGTCCAATTCTTTGGCGACTTGGAGCCCGATTAGTAGAGCGTTATACTCTGCCATATTATTAGAACAGGGCTCGCTAAGAGAACACGCTCGATAGATGATGAGTTTATCAGGAGTAACCAGGACAATCCCTACTCCTGAAACCACGTTTCCCCTGGGACCAATCCTGGAGGCACCATTGAAGAATAGTTGCCATGCATCACTTTTCATTGCAGAATTACATTCTGCAACTTCGTCGGAAATGTCCTCGTATAGCTTGGAGGTCTCCGGGATCGGATGAGCAGCTAGGAAATCAGCTAATACGTGGCCTCTGATGGACTTCTGAGGGACGTACACCATGTCATATGGTGTTAATAACATCGCCCAAGTCGTGAGTCGGGAATTAAGAATACTTGGCTTGTTCATCAATACCCGAAGAAGATTGATCCTGGAGATGATATGAATAGTCTGGCCCGTGACATAGTGTCGCGTCTTCTGGATAGCGAACATCAGAGCCAAGCATTCTTTTTTTACTGGATTGTACCGGTGTTCGGCTCTGACTATCATCCTGCTTAGGTAGTAGATAGCCTATTCATGACCCACATCATTCTTCTGTGCGAGAAGAGCTCCCAAAGAATGATCCATCGCTTGAACATACAGCAAGAATGGTCTTCTTATGACGGGAGGCACCAGAACTGGAGGATTAGTGAGGTAGCATTTGATGTCATTAAACGCTTGCTGACAGGCTTCGTCCCATACGAAGGATACACCTTTCTTCTTGAGACGAGAAAAAGGCTGATATTTCCCAGAGAGGTTGGATATGAATCTCCAGATATAAGCCAGACGACCTTGAAATCTCCTGAGTTCCCTCAGATTACGGGGCGGTCACATTTCTAAGATGGCCTTGACTTTATCAGGGTCCACTTGAATGCCTTTAGCGGTAATGACAAATCCCAGGAATTTGCCACTAGATACACCCAGAAAGGACTTTGTAGGATTTATTTTGAGTTGATGTTGGCACATCAACTCAAATACTGTCTTCAAGTCTTGGATATGATTATCCTTGAGGCGGCTTTTGACAGCTATATCATCCACGTAACATTCCACTGTTTTGCGTAAATGCTCGTGGAATATGTTACTCATAGCCCATTGGTACGTAGCCCCGGCATTCTTCAATCCGAAGGGCATGACCGTATAGCAATATACCCCCAATGGTGTCCGAAAGGCAGTATGCTTCTCGTCTTCAGGGTGCATCTTGATTTGGTTGTATCCTGAAAATCCGTCCATGAAAGACATGCGTTCAAAACTACATGTATTGTCGATCATGACGTCTGTGATGGGAAGAAAAAACTCATCCTTGGGGCAGGCTGCATTCAGATCTCGGTAATCGATGTAGACACGTACTTTCCCATTTTTCTTCATGACCGGGACAACATTGGCGACCCAGTCATGATGTTGTTCTTCCCGAACAAAACCGCAGGCTATCAACTTCTTGATTTCAGCTTTAATGCGTCCATCATATCCGGGCGGAACCGGCGTTGGTGCTGCTTCACAGGTTTCAAATCGGGCAATATATTAAGTTTATGTGTAGCCACCTTTGGATCAAGACCTGGCATATCCTCATAATTCCATGCAAAGACGTCGATATATTCTTTTATCGGCTGGATAATTTCTTTCCTTTCTTCTTTGAAAAGATTATTACTGATAAATATTGGCTTTGGCAAAAGTTCATCCCCAATATCGATCCGGATAACCTCATCTTCAGTGGGAGGTTCTCTCTGCTCGAACTGGAGTTCCCATTGTGTATCCGTTCGTTGAGCCTAAGAGTCATTCTCAAACAGTTCAGATTCTTGTTCGTCTGCTTCAAAGGAGTCTGCCAATACCGTATTTACTGATAATGTTCGTTCGAGAGCATCAGATGAGCCGGAGGGCGGCGAGCCATTTTGAGAAGAGGAAAAGATATCCTCATTTGACTCAGAATTTGCAAGGGAGGTGGTATGCCCTAACCCAAAATGAGTTCATTGACAGTGGGGATCGCCGTGCAGCGGCATTCATCTGCCTTTCCCGTAGTTGAGACCTGGTTCCAGCTTCAAGTCATAACCCATACTTTGTATGATCTTCAAAGCTTGCGGGCTGTATCTGTGAACCTGCATTTTACCAATATCATTATCGGGAGAATCTACTTGTACAGTCGGTCAATTGCGCATGCGGTCGAAGACTATTGAACGCTGACTGCTACAAGTAGGCAGGACAATGAAGATAGAATCCTCATGTGGTCCATATATCGTGATGACATTGGATGATGACGCTACTTCCCACACATACGGATGATAGGAGTCTATAGCTTCCAAGAATTTTTGTGCTATAGGTTCTATATCGTCATGGGGAGAGGATTCCTGATTTGGAATTTGAGCGTCAATATACTGAAAAAGAGGATCTTTATTATCATCTGAAATCGCGTTCCTGGTTGTATTTACATCAATCGGCTGCCTGTTGCACCGAAGGCTGATGACCAAGGGTGAAGGCTTCTGGTTCAAAGTGATCACTAGAGGATCACCTCCTTTTCATGACCTGGTTTTGTTCAGGTGGATAGCCATAGGCTCGATGGCTTTTGGACGAGTAGTTCGCCCTTTCACCTTGATTGACAGAGGTTGCTCGGCAGAGGGTTCTTCTAGCTCCTGATGGGATTCCTTCTCTGCTTTGCCTGATACCTCCTCTATGTAGTCTTGAGTGTACAACATGGCATCAGAGTAGTAGGATTCTACCCCTTTAAACGGGTTCAGGTCAGCAAACTTCATTTGTACTGTTCCTTGGGCATCTATATATTTAAAGCATTGATATAGAGTAGAAGGAACGATGTTGTGGTCATGGATCCAAGGTCTACCCAGCAGAATATTTTAGGACACCTCTGAATCAATGACATAACATGTAGCCACTGATCTGAGGTCGCCAATCTGGATCCTCAGGCGAATTTTTCTCAACGGCTTACTTTTCCTGGCGTTGAAACCCACGATTGTAGTGGTGGTGTATGCCAATTCGCTGGTAGGAATCCTCAGTGGTCTGAGCAGACTATGAGGAATGATGCTGATCGATGATCCCGAATCTATGTCAATCCGGTCGACCTCCATAGAACCGACGTACCCGGTGTAATAGAGGGGTCTGTCATGCCTGTTATGTTTTAACAGTATGTCATCTTGAGTAAAAGTGATATTCGGGACCACCTCCATCACACTGTGGCATTGAGGACATGCCACGGGTTCTTCGTCAGGGGACTTGAGCTGGGTCAAGTATGTATCCGCCTGCATTAATGCTTCACTCAGGGCTTGACGAGTGTCTTGAAAGAGCCTGAGTAGTTCGAAGATGGACAGCCTGGCTGGTGTATTGGCCAATTGGGCCAGGATGTCGAAGTTGTATGGCTTCTCTAAACCTTTATTTTGAATGTTTTTTCAAAGGTTTATCGAAGCGCACTTCTTTTTGCTTTCCTTTGTCCGCCGAAGTTGGTCTCGAAGGACCGGCCTCTGGTATGGCGGATTCCGGTTCTGAAGGCTTGGCAGCTGAAGCGTCTGCCGATGCATCTTCCTAACTCGCTCCATAGTCCTTGAGGTAAGCTTTTCCTAAATGGGTTCCAGTAGCCAAAACCTCATCTTCTGATGCCGAGTGTACCGTAACCATGTGACATGGTTTGCGCTTCGAGTCCTTCTTAGACTTGGCCTTAGCAGCTTGAGTCTCTTCTTCGATTTCTGACACCAGATCTGGATAAACCCATATGATCTCGCCTCGCTGGGTAGTTAGGGGTACCAGGTCATGATTTTGACCTCTAGCTGGAGGGAGATTAACGATGTTCATCGTTGTCCAGGAAATAGGTATAACACCGTCCGGGACTTCTTGGGGAGGCAGATTGCCAAATTGCAGAGAGATCATGTTGGCTGTGACCGTTTTGTCACAGTTGTGCAGAGTGATGGCCTTAGCATCGATCAGCTCCTAGATCTTTCTTTTCTGTACATAACATGCTTTTGTAGGGTGGTGTACGTATCTATGGAAGATGTAGTACTTGGGGTTATTAGTACTGCCAACTTCATTAGGCCGCTTCTCCTCAGGAAGGATAATCTTGCCGCTTTTGACGAGACACTCGAATATGCTCGGAATATCGTCGTCATCGAAAGAGTATACTTTAATGGGCCTGGAAGTCCCAGGTTTCGTCTGTGTGGTTGCCGCAGTCTTTTGCCTGGACGTATTGATCGCCAGAGCTTCTTTTCCTTTGGCACCACGAGGATGGTCGTTGTTGGAGGATGACCTCTTGCCTCTATCGGAGGTAGAGATAATGATGCCATTATCACGCACCTTCCGACTGTTGTCTTCGGCGGCTACCGCTGAGACGATAAACGAGGGCCAATCATAGAACTGATATGGTCCTGTGAACACCGAGATTACAGGAAGAAGGTTCTTCCTGCAAATGTCCACTAATGCAGAGTCTGGAACTCCGGGAGGCATTTGCAAAGTGGCTTGACGAAAATGTTCGATGAAAGTGCGAACGTCCTCTTTTTCCTTCTGCTTCACTTCGATGAGAGAGGACGTAGACATGTCCATCCCTCCCTCGTAGAATCGTACGAAGAATAAAGCCTTGAAGTCTTCAAAGAAGTAATGCAGTTGTCCGCCAGGCTACGGTACCACTAATAAGCCACTCCCGAGAGACAGCCCTTGAACACCCAAGTGAGGAGAGCGTCATTCCTCTGTAATAACACCGTCATCATACTGAAGTAGTTCATGTACTGACTAGGTGATGTTTTTCCCTCAAACAAAGCCATAGTCTATGGTTTGTATTTAGGAGGGAAAGGGGCCTCTTCCCAGATGGCCGGGTAAGGCTGGTTGATTCCCAATTTCTTGAGCTGATCTTTGTGCTTCAAGGCATCAAATTGGGCTTTCAACTCCCGTACTGCCTGCATCGGATTTTTAGCTGGTAGGGGGACCACGGAGTGGTGAGGAATCGGTTGCATCGTGATTCCAACGGGAGATAATACATTCTCCGAGTGAGGAAGCGGAGGAACTGCTGACTCATGATCTAGAGCAGGCTCTTGGATTGCGTTGGATGGTGGTAAGTCCACCCCCACACGTATCTGAGTTGGAGGGACCGATGCTTGAGCCATAGCAGCTGTGTGTTGAGTCAGCATCATCTGGTGCATGTTCTCCATCATGGATTGCATCTCTTTCAGAGATGTCTCCAGTACAGTAATGCGTTGCTCAGCGCTCCCCGACGGGAAAGCTTTCTCGCATTCATCTCCAATGGCATAAACTCCCATCTCCCTGGGTGTCATTGAAGGATTAGTATAGGTCTCTGTAGAAGTTGACTCTATACTTTCAGCATCTGATTCGGGAGACTGGCGACCCCCAGCGTCGGTATCAGAAGAGTACGAAGCCGGTTGTCGCGACCTCAAACGGGTATTTTGGAACACTCCAGCTTTAGTGTTCCTAAGGAGCTTGTTGAATCTCCTTCGGCTCGAAGTTCTAGAGGGATGATGTCTTGAGTCCGACCTTCCTCTAGGTATGTGTGAAGCCATGTTCACTGATGCATGTGTGGGCTCTTCTTCCTGGAAAGACGGAGAGTAGCTCAACCAGTCAAAAACCGACCATTTTGCTTCAGAACAGCAATAATTAACTATAATCCTATAACTATTACAATAGTGCTCCCTAGGAGGCGTAATAGACATACTGGAAGATCCCCTATCGTTGCATTTCTGGATCAGATACTCATGCAGGTCAGGAGAATTTACAGAATAAGAAGAAGATGGTTTGTTCCTTCTGTTCACGTCAGTGGGCATGTGGACGTTGGGAACCATAGTCCTCCCTGTGCCACCCGTATACAACAGGTTGGCCATCTAGGTAAATGATGATCCCCGAGGAGTGTGTCTTTTCGCAAACTGAGCCTGCTTTACGCTGAGGGGCCTCACCTGGCATAATTTGGAGCTCTGCTCGGACTGACGTAAAGCTGAGGAGGTCCTCAGTCGGCCATCAGCTTCTCGCGTAATCCGGAGGGCGGGCAGATTCTTTCCTTGCTGGCATAAGGGTCGAGAAGCTGAGCAATCCGCTACTTGCTTTCCCTTGCGTAGATTGCAGGGATCATCTGCTTTTCCGCGGAGGGCAGATGCATCTTTACGTGTAGAGCGCGTTTGGAATTTCTGATTTGGCGCTAAGGCATTGTCAAAAATTATGTCTGCCACGTCATCGACGGGAGACTAAATTTTACGCGCAGAGCACGGAGTAGACTTCTGGACTAGCGCTGAGGCATTGTCCGAAATTTTGTCTGCCACGTCATGGATGGGAGACAGAGTTTTACGCGCAGAGAGCGGAGTAGACTTCTGGACTAGCACTGAGGCATTATACGAAGTTTTGTCTGCCACGTCACAGACGGGAGACAGGGCTTTACGCGCGGAGCGCGACGATTTTGCATCTACAACCTGGTCGGTCGGAGAGATCGGAGAGTCGGCAGGAACGGTGGAGATATCTTCGGCATCCAAACCTTACGCATCTTCCTATTGTCTTGAACAGAGAGAGAGTGAGAGCTACCCCCTGCTCGAAGTATATCTTTATAGGCAGACTGGTCGAACTGGACGACCAGGGTCTTCTTCGCGGATCCCACGGATACTGCATCGTGTTGAGCAATTACTTTCTCATCAGAAGAGAAAGACGTCCCCAGCAGAGTTGCCATCTTGTGTTTGATAATAAACGAAAGAAATAAAATGAGGTTTATACGAAACCCGCTCTTTGGTTTACAAACAAGAAGTACAATTAATCCTATGCAAGGATGTCAAGTACAATTTTTAATCTGGGTAAAATATTGCTATAGGAGTCTGATCTGCAGTCGATCACTTTGTCCCTTGGACCACACGATGATGAAGAAGTGCCGTAGAAGACATAAAGCAGCTTCAAAGGTTGCAAAAGAGAGTGGATGCTCGATGCTAAAGTCGTCGATCACTACTCTTTGCCTGAGCTCTGGATTCTTCTCTCTCAAAGACTATTCGACTCTTAGTTCCTTGACCTTCTCTTTTTGATCTTGGAATCTTTGACCTTCAGTTTTTTGACCCTGGACCTCTGTTGATAGAGGTCTCTATTTATAGGGTTTTAGTGACAGTGACCATCCAGTCGGCATAGAAGCCGAGTAGTGGAAAGTATAGCACCTTTTACGGGATGGTTATAATAACCGTTGCCCACATATAAATGACCTTTTGAATGAGTGTGTGACGCGTGTCCCATTAAGAGACAATGCGTATAACTGCTACGAAGATCACGACATAAAAGCCACGTAGGTAGTTATCCCCCCATGTAGAAGAGGTTGGCGTAGAAGCCAATAACTGTCACCCTGGCGTAGAAGCCAAATAGTCATCAAACTGGCGTAGAAGCCAAGTAGGCGTAGAAGCTGAGTAGGCATAAAAGCCGAATAGGCGTAGGAGCCTGATGCTGCGTAGATAGGTAGCTAGCGTAGAAGATAGATGATCCTTCTTCCTTGACTGAGGCCTTGAACGAATTCTTTACCAAATAACCTTAATACGCACCAATGCAAATGTAGCCTGAGCTGGCGTATTGTGCAAAAGTGGTGATGTGGACGTTTTAGCCGAAATTATGGCTTTTGGAGATATAATCAAATCTTTTGCATTAAATGCAGAGATTTGCCCCCATCTTGCACATTAAATGCGGAGGCATATCCCGAAGATCTGCCACCCTTCCGCGCATTAAATGCAGAGGCGTATCTCGAAGATCTGCCATCATTCTGCGCATTAAATGCAGAGACGTGCCTCGAGCCCTGTACGAAGAGCAACTTTTGATGTGGCAGCCTGTTTGTCTTCTGTGGAGCATATACAGCTCACATCTGCCTGTGTAAAACTAGGCAGCGTATTCCCTTGTATGTGTAAAAGCGGTTTACGCCAAGGAAGTATCACTAAACGACGGTCTGGGTCGCTGTGTCGCGCCATTATTATAGCCGTCGTCTGGGTAGTCGTGCAGTACTCTTTGTCAGGAGTCAGACGTCAGGTTCACTGCACGATTTCACAGGTTCATTTTGAGGAATACGAAGCGTTCCTCGTACACTTCAATGTTGTATTAAAGCGGATGAGTTTTTACGCCGTAAAGGCGATATAGCACCCATTTTTACGCTGAAGCAGCCTGGACATACTGCATTACGCGGATAGTCCTTGAGCTTATATTTTACGCTTTACTTAGCGAAAAAGTTCTGTTGTACGCCGATGGCTCCGAAGTCATATTTTACGCTGCCCAGCACCAAACTGTTGTGTATAACTCTTCAGTGTATTTTTTATGCTTCTACAATCATAAGTTACATCGAGGTCAGAATGGTAGGGGGTACGTCTAGGACAAGGTTGTAAAGTTTGTAGGAAGGCAATGGCTACTGAGGTGCTCCCATTATCGAAGCAACGGTAAGGCGCACTATGTGATATAAATATTGCATAATTAAATAAAATGTCGTGTCCTATTTCTAATTGGATACAAACTAGCCCTAATTTTACTATCTAAGCCAAGTAGGCCTAATTTTAGGTGAGGGGGTTTACAAATCTTAGGAGCTATTTATGATAGAAATATAAGGAATGAAACCCATCACTTATTCAGTAATTCTTACCCACAGTCGATGGTTCGTCCCTGCAAGAAACAAGGATTAGAATAGTTTATAATAAATAAGTTTCTTGTTCATCTCTGCCTCAAATGGTTAGGCTTGCAAGAAAAAAAATCCTAGCATGCGACCTAACTACATGATGGACTATGAGTCTTACTCCTCATAATTAGCAGTTAGGACGTAAAAGCTCATCTCACTAATGACTGACACCCCCCTAATCACGAGGACTTCTAGCCTCTGGATGTCCTGTCACCTCCTAGGCCGAGCGATTCCCAGTGCCACAGGAACCGTCAAGGGGTTACACCATTGTGCACAAGTTGTCAATCCAATGCATGAATGCAACTTCTATCAGATAAAACTCTATAATTCATAATTGATGCAACCATGAACTTTTTCATCTGTTCTCTTCTTTTTTATCAGTCGATAGAGCCAATAGCTCTTTTATTCTCTTTTCTTTACTCTATAAGGTCAAGATGTATCATCTATTTCATATCAATCTCTTTGCAACAGTACAAGTATCTCATATAGTTCTATCTTTACAGCAGCAATAAATGAAACATGTAAGTAGTCTTTATTTAAGCAAGCTTGGCAACAGATCTTCTATCTCTTGTAACTAAACATATAGTTATACTCTTGATTAGCACACGATAGGGACATATGAACATTATTTTACTCTTGTTTGTTAGCATGGCATTGGTTCATTCAATAGCAGTGACAGTATTATTTTAGCATACAATACTCTTATTTTGACTTAACATGACTAGGTTCTTCTTTATATTATGCAAGCAGGCAAGTTCTCTTATTAACGTATACATGGTCATGTTCTATCATTCTTCTTTATAAATATTACTCTTAGTAACAAGTATACATTCGTTCAGATTCTTTATTAAGCTGTGAAAGAATCAGAAAGTAAAGTTTTGTCCACTCACCATGATATATCATCTTAGTCCCAACAAAGGAGCTCTTCGTGAAGGCTTTCTCTCGAGCCAACAAAAAGATATCTCGAACTACCAAGTATCATCGTAGCGCGGGGCACTACACTAATGAATAATTAATTTGAACTCGCCATGTTGAATGTTGGTTTTTAAGCAAATTATGATAATCAACGAACTTATTATTAAACCAAAGAGTTTTATGGATATTGAATTGATACTATAAACTATTTGCATGTATGCACGAGGATGAAGTAGTATACACTATCATTCCATAATTTCTTTTTTATTGTATTCTAAGATTATACGAGAAAAAGTTATAGAAATGGTTTGGAACAATTGAATAACTAGTAATAAATTAGGATCAACGGGTCGCCAGATGTGATAACCTCAAAATAAGATTATGAATTATTAACGGTGGCTGAAGAGGTGAGAAGTATGAATAGAGATTGTATTGCATTCATTTCAATTTACATTACTATACGTTATATGTTTTATAGCTTAGGCATTTGTATTTGCATGGTCATGGACAATTTTCCACAAGATTTGACTTTCTTCGAACCGTATCCAGGGCATTGGGGCCATATTGGCCTACAATAAAATTATGTAGAACATCTTGCAATCACGAGATATTATAGGACCTTCATTAAGGCTATCTACCTACTCTAAAAGGGCATGCCATAATACCCTATATAGTCCTACTGAGGTCAAAATCACCAATGATAGGCAAGTAGACAGACTGCATTGCTAATAAATCATTTGTAAAGGCGGTAACGTAGGCAACTATGGGGGTGAATATAGTCCGTGCCAATTATTACCAACTAGAAAATTATGAGTATGACTAAGTAAATAAACAACTACTAACTATGCAAGAAATAATATAAATATGTTGAATATAAGAACTAAGCTTGCAAGAAAATAAGGCAATAAGAGCAATCAGATCACACCAAGATTTTTCTATTAGTTTTTCTCGTGGAGGACTAATCCAGTCCCGAGAATCTTGCTCGGGGTTGAATCCACTATCAAGTGAAATGCAAGCTTTAATCCTAAGACTTGCAACTTCTTACAACTCGTGCTTTAATACAAAGAGAACGTCGACTTCACGCTTCTTGAAATGGAGGTGATCTTGGAAATTTTTAAGCTTTGTACAACTCGAAAAACTTCTAACCGACTCGAACTTGGCACTTAGAAACTTAGAAGCTATTAATTTGGAGATAGAGAAGATTATAGATCAGATAGAGATAGAGATATGACATGAATGAGATAATTAAAATGGTGAAAATGGAGCTCTATTTATAGGATGCTGGGGGGACAAAAATCGGACCGAGTTCGGTTCACAGCGTTCATAAATTTCAATGTTGAGCTCATGGTTTGTATAAAGACCTAGTTTTTAGGGTTTACCAAATTAGGGATGACCAAGTTTGGCCCGAGCTCGGTCCTAGACTGAGTTCTGCCCGAGTTTGGTCTACCAATATCCAGAATATTGTTTGTTGATTATGGGATTTTTGGTTTTTGGTAAAGATGGACTTGGAATAGGATTTGGTCTGTTTGAATTGGACTGTGGTTGATGGAAATGATTTAAGCCTCTAGTTGCCAAGTACGACTCGATGTACATCATTTCCAAGACTTAAATAGAAAGGAAATTACAGACTCGAAAATACTATCTTTTATCCAAGTAGCAGCTTAACTTCGGTGATGTAACATCAATGCAGCAATCTTCAGTTTGTGTGTCGTATTGATCATACCATATCATTGTTTAGTCGATTATCAAAATCAGATTTAGTATGACCCGTTTGGGTCTATAATCTCTCCAATTTTAATAATTGACAAACTATGTCTGATACACCAATTATACATACCATGGCACAGTTGAACATTTGAATGGAAACTCCCCCGTAATATTATACAATATCGATACTGATATTGTGTCCCCCTTTGTCATTTGCTCAAAATGGAATAGCTCACCCGTAACAGTGTCGGGTAGCAGTAATAAAAAAAGGTAAACAAAGGTGAAGATAAACAGTTTCATAAGTAATAAAATATAAACATTGTTGCACTGTAATAAATAATAGTAGAAACACAAAGTAGACAAATGTATTAACATAGAGAGTCCCAAACCAACAGTTCAAGTAAATAACTACGGAATAAAAATGTGATAATTAAACATAACCATCACAAAATGCATAACTGAAATAACCAAGCTAGAAACATCAACTCAAAGACAAACTGAACTAAAATCTAAACCGGGATAGCAGAAACATCTAAAAAGAAAATGACGGATCATCTCCAGAAGAGGGGCCATCCGCTGATCAGGTAGGGTCATAGTAGGTAGCAGCTGGATCAAAGTACCGCTGAATGGCAATGTCATCAATACGATATCCAGCTCGATCAGGATGACGAACCAAGGGAATGGGATTGGATAGCAAGCCACAAACTCCACTAAATATCAGACAAGGTATTCCCAATAGCGTGGGCATGAAGGGTGGTACGGTAGTCTATCTCCTGGAAACGAGCATCTTCCATACGTCGACGATCATCATCTATACGAAAATGATCTCGAAGCATGGTCTGGATGGAGTCTAGAGTAGCTAATGGATCAGCTAGAGGTTGGGGATCATCCTCAGAGTCAGGTACATCTGCTAGAGGAGATGGAGGTAGAGGAGCAGTCCTACAGGCTTTGGATAAGAAAGGAGGGGCATCGATGAAGTGGAAGTCATCTAGTAGAATGTTGAAGGCATTGAAAATCAAGGGCAAATACATAGGATAGAGTATATTTTGTTATTTCTTCCTTGCACGAATCATGATGTTCATCATCGTACGAGAAAAATTGAACAGAATAGTGTAATACAAATGATAAAGAGCATTGATTTCCAAGTAAGTGATCTCATTATATGAGCCTATCTTAGGCAGGATAGCAGAAAAAATTAGAAAATACAACTCATAGAAGCGTTGATTCAAGTATTTTGCACAAAATTTACCAGTGGACAAGGATATGGATCACACATAAAATCCTTGAAAACATCAAGTATTACATCGTCGACATATTTGAATTTTCGTTCATCGACTAGGGCATCTCCATAAGGAGGAGGGAATTATAGAATCTCCGCCAAGCATTTGTCATGGAACTCAATATGAATACCACAAACACGTGAATATATATTTTTGGAATCATGTATTAGATTGCAGTAAAATATCCTAATCGCATTAAAGTAAACACAATACCAGACGAATCAATGGTTTATCAAAATCTTAAGAATCAATAGATTTTAAAATCTGTTCATGAGACCCGAAAGTCCCTCTAATATGTCGGCCTCCTGAAGGCGAACGAAGTGAGATGACCGTGCCGGGAGGTAATAGAAGAATAGATCCTGCAAGTCCAACCCGGGATACCTCTCTCTTTTGGATGGAAACAAGTTCATCTAAACAAAGATCCCTAAAGTTGGGCAAGAATTCATCGAACACGGTAAAATTTATGGGGTTGCCTTCCCAAATATTTTTCGCACCAAAGTCCTTATAAACCATGCTTTGGAAGCATCCAATAAGATGAAAAGATTTCCATTAAAATCACCCTCAATGGGTTGAGATGGACTAAACAATGAGTTAAGAATCTCCTCAGTTGGAGGATTAAAGGAGGAAGCCTCATCAGCTCTTCTCTTCTTCCTTGAAACTTGTTTAGGAGCATGGAGAAAAGAGAAGGAAGAGAGAAGTATATACCTCGAAATAGATTGACAATTTGGAAGAGATCCACAAAATAGAGATAAAATCTGAATTTGGAGCACCAAAATTTCTCTAGAAAGATGATTTAGGAAGCTAGGGTTTGGAGTTTTAGGGTTTGAAAAGGAAGAGGAAGATGAAGGGGGCTAATTTTTGGGTGAAAGAGCAGTAAAAGTCGGCTGCTAGGGTTAAAAAGTAGGTTTCCACATATAAAAATTGAACAACTGAGAATGCTTCTCAGTTCTGGAAACTTTAGGGACCGAGTTCGGTCCCAGACCGAGTTCGGTCCCAGACCGAGTTCGGGCTGAGTTTGATCTCCTAGGGTTCCAGAATACAATGAGCAGAGAATAAAGAGAATAAGACTAAAGAAGATAGCACAAGATTACCAAAAGAAAATCTAAGAAGTAAAGATTTCTGAGACACAATGATTATTGATAAAATAAAGTTGCCCAAACTTCTGTAACAAATTAATCATCAGTTTATAAAGCTTTCATTATCTTGGGTTTGCTGTAGGGGCCGGATCCCAGCTAGCGGTGGTCCGAAGACACTTAAATATCGTGTCGCTTAAGGTTGTTTACACCTTTGTGACAGAATGCCTCTTTCGGCTTGTACCCAAAATAAATTTAACTTAAAAATATTGATTAAAAACAAAAATGGAGGCAGCTTTTATCATCAACCAACATTGACATCCAAAATCCCTAATTCTCGACAAATGAAGTTGAAACAGTCCTCGGTTAGTGGTTTAGTAAAGATGTCTGCGAGTTGATGTTCAGTGTCAACAAATATCTCCGTGTTATTGATGATCATGTAAGAAATGATGACGTATTTCTATGTGTTTATTGCATGAGTGACATATTGGTTTCTTAGTCAAATTAATGGTGCTAGTGTTATCATAGTAAATGGGAATATTTTTGTAGCTTAGATTATAATTGTCTAAGGTTTGTTTCATCCATAAAATTTGTGCACAATAGCGTCCTGCTGCGATATACTCAGCTTTAGTAGTTGATAATGCGACAAAGTTTTATTTCTTACTAAACCAAGAGACTAAAGCCTTTCCTAAGAAGTGACACGTGACACTGGTACTTTTTTGATCAACTTTGCATCCAGCAAAATCAGCATCTGAGTAACCGATTAGGTCAAAAGATGTGGTTTTAGGATACCATAAGCCTACCAAAGAAGTGCCCTTAAGGTATTGGAAGATACGCTTAACTACGCACAAATGTGATTCCTTAGAATTAGCTTGATATGTAGCATAAAGACAAACAGTAAACATGATATCGGGATGACTAGTAGTTAAATAAAATAAACTGCAATCATACCTCGATATTTACGTTGTCCAACCGGTTTGTCACTTTCATCCAGGTCAAGCTTTGTTGATGTAGCCATTGGAGTGCCGATAGGTTTTATATTGTCGAGGTCAAATTTCTTTAGCAGTTCCTTTGTGTACTTAGCTTGATTCATGAAGGTTTCCTGTGAACTCTGCTTAATTTATAATCCGAGAAAGAAGTTGAGTTCTTCCATCATGCTTATTTTTGAATTCACTCTGCATACACTTAGCAAACTATTTGTAAAGTAATTCATTAGTTGACCCAAATATGGTATCGTCAACATATATTTGCACTAACAAAATTATGTCATTTTTTGTTTTTATAAGCAGTATCGTGCAACTTTCCCTTTTAAAAAATAATTTTCAAGTAGGAAGGAACAAAGGCGATCATACAAAGCACGTGGGGCTTGTTTTAGTCCATATAGAGTCTTACACAACTTGAAAACATGATTTAGAAATTTAAAATCTTCAAAACCAGGGGGTTGTGCCACAAAAACTTCTTTTATGAAACCATTTAGAAATGCACTTATAGCATCCATTTGAAATTGTGAAAATTTGGAAAAGCACAAACATGTAACTCAAGTCTCACTATAAGAGCATGTGTATCGTCATAGTCAATGCCCTCTTCCTAATTATAGCCATGAGCTACAAAACATGCTTTGTTACTTGTGGCTTGTCCATCATTATTAAGTTGTTTCGGAATACCCATTTGGTACAAATTATAGATGAGACATTAGGTCTACGAACTAATTTCCAAACTTGGTTTCTCTCGAATTGGTTCAATTCATCTTGCATTGACGAAATCCAAAATTCATCATTAAAGGCTTCTTCTACATTTTTAGGTTCTACAATTGTGAAATAAAAGCAACATTTGCAACTAAATCTCTAGTAGAAGAACGAGTACTTACTCCCTTAGATACATCATCTATTACTAAATTTTTTGGATGATCAACCATGAACCTCATTTTCTTTGGCAAACTTTCCAAATAACTTGTATAGGTTGCGGTATCTTCAGGTGCCTTGCTGGACGTTATGTCGACATCTTCATCATCACTGTCACTTGATAATTGACTGTTAAGCTCATCAAATGTAACGTTAATAGATTCCTCAATAATCAAAAATCTATTGTTAAAAACTCTATAACATTTACTTTTAGCAGCATAACCTATAAAAATTTCTTCTGCTTTTGAATCAAATTTACGTAAGTTATCTTTAGTATTCAAAATAAAACACTCATAGCCAAAACCTTTAAAATAACTAACAGAAGGTAATCTACCAAACCATAACTCATAGGGAGTCTTCTTCGATATAGGTCGAATCAGAACCCTATTCAAAATATAACAAGCTATATTTACAAGTTCAGCCCAAAAATATTTTGAAAGACTAAATTGATTTAGCATGACTCTAGCCATATCGCTTAGAGTTCTATTCTTCCTCTTCATAACACCATTTTGTTGGGGAGTTCTAGAACAAGAAAATTTATGAAAAAAAATCATTGGAATCATAAAAACTTTTAAAGTTAGCATTTTCGAATTCGTCGCCATAATCACTTCAGATATGAGTAATCATGAAGCATTTTTCGTTTTGAACTTTTTTTGCAAAAAGTAACAAATTCAGAAAATATTTTATTTTTATTTGCAAGAAAGTAAACCAAAGTGTATCTAGAAAAATCATCAACTATTCACAAATGCATATAACTTACCACCAAGAATGACAATCCGACTAGGCCCAAATAAATTTGTATGTAATAATTGAAGAGGTCTAGAGGTACTTAAAGAGTTAATTGATTTAAAAGGGAATTTGGTTGCCTTGTTCTTTTTACAGTCAATACATATCATATCATTTTTAAATGATGATCCGGCAAACCTCTAACCAGTTTCTTTGAATATAGTCTTACAATTGTGTCCATATTGGCATGTCCTAGACGCATATGACATAGCCTACTTTTAACTTTGTTAGCTAATAGACATCTGCCTGCATTTTTAGTATTTTTTGACAAATAAAAAACATAGATATTATCTTCCCTTGTTCCTTTATAGATAATATTTCCAGATGATCTTTCATATATAGAACATTTATTTTCCACAAAATTAATACCATAACCATTGTCAACAAGATGGCTAATGCTGAGCAGATTATGTTTTAATTCTGTGACAAGACAAACATCTTTTATAACTGGATATGGTGGAATACCAACAGTACCATTACCTATTATATACCCTCTAAAATTATTGTTGAAGGAGATGTATCATTCTTTCTTCATTGATAGCATTGAAAATAGAGATGGATCACCAGTCATGTGTCGTGAGCAACCACTATCGAGGATCCACTTGCTTCTAGCATGCGAGGGTTGGCCCACCTACAACATGAGTAGATGTGACATTTGGTACCCATTTCTTTGAGGGTCCGGAAGTGTTAGTCTTAGGTACCCATACAAATATGTTCATGTCTAACAATCTTCTAACTCTACAATATCATGAGATATGTCCTTGTTGACCATAGTAGTGACAAGTTGCAGAGGTGTTTGTGCTTGGTGCAGCAGTGTAAACATGAGAATGTGAAGTATGATGAGTCTTTCATGGATATATGTAAAAGAAAGCGTGATTATGAGTAGCATCTATTTTGCTTGCTTTCTTTGGTAGTATTTTGTCATATGCGACTTTGTGATGAGTCACGTATCTAGTATTAGACTGATTCGTAGGTTGGATTACATGCTTTTCCAGCATAATCTCTAACTTTTTAGAGTAAGCCCATGCATCATCATTTTAGCATAAAGTAAGTCTATTCTTTGTGCAGCTATGTTGTGCTTCTTCTTTTCTACATCATACCCTTCATTGAGTTTTGCATACTCTTGTTATTTCTTTTCGATGCTTTCTAGAGCATCATACAAACTTAATTTAAGTGCAAAAATTCTTTCGTGTCACTAGTAGAATGAGTCTCTCTTATTTTATTTAATAAAGAGGAAAGCATGTCAATCTCAAGCTTGTGTACTTTTATTTCCTTTTTAGCATGCTTGTATTTATCTAGAACTTTCATATAATCTTCAAGAAGATCATTAAAGGCATCAGAAAGTTCGTCAAAAGTAATGTCTTCATATAGGGGGTTAGTGGATACTTGATCAAAAGCCATTAAGCAAACGTTTGTAGCATCACGAAATTCTTCTTCTTCTTCAGAGTCGCTGGCTTCATTTTCATGCCATATGCTTGTATTTACATATTTTCGTGAAGACGGTCATTTGCTTGGGCATTCAGAATAATTCTCCTTCTTCGCAGCTAGACAATCCTTCTTTATGTGGCCTATCTTCTTGCAGCCATAACGTACTGGATCTTCATCGTTGTTGTCTTGATAGCTCTTCTGCTTTCGATTTGATCTCTCAACCCTTAGGAATTTTCTAATGTTTATGACCATTAGTGCATGTTCCTCACCATTAGAATCATCGTCTTTGGTTTCGTCGTTGGAGATCTTCTTATGGTGCGATTTGAGGGCTATAGTCTTCTCCCTTGGTGCTGATTCTTCAAGGTCTATGAGATCCATCTCATGTGTCATTAGTTTTCCCATGAACGTCTCAATTGACATTGTTGTGAGATCATTTTCTTCTATGATCGTCGTTGCTTTTAGGTTCCAGTTCTTTGTGAGTCCCCTTAGCACGTTGCGAATCTTTTCATGATTAATGTAAACCTTTCAAAGAGAAGCGAGAGTACTAATGATATCAAGAAAATGTGTAAACATTTCTATAATGATCTCATTTAGCTTTATTCTGAAAGTCTTATATTATTGAGTAAGCTTACTGATCTTGGATAACTTCACATGTGAAGTTCCTTCATGAGTTACCTCAAGAAGTTTTCTGATCTCGTGTGAAGTAGTAAATGTAGATACTCTATTAAACTCAGTACTGTCTAAGGCACAAAATAAAGCATTTACGGCTCTAGTATCAAGACTGAATTATTTATTTTTTAGTTCAATGTATGTCTTTAGGCTTATCTATGAGACTACCATCTACAACAATTCTAGCGGGCTTTTTGTAGCCATCCTCAACTATTGACCAAAGGTCAAAGTCTAGTGATCTAAGATAGAAAGCCATATGTGTTTTCCAGTAAGTGTACTTGGTTCCATCAAATAGATGAGGCCTATTTGTGGATTGGTCTTTACCAGTGAAGATAGATTTCATAGTTGTCATGTGTAATACTCTAGAAATTAAAGCATGTAAAAGAGAACCTACTTTGATACCAATTATAGGCAACTATTGTCACACCCCAGAACCAGAATACTAGAGAGCAGGAGCAGACAAAGCCAGCTACGTATATCAAAGTACTCTAGTACCCCGAGATACGGTCACGATTGTAAATAGACATGAGGGGTTAATACTATAAGCCATCAGTCAATCTAGGTAAAATAATCATAGTGTCAATCACAAGCAGGAACCCACAATATACAAGATATATGTTCATCAGAAGCAAGATAGTAAAGCGTCCTAAACCAAATATACATAGATGATCATGAATCTAGTGATACAAAATGAAGAACTAGCAAGGGTAATAGTCATACATGATCAGCTCTAGCCATGGTTTAGAATATGCTAGTCATGTCATGCCCTATAGGCGATTTATCAGGTACAAAATATAAGGTAAACAAGTACTCGGGTTAAACGTCACAAAAGAATATGTACAATAAGTAGGAGAACAAAATAGAAATCCACTCAATCGGTCTAGTGCTCCTGGTGGTCACCATCCATGGGAAGGTACGAAAGATCCTCTGGCTCTGCTATCGGATCTAGCCAAGCAAAACCAGTGGGGTCAGATCCCAAATAGCAAGTACCACAAAGGAGGCCAAAAACTATGAACTAAAACCAGCATGCAATACAACTACAATATACTAAGCAACATATAACCACCAGAATATAAGAGCACCATAAAACATAAAAATAAATTATTGATGTAAAGGCACTATAAAATATAAAAATAAACTGTTGATGTAAAGGCACTGTGAAATATGGAAATAAACTGCTGATGTAAAGTAAAACTGAGCACGTGGACATGTACACATCATGTCCAGTAAAGGTGGCATGCACAGGATCACGGAAAGGTAAAAACAATAAGCATATAAATGACAATAACCAATGAAAAGAATAAACACATAGGCTACAATAATCATAAAAAGGAAAAGATAAGTCGGCAAGGAACAAGAAGATACGGAAACTCCTCAAAATAGGAACCATAACCCTTAAACCAAATAAATACTAGGATTATAATTCTATTCCCGAGTCGAACCTAGTCTCTCGTTGCTTAACGGAATGTAACCATGCCAGGAAAAAAAGACACTAGACAAGAAATAGTAACAATCAATAAAGCATGCCCAAGCAATGTCTACGGCTTGATATCATTAGCTAACTAGGGTTATCATAAAATATAATTACTAACAAATACAATCATGAGAACCTCTCTATTGGTCACATGTCCTGCAGACTATCCAAGTTAAGCCCAGCCATAACTAAGCTAATAAATATAGTGGATTGCCTGGCCTTAAAGCATGCATCCTAGAAATTGGCACCACACGATGGTAAGCCGAGTAATCGCCTACATAGACATAGTGTCCCAAACGACAGTGAGATAAAAATTTGCCCAGCCACAATAGATAATACACTGCTAAAGAATCATGAGTGCACTATTATGAGTCATTGTTACGCATATAAGGGATAATGAACACGAGTGCACTACTATAAGTCACTATCACGTATATCATATACAATGACCATGAGTAAACTACTACGAGTCACTATCACGCATGTCATAAACAAATGACCACGAGTGAACTACTACGAGTTACTGTCACGCATGTAATATACAAATGACCACGAATAAACTCCTACAAGTCACTATCACGTATGTAATATAAAAATGACCAAGAGTGAACTACTACGAGTCACTATCATGAGTATATAGGGTATAAATTGATCCCCTAATATACAAAGTCACATGATCAAGTGCATATAGGGAGTAAGTCATCCCCTAGATATACAAGAGACGTGTCACAAAACATGGTATACCAAGGTCAAGTCTAGGCACTACTAGTCACAAGTAAACATTCTAAAAGTATATGCACCAAGGTGCCACTCAAGAAAACCAAAGAAACACGATAAAAAATAAAGAACATGAAAAAGAGTACAACACCGGTATACCGTCGGTATGCCGGTCTGGAGATAGCAAAAATACAACAATTTTTTGATTCCAATAAATCGTTATACTGTCGGTGTACACTAGTATACCGTCGGTATGCCGGTTTACATCACAGCAGTTTTCTAGTATTCCAAGTCAGGCCAAATCGGTATACCGTCGGTATACCGGTTCCCATAGGCAATTCTAGAGGAAGTTCAATCACGACGGGTATTCCGGAATGGAAATTATATTCCCAAACTTAACAGAAAATGGTCCGATAAGATGTCAAGTCTAATGGTAAGACCCATATAGCATATATACTAAGTCTCATGGAAATTACTCCGGTTATCGTTTTCGAAACTGAGTTACCTTACCAGTAAATATCAGGATTTCTACCAAAAAAGTCAAAACAAGCTCGAAACATTTTCTGAAACTAGCCCATGACGAAAAATTACTAGAGAAACATATTTAACAAAACTACTATCATAAAATTCTAAAAGCATAAATTACCAAAGAATAGAAAACTACAATAAAGTAAAGTCGTTCAAGATTTTGGCAAGATGTAATTGTCTCAAGTCAAGCCCCTAGCCTTGACCTTCAACTCTACCACCAAGAGGGGTTCAAAAATCGCACTCTTAGGCCTCAAGACCAAGCTCCTAGCTCCCACAGAAAATAAAGAGGAAATGAAGAAAGAAAGAAAAGAGATAGGCAAGAGAAAAGTAATTCATATATATATATATATATATATATATATATATATATATATATATATATAAAAGGGGTAATTTAATCGTGAGCGTCCGATCTACCTCATCAGCGATCTACGTCACGAGATTAAATCAATCTCGGCCACCCAAAACAAAATCAAGAAACCAATGGATAATAGAAAGTATCGAATACTATTCATGAAAATATCTCACAAAAATATCTCGAAAGTAAAATAAATATCTGTTAAACGGTATGTCACCAGTATGCCGGAGTATACCGTTGATATGTCGGTCGGGTAGTAAAGTTCAATTTTGAGAAAATTTTGAGATTCCACGAGATCCAATAAAATACAGCATATATATAATACAAAATACGTATCTATATACCAATACAGATATTGTGAGACGAATCTCACAACTCTCTCCTCCTTAGAAACATTTCGTCCTCGAAATTCCAATAAAGCTCCAAAATCCAATCAATAAAATCCAAGCAAGTAAAGTGAACAAGGAACTACAAAGCAACTAACTACTACAAACAACTAGCACACAAGATATGATAAGATATGGAGAACACAAATAAGTATACCTCATGAGTCAAACAAATATGGGTAACGAGCACAAACATCATCCTCGCGCTCCCACGTCGACTCACCCGGTGAGTGATGACCCCAAGAAACTCGAACTAGTTGGATAGTCCGGTTCTTGAGAACCTTCTCCCTCCGGTCCAAAATGGATATGGGCCTCTCCTCATACGATAGGTCAGAACCAACGACCAACTCTGAATGAACTAGGACATGGCTCAGATCTAAAATATACCTACGCAACTGAGATACGTAAAAAATATCATGTATCTTGCATAGCGACGGTGGAAGAGCTAATCGATAGGAGACATCTTCTATGTGCTCGAGAATATTGAACGGACCAATAATCTAGGACTAATCTTTCCCCGTATACCTAATCTGATAAATCCATAGATAGGCAAAATCCTAAGAAATACGTGGTTGCCGATAGAGAAATCAAGATATCATCGATACGAATCTGCCCAATGACGTTGACGATCCTGAGCTACTCTGAGATGCTCTCTGATCTGCCTAATGATCCATATTGACTGAGCAATCATCTTGGGACCAAGCATCTATCTCTCGCCAATATCATGCCAAGCCAAGGGTGACCTGCATCTCCTGCCATATAATGCCTCAAAGGGTATCATCTAAATGCTCGCCTGAAAGATGTTGTTGTAGGAGAACTCCACTAAGTGCAGGTGATCCTACCAGGAACTACCAACATCTAGCATATATGACCGAAGAATATCCTTCAAAGTACGAATCATATACTCTGACTGACCATCTGTCTGCAGATGGTATGCTGAACTGAACCTCAGACGGGTGTAACACCCCATTCCGCTCAAGCGGACTGCCGTCTCAATCGGCAAAAGTGCAACTGTCCTGACCCGCTTTGCCTCAAGCGAGAAGCAAAGGATCTCCAGACTTGTCCCTACAGGAATCAGCTTAGGCTTTCAGAGGCTCGCTTGACGTATCGCTCTACCTAGGCGAATCATCGCTAAGGTGGGTGGCTACGGTGAACTTGTCTTTGCTTAGCCAGCACACATAAAATCTGGAGTATTTATGCTAGTCGCTAGGTGAATTACCCCCTGCATGCTAATAAGAATCCAACGCACCTAGCTAAGAGAATAATCCCAACTTGTATTGCTTATGCTAGAATATGGAAATTGAAAATACTGCTCGTATTAAGACCCTCGCATGCTAAGTCCCTAACGGTTTCATCTCTCAGTTTACCTTCGGGCCCGAGCAAACGTGTTTACTTATGTTCCTTAGAAACGCATGCTTGTCTGCTTGTAATGTTGCCATGTTTTCATCCAAACCCCGGGAGACTACTACGTAGTCGTTTTGTGCCTGAATGAACCTGCAAGTATCCAGGACTATTAGGTCACCCAAGGCAGCCCCGAACCAGGGGAATGCATCAAGACAAGTCACTCACTGAACGTAGAATCATGGTTCAAGTATATCATGTACTCGTGTTGCCTGAGATTAGTCAAATAAATCGTATACTCGTGTTGCCTGAGATTGGTCAAATAAATCACGTACTCGTGTTGCCTGAAATTGGATTGACCCTGACTTGCATGTCGCGGACAACTCGAAAACGAGGCATAGTTCCACGGACGGTCACCGGGGTACTAGGGCCGCTCTGATCCGGATGGAACTTCAAGTGTGGTCCATCGTGTGCAGGTGAGTGGTTTGCAGCATATCGTGTACTTGGTTGTATTCCACTTGGCCTAGGACCACATCATGTGTAGTCTATCGTGTGCTGGCGAGATGGTTTGCAGCATATCATGTACTTGGTTGTATTCCATCTTGGCCTTGGACTACATATGCAATCCATCGTGTACGGGCGAGATGGTTCGTAGCGCATCGTGTGCTCTCGTTGCGTTCCACTCTCGTCTAGGATTAGTCCTTTATGGCTTTGCCAGCGACTCATGTTCATATAGATAAGTCATCCTCGCTTAGCGGCTATCCGCGTGCGAGTTATTATATCGCATCAAAGAACAACTGAGCACACCAAAAATTGTCCCGTTCAACGACCCTCGTGTTTGCATATGCTTGCCTCCTGAATGCTTATACTTGCCGTGCTTGAATTAACAATGTTGCCTCAATGTTTGCTTTGGACAGGGAAGGAGATGGTAAGTTGGTAAGTCTTGCCGTGTTTCCTCTCATGTTGCATGGCGCACTGCCCGACACGAACTAGGCTATTCAATATTTGCATAAAACTGATCCTAAGGCAACTAAAAAGATAACTTAATAGTTGGTGCACGGAACTTATATTACGTGTTTGGATTTGTCGAGCGGGCGAGTAGCTTTCCCACCAGTGCATTCAATGTACTGATAATCCACCAGTTTGTATGCAGGGTGCGGGAGAACCTCGTTCGGTGCGGATGCCTCCTTCGTACGTGCTAAGGCCAGGAGTTCCCTCTGAAGCCTTTCAACGGTGCGCCCGGAACAGAAGCACATATACAAGACATAATATTGGAACATAGCCCGAACATCGCCTGAACATCGCCTGTACAATCATTCCACAATTGTAGCCACTTGGCACGCTTTTACTGTTTCAGAGAGAGAGGCTTGAGCGACTTGTACTCTCGGCTATACGCCGCCTGTAACACTTGTTCATATCAATAAAAGAGCTTGCTTTACTTCAAACTTGTGTTTCAAAGCTTCCGCTATATTGTCAACTCAGTGAACCTGTTACCGATCACCTATGCGTTCAAGACTCCGCTGCACTCGGACAATCTGTGCGACTCTGTGGCTTAGAACTCTTGCCGCCAGCCAATGAACCACGGCCTTGCACGGGCGTGGATCACGCTCGTGCGGCATCACGCCCGGATGGGTCAAGCGATCGTTCCGTGGGAGCGCTGGCGAGGGTGATTCCCGCCTAGCGGGAACGGCCGATTAACCTGCGGGAGATCGAGGCGTGACATAGTGGTATCAAAGCCTGGCTTCTACGCCTTTGGACTTTGATTCGATATCTCTGTTTCGAAATCTCGTTCGTGGGTTATGTGCACGCTCCTTCTCAATGCCTCGATGGGATGTTCCAACAATAAGTCTAAATACTTTCAAAAATACGTTTTGAATGATATGATTGCTTGTCTGGTTGTATGCTGCAAGTGGCCTTTGTGCCAACCTGTGTGAACCCTTGAGAGTATCGCTAGTAGCTTGTCCGATTTTTACTAACCCTAAGTTTGGTTGAATGCATCTATTCGAGGGACGCCTTGAACTAGTGCACCATCCAAGACTTAGGAAAAGATAAAACTCGAGTGCTAAGACTTCGCTATCACTAAGCTGGTTGACGTGTTCACGCTAGAAGTGTACTTCGAAATTGCGCACGATCCAGTTTAAGCGATATGCTGATTTCGAAGCTTGTGCAAGTGAATATCCAAATGAACAAGTACAACGACTTGTCTAGGATTGCCTCAACCCTAGATTACTGCTTGTCCTCAGTAAGTCTCGAGGATGAGACTTTTTCTGAGTTGGGTAGGATGTAACACCCCGTTCCGCTCAAGCGGACTGCCGTCTCAATCGACAAAAGTGCAACTGTCCCGACCCGCTTTGCCTCAAGCGAGAAGCAAAGGATCTCCAGACTTGTCCCTACAGAAATCAGCTTAGGCTTTCAGAGGCTCGCTTGACGTATCGCTCTACCGAGGCAAATCATCGCTAAGGTGGGTGGCTACGGTAAACTTGTCTTTACTTAGCCAGCACACATAAAATCTGGAGTATTTATGCTAGTCGCTAGGTAAATCACCCCCTGCATGCTAATAAGAATCCAACGCACCTAGCTAAGGGAATAATCCCAACTTGTATTGCTTATGCTAGAACATGGAAATTGAAAATACTGCTCGTATTAAGACCCTCGCATGCTAAGTCCCTAACGGTTTCAACTCTCGGCTTACCTTCGGGCCCGAGCAAACGTGTTTACTTATGTTCCTTAGAAACGCATGCTTGTCTGCTTGTAATGTTGCCATGTTTTTATCCAAACCCCGGGAGACTACTACGTAGTCGTTCTGTGCCTGAATGAACCTGCAAGTATTCGGGACCGTTAGGTCACCCAAGGCAGCCCCGAACCAGGGGAATGCATCAAGGCAAGTCACTTACTGAACGTAGAATCATGGTTCAAGTATATCGTGTACTCGTGTTGCCTGAGATTGGTCAAACAAATCGTGTACTCGTATTGCCTGAGATTGGTTAAATAAATTACATACTCGTGTTGCCTAAAATTGGATTGACCCTGACTTGCATGTCGCGGACAACTCGGAAACGAGGCATAGTTCCACGGACGGTCACCGGGGCACTGGGGCCGCTCTGATCCGGATGGAACTTCAAGTGTGGTCCATCGTGTGCAGGCGAGTGGTTTGCAGCATATCGTGTACTTGGTTGCATTCCACTTGGCCTAGGACCACATCATGTGTAGTCTATCGTGTGTTGGCGAGATGGTTTGCATCATATCGTGTACTTGGTTGCATTCCATCTTGGCCTTGGACTACATATACAATCCATCGGGTATGGGCGAGATGGTTCGTAGCGCATCGTGTGCTCTCGTTGCGTTCCACTCTCGTCTGGGATTAGTCCTTTATGGCTTTGCCAGCGACTCATGTTCATATAGATAAGTCATCCTCGCTTAGCGGCTATCCACGTACGAGTCATTGCATCGCATCAAAGAACAACTGAGCACACCAAATATTGTCCCGTTCAACGACCCTCGTGTTTGCATATGCTTGCCTCCTGAATGCTTATACTTGCCGTGCTTGAATTAACAATATTGCCTCAATATTTGCTTTGGACAGGGAAGGAGAAGGTAAGTTGGTAAGTCTCGCCGTATTTCCTCTCATGTTGCACGGCGCACTGCCCGACACGAACTAGGCTATTCAATATTTGCATAAAACTGATCCTAAGGCAACTAGAAAGACAACTTAATAGTTGGTGCACGGAACTTATATTACGTGTTTGGATTTGTCGAGCGGGCGAATAGCTTTTCCACCAGTGCATTCAATGTACTGATAATCTGCCAGTTTGTATGCAGGGTGCGGGAGAACCTCGTTCGGTGCGGATGCCTCCTTCGTACGTGCTAAGGCCAGGAGTTCCCTCTGAAGCCTTGCAACGGTGCGCCCAGAACAGAAGCACATATACAAGACATAATATTGGAACATAGCCCAAACATCGCCTGAACATCGCCTGTACAATTATTCCACAATTGTAGCCACTTGGCACGCTTTTACTGTTTCAGAGAGAGAGGCTTGAGCGACTTATACTCTCGGCTATACGTCGCATGTAATACTTGTTCATATCAATAAAAGAGCTTGCTTTACTTTAAACTTGTGTTTCAAAGCTTCCGCTATATTGTCGACTCAGTGAACCTGTTACCGATCGCATATGCGTTCATGACTCTGCTGCACTCAGACAATCTGTGCGACTCTGTGGCTTAGAACTCTTGCCGCCAGCCAATGAACCATGGCCTTGCACGGGCGTGGATCACGTTCGTGCGGCATCACGCCCGGATGGGTCAAGCGATCGTTCCGCGGGAGCGCTGGCGAGGGTGATTCCCGCCTAGCGGGAACGGCCGATTAGCCTGCGGGAGATCGGGGCGTGACAACGGGTGCCAAAACTCTGTTGAAGGCTCTGCTAGAAATGGAAAGTGAATATGAAATCCCTGTCCGAGACTATGCTAACTGCCACACCATACGGCCGGACAATCTGCCTCATGTACATCTCTACTAGCTGCTTAGTGGGCTGACCAACTATAAAAGGTAGAAAGTGAGCAACATTCGTGAGTCGATCTACTATCACCCATAAAGTGAGTCGGAGATCTAGGAAGATCGGCCACAAAGTCTATGGTAATATGCTCCCATCTCCACTCCAAAATCGATAAAGGCTGAAGAAGTTCGGCTGGTTTTTGATGCTCGGCCTTAATCTGCTGATAGACTAAACACCAAAAAATGAACCGTGATATCTCCCTCTTCATCTAATTCTACTAGAAGTGATGACGAATATCATGATACATCTTTGTCCCCCCTTGATAAACAAAATACTGGGAACTATAGGCCTCTAATATAATCTCATGCCGGATATCTCCATTCGGCACACAAAGTCGACTTCCGAACCTAAGAGTCTCATCCTTGTGAATGCTCAACTCTGCTCGGTGTCCGGTCTCACACTCTGTTCTGAGTCGCTGAAGCCTGGTATCACCTGACTGTGCTGCCCTGATCCTCTCAACTATAGTAGACTGGACCTAACTATAGTAGACTGGACCTGCAATCCTGCCATTAATCTCGTTTCATCGGGTAACACCACCTCAATGCCCATCTTCTGAAGGTCATCCAGATGTGATGCTGCTCCGTCAAAAAGTAAGCTCATGCTCTCCTGCTCAAAGCGTCAGTAACGACGTTGGCCTTCCCTGGATGGTACTGAAGATCAATATCGTAATTTGTCAATAACTCCAACCATCTCCTCTGCCGCATGTTGAGGTCCATCTGTGTGAACACATACCTCAAGCTCTTGGGATCTGCAAAGATCTGCATCCGCTCGTCATTCAGATAATGCCTCCATATCTTGAGTGCAAACACAATTGCGACTAACTCTAAATCATACGTCGGGTAATTCTTCTCATGATCTCGAAGCTGCCGAGACGCATAAGCAATAAACCAACCATACTGCATAAGGACACACTCTAATCCAACGCCTGATGCATCGCAGTAAACCGTGAACCCACCAGGTCCAACGGGAAGTGTCAGAATAGGAGCTGAAATTAAACTCTGCTTGAGCTTTACGAAAGAAACTTGACAAGCTTTTGACCAGTCGAAGCGCACGTCCTTACACGTCAGCCGTGTCAAGGGTACGGAAATCCTAGCAAAGTCTGCCGTAAACCGCCTGTAATAGCCTGCTAATCCCAGAAAACTGCCAACCTCCGAGACTATACTAGGTACTGGCCAACTCTCAATAGCCTTCACCTTCTTGGGATCCTTCTCTATGCCTCCACCGAAAATGATGTGACCCAAGAATGACATATAATCTAGCCAAAAATTATAATTGCTGAACCTCGTATATAGCTGATGCTCCAGGAGTGTCTGAAAAACTATGCAAAGATGTCGCTCATGCTCTGCCTCAGTCCGACTATTGACCATGATATCATCAATAAACACTATCACAAATTAGTCTAAGTGAGGCATGAAGATGTGATTCATGATATCCATGAATATCGCTAGTATATTGGTTATTCCAAATGGCATAACAAGGAACTCACAATGTCCATATCTAGATCTAAACGTTGTCTTGGGTATATCCTGCTCTATGAACCTGATCTAATGAAACTCATACCGTAAATCGATCTTAGAAAACACAGCTGCCCTGCTGAGTTGATCAAACAAGTCATCTATCCTAGGCAAGGGATACTTGTTCTTAATGGTCGCCGCATTCAATGTACGATAATCAACACATAAATACGATAAAAAATCCTTCCTTTTAACAAAAAGTAACGGGGCTCCCCAAGGTGATCCACTAGCATGAATGAATCCCTTGGTCCTCAACTCCTCTATCATCTGGTATAGAATCTCCAACTTTGAAGGTGACATCATGTAGACTCTCTCTGAAACTGGCTCTGCCCCTGGAATCAAATCAATGTAGAGGTCTACATCTCGAATTGGTGACATGCCTGGAAGCTCATCGAGAAATACGTCTGGGAACTCGCAGACAACTCTGGGAAACTGAAGCTCCCCGTATACTTCCATTCTCAGGATAACTAACAGAGACTCCACCTCTTCTCTCAAAAATGAGAACTTCTCCTATCCATGGACATGAAAGATAATATTACCAGCATGGCAATCTATCGTCGCGTGTCGCGCACTCAACCAATCAATTCATAGGGCTAAATCGCAATAGCCTATAGGAAACTCTATCAATCTAGCAGAAAACTCAAACTCTCTCTCGCACACTACGACTCGATATGAGGCATAAACTCTATCTACTCCTACGAGACCGTTACCAGTAAGTATATTCAACCTTACGGGTAATGACTTGGACTCCGAGCCAACTCGTGCCACAAATCGTGTAGATATAAAAGAGTGCGATGCACAAAAATCAAATAATACTGAAGCTGAATCCAAATGTAAGCCAATGGTACCTGCAACCACCTCTCCAGCCTCTAGTACCTCCTCGTAAGATATCTCAAATGCTTGTCCTTGCCCTCTGGGCACTTTTTACCTCTACTACTGGCCTCTCTGCCTGATATGAGCATGGGCCTGAGCATATTGTTGTGGCCTCTGCTGCTGGAATATCTAGGACAACATCGATAAAGGCCTTGGGCCCTGATGCTGATGTACCGGCGCTTAGGCCCTGAATTATGGAGCTGCTGACTGTACTGAAAATGATCTAGCTGGAGCCCTACGGGGACAAGTACTCACCATGTAGCCCGCTCCACCATAAATCCAACATAAGCGATGCGCCTTATAGAACTCTAAAAATACATGGCATGGTTTCCCACAGTGGGAACACCCAATGGATAGAAGATCCCCTCTGAATATCAGGCTTCTTTTGGCCCCTAATCATGTCGACGATGCTTTGAGACGTGTACTCGTGCCTCCTCGTAGCTCTCATCACAGCATTGAAAGTCAAAACTCATGCTACTCGACGCCAAAATGATCTCCAAGTGAAGTCCCTGCTGGAACCTCCTAGCTCGATCTAACTCTATCGCCACCAAAGTCGGAGCAAACCGACTGAGCCTACAGAACTCTGCCGTATAGCCGTCAACGGTCATCGCCATCTGTCTAAGGTTGTTAAACCTTTGTTGTAAATCAAAATGTGATACTGCATCTTACTACCGAGTCTGAAACCTTTTCCTGAAATTCGCCCCTGGTATCAGTCCCGTTAGTGAAACCTCCTGAGCTGCCCACCAGTCGTGGACCAAGTCTAGCAAGTGCATCTTAACCACTGACACTCGCTCCCTAGCCAAAACTCCTGCCGTCTCGAGTATGGCCTCTGTATCCTGGAGCCATGCATCAGACGCAATCGCATCCTCACTACCATAAAAGTACAGGGGATGGAGACGCCTAAAGTTGTTCGTAGAATTATATATCTGAGAACCACCTCGCTCCATGGACGTCTGAACTGACTGAGTGAGAATGTCACTATGTCGCTGATGAGTCGCCATGAATCCCGTCAGAACGTCCATCAGTGCTTGAACAACATCTAGTTGCTCTGGCGGAACAGGCTATACTGGTACTGCCAGTGGATCGGGCTGAATGTTCTGCTCTACCTTAGGATCTATACCCAACTCTGCTTCTGAATATTGAGACTGAGCCCCATGTACCGGCTGACCATCTAGATGCTGATCAGCCATCATCTGTGCCTAAATGATCAGATCAGAAGGACCAGGAATAATGCCCCTGAAAGTCAAAGGACACAAGGATCAAATCGAGGAACATGATAGAGCAAGGATGAAAGCAGACGACAGGTCAAGATCAGAGATATAGGATAGTCCAAAAAGAGATCAAGGAAGAACAAGTTGAGATTGAGATATCTAATCACTGATAACCCCCACACGTCTAAAAATTAGACCTACATAGGCCACCACTAAAACCCTGTCATATTCCAGAACCAAAATAATGGAGAGCGGGAACAGACAAAGCCAGCTACGTATACCACAGTACTCCAGTACCCCGAGATAAGGTCATGGCTGTAAATAGACATAGGGGGTTAATTCTATAAACCATCAGTCAACCTAGGTCAAGCAATCCTAGTATCTCAATCACAAGCAGGAACGCACAATATGCAAGATATATGATCAGTAAAAGCAAAATAATAAAGCGTCCCAAACCAAATATACATAGATGATCATGAATGATACAAAATAAAAAACTAGAAAGAGTAATAGTCATACATGATCAGCTCTAGCCATGGTCTAGAATATGCTAGTCATGTCATGCCTTGAAGGTGATGTATCAGGTACAAAATACTAGCTAAACAAGTTCTCGGGCTAAATGTCACAAAAGAATTATATAATTAGTGTAAGAACAAAATTGAAACCCACTCAATCGGTCTAGTGCTCCTGGTGGTCACCATCCATGGGAAGGTACGAAAGATCCTCTGGCTCTGCTACCAGACCTGGCAAATAAAAACCAGTAAGGTCAGACCCCAAATAGCAAGTACCACAGAGGAGGCCAAAAATTATGAACTAAAACCAGCATGCAATACAACTACAATATACTAAGCAACATATAACCACCAGAATATAAGAGCACCGTAAAATATGAAAATAAATTGTTGATGTAAAGGCAGTATGAAATATGGAAATAAATTGCTGATGTAAAGGCACTATGGAATATGGAAATAAACTGTTAATGTAAAATAAAACTGAGCACGTGGACATGTACACGTTATGTAACCATCACTTTTCAGGATAGGAGTATTTATTTTATTAGTATTATATTATTAAATTTAATAATAATTGGTATGGTTGTTTATATATAATTAATTCATATAGAGGATGGTGCATGATTAGCCCCTTAGTTAGACTAGTGGCTAATGAACCCAACTAGACTTGAACCCAACTAGACTTGACATGACCAATAGGTTAACCCATTAAATTAGTCTTGGTTAATTAGTATAATAGAGGGAATGAATAGAATCCTCATTCATTTAATATTAGAACCTCCATTAGTTAAATCTCTCATTAGCTAAACTCTTCATGACAACCCTTGGAGGACATTTTGTATATTTTGCATAAGCTAACCCTAGCCTACATGTGGCCGGCCCTATTTAGGAGGAGGGAGCCCCCCCCTCTTCTTCTTTATTTGTTCAGGAAGAAACCCTAAGTGAGTTCTTCCCTCCAAACATTTATTTCTCCTCCAAATTTCTCCAAATCAATCACAATCTCTCTCATTTTCATCCCCAATGAGAGCTATAAGCTTGAAGGTTGAAAGACGCTTGAGGAAGAGGAGTTTGGCTAGAGATTGGTGCTTATTTATCACTCATGTCCTCATTGGAGGAACCACATTGGGAATCCATCTCCCAATAGTGTGTTGTGTGCTTGTGGATTGATGAGTGTTATATAGGTTTGTGTGTGTGTGTGTGTGTGTGTGTGTGTGTGTGTGTGTGTGTGTGTGTGGTTTTAGTGTGCAGTGTGTGTATTACATAGCGTCTCATTGTGAGTGAGTTTTGTGTGTGTCGTGTGCACATTCTTGTGCGGGTTCCATGGAGTATCTGTGTGTCATTACCGCTTTTTCGGAGAGGAGTATTTTTGCCTTTTTCTATTATTGGTAATATTATAATATTGGCATTTTAAAAAATTATTATATTGAATTATATTTCATAATTATTTATTTATGGTGCATGTTATTATATTATTTAGTATTTAAAATATTGTTAGCATGTTACATTATAATTTGGACTTGTATTAGTGGACCTAACTAGACTTGACTCTTGAACCAACAATTTATTAGTTTAGACTTGAGCCCAACATCTTACCCCATTTTATTAAGTTGGTGATTTAATTAGTCAAACCATTAGGAGTAGAACCTTCCTCCTTAATCCTTTTCTTCATGACAAGTGCCAAGGGCTATTTTGGATATTATACATTTCTTGAATCCCAAGAAAGGGAGGGTCGGCCACATAAAAAGGGGGAGACTCTCTCTCATCTTCTTATTTTACTCCAATTTTAGATCTATATTGTTCTTCCCCAAAAAAATTTATCCCTACACCAAATCCCTATCAAATTTCTTCCTATTTTATCCCTACTTCAACATTGGAGACTCTAGAAGCAATGAGGAGGCAAGGATCTACAATTTGGAAAAATTTGCACAAGTTGAGGGTTTTTTGTGTTCATTGGAGAATTTAATTAGGAATCAATCTCCTAATAGGTACAATTCAGTTTTTTTTCTTCTAATTAGACTCTAAATATGTAATTAAATTATTAGGAATCCACCAATGGACTAGGACTACCTATAGAAAGAAGAATTGACCTCTAGGGACCCCTATTGTGAATGTTATGATATATTTTGTGTCCAATTTGGGAGAAATTTGAGATTGGTGCACCATGAGTTTGTCAATATATCAATTGGACCAAATTGATATTAGTTTGGTTGTGTGAGACTAGTGTCGTATCCACAATTGGATACGAGTAGGCCGTGTCATGATATTTTATGACACGGGTTGATTTAAGAGTTTTTTCTTCGACACGGAGGTGTGCACGTGCCATATTTTGACACGGACACATAGTGGTGTAGCTAGCACTTTATATTGCTTAGAAATATGATTCTATACTTACTCGTATCATTTGTGATATATTTGATGATGTGTTGGGGGCCGTATCGCAAGCGTATCATAGAATGAGTGTGATACAGGTGCGATACACTCCACGTGTTTGATGGAATGTGTATACTCTATTCTAGTGTTGTTTATATATATATTATATATATATATATATATATATATATATATATATATATAGGGGGTATATATTTATGCTGGTTATGCTTATACTAGGTGTTTAAGCATCTATTACTATGTATATATATTATAGGATTCAGTCATGTGGTTGTGAGGATTCTGTCATGGGTTTAGTGTTCAGTTTTGGACTACATTAAGTATCAGTCACTTGTTTGATAGAAGGGTTGTCATGTATGTATCAGTCACTACATGCAGTCGAGTTTTTGTCACAGTTGGTCTATGCATATAGGACTGCCACACAAGTGTGTGCAGTCGAGTGCAGTTCTCATGAGCATTCACAGCAGCAGTGCATTAGCAACAGAGATGGGGGAAGGCCTGTTTGGCTGTAGGTGATATCATTGTATCAATTGATACATGTGTAGTCGGGTTAATACATAGCAGCAGCTATACATGTTGTTGAAAGTGAAGAGCGGGAGGAGGTCTATTTAATTATATATATCTATATATATATATATATATATATATATATATATATATATATAGGTGTGTTATGTGCTTGTGGATTGATGAGTGTTATATAGGGGTGTGTGTGTGTGTGTGTGTGTGTGTGTGTGTGTGTGTGTGTGCGGTTTTAGTGTGCAGTGTGTGTGTTACATAGTGTCTCATTGTGTGTGAGTTTTGTGTGTGTTGTGTGCACATTCTTATGTGGGTGCCATGGAGTGTATGTGTGTCATTACCACTTTTTCGGAGAGGAGTATTTTTGTCTTTTCCTATTATTGGTAATATTATAATATTGGCATTTTAAAAAATTATTATATTGAATTGCATTTCATAATTATTTATTTATGGTGCATGTTATATATTATTTATTGTAGTATTTAAAATATTGTTAGCATGTTACATTATAGTTTGGACTTGTGTTAGTGGACCTAACTAGACTTGACTCTTGAACCAACAATTTATTAGTTTAGACTTGAGCCCAACATCTTAGCCCATTTTATTAAGTTGGTGATTTAATTAGTCACATTAGGAGTATAACCTTTCTCCTTAATCCTTTTCTTCATAACAAGCGCCAAGGGCTATTTTGGATATTATACATTTCTTGAATCCCAAGAAAGGGAGGGTAGGCCACATAAAAAGGGGGAGACTCTCTCTCATCTTCTTATTTCACTCCAATTTTAGATCTATATTGTTCTTCCCCAAAAAATTTTATCCCTACACCAAATCTCTATCAAATTTCTTCCTATTTTATCCCTACTTCAACATTGAAGACTCTAGAACAAGGAGAAGGCAAGGATCTACAATTTGGAAAAATTTGCACAAGTTGAGGGTTTTTTGTGTTCATAGGAAAATTTCATTAGGAATTAATCTCCTAATAGGTATAATTCAGTTTTTTTCTTCTAATTAGACTCTAAATCTGTAATTAAATTATTAGGAACCCACCTATGGACTAGGGCTACCTAAAGGAAGAAGAATTGACCTCTATGGACCCCTATTGTGAATATTATGATGTGTTTTATACCCAAATTGGGAGAAATTCGAGATTGGTGCACCATGAGTTTGTCAATAGGTCAATTGGACCAAATTAATATTAGTTTGGTTGTGTGCGACTAGTGTCATATCCACAATTGGATACGAGTAGGCCGTGTCATGATATTTTATGACACGGGTTGATTTGGGGATTTTTTTTCTTTGACACGGAGGTGTGCACATGCCCTATTTTGACACGGATACGTAGCGGTATAGCTAGCACTTTATATTGCTTAGAAATATGATTCTATACTTACTCGTATCATTTGTGATATATTTAATGATGTGTTGGGGGTCGTATCGCAAGCGTATCATAGAATGAGTGTGATACAGGTGCGATGCACTCCACGTGTTTGATGGAATGTGTATACTCTATTCTAGTATTGTTTATATATATTTTAGATTGCTTTGATATATATATATATATATATATATATATATATATATATATGTGTGTGTGTGGGGGGGTATATATTTATGCTGGTTATGCTTATACTATGTGTATCTATTATAGGATTCAGTCATGTGGTTGTGAGGATTCTGTCATGGGTTTAGTGTTCAGTTTTGGACTACATTAAGTATCAGTCACTTGTTTGATAGAAGGGCTGTCATGTATGTATCAGTCACTACATGCAGTCGGGTTCCTGTCACAGTTGGTCTGTGCATATAGGACTGCCACACAAGTGTGTGCAGTCGAGTACAGCTCTCATGAGCATTCACAGCAGCAGTGCATTGGCAACAGAGATGGGGGAAGGCTTGTTTGGGTGTAGGTGATATCATTGTATCAATTGATACATGTGTAGTCGGGTTAATACATAGCAGCAGCTATACATGTTGTTGAAAGTGAAGAGCAGGAGGAGGTCTATTCAGACCTGGAATTATTGGAAAATGCATGTTTGAATTGCAGCACTGAGGCAAGGCAATAAGGGCCTTGACATGTGGGATTTGTGATGCATACTAAAACAATTGGTAATGTTTTGAAGTGGGTTGTAACTTAAAACTTAGTATTCCTTAGCTAGTGTCATAGTGTAATGTTAAGTGTCGAGTTAGGATACCTGCGTTGAGGTATTGGGGTATCTTTGGTATGTTATGTGCACCAGTTAGTTGTGTTTGTGAGGTCTGCGTTGTTAGAGGTGTTCACACGAGTTAAGGGGAGGTAAGCTTTAAGAGTGTTCTGCAAGGTTTTGTACCCAGGTTGCAGTGACATGGAGGGAGTAGTGTGGGTTAGGACTTGGGCAGTAGGGAAGGCATAGTTGTAGTGGGGTTGTACGGGTTGGAGAGTATAAGGGTGTACACATTTGAAGGGGTGAATGTGGGTGTGCCTTGGTGTATGTTATTATGGTGGATGTGGAGTATCAAATTATGACTATGTGAGGTTCTGTCAGTATAGGCAATAGGTTCAGTCCAATTTGGACTTATTGCCTGCAGCAAGTATGTGAGTGGCTATACCAGTGAGGGTGTGAAGTTGCTGTATAGTCCAGAAAGAGATGGTGTGGGGGTTTTGAGTTGAGAGACCAAGACAACAAGCATGGGTGTTGGTTTGAGGGTTCAAGTGTTAGTTTGTATAGTTTAGTATTAGTTTAATGTTAGTTCTAGTGTTACCTTGAGATACCAATGTAAGGCTAAGGTTTGGGTTTTAGCTCTAGGTATTGATATTGAGTATCAAGAGGGTAGTTAGGTTGTGCGAAAACAAGATGGCTCAAAGCCAAGGTACTCACATAGTGTTAGTATTAACTAAGGTAAATAGTATATATATAGTATATTGTGTCATACTAATAACTATGATACTCTAGTATCCTAATATAGCTAATATGGCCTAGATAAGTAGTGTAATAAATAACCTAGAGATTGACTCATACAACCTAAAAATAGCTAGTTTGACTAGTTTGACATAGAGTTGACCTAGTTTGACTGCTTTGACTTAGATTTGGCCTAATGACCTAGAAATTGACTGATTTAACTTATTTATCATTTCCAAACCATATGTTGATGTATATTTTATATCTAGGTCTTTGAGACACCGAGGCGGATACCGTTTGACATTCATTGCTCTAGACCACAGGCGAGTACATTCTATGATAGTTTCTCGTTTATGATATCTTCAATGTTTCTTGTATTTAGTGTAGATATCCTTGATTTTTCTGACACTTGATTACACGGATTAGTATTTTCTGGATCCCGTCATGAGATATTATTCCTGGTAGTTTCTGGAGTATTTCTTGTGCGAGGCCCATTGTTCTTGTACATGTATGGATACTGATTCATGGAAAGATTAGCGCCCTTCTTGTGGAATCCCGTGTCATAGTGTGCCATGGTTGGATCTATTATACCAGTTGGAGCGGAGAGTATTTAGTGTAGATATGTGATCATACCCCGCAGTTCTTGTTTTCCTTGTATAGTGTTACTCATACACCGCACGTATGATTAACCAGGCCCGTGGTTCTTGAGCAGTACCCAAGCCGATCACATGTTGTCACCAGTACTCACTCACTTAGATGTATTTCTCGATTCTATATATGATGTTCGTATCTCTTATATATATTTTCTGTATTTCTTTATTTCAGTATATTCCTGCCATGCTCTATTCATCTAGTATATACTCTCTATTTACTATTACATAGTCTTTATCATTTATTGGAATTGCTGTTAGAGGTGTACTTCGCTCCTTTCCAGATTGGATAATATTTTTCAGTTATGGTTTTGCTCTCCACTTCGGGATCTCAGAATGGTGCCTTAGACTGGATTGCTATTACCCTGTGGACTTGAGGTAACATTTGTAGAGATCTAGTTTAGTGTTTATTTTCCATATCTTGTCTAGTTTTCTTTCTTTTAGAATGATTATTTGAGTTATATTTCTTGTTCATTCTTCCTTTAGATTATTGTGAATGAGTACATGATAGAACTGGTTGTATTAATATGATTGATAGTTAACCTAGACAGCATTCTATCGTCGATGCTGCGGTGTAGACTGGACGTACACATGTTCTCGGACCCTTACATCGGGTGTGGGTCGTGAAATTGTGTAAGGTATTTAATTAGGAAGGTGTGATATGTATCATGTAGGAGTTATGCACAATACTTGGGGCTCAGGTGTAGGTGAGCAGTGAAGGAGAGAATGGATAGAACAGGTAGGCAGCAGTCATGGTTGCAATTGGTTGCTCGGGTATTGTCTACAAGCAGTGTACATGTGCCGAGAGGATTGCAATGTGAAGTCGAGTACTATAGATTTTAGTATGTATCATAGGGATTAATAAATGTGATAGCAGCAGCAGCAACATGTATTCAGTAGTTGCAGCATCACATTGATGCTCGACTGTTGTTGAAGGGATTTGGGGGTTGCCAAGTAGACTTGGGAGAGTGTTGCACTCGGGTAATAGTGAGGGAGTATCAGGTATTTGGGAGTGTAGGTTAGCACTTAGTGGCATTAGTAAGAGGGAGCTTAGCCTAAGTGTGCATCAACTATTAAGCATGTTCAGTAGTAGTAATAGGCAGTGTATCAGAAATTGTCTGGAGTTGGGTTTTCCTGTGTATCATAAGGACTGATACTTGAATGTATCAATGTTGGAAACTCGAGTGTAGGCACTGCCTTGTAGAAGTAGTGTAGGCACTGCACTAATAGAAGGAAACTGTAATGTTGCAGTAGTAACTACAGGTAACAGGGAGTCGAGGGGTGGGTTTGAGTATCCCATGACAGTGCTACAATGGGATAGTACTAGTGCAGCAGTTGCACACTGCAGTGCAACTGCAGGTAAAGCAAAAAATTAAGGGGGGCTCGGGCTTGTGCTCTGGGGCAGAGGGTTATGAGCTTGGGCAGTATCAGTGGCAAGTTTAGGGTTCTGTGTTCAGACATGAACACAGCAAGGTCAGAGTTGGGTAGAGTGTTTCAATTACATGTGGATAATTGAGGAGTGAGTATTGTAGGTGTTCTGCAGTGTCTTTGAAGTATTGATACCTAGTGTATCCTGGTCAGTGTGGGGTAGTCTAGATATAGGTGTGAGTGTTCTAGTGTTGTATAAGTATGGGTATATAGATACAAGAGTATCAGTGAGATGTTCCCATGTATCAGTAACTAGGGGTTGGGGTATTAGTCAATAACAGTGAGTAAAAGTTTGTGATAGCAATGTTAGTTAGTATATAATATCATTTATCATAGTATGTTGATACCAGTTAAGATATCAAGGTTGTTTTAAGGTATTAGTGTTAGTAGATAGAGGATTAAATATCAAGGTATGATTTTAGCTAAGATACTAAGTTCTAGTTAGAATTGTATTTGAGAAGGTTAGATGACTGTATATATATATAACTAGTATTGATACCAGTTTTAGATACCTAGTACCCATTTATGAAGTTATAACCTAGAAACATAGAGTTGACCTAGTGTTAGCTTGTATGACTCTAAAAACCAACCTAGAAGTTAGGTATGGACCTAAAATCAGGATATTGACCTAGGGTTGACTATTTTGACCCTAAAAGTCAATATTTGACCTAGTTTGACTAGAGGAGCCTAGATTTGACCTATAAACTCCATTTTAACTTATTTAAACATGTTTATCCCTTTATTACACCTAATGATAATGATAATTCATATATAGATTTGTGTGACACCAGTTCGGACGTCGTTCTACCTTATTTGCTCAGGACCTCAGGCGAGTACATTCTCTGTTAGTTTTCAGTACTTAATAGTATATATATCGCATGTTCTAGATCTGTTTTACTTGATTCTGACACCATGATTATATGGACTGGTATTATATTGATCGAGTCAGGAGATATTATTTATTTGACGCGTGCATCGGATACTCCTTACACGTGTATTTTATCGTATGTATCGGGTATTCCTTGTGCTCGTATCTATTCGTGTGCTCCGTGTGCTCATATTATATTTGTGTGCGTAACGTGTCATAATTTGATCCATGAATACTAGTCGGGGCGGGGGAGTAGGAGTTGGTTATATGATCAAATATTTAGCGTATTCGTGTGCATGCCAATTATACGATACACGTATAATTGAGTTACCTTAGTATAGACTTGTGCAACCCAACCCGATCACATAATGAACTTGTACTCTAAATCACCTAGATAGTATCACTAGTTCTCTTGTTACAGTACACACCATATTTCTGTATCTATTTTTCAGTTATTCTTATGTTTATAAGCCTAGTTCAGCTATATTTTTTAATTATTTCATAGTACATATGCATCTTGTATTCTTTTCTATTATTGTTATATATTCTCTACCATGTATATGAAACTGCTTTCAGAGTATTGTACTTTGCTCCAATCCTGACTGGATATATTTTTTCCAGACGGCTATTTAGAGGATTCGTGTTCTACCTATTATGGCCCGCAAGACGGAGAGCTAGCTGAGGTAGCACCTATAGCCCAGGACGATCCGACATCAGTTGTCGAGGAGACACTCCTAGCTATAGCAGACCCTTAGGTAGTATTTATTATACTGGATATGTCTCCAGCATTAGACTATGGCATGTTGATTACATTGAGATCATTATGTTTATTGTTAGACTCTAGACTTGTTATTATCATAACTTATGATTACTCTTCTTATACAGGTAGTATTTATTATACTATCTGTCTTTAGTTGGTGATTGAGTATATATATATATATATATTCATCTTGTCCTCCTTTTGGAGTTGAGTTACCATTGACAGGTTGTATATATATTTTTCCTGAGTTGGTTAGATAGTATTGTGGACCTTTACAACATTCTACCATCAATGTTGCGGCGTAGGCTGGACGTACCCATGACTCATGTCCAATTTTCGGGTGCGGATCGTGACACGTTATGTCCAGTAAATGTGGCATGCACGGGGTCATGGAAAGGTAAAAGCAATAAGCATATAAATGACAATAACCAGTGAAAAGAGTAAAGTCGTGGGCGACAATAATCATGAAAAAAAAGATAAGTCGGCAAGGAACAAGAAGATACGAGAACTCTTCGAAATAGGAATCATAACACTTAAACCAAACAAGGACCAAGATTATGATTCTTTTTTTGAGTCGAACCTAGTCGCTCGTTACTTAACGAACGTAACCATGCGAGAAAAGAAAAGACACTAAGCAAGCAATAGTAACAATTAATAAAGTACGGCCAAACAATGTCTACGACTTGATATCATTAGCTAACTAGGGTTATCATAAAACATAATTACTAACAAATACAATCTTGAGAACCTCTCTATTTGTTACATGCCCTGCAGACTATCCAAGTTAAGCCCAGCCGTATTATGCTAATAAATATAGTGGACTGCCCGGCCTCAAAGCATGCATCCTAGAAATTGGCACCACACGACGGTGAGCCTAGTAATCGTCTACATAGACATAATACCCCACACGACGGTGAGATGGAAATGTGTCCCGCACGATGGTGAGCAATAAGTCCATGAAGCAAAGTAGCTAGACAACTGGACTGAATGCAACCTAGAAATTCTTTTCTCCCAATGATCTAGTTATTCACGCTAGTTAATCCTTAATATTTTCTTTAGGATTCTGGGTATGGCATTCCGTAAAATTCATCCTAGACATGATGCTCCCCGTAGGGATATGTAGGACCAGACGATGTTTTAACAAATACACGCACAAGGTAAGAAAAGAGTACAACCAAACGGTTATAGACACGACTAGCGTGCACTATAACAAGCAACAACAGATAATATACTGCTAAAGTATCACGAGTGCACTACTACAAGTCATTGTCATACATGTAAGGGACAATGAACATGAGTGAACTGCTGCGAGTCACTATCACGCATGTCATAAACAAATGACCACGAGTGAACTGCTATGAGTCACTATCACGCATGTCATATACAAATGACCACGAGTGAATCACTATGAGTCACTATCACGCATGTCATATACAAATGACCACGAGTGAAATGCTACGAGTCGCTATCACGAGTATATAGGGTGTAAATCGATCCCCTAACATACAAAGTCACCTAGTCAAGTGCATCTGGGGTGTAAGTCACCCCTTAGATATACAAGAGACAGGTCACGAAACATGGTATACCAAGGTCAAGTCTAGGCACTACTTGTCATAAGTAAACATACTAAAAGTATATGCACCAAGGTGCCACGCAAAAAAACCAAAAAAAACACAATAAAAAATAAAGCACATAAAAAAGAGTACAAGACCGGTATACCGTCGGTATACACCAGTATATAGTCGGTATGTCGGTCCAGAGATAACAAAAATACAGCAAATTTTTGATTCCAACAAATCGGTATACCGTCGGTATGCACCAGTATACCGTCGGTATGCTGGTTTGCATCACAATAGATTTCTAGGATTCCAACTCGGGCCAATTCGGTATACCTTCATTATACACCAGTATACTCTCGGTATGTCGGTTCCCATAGGCAATTCTAGAAAAAGTCCAATCACGGCGAGTATTTCGGAACCGAAATTTCATTCCAAAACTTAACAGAAACTGGTCCGATAAGATGCCAAATCTTATGGTAAGCCTCAAATAGAATATATAATAAGTCTCATGGTAATCACTTCGGTTATCGTTTTCGACACCGACTTACCTAACTAGTAAATATCAAGATTTCTACCAAAAAAAGTCAAAACAAGCCCGAATTATTTTCTGAAACTAGCCCATAACAAAAAATCACTAGAGAAACATATTTAACAAAACCACTATCATAAAATTCTAAGCAGATATTACCAAGAAAATCAAAAACTGCAATAAAGTAAAGTTCAAGATTTTGGCAAGATGTACTTGCCTCAAGTCAAGCTCCCAGCCTTAACCTTCAACTCCACCACCAAGAGGGGTTCAAAATCATACTCTTAGGCATTGTCACGCCCCAGTCCCAAAATATGTAGGACTAGAAATATGTAACATGCCAGCTATGCATTCGACCAGACTCTGGTCTGACTCGAATACGTATAAGCTGTATTACAATGGTCACTATCTAAATAATCAAGTAAATATAAATATCTATGCCTCAATCCACAATAAACAGAATACACAAGAATGAGCTACATGTGCTAAAGTCGGCCGCCCAGTAACACACAAACTCGAATAGACTCGAAAAAGAAATATGAGTCTATAAAACTAAGCTACATCAGCAAATGAATAAACAATATAAATAAATAACCATAACTCCGGTAGAAATGATATAAGTACCTAGTACCAATGCTTGCAAGACAAGCAACTCCATCAGCAACTCCAAAGGCTCAATAACCTTCTATACTGCAAAAACTGGTAAGGGACCAGGTCCTCAGAGGGACGTAACAAGGTACAAGAAACAGCATGCCAAAAGTAAAACAGTATAATGCCACATACTCAAGGGTAAACTACTGTAACCATCTAAGTGATATGCACGTGAGAGCATCACTCGTACTCAGACTGAAACCACTACAGGCTCTGTGTCGGGGAGCCCATAGCAGCAAGTAGTATCTCGAAGGGCAAGTAATTGTGCCAAAGACATAGTCTGAGTCACCACCAGTAATGTAGTATGTATGTATATATATATATATATATATATATATATATATATATATATATATATATACGCACGTGCGTTGCACGTATTTCATATTACTTGAAAAAAAATAGTTTATTAAAAGAGCAACCAACAATTTCTTAATTTTATTATAGATGGAAATATAATAGCCAGGAGCATGAAAGTTGGGAGAAATTAAATGACGGGAATATAAAAGGTTTCTCTTATCTCTTGGGTTCATGTGCCTACTTTGCATGCATACTTTATTAACTTTTATTTTATTCTCCAAACTACCTACTTTGCATGCATGCATATCTTTGTTTTATTAACTATCATTTCCCAAGTTGTCTCATGCATGCATACATACATTTAATACGTATTTAATTACTGTTTTTAATGAAGGATATTTTTGGAACGAAAAATTTTTACGGTGAAGCCTAGTTTTGGCATTATATAGTAGAATAGATATAGATATATATATATATATATATATATATATATATATATATATATATATATATATATATATATATATATATATATAATCAGCCTGTAGTATGGTATGTCTCTCCCCACCCAATGTAACCTCACGTCTCATGCCCATAACACGCAAGATCATGACCTCTAGCTAATGCAACGAGTCATAATAATGTTCATACAATATGCAAGTCTCATATCACGAATCCTGTAAGCCTATACAGAATCACCATGAATAACTCAAGAAAGATTCTGTCACATGAAATAGTGTCAAGTGTCCTAGGGTATAGCGTACTTGGTAAATCAAGCACGTAAAAATAGGATCGTGGAATCAACTCTCTAAGTGACGTTACACGACTCCGCGTACGGCGTCGACACCCGAATCTTATTCGGATGCTAAGCAACGTCTTACGGTCCTAGAATAAACACATACATCATGCATATTAAATAACTATAATAACTAAATAAGATAATAAAGGCAAAAAACTGTGATACATCATGGCAAGGTACACTTGCCTGGGTTCTGAACTCCGTCAACTGATCTTGGAAAAGTGAAATATGCACGTACACCTCCGGATGCTGAAACAAACATCACCATTGTTCTCAGAATACTATAAATAGCTATGATTGACTACCCATAAGTCCAATTTGGATACAGGGACAAATTTGACAGTTTTGGGTCAAAGAGGGGTCCACATGTGGCCCACTTTGCACCATAAAATGTGTCAAAGACAAAGTTCTTCAAATTCATCCAACTTAGTGTCTACGAGTCCAGAATAATGATATGAACCCAACGGAACATCCATAACTGGATTCCGATTAACCGATCACAAAATCGCCTGTTATGTGGAACCGTAGGGCCCACAAAACGATGTTTCGTCAACGTTCTCAGAATCGAACCAAACTTGGATCACAGGACCAGCGTAACACTGCGAATCCAATGGCACAAGTTTTGTTACGAAACAACAAGCACAAACGAAGTTACGACGAGTGTCAGAACAGGCCGATACGATATTTCTTGGCAGATATGCATTGATTCCGGTGTGCACGCACATCCAAATCAAGTTTTGCAAAAGCCCACACGTTCGCGTTTATATTACGCACCTTTCGGTGCAACTTACACACGACGAAGTTGCCTCGTTTGGCGGGACGCACCCCGTATCACGAGATTTTAGATATTTTTAAAAATAAGTTTTTGGTCATTTTGGAATCCGAATAATTTAACCATTAAAGAAAACTAATAAAAACTAAAAGAACAGTAAAAATCTTGGTTATATTGTAAAGAAGTCCCTTCAATTATATTTTGAAAATAATTAACGAGTTGTTGGCAAATTGGACATGAACAGGGGTACTTGGATTGAATTTCTTAACTGATTCCGAGCAGTTTTTACGTCAACTTTCGGTCGATTTTTCGATCAAATCGGGGTGCCTAAATTCGTTCCACTTGAAGGAAATCCTAGAGGGTTAGGTTATGAACATACCAACGAAGATGGAATGGAAATCGGACAAGTGAGGAGGGCAAAATCTCTGCTCGAAGGGGGCCACAAAGCTGCTGCTGTGCGCGTGCGCCGCCGTCGGCGGGCGGGCGGACGGCGACGCAGCGGTGCGGGCGGCAGTCGGCGTCACTCCGGCGGAGGTGATGGTGGTCGCCGGGTTGTGGGTGATGGGTTAGGGTTAGGGTTTTTATTTTGCATGTTTATATATACGTATGTATATATATATGAGGGGGGAGGTTTTGCTGTGCACGGGAAAGGGGTGGGTTGGTTAGGTTTTAGTTTTTAGTTAATGGGTTATTGGGTTTTAGTTAGGTAAGTGGATTTGGGTAGGGTTTGGGTTATGATTTATTTCTTTTAATCTTTTTCTCTTTTCTTTATATATATATATATATATATATATATATATATATATATATATATATATATATATGGCCATTAAAAATAGTTTTGGACCTCAATAAATTCCAAAAAAATTACACAATATACTATTAATAGTTGTACACCAATTTTGTACAATATTAATAATTAATTAAATACACATAATTACAAATTCATGAATATTATATATTATAATTAGCAAAAAAATTAAAAAAATTTCTTAATCACAAAAATTATAGAATACCAATATTAATAAATCTAAAAATTTTAATTCAAAAAATCAGGGTGCTTACAATCTACCTAACTTATAAAAAATTTGTCCTCGAAATTAAAAATAAACATAGTAGAAAAGATTTGAGTTAAGAATGTTGCACTAAAGATGGGGACGCAGTTACCAAATGGAGTCCTAGTTTTACGTCGTATTCTAAGAATAAGGGTACGCTTAATCAAGGCTCTACCCAACTTATAAGAATGAAGTTGGCCGCAGGAACTATAGTCATGATCATATTTCTAAGAATTTTTTAAAAGTCTAACTTCAAGGAGGGATTCGAGATGGTAAAAATTTTGTGACCGTTATCACAGCCTATTAAAGGAAATCTATGTACTGCCATGGCGTTAATGAGTCAATAACTCTATAAAAAAGTTTTACCAGTTCTCCTTGCTTCTAATTAGGTCATGAGTCTACAAGACAATAGAACATATCATAGCCAAATACAACTAGGGTGAGATAGTACCGAGGAATACTTCATCACATATCATGGATGCCGATGAATGGTTCAGCAATAAGCGTCAAAAGATGATATAACTCATGGTGTTTAGTATTGTATAAAGAGTACAAGGGTTCAATTTAATGCAACACAAGTGTCATAGACGTAGGTTGGCATGAATGGGATACAAGTATATCAGTGGTTGGGATATTTGGGTTGCCTATGTATAATTTAATTCAATTGCAACGGAGTTGGATATAGGGTTTAGAAGAAGATATGCGACGAATGTTGGGGGGTCTATATAGAGCATGGGCGTGTATATTTGGAAGTAACAGTTGTGTCATCAGTGAGTAGGTTCCAGTTAGGCTCATGAATATCAAAGTTGCCGAAAGAATTGAGTCGGTATTGAGTATTAAAATCGACCGCAACAGAAAATGATATCTATGTGTCTTTTGTGTGTACAATTGTGTTGCGAATGTCGTACGACTAAAACAAAATATGGAAAGGCCAGTTTGTGAGTAATAGTCATGTCATAGGTATAGAGCGACTAGTCTAGGTCATTAGGAGAAAGTTGTTGGAAAGAAAAGGATAGTGTTGTGCTCCAAATTTAATTCTAGGATTTAATGGCCGTAATCAAGGATTTTCTAAAGGAATCTAGAAACTATCATGGTGTTATTGATCAAAAACTTTATAAGAGAGATTACTACCCATCCATTACTGCTCTTGTATGGGTCAAGCTTCTACAAGGCAGAAGAAATGACTGAGTCAGATCTAACTAAGGCAAGGTGGTAGAGAGGCTTCGATCATTGATTGACATTGATGACGAAGAGACCAAAATTTAGGCCACGATAAGAAGAATTTTTGATAAGTCTACATGGTTGAATAAGGCACGATTAGACAGGTATTTGGAGAATCGAGTCATGGTGACTAGATCAAGGGGATTATAATAGAAAAGAACTGATACCTATGGTGATATGGATATTAACACAAGGAGTGGTACCAACTAAGGGATTGATTTTGTAATTAAGGCACAACTAGAAAAAGAGGAAGGATCTACTCATTGTTATAATTAGAAAATCGTTGTTGAAAAGGTACGAGGCCATATATGCAACACAAGATAAGAATTTGATAGGAAGGATAGGGATGCAGTCGAGGGGATAATACAACTAATCCTTAAACTCAATACTATATTCAATTCTTATGCTAACAATCTACACTAGCTCTAGCATAGAGGAATAACCTATCTATCTATCCTACTAAGGGTAATCATCTTCTCAAAATTTATGTCCAGCATGTCTTCTTCCGCCTTGACAAGGATCTGCTTCTGGAGGAAACACCGCGCACGAACGTCCATCTCTCTGAAATAGGGAGAGATGATAAACAATAATAAAGATGTCGAGGGAATGAACGAGTACAATTATGAAGTCCAAGGACGATAATCAAATGCTAAGGAATTATCAAATCAGTTATGGATTAAGATACTAATACTGCTAATCCTGATTACAGGCTCGCTAGGTACCGAAAAGTAATCGAAATGATTTAATCAGGACTTGCATGGGCCACCACAAAAATATGTCACATCCCAGTCCTAAAATACGTAGGACTAGGAATATGTAATATGCCAGCTACGCATTCGACCAGACTCTGGTTCGACTCGAATACGTATAAGCTGTATTACAATGGTCACTATCTAAATAATCAAGTAAATATAAATATCTATGCCTCAATCCACAATAAACAGAATACACAAGAATAAGCTACATGTGCTAAAGTCGGCCGCTAGTAATACACAAACTCGAATAGACTCGAGAAAGAAATATGAGTATATAAAATTAGGCTACAGCAGCAGATGAATAAACAATATGAATAAATAACCATAACTCCGGTAGAAATGATATAAGTACCTGGTACTAATGCCTGCAAGACAAGCAACTCCATCAGCAACTCCAAAGGCTCCATAACCGTCTATGCTGTAAAAACTGGCAGGGGACCAGGTCCTTAGAGGGAAGTAACAAGGTACAAGAAACAGTATGCCAAAATTAAAACAGTATAATGCCACATACTCAAGGGTAAACTACTGTAACCATCTAAGTGATATGCACGTTAGAGCATCACTCGTACTCAGGCTTAAACTACTACAGGCTCTGTGTCGGGGAGCCCATAGCAGCAAGTAGTATCTCGAAGGGCCAGTAATTATGCCAAAGACATAGTCTGAGTCACCACCAGTAATGTAGTATATATATATATATATATATATATATATATATATATATAATCAGCCTGTAGTATGGTGTGTCTCTCCCCACCCAATGTAATATCACGTCTCATGTCCGCAATGTCTCATGTCCATAACACGCAAGATCATGACCTCTAGCTAGTGCAACGAGTCATAATAATGTTCATACAATATGCAAGTCTCATATCACGAATCCTGTAAGCCTATACAGAATCACCATGAATAACTCAAGAAAGATTCTGTCACATAAAATAGTGTCAAGTGTCCTAGGGTATAGGGTACTTGGTAAAGCAAGCACGTAAAAATAGGATCGTGGAATCAACTCTCTAAGTGACGTTACACGACTCCGAGTACGGCGTTGACACCCGAATCTTGTTCGGACGCTAAGAAATGTCTCACGGTCCTAGGATAAACACACACATCACATATATCAAATAACTATAATAACTTAAATAAGATAATAAAGGCAAGAAACTGTGATACATCATGGCAAGGTACACTTATCTGGGTTCTGAACTCCGTCAACTACTCTTGGAAAAGTAGAATATGCACGTACACCTCCGGATGCTCAAACAAACATTATCATTATTCTCAGAATACTAAAAATAGCTATGATTGACTACCCATAAGTCTAATTTGGACACAGGGGGGAAATTGACAGTTTTGGGTCAAAACGGGGTCCACATGTGGCCCACTTTGTACCGTAAAATATGTCAAAGACAAAGTTCTCCAAATTTGTCCAACTTAGTGTCTAGGAGTCCATAATAGAGATACGAATCCAACGAAACATCCATAACTGGATTTCGATGAGCTGATCACAAAATCCTCCATTATGTGGAACTATGGGGCCCACAAAATGCTATTTTGTCAACGTTCTCAGAATCGAACCAAACTTGGGTCATAGGACCATCATAATGCTACGAATCCAATGGCATAAGTTTCGTTGCGAAATGACAAGCACACACGAAGTTATGGCGAGTGTCAAAATAGGCCGATACGGTATTTTTTGGCGGATACGCGTTGATTTCGGTGTGCACGCACATCCAAATCAAGTTCCGCGAAAGCCCACACGTCCACGTTTATGTTATGCACCTTTTGGTGTAATTCGCACACTACGAAGTTGCCTCGTTTGGCGGGACACACCCCGTATCGCGAGATTTTGGGTATTTTTAAAAATAAATTTTTGGTCGTTTTAAAAACCGAATAATTTAACCATTAAAGCAAACTAATAAAAACTAAAAGAACAGTAAAAATCTTGATTATATTGTAAAGAAATCCCTTCAATTATACTTTAAAAATAATTAACGAGTTGGTGGCAAATTGGGCATGAACAGGGGTACTTGGACTGAATTTTGAACTATTTTTGAACAGTTTTTCGGCCAACTTTTGGTCAATTTTTCGATCAAACCGGGGTGCCTAAATTCGTTCCACTTGAAGGAAATCCTAGAGGGTTAGGTTGTGAATATACCAGCGAAGACGAAACACAAATCGGACGAGCGAGGAGGGCGAAATCTCTGTACGAAGGGGGCCACAAAGCTGATGTTGTGCACGTGCGTCGCGATAGACGGGTGGGTGGACGACGGCGCTGCTCCGGCGCGGGGCACGGCGGAGCGGCGGAGCGGCGGAGCGGAGGAGCGGCGGCACGGCGGGGCGGGCGGCGGCACTCCGACGAAGGTGGTGGTGGTCGCCGGGGTGTGGGTGATGGGTTAGGGTTTTTGTTTTTATTTTGCATGTTTATATATAAGTATGTATATATATATGAGGGGGGGGGTTTTGTTGTGCACGGGAAGGGGGTGGGTTGGTTAGATTTTAGTTTTAGTTTTTAGTTAATGGGTTATTGGGTTTTAGTTAGGTTATTGGGTTTGGGTAGGGTTTGGGTTAGGATTTATTTCTTTTAATTTTTTTTCTTTATATATATATATATATATATATATATATATATATATATATGGCCATTAAAAATAATTTTGGACCTCAATAAATTTTAAAAAAAATACACAATATACTATTAATAGTTGCACACCCAAAAATATATTTTTGTACAATATTAATAATTATTTAAATACACATAATTATAAATTCATGAATATTATATATTATAATTAGCAAAAAAAAATATTTTCTTTAATCACAAAAATTGCAGAATACCAATAATAATAAATTTAAAAAAAAATAATTCAAAAAATCAGGGTGCTTACAAGCATCAAGATCAAGCTCCTAGCTCCCGCAGAAAATGGAAAGAAAATGAAGAAGTGAAGAAAGAAAGAAAAGAGAGAGGAGAGAGAAAATTAATTCATATATATATATATATATATATATATATATATATATATATATATATATATATATATATATATATATAAGAGGTGATTTAATCGTGACCGTCCGATCTGCCTCGTCGGCGATCAACGTCACGAGATTAAATCAATATCGACCACTCAAAACAAAACCAAGAAACCAATGGATAATAGAAAGTATCAAATACTATTCACGAAGATATATCACAAAAATATTTTTAAAATATCTCAAAAGTAAAATAAATATCTGCTGAACGGTATCAAGTCGGTTTACCGGAGTATACAATCGGTATGCCGGTCGGATAGTAAAGTTTCAGTTTTGAGAAAATTTTGAGATTCCACGAGATCCAATAAAATACAACATATATATAATATAAAATACGTATCTATATACCAATACAGATACTGTGAGCCGAGTCTCACAACTATAGAGGGGGTGAATATAGTCCGTGTCAATTATTACCAACTAGAAAATTATGAGTATGACTAAGTAAATAAACAACTACTAACTATGCAAGCAATAATATAAATTTACGAAATATAAGAACTAAGCTTGCAAGTGAGGCAATAAGTGCAAACAGATAACACAGAAATTTTTATACTGGTTTTCCTCGTGGAGGACTAATCCAGTCCCGATAACTGTTGCTCAGAGTTGAATCCACTGTCAAGTAAAACGCAAGCTTTGATCCTAAGACTTGCAACTTCTTACAACTCGTGCTTTAATACGAAGAGCACGCCAACTTCACGCTTCTTGAAATGAAGGTGATCTTAGAATTTTCTAAGCTTTGTACAACTCGAACAACTTCTAACTGACTCAAACTTGGAACTTAGAAACTTAGAAATTGTTGCTTTGGAGATAGAGAAGATTATAGCTCATATATATATATATATATATATATATATATATATATATATATATATATATATATAGAGAGAGAGAGAGAGAGAGAGAGAGATGTGAAAATGAATGATATAATTAAAATGGTGGAAATAATCATGCCCCAATCCCAAAATATCGAGGGACTGGATGCGTGATAATGGCCAGCAGCATGCACCAATGGACAAACCCAATTTAATGGATCCATCGGGCACACTTAAGCTGTGTTACAAGAGTCAAGGTTTACTAATCTCATCCACAGATAAAAGATAACAACAGCAAAAGAAATATTTAAACTACAACCAAACAAAGTAAATAAAATCGGAGAACAATCCGATATTAAGTCTGTTTACACAAGTTCTCAAAGACAGGAAATAAAGAGTTCAATTAACAGAAAATAAAGTTTATTTGCCATAAGACTGAGCAGGGCGAAGCAATTGTTCAGGAGAAGTCCTCAGCGATCACCTCGTCTTCAAGTTCAGATACTGCTCCGAGTAGTGCCCCTGTTCCGTACACCTCTGGGTAGATCTCGTCTGCTAAATCTGGGGACATAATCCATTCCAGGTCCTCAGGGGACATAGCAAGGTACAGAAAACACAAGCCAAAATATAATGCAGTACAAAAATAAAGGAATAACAGGGTAAGTAACTAAATCAGCTAAGTGATCATGCAAGTGAGAGTTACTATTCATACTCAGGCTGAGACTACTACAGGATCAGTGACAAGAAACCATAGCAGTGTTTTCTCGAAGGGCCAGTACAGGTGCCAAAGCTCTGTGTCAGAGACTAGGACACATCCAGATTACAATATATCATATATTCAGCCTTAATTTGAAAATACTCTCCCCACCCAAATGTAATCTCACGTCACAGTTCTTAATATTCATGCTACGCAAGATTAAACTAATGCAATCAGTCAGGATAAAAACTAAGCTTGTAAATTATATAAGTCATAAACCTGTATCCTATACAGAATCACCTTGAATAGTCAGGAGGATTTTGTCTCATGATCTGTGTCAAGTGTCCTGGGTATAACGTACTTGATATGGCAAGTACAAGAATTATAAATGTCACGTTAACCATCTCTAAGTGACTTACACAACCCCGCGTACGGTGTTGGCACCCGACTATGATCGGACGCTAAGCAAGTCACACGACCCTAGGGTTGAGCATTTACAACAAACACAAGAAAATAAAGCAAGAGAACAAATTAAATCAATAAGCTGCAATTTATGTCAAGGTACACTTGCCTGGGTTTCCTGTTCCAATTGTAGCTCGGGCTTCAGCTGGTATTGCGGGCAGTACTCCGGCTGCTGAAACAAACATCACCATCAGGTCCAGAACATATTAATCAGCTAAAAACGCCTATCCTTGAGTCCTATTTGGAGACAAGGGCAAAAACGTCATTTTCGGGACAAAACGGGGTCCAAATGTGGGCCGCTTTGCACCGAAAAATGCGTCAGGGTCAAAGGTCTCAAAAATAGTCTATCTTAGTATCAACAGGTCAGGAACGATGATACGAACCCAACGGAACTTCCAGAATTGGATTCCGATAAGCCGATCACAAAATCGCCCGTCAGGTAGAGCCTGTGGGGCCCACGACACACGATTTTGTCAACGTTCTCAGAATCGAACCAAACTTGGCTCACAGGACCAGCGTATTGCTACGAGTCCGATGGTGTAAGTTTTGTCTCGATCCGACGTGTGTACACTAAGTTACAGCGAGAATCAGAATGGTCAGATACGGGACGGTGTCCGCGGATACGTACTGATTCCGGTGTGCACGCACATCCGAATCAGCTTCTGCGAAGTCCCGCACGTCCGTATCAACGACGCGCACGTATCTGTGAAGACCGCACGCAACCAACTCGTCCCGTTTGGCGGGACGTACTCGATTCCGGGGTGAAACAGGGCTTAGTTTTTCCTGTTTTTGGATCGCGGTGTGCGATCACCACAGGACACGATGCCCCGAGCGGTTTGTCCGGGCACCGAGAGGGTCATACAGGCTATGCGATACAATTTACGGAATAGGAATCCGAGCTACGAGCAAAAAGTTATGAATACCTGAACTGGTCTGAAAAACCCGAGTTCCCTCGTGTCTATCTCGTGTCCGACACGCCTAGGTTAGGGTTTAGGGCTGTGTCCGGCCGAAGATCCTGTGTCCGAGTTCTCTGTGTTGAGTCCTGTGTCCAACTGACACTGCGTTGCGTCGTGTCCGCGGCTCGCCGGAGTTGGCTGGGGACGGCTCTGCAGAGGGAGGCGAGGTCAGGGGCTCTGCGAGGTCGGCCGGCGTTGCGGGATACTGCGGGAGGCGGGCTGCGGTGGATGAAGTTGAGGGTTCTGACGAGTCGGGGCATCAACGGGGAGGAGCACAGCAGGGCGGCCGGCGCTGGGGCGAGGGACTGATGTCGAGGAGGAAGGCGGCGCGGCTGACTCGGGGTGGCGTAGCCGGCGGAGGGGACGACTGGGGTTGCCGGAGAAGAAGACTGACGAAGGGGAGAAGCGACGAGGGCAGCGGGTTAAATAGAGGGGAAGAGGGAGAGGGTGAGGCGGCCGGTGCGGGAGGGGAACCGGAGCGGTCGCGGAGGTTTCAGGGAGGCCGAGCGGTCGGAACCCTAAGGGTCGGCCGGCGGAGCGGAAGCCGTAAGGTCGGGGGAACGGTCGGGGGAGAGAATAAGGTGCGGGTCGGGTGAGGGTTCGCGGGTCGGGTCTGACCCGGATACGCCCGATCCAAAACCAATTGACTACGGGTCGGGTTTGGGTTAATGGGTCGGGTCTGGGTTGGACCCGGATCCGACCCAATAAGAAATTGGTTTTAAAAATAAACCCGGTTTGGTTTGGTTCAGTTAATAAAAACCCGATTTATTTTGGTTTAATAATTTAATTAGTTTTTTTAGGACTTTTAAAATCCATCCGGGGTCCAATAAATTCCCGAAAAATTACCCTATGTCTGGTTTTCTATTTTACACCATAAAATATTATTTTCATAATATTTTAATATTATTTAATAACAGTTAAAAATCCTTTAATAATTCAAACACCTTAATTTAATTAGAGAAAATTCCAGAAATTCCAGAAAAATGTAAACATCCAAAAATTAAAATTTTCTTGAAAATCAGGGGGTTTACAGAAATTGTGCTCCATTTATAAGATGTTGGAGGGACAGAATTATGGCCGAGTTCGGTCCCCAACGTTCATAAATTTGAAGATTGAGCTCCTAGTATGTGGGAAGACCTAATTTTTAGGGTTTACCAAATCAGGGATGACCGAGTTCGGCCCAAGTCCGGGACCAGATCGAGTACTGCCCGAGTTCGGTCTACCCATATCTAGAATATTGGTTTGTGGATTTTGGGCTTTTTGGTATGGACTTGGAATATGATTTGGTCTGTTTGAATTGGACTGTAGTTGATGGAAATAATTTAAGTCTCTAGTTGCCAAGTACAACTCGATGTACATTATTTTCTAGACTCAAATAAAAAAAATTACAGACTCGAAAATATTGTCTTTTATCCAAGTAGCATCTTGACTTCAGTGATGTAATAGCAATGCAGCGGTCTTCAGTTTGTGTGTCGTATTAAGTCATATCAGATCATTGTTTAGTCGATTATCAAAATCAGGTTTAGTATGACCAGTTTGGGTCAACAGGTAAATGCTAAACCTTATTTTGCACGAATGAACAATCTTATCATGGATAACAAATTATTATATAGGTGAAAAGTCCATGTTTATGTTTTATATTCATGCTTATTAATTGTTAACCCACCCTAGAAAGTTAGAAATATCACCAAATAAAATTGTATTGCTTTCACATGATTATTATCTAGATTTGGGTAAGTCGGGTTGATGTCGCTTACCGATGCATTCTCCAATGTACTGACCCTCTTCATTTAGACATTCTGAGGCATTCAGAGTTCAGCTGGTAACTTGAAGTTTCCTTTGAAGATGTTCTCTCTTTGTAATAAAGTACGTAATATATGAAACATTGTAATTCTTTTAGTTTAAATGAGTTGTAAGCCAAGTTTGCATTTATCAATTGGCTATTGAGAGCCCAGTAATTCCGCTAAAGCCAATAAAAAATCATGTTTCTCATATATGTTTGTGTTTTAATTTGTCTGCTTATTTCAGGTACAACAACCTTGTTTTGAGATAATTTATCAACTGTGCACATTCATGTCGTGTACTAGTACAATTTAGACTTGTATGACATCACGTCCAGCGACGACCTATAGGTTCTGTGGAATTCGGACGTAACAAAGAAGAAGCTCTTCAGATGCTCTTAATGCTCTTGTTTCTCTCTGAAGTATGGAATTTGCATGCTACAAAAGTCCTCTCCAAGTAGCTAGCATATATGCTATTTATAGCATTGTAGGGGAAGAACTCTAAGTGTAATGCCCCGTTTCGCACAGTACAGTATGATGGCTGGGTTGGCTCGAAGAAGCCTGGTGGACTTAGAGTTATGTGGAAGGGATTATTCAGGAGGCTATAAAATCGTGACGAGAAGTCACTTTAGATACCGGTGAGTGGTGTTGGTTCTTAAATTATTTATCTCCACGCTTAAAAAAATGATTACTTTCATGTTTGTGTAAGTTGCTGCTTAAAGCTACCTAGCAAGAATCCACAAAAGATAAGGAAAGATAATAACCACATTTCTATTAACTTGTGATATTTTAGAATGTCAGATTATACTATTTTGTTACACTGAGATTTGGGACAATATGTCGCCATTTATGGTAGGTCCCAGGAATTGGACAATGAGTGTAGTGTCTCGATCTCGTTGCTGAGCGTGGTGTGGGCTAGCAGCTAGAATTGCCGAGTCGGAAATCAAATAACGAAAGATAAATAAGAACTGTGAGATATTCCAATAAACTCTTATTATCATGTATAATATATTGTTTGTAGCTAAGTTGCATATGTATGCATGGTCATGGACAACCTGTGCACAAGGTATGGATTCCTCGAACGGCAATTCGGGGCCACAGACCCATTTTTACGTGGGGGAATAAGAGCATGTGCTAGTGGCACGACGATTCGGAAACCTCTAAGTGGGCTCGCTACCCAACGGGGAGGGGAGCAGTCTAGCCAACTCTAGTCCAAGATGACACGTAGCCAGTGACCTTCATGTAGACAGTGTGCATGCTAACAATGTCTTATACAGGCAGAGTAAGTTATTACTCATTTACAAGGATAGTTAAACGACCATGGGTAAGAATCACCAAAGGGTGATAACATATGCATGCTTTTCATTCCTTATTGATCATGAATAAATTACATGCTTTACAATTCCAATCGAATATGATCAATATACATGCTTTACATTCTTGTCGATATGAACTGAAATTGACCATAAGGCAACAGATCAAGATCACACTCAATAATGTTCCTATCACATGATTATTTTATGTTAATTTTAGGTGAGTTGGGTCTCTTACCAGTACACGAAAATGTACTGACCCACATTGGTGGGCACTCTCAGGTACTCAGGTGCGAGGACACAGCTTTATCAGTCTTGAGGCATCGCATGACGGTTGGGTATACAGAAGCTCTCCTCGTGGATATTATGACTTCTGCTATAAAATGACATAATGTATGGAACAGAATATTCGTTGTACCAGTTATGTTGTAAGCCGATTCGGCAAGTTCAATGTAAGCCTAGATTGACATCTTTCAAGTTGGCTAATAAGAGCCTTGTATCCTGCTGCAAGCCTTGTAACCCATTTTGAATATCAATAAAAGAGATTGTTTCCTTTATATCTTGTCGAGACTTCAATTTGTTTGTTTACTTCTGTTGTAATGTTGTTCTTTCTGAGATATACCATCAATTGTCTATCATCTTGCCTTGTACAAGTGCAACCTAGACTTGTACGGCATAACGTCCAGTGGCTACTTTTCAATTCTCCATAATCGGGATGTGACACTAAGGGATCCACAAGATTTCTCACTGGAACCATGACTAAGGCAAAATTGGTGCATGATCTCTGATGTTCCCGTCGTGACTGGGCCACGTAGGCCACACCCGCAGGAACTAAGGTCTTCATGGACTTTGTGTCCCCTCTATTCAACAATGAGTGAGGACACGTAGAGTGTGTTCAATGAGGTTTGTGGACTACTCTGGTCATGAGGAGGCCACGACCATTGCCTTAGTCAGCAAGTTGCACAACAGTTGTAGTTTGTTGCAAGTATTGTTTTGGGCACCGCGGATGAACTTCGTATTCTTATTATGCGGGACTCACGGCTAGACTTGTGGCTTCACTGCCTGCATCTCGAGGGAAGGCTTCACTTCTACGTCATGTGGGCTATCTTTTTTGGAGAGATTGGCCTCGTTGAACTCTTTCTAGGGGTGGATTTGAGATGTCTAGCATTTTGTCTCTTCTCGTGGCCGTGTCATAGCACCCTTGTTTGCGAGATTGCCACGAACATTGTATCCTCGCAGCACCATTAAGTATTATCGCATTGGGGCTTCATTGGCCTGGCAAAAAATCTTGGTTTTGTTATGCAACACTGCTGGTGAACTGTCGTTTAGCGTCGCGAGAATGGATCTTTGGAATTCTTTGGGCAGAAGGTGTGGCATTTGTCCAAATCCCGCATTTTGATCGTTCAACTTTCATATGCCAACAATGTCGGATACAAGTGGGTCTTAGTAAGGAAACGTAATAAGATGTATGAAATAGTATAGTATAAAGCATGCTTACTAGTGCAAGGCTTCTCTTAATGCCCTAGGAAGATGCATTTTCTCGTAATAGAGTCATTATGTACCGTTACCATGTTAGTTTGGTAGCTTTCGAAAAAACTTAACATGTAGCTTGTGGATATGGTTACAACGTATATGTACAAGGAGTTGGATTATATAAAAAGGTCCCTAAAGGACTTCGTCACACTGATACAAATTATTCTAGACCCCGAAACACGCTCTTAATCAAGTTAGATGTCACTACAAGAAAATTAATTTTTTCTAACATTTTATAAACGTCGAAAAAATGGTCAAAAAAGTTGGCATAGGTTAAGCCGACGTTTGACCAACGTTTTCCACAAATGTCGTTGTTGCCCTAGTCAGAAATTTATGACGTTTTCGATAAACGTTGACATAGGTAAAGCTGACGTTTGCAGCGACGTTTAATAAACGTCGATATTTTTAACGTTTAATGCAAAAGGTCGGTATTTGCTTACCTAAGTCGACTTAAACATAAACATCGAGATTAAACGTCGGTAATCCTCGACATTTAAGAGCAAAAGTTGGTATTTTTTAACGTTTATTGTAGAACGTCAGTGTATCATGTCTAAGTCGACGTTCCCATAAACGTTGGAAGAAAAAACGTCGTAATGGCCCTATTTTCTTGTAGTTCACTTTACAGATTGAAACAATCTGAACAGATGTGGCATAACAGCCTATATAAATATTTGATCAATCAGGAATATATGAATAATGAAGTATGCCATTATGTGTTCATCAAGAAATCATATTCAAGGTTTGTGATTGTAGCAGTCTATGTCGAGACTGTTGATGACATGAATCTCATTGGGACTCCTAGAGAGCTTGAGATAACTGTCTCGCACCTGAAGATGGAATTTAAGATAAAGGATCTGGGAAAACCTGGATTCTAGTTAGGCCTGCAGGTTGAGCCTTGTAGCGATGGTATTTTAGTTCACCAATCAAGTTACACCATGAAGGTTGCACGTCAATTTGATATGGACAAAGCAAACCCTCGAGTACATCTCATGATCGTCAGTTCCCTAGATGGTAAACGAGACACGTTACGTCCTAAGAAAGACGATGAAGAGGTATTGGAACTTGAAGTTTCATATCTAAGTGCATTAGGCGCATTATTGCACTTAGCTCAATGCACTAGGCTAGACATCTCATTTGTTGTGAATCTCTTGACTGGATTTAGCGTTGCACCAACACGTCCCCACTGCAATGACATTAGAGACACCTTTCGTTAACTTTAAGGTACTGATGGGCTTAGTCAATCCATGTCCATCTCGGAATGGATTAAATACCCTTAATCCTCGGAATGATGTCCGTTTTATCAGCTATGCTGGTTATTTATCTAATCCGAACAAGACAAGATCCCAAAAGTGGTTGCCATTACCATTTGGGATATAATGATATCTTAGAATTCTACAAAACAGACCATAATTGTCACTTCTTCAAATCATTTCAAGCTCACTGCCCTTCATTAAGCATATTCGAATTGCTAGCAGGTTCTCTTCTATTAATGATGTTCCGACGATAACATATAAAGACAACACCACATTCATTGATCAGATGAAGAAATGCTACATCAAGGAAAACAATGTCGAGCACATCGCACCGAATTTTTTCTTCTCACATCAACAAAAGATTGAAATCAAGCAAATCTGATCTAGGACAACTTGACCGACATGTTCACAAAATTCCTGACAAAGTTCACTTTCCAAAAAATCGTTCATGGCATCGGATTGCGAAGACTCTCTACATTACAACGCTCACAGTTTAGGACAACATCAAAATCACAAAAATTGTCCATAAGAATACCCACTTGACCTTAATGTACTTTGTCCTAAATTAGGGATATTTTTTCACTGAATTTTTAGCACCTAAGAAGGTTTTAAAGAGACATACATCAGACTTGTCATACCTACCGATCTTGGGTGAACTGATGACACTAATGCTCCAAGACAAAGAGTTTTCACAGCCAAAGCTATTGAAGCTCCTCCCTCCCCTTCACTTGAATTCTAGCTTTCTGCGCTTCAAGAGTAAGATTGGTTCTTAGCCCTTCGATTACGATTTTTTCCGCTGTTTTCCAAATCAAAGTTTCGATGAATGCTGTTTTCCAAATCAAAGTTTCGGTGAAATTCATCTACGTCTGTATATTTCCATAAACTCACGTTAATATGTTACCTAAAGACTTATGTTGATTGTCCATGTAGAATAATGTTAAATCATTCTCAAAGATTGATGATGATGATTCTTGAAAATTTATACAGATTGATTATTGAGTTACTACATATACACGCTCAATGAAGAGTGTAACAACTGGTTAATTGTGATCAACCAACATATAGAGATCTTTCTCTCTTTTGAGAGAGTGTACAACAATATCTTGTAATCCATCTTCTAGTCATTGGCTATTATAAATAGATGTCTATGGAGAAGCATTTAAAAACTACCGACTCTAAAAACATAACAAAAGTATAATTAACAAAACCTTTTAACGGCAAGCTACAAAAACATTACAAGGTCCACATACTGTAAAATACAAGATCATGCCACTGCCTTCATCTGACTACTCTACTCTGCGGTCTGTTCAACATTAATTTTGTATGAATTCTGTCAGGATTTCTAGCTATTGCCTCTCAACATATTTTGATCACAGGTATTACTCAATTATCATGATTTACGTTAATGATATCTTGTTAAGGAACTTCCCATCTCCTGTAATGCAATGACGAAGATAAAGAAGATAGAAAGACACCCTTCCATTGTTTCACTCAAAATAGTGATGATAAAAGCTGTTCCGGTTTGGTGCTACGTGAAAGCAAATGATGGTGGCATCTCATAAACAGGAAGAAAATCACAAAAAAAAACTTTTAAGCAACTTGAGACCTCGACTACAAAGCAAAATATTTAACTTGGTTTCCTCATATTCCGGCCAGCACGGATCACTTCATCCACCAACAGTAATTGGGAAGCAATTACAGGCCTGAAATAATAAAAGTATTTATTACATAATTCTAACAGTGCCAAAGCAGCAGATAAAAAATAGTGCAATTGTAAGAATTGTCAAGAAATCCACATACCCAGAGTTTATAATTTGTCGTTTTACCGAGTAGTTGTCAAAGATGCCCTCCATGTGTGGATCGATTGGTTCTCCAGTGTACTGATTCAGACCCACAACATTACCTCTGTCGTGCTCTCCCTACATAACAATTTAAATTAGATTTAGTTGCTCTAATAAATGATGCTAGCAAAATAGAAAAAGATGGAATATGGCAAGTAATACCGTGAGAGCAATGATAACGTCTTGCGTATCTAGGCCAGAATTCTCTGCTAGCGTCTTGGGCACGACCAAAAGAGCATCAGCAAAGGCTTCAACGCCAAGCTGTGCACGCTGATAGAAATAACAGATTCCACACTTAGGACTCAGATGCAACGCTTAGGACGAGAAAAAGGTTTCAGTTGAGCTGAAATTTGGACATGTGACTTACCCCTTGAACAGTTTTCTTCACATTATTTATGAGGTGCTGCCTGGCTGCAATCTCAAAAGCACCTGCCCCCTACAAGCACAAACAAAACCACAACTTAAGCATTATTGAATCTGAACCAATCTTTTAACAGAATCTGCACTCAGAATAGAAGTAACAAATCTTCAAGGAGCCAGCCGAGAGAAGCTGATCTCGTGTTTATATTAGACTATTAGAGTTAGTAGAAAAATCACAATTCCAAGTTGAAATTCATCTACAATTTTTTACTTCTTTCATACTTGGGCTAAAATGTAACCGCTTCATATCTTTTCCTTTCACGTACAAGACAACAGACTAACCCAACTACAGTTTGGCATTAGCCTTCACAGCTTTTACCTATTAAATAACTCTAAATACATGATAACGGTACCAAAATTAACTGTCATCCTGTCTTACATTACTATAATACAAGCCCACGCTTAACTTTTTTTGCGAACTGTGACGACTGCTCAAGGAATTAAGTGTATGGATGATTCAATTTAGGCCATGCCTATTGACACCCTCAATTATAACAGGATCTTAATGTTGCAAGGAATGTCGATATTACTGGCCTAATTTGGCAATGAGCTTATTCTAAGAATTACTTTCAGGAACATTCTTATGACATTCATTTAAGATATGTATTATAACCACCTAATAAGCACACAGACAACCCAAACTATGTCTATGTCATGTCAGACATGACAATGACACTTCAAAACAATAGGACATGCCAAAATTGGGGCCATGTCATATCTGCGCCCCTGCAACAAATGGTAGAAAATAAGGAACAACAATCAACATCTCAAAAAAAATGTTATCATTCGAGTCTTCTCCCTTCAGAACTGTGTCAGCTGTGGGCACAAGAAAGTCCACAAAAGAATTGGTGAAATTTACGCTTGGTTGTCAGCCCTCTAAGGAGCTATGAGAATGTGAGACCCATGCCATAAACCTAGACAGCGAGGTGGCAGGTAGGTAGACCCACCTTTCAGCTCTGCAGTTTTATCTCATATTAACCAAGGAGCGTCATCCAAGTTCCCCTAAACTATAAAAAGTCTAGTCAAAGAGGTAAGATGCAAAGGAACAATAATACAAGTGAAAATCTTCTTTAACATACAACTTACATGGATTACTCTATAGCATAGTTTAGAAATTCACTTCCCCATCAAGCGTAAAGAGAATTTTACATCCAATCTGATAAGCATCATCACAATTCATTATATATAAAACAAATATAGATTGAGGTTTAACATATAAATCTACAACAACAACAAAAAGCCCTATCCCAAATCTTTGGGCTCGGCAGGTGTAAGATAAATCTAAGGATGAGAACAAGAACCACACAGATAATAAAATTTCATCAACATAAAAGTAGTTAAGCAACAGTAAAACCCAACACTTAAAAAAATGACATAGTATGGATCTAGCTACAGAAACTCAATATCAAAAGCCAAGAAATATGTTAAAAACCAAGAGACTGTATCAACTCAAGGAGGTGTCTTAATTTGGGTAAGCTAACTTTAGTGCTTCAAAGTTCAAAGTTAATAAAAATAAGAAACAACAAAAATAACATGAACATAAAGCCACATAGGCAATGAATGATAAAAATAATCTCTAAGTTATCATCTGAACAGTGCAGACAATGAATAAAAAGTCACAGAGACACTGAATTATCAAAAGATATCTCACCAAGATTACAGCCTCATCTTCGATTGTATTTTTGACGGATCTAAGACCATCACGAACAGCATCCTTAATTTGTGCAATGGTATGATCATTAGGTCCTGTAATACAAAAATGGTGATAAATATAATTCTTTTATGTTAAGAAAAGAGATTTGCATAAAATATCGGTTGTTGGTACGAGTGTGCAAATAATATGAGACGAGAGATAATTTTAACCTTTAATCAAGATAGTACAAGAATGAGGATTTTTCACATTTTCCACAAAGGTATATTTCTCTTCCCCTAAGACGTGCTCATAAACAAGTCCAGCCCAACCAAGGCAATCTTCAGTCAAATTCTCAACAGAATTGACAGGCTCCCCACCACAGGCCAACACCAGTCTTTCCATATTTCTTCTCTTTGCTCTTCGAAGAGCAACTATCTGTAAGCACAATCATATATGTAAGCTAAGTCAAAGTTAATAAAGCCAACTAAACAGTTTATATAGAAAATGAACTAGTGTTTTTACTTTTTAAGCTATGCTGTATTAACTTCAGGGGGATGGAACTCGAGTTACTCAAGAATGCTTCAAAACCACTTGAGGGGACGCAAATGAAGATTGCTTCTAAATTGAAGCACTTGAATGTGTAGATAATGAAATTATTGTGAAAGAATATGAGACAGCAACCGAGAAAATCTCTCAACCACAGGAATTCCAAGCCCCTTTATGAAGTGGTTTACCACCCTTTAATCGAGGTTCAAAAACTAGGTTTCAAACCATTCCTATATCAGTCGGTTTCTGCAGTTCCAGAGGAGTTCCGACTAGAAACAGCCACACCAAATTGGTTTTGGCAGATACTTAATACCCTGCTTTAAATACATACATAGGGATAAGGGAGTTCAGAATAAATTTAATCATGATATATTTTATCGGAGACATTAGATTAGTGTTTTAAAAACCGGTTCGACCAGGAACCGGTATTCACACCGGTTCAGTCTGTATAGCTGAACTGCTCAAACAATTGAACCGCTACAACCCAGATTAACCCGTTCGTTCGAACCGGTCTCCCGCCAATGGTTCAGCCTAACCGAGCGGTTCAATGGAAAAACATTTAAATTCCATAATTTTGATTCCAATAGGAATTGAACCCTGATCTTTCAGGATACATACACAATTATTAACCACTGGGCTGCAGATTTATTGATGTCAAAGTTATGTTCCATCTATTGAGAAATTCCTATAATGCATAAGGTTTTAAGTTCAAGGAAACCTAACTATAGTCTACTCATTTGATGTGAGAATAACACTTCATCTGATTTTTTTTAAAATCTGTGTTAGTCAACACTTCATACATTTTTGTTAGTCAACACTAGCATATTTTGTTAGCATGGTTTTGACCTATATAACAAAAGCACACTAGGTTCTGTTCCAATCAAACTTAATATTTGTATTTCATGTCTATCTAATTTAAAATATAAGAGAAAAAATTAATTTAATGTAGCTTTTCATACAAACTAATAGTAGCAATATATGAGGTAGGTAACTCTTGATCTTCTTTCTTATGTACTTTTCAATTACTTTTTTGTAAAATTATGGTATGATAATATATAAAAATGATTAAGTTTCAACAGTATATTAATCAATAATAATATAAATATTAAATATAGTTTTAAAATTTAAAATTAATTATACGTCAGCATCTTTGAACCAAACAGTTCAACCATTCGGGATTGAGCTACAGGGTTGATGGTTGAACCGGTTTTTAAAACATTGCAATCAGATACAAGTCTGAAACCAAGATAAGAATTTAACCCAAAGTGCATTTTCCACTAAAATTATTGTAGCTAGATACAATCTTCACATGAAGAAATTTAAAACATTGAACAATGGATGTTAGTGATCTAGTTTTCCACGACACATGAATAGTATGATCTCCAAAAGCTGCTATAATAAATGACTCCTAAAGAATCTATCCGGTACAGGCTTTTGCTTGTCTCACGCATGAACAAAAACCTATAAATGGAAGAAACATAAGCTAGAAAAGGAATGCAAAAAAAAAAAAAATCAAACACCAAGATGAAAACACATGCATGAATAGGGGCTCTAGATGGAACATAATAAGATAGAAATTAATTGTGCAAAATACAACATTTGAAGATATTTTCACAAACTAGCACAAATACAGCAGAAGCCCTAATATAGCCTAAAAACGGCATTCAGAAAATATATTTATAATTAAATGTAAGTGGATGTACAGGCAATACATAGCTCCTAATTTTTTTACATTAAGGGTACTACATACAATTATATAACACCAGATGCAAATTGGAATCCCATAAAGAAAATAAATTAAATAAGTACATGATCGGACTACTAACCCCTGCTCTTGCTAGGAGGTCCAATGATGGTGGATCAATCCCCTTTTGATTGATCACCACAAAGTTTTTGTCAGTGCCTGAACAAACCTGCAAACAGAAAATCAATGCCGCTGTTACAAGTGGAAAGTACTTGTTAAAAGAATGGATATTAAAGTGCATCAATTTCCTACCTTCTCCTTTAGCTCAATGATTTTCCTAACTCGCTCATCAACTTGACGCCTTTCGGCAGCAACCATTTTTTCTCGTTGATCCGCATTCGAGTAGAAAAAACCTGCATTTACCTCACTGAGGAAAAGATTTATTAGTTCAGCATAAATGAGTACGCAGCCATTAAAAGCTCAGGTACCAGCTCGTCCTAGAAGGTGCAAAAGTGACATGTTCAGTTGCAGAAGGAAAGTTTGAAATATAGCTTACCAACAGTCGACAAATATTTACCAAACACAAGCAGTGAAACATATTTTTTTATAATATCTAGTGTATTGTCTGATACAACCAAAAAAAAAAATCCAAATCCTTCAAATAATAAGGGTTTGGAAGAAAGGGACACATGGCTTCATCAAGGGAACACACAGAAGTTGGCACCCCCACGAAAAAAAAAACACACACACACACACGCAGAAGGAAAAAGGTCATAGCTGGTTAAAGAATGCGAAGCAAGAGGGCCGTATTTACTTCCTATTCTAGATCTACTTTAAGTTACTCCCATATGGTGCAATATCCTGCTCCGCGAAGAAACATTATGCTAAAGTTCTAGACGGATCAGACAGATGGGATACAAGTTATGTTGGGAATCGAGATGCTTGGTGTGATGATACAACCTTGCTTAACTTGGCCGAGGAAAATATTTTATGGAGCATGGTTCGAGGGTATGGTTATGCAAAGTTAGAAGACTATGCATTGCGTCAGATCATTCTTGAAGGATAGTAGGCATTTGTGGGATTGAGCCATGCAGGCTATATTCATATATGTGAGTGGATCTGTCCATTCTCCTCTACTCCTTCATGCCCTAATAAAATGATACTAGTGTTACCTCATTATGTTTCATTTCTAAATGCTACTCTAGTCCACGTAAAAATAATGATGCCTCATATTCAATGTTGTTGTAACCAATGAAACACATGAATGTTAATTACTAGCACTATTGACACAAGAATGCGGTAGATGTAAATCTTACATGAGAAAAAAAAGTAATATTGTGCAAACTATTTTACATGCTTGTAATACTAAAAATAGAACATTGAATATATGTACAGTGGAAAGTGTATCGGTGCACAGTAACTATGAAGGAAACGCTTCATATAATCATATGTGAGTATATAAATGTGGTTTGGTACCACCAGGCCACGAGAAGGTCTGTATGTTGGGACCTGCAGGTCACCAACCGGAATGAGAAATGAGTAGAACAAGAAATGTCAATAATATGAATGCTTTACTTACAATTATTTACCGTGCAATTTATGCTTTAATATTTCATTGCATAGATATTGCATGGTCATGGACAACTTGTGCACAAGGTTTGGTAAGTTTTCTCGAACGAGATGTACCGGGACACCGGGATCGTTCGGCCCAGGAGGAAACATAGTGCTTTGGTAGCACTGGATATAAACGAGACATTTATTGGGGATCGCAACCTCATGAATGGCGCTTCGTATGCCCTTCGAAGTCCTATATGGCATGTCCCTCGTGGTACGAGAATTATATCACCAATGACCCTCATGCAGTTAGAATGCATACTGACGAGAACATTTGTGCAGGCTTAACATATCTCAGTAAGAATGATTCATATTGCTTATGCTATGACTAATCCTTATTTTGCAGAGATAAGACATGTGGGCTGTTGGTAAGAATCATTGATGGGCAAGGCGATATGCAATGTCCTTCATATATTCACATTGTACTGCTGAACTTTTAAACATGATTTTACTATGCTGCTAGAGAATATGTATACTGCCAAATGAACTTAGTCCGCAATAGCAAGATCGCATATTTAATATGCATGCTCACATGACTACTTGGCGTTGGTTTAGGTGAGTGGACTAGTTTCTGCTCAACGATACGCGATATGTACTGACACACATTTGTGGGCATCCCCAGGTACTCAGATTTTGGGAGTGGCTGAAACTGTCCCGAGACATCGAAGCATTGTTAGGACGCACATAAGCTCTTCTTCCAAAGGATGTGGTATTCTGCTATAAAGGACATAATGCATGGAACATTGTATTTCAGTTGATCAGTGAGTTTGTAAGCCAAGTCAGCAAATATGAATGTAAACCAAAATGGCCAAGTATCAGTTGTAACCAAGAGCTTTGTAAATTGTTGTAAGACATATTCCAATATATGCCTTTCAATATATTCATTGGAACTTCAATTTGTCTGTTTATTTCTGCTACAATATCAATGTTTCTAAGATACACTATTACTTGTCTATCTTCTTGCCTTGTACAAGTGTAATCTAGACTTTTACGACATCACATCCGTGGCTACTTTCGGTTCTTCGGAATCGGGTTCTTCGGAATCGGGACGTGACATATGGAGCCGCCTTTCTTCGCCATCCAAAGAACTAAATTTTACTGCTGCTAGCCTGCTATACGCCTATATTGTATAGCATACCAAGGGCTATGGCAGCCTCAATTTGGAGAATGACACTTGCTTCCTTAGCTAGAAATCTATGATCAAGTTGCAAAAGTAATACCTTAACAGTGGTGAAGGTTTTGCTAGGCTGGCCTATGATGGAATGATCGTTCCTCATCTTTTAGGTTCAATAGCCGCATGATGCATAAAAATATGGGTTCTACCTAAGTTGTTAAAGGCGTGCCTGAGGCACAAGGCTATAACCTCAGCACCTCAGTACATATTGAACGAGGATCCCTTTGTAAGGCACGTGCCTCCTGGAGCCTTATGGTGAGGCTCATTCCCAATTGAGGTGTGCCCAACACATATAGTGAAATTCTAATTTCCTTTTATATGTTGTATTTTACTAACCAACGGATTTGGTTTAATTGAGCATGGACCACCATTGGAGTTATCCCTTATATGCCTTTTAAAGAGAGAAGTTGAAATGGCTCCTCCCTTATAGAAGAAAAGAGAAAGGGGGGGGGGGGGGGGGGACCTGAAGTCTTCTTCATGCTCTGTCTTACGTCTGAAGCCTCCCACAGTTCCCAGTTCTCACTCAAACTTAAACCATCGGATTTCTTTTGCTTTATTTTTTCATTTTTTTTTTCAATATTATTATTAATTATTATTTTATTTCTCTTTTCTTTCTTCCTCTTTCTTTCTTCTGACATACCCCAATGTTTATTTTACACCCTTTGCGCCACGGTGTGCCTTTCGCCTTTGATAACTTTGTTGTAATAGTAGCAATTTGATAGTACTCCAAGAACTCCTAAAAATATATCATATTTACGATATTAGGCATACACCAGAAACATAACTAAGTCAGATCATGAATAAAAATCTTCCTCAAACAAAACATAACAGCATTCCAAACAATAAACAGATGATGAGAAGCATTTCAATAAAAAACTCGTACCTCTTTTCATACTCCAAAGAAACATTGCAAGTCAAGATATAACAGTTTTCCACCCTCCGCTTCATGTCAGGATGACGAGAACCGTGATCAAGAACAAGACCCTCAACCTAACACAATAAAAAGAAAGATGTAGCTGAGGAGCCTATCTACTAAGAACAGCAATTTTAAGAGGTGGTAGATGATTTCGTAAATAAAAAAATTCCTTGTCTATATTTGGTTCACCTAGGATTTGGGAGTGTTCAGCCATGGGAAACCTCAGTTGAAACTGAGACCTGAAGCTAGCAGTCCGTTTGACAAAAAAAAGGTATTCTTCAACATATAGATATTACAAAGAGAAATACAATTGGCAAGCGGGTCGGAGGAGCGCAACTACTTAAGAGAGTCTAAAGTTGGAAGTGTGATGGAATCATGCACTAAAAAAAAATTCATTTTTATTAACTATTGTTATCAAAATTTATAGATACCTTAATGTTTATTAGAATTTATAAAGTAGAGTTCAAAGTAATAGAAATATCATTCAGATGGTGATTTTTATGATGTCAAGGTAAATAATTCTTAGTTTTTTGTTACTGTGATGAACGTGTAACAAGGTAGTCAAAGGCGCAAGGCGCACTCGAGGCGCAAAGGGTCCATATCACCCAAGGCGCAAGGCTCACTTAAGGCGCGTGCCCGAGCGAAACGAGACACAATATATATATATATATATATATATATATATATATATATATATATATATATATATATAACCAAATAACATACTAAAACCAACAAAAACATGTTATAACATAGCCAAGTGAACTAACAGAGCAACAATAGCAATAACAGCCAATAAAACTAACAAGAGTTTGTATTCTTCATACAACGCTTTTAGTAAATTTTAGTTTTTTCAATTCAATTGTAACAACTTTGGCATCCGTAGAAAGGACTACCTCCCTTCCACTTGTATGAGGAAAGGGTCATCTCTATGCCCCAAAGTTTTTTGTATAAATATATCTATAAAAGAACAAAAAACAAAAAAAATAAGACGCACATTTTCTTGGTCGTGCCTCGGTAAAAGGCACACCTTAGGCGCGCCTTTGGTGCGCCCAAAGAAAAGCGCCTCGCCTGGTGAGGTGCAAAGGCGCAACTGCTGCGCCTTTCAGCGAGGCGCGCCATAGGCGCGCATTTGACAACCATGACGTATAATAAAAATTCTCCAACTTTCTTTCCAAAATTTGTCGTCTTTTAAAATTACGGTCCTGTTATGGGAAGCACCCCCGTCGCCAGAAAACGAACTCCCATCGACAGAAAAACAAGCTCCCAAGTAAGAATCACCGAATCGAGATTCTTAAAGAGACCTCCTAGGAGTTTCTGGCTTCTAAGATTGGCATCAAACAAACTAATTATCCATCCATATCATGAGAATTGTTATTCATTGTCAATCAACAAATTATGAAATTAATAAGATTCATAGGTACAATCAAGTGCCAAGCTAGTGAAACAAGTGATCAAGGAGTAGGCAAGCCTGGCCACAACCCAAAATATCATGATCGAGGATTTCACATAAGAGGAGAATTTGAGTGCATTTCACCAGTTAGGAACATGTTATGCATAGTGGTACTAGGTCACTGGACCAAATCACTGCTATTATGGGGACTTGACCAGGCAGTATGAATGAAACTGACTTTAGCCTCATGGCAACCATATAGCTCCCGTAAGTAAATTAAAAGACCAAATGTAAGATTCAATAAAATGCTTATTCTATCCTCTCAACAAATTGTTTAGATTCAATAAAATGCCCAAAAATCCAATGAGTTTCATGGGATTAACATGCAAACTGATCAAGAAATATCACCTTTCTATATTTTACCTGGTCTAGAAGGACTTGATTGTTAGCTTTTATATTGTTAATGACCTTGCCACTGCACCACACTCCATACTAACGGTGAGAGCTGACTTAAATATTATATTATTCCAACATGCCTCTGCAGGTCGAATGCCCAATTTATAAGCCGGGAGCTAGATTCACACAGTGGTATAATTTTTATAAATCCGCTTAAAATGCCCACCACAGGGATTTGACCAGGGTTGGTTTGAATCTGATACCATGTTAAGTCGTTGCACTGCACCAAAACTCCAGAATCGTGGAGAGGGTTAAGAGTTGAATATTTATATTGTTCAACATATGATGACCAGTAGCATTGTATATGTGAGCTTACCAGATCATGTTCTGCTTATGCAAGTCTTAATGCCTATTTTGAGGTTATATATATAATTACGAGTTTACACGTATTGTACAGGCGAGACACGAGCGCAAAAATTCTCAAAAAATAGTGGCAGTTGTTTTGACCCAAAACCATCAAAATTCCACAATTGCTCAAACCAAGACAGACAAAAATGACCTAGTTTGAGACAGAATTTAAAATCACAGATTCAACACTACTGGCACAAACCAATAATTGATTCCAAACTATGCTACGTGATCCATTCAACCCGTAACCCCGTAGACAAGGACCAAAATCCTCTCATAAATCAAAACCTACCTTAATGAATGACAAATGCCAACAAGGACAAAGTAACATGTGAACTGTCAAAGATACATAAAAGCAGATCTTGCAAGGAAAAGTTACCAGTCTAGTATCAACGTCAAACTTATGGCGCATGTGCATTATCTCCACCATAAACAAATCAATAGGCTCATCAGGCTTGCGGATACAGAGCACCTATCCATGAAAAGGTAAATATTATTCAACACAAAATACAAAAAAAAGAAGTGATATAGTTTGTGGGCAGAACGATCACGCATCATAACTAAAGGGTGATGATTGATGAACCATATAAGGTATCTAATAAGAACATTGCATCAAGAAAGATGCATGCCAAACTCATAACGGCTACAAAGTATCTTAAACATCACTCACATGTATAATATTTACGAAAACAAAACAAAAATTCTGAAATGGTAGAATTGATAGCCTAAGAGAACATACAACAAATAAAAGAGTTGTAACTAAGAGACTAAGTGAGATGAGTTCAAATCTACATGGTGGTGGAGATAACCAAAAAAGTATTGATTAGAAGACATGCACTAATCCTAGTCATCAAACAAAACAATATTAGGCATACAAGAAAACAGAAACTAATAAACAGTTCTTTTTAGCCAATGAGAAGCAAAAAAAAGTTCTTTTTTACATTTTAATGGTAGATGAATGATTAACCACTCTTAACACATAAACTCTCAATTAAGCTTCCAAGAACTTATCAACTAATTTACAGCAAGGATAATAATAACTAGATCTCCAATTTCACGGAACTATCAAGATGAGTTTCATAAGACCTACAGTAACTGCTGACAAATTCACTCAGAATAGATCATATATACAGCCAACTCAATAGTTTATAATGTTACCTCCCTGACAAGACCTTTTACAAGAATACTATCTCAGATGGTAGCCTGATCAAATGAGATTATTGAAAAATATTAAACCTACTTTCATGTTTCAGACATTTGATTTCTTAACAATGGCTAAAATGCAAGAAACGAAGCACAACACTGTGAATAATATTGTGCCACTGTAACTACTAATTAATAACCTCTGCCTAATACAAGTACACATAGTTTGTTCACATAATAAGCACCCAGTTGCACTTCCAAGAATGGTAATAAAAATGGTACCGCCATTGTTATCTAGTTGAAGTACCCCAAATAGCTATTCTGTACAAAATAGTCTTTTGCAACATAAAATGACTAGTGCAAATATTGGTACAAATCTGAATCAGAATGAGCATGTTGGTGTCCAAATATCATGCACAAGAACCTTCTTTGCTCGACTAAGATGAAGAACAGCGTCAAAAAAATGTATAGCTGTAACAGTATAAGTTTCAGACGCTGTAACTGTACAAGTTCCAGACCAGCATAATAATGGACTAGATTCTACAACACGGGAGGAAGAGATCGAAAAGTAGAAATGCTAGCTTACTATATAAAAACCTAGTAACATCCAAGACACAAGACTGATAACTTAGGGAGAAGCATTACATTTCAGGAGGTTGTCCACATAGGGTTGTTTATGTTTATCTGTCTAGTGCAAAATAATAAATAAAAGGATTGAAAACTCGATATCAGTATCATAACAATATCAAACAACGTGAGAAAAGGTATTTACAGTATCATAACAATATCAAACTCTCTCAGTGACAACAGTAATATGCCAGTTCTGCTCAATATGTTCCAATTACCCAGCTCCCTTCCATTCAGCTAGTAGACTCATTTGGAAACTTAAGCCTCGGGTATCTTAATGGTTGTAGATGCCGTCCAACATGTCTGTCGACGTAGATCTAGTAGGAAAGCGACACAAACTTTTATTAAAAATTGTATCGTCATTTTTCATACCCGACATATCGGGTTCAACCGAATATATCACCTGACACAGGCCAACATTAACCTGAATCAGGTTTCAACTTTCAAGTGATCAAAGAGTTGAGATGTAGGTTTTTTCAATAACTTTGCCAGCTAGCCCAAAAATATCCCTCCCTCCCTTAGAACTTAGAAGCCAGAAGCGGGAGCTGGGACGGATGCAGGAGCATGGACGGAAGCGGGAGAACGCGATTACTTAGAAGAGTCTAAAGTTGGGTGCGTAATAGAAGCGTAAGCTAATAAATTTTTTATGTTTATTAATTATTGTTATCAAAACTTATAAATATCTTAATATTTATTAAAATTTATAAAGTTCGGTACAAAGTAACAGAGAGATCATTCGCATGTTGATTTTTTATGATGTCAAGGTAAGTAATCTTTATTTATTTTTGGTACTTTGATAAACTTGTATTATTTTTTTCTAACTTTCTTCCGAAAATTTATGTCCTTTTTTAAAATTATGGTCATATTATGGGAAACGTTCCGGTCGCCGGAAAAACGTGCTTCGGTCCCCGGATAAATGAGCTCCAAGCTACCATCGTCGGAAAAACGAGCTCCCAAGTAAGAATTGACGAATCGAGGTTCTTACTGAGATTTGTTGACCTCCTACAAGTTTCTAGCTTCTAAGCTCCCGCCCTGAGAGAAAGAGTCTCTCTCTCTCTCTCTCTCTCTCTATATATATATATATATATATAGGGTAATGCTATAGAACCAACCGGGTGGTTTCATATTATAGAACCACCATATATTACATTGATTGGATTGAGATTGAGTGGATGAGATTAAAAGGTGTGGATCCCACCAGCTTTTAATCCCAACCATACAATCCAAATCCAACCAATATAACATAGGATGGTTCCATAATATGAAACCATCCGGGTGGTTTTAGATCATTTATGTGTGTGTGTGTGTATATATATATATATAAGGTAGGTAAAATTTCAAGATTAAGTTCTTATATACAAAGTAAAATTAGCTTTTAGGAAATTGAAATGGTACGCATATTTTTCGTACTAATTTAAATTTTTATATACAGAGAATTTTGGGAGAGTGGAATGATCTCCAAATTTTATTTTTGAAAATAAATTGTAAGATAGCCATTTAGTACAATTAGTATAATGTTTGTGTCTACGTCTATATATATATATAGTCTGATTAATGTATCCTATATTTTAATGTCCCTGACATCCGACATGAACCTAATATCTACAACCTTGGGTATGACCAACCAGGGTAAAACTGCCACTTGGCCCCCTTCACTGCCGTCATGTGGACTATCTAAGCCTCCCCCCCCCCCCCAAACAGTCAACGACCAAGTGTGATATGTGGACTAACTACCTACACCCCTTCTTTCACAGTCGAGGTCCATGCTTGACTTGCTTACTGATATCTCTTCATGGGAGACAACTTTACAGTCCTCACTAGAAACAAGTTTGGCTTGAACCACGCATGTGTCCTCTATAATAGTAATTGTTGTTGTAATGCATATCAATATAAATAGACATGAGATGCAATCTAGGATTTTATGTCCTTGCAATCTCCTTTCTCATACTCTCTTCTCCTACTTCTCCTTCTCTATCTCCAAAAAAAAATTCGGTTGTTTTTTGTCTATTTTTCATGATTCACCTTCCGTCGTTCGTTGTTCGTGGTCGTACGTGGTTCGTTTATGAGATCTAGGGTTTCTATAAACCTCCGTAGGTAGTTCGTCGTCGGTTGTGGTTCGTTGTGAGATCTAGGGTTTCAGAGATCTCGTCTTTCTGTTGCAACTGCAAGTATGGTGGGGACCGAATCTTCTGGCGAGATTAATAGTGCTAGTGGTGGTAGTAACGGAGGTGGTTCTCCTTTTACTGTTATTCATAATGATGAATTGGAAAAGTCGATTACAGCGGTGAAACTCAATGGTGCGAACTACATTGCTTGGTCCAAGTCTATCAAAGTAGTGTTGAGGACGAAGAAGAAGTTGAAGTTTTTGACGAAAGAACCCCCACCTGAAACGTCCACCGAGTATGAAGATTGGATGAGTGCAGATGCATATGTTATGTCGTGATTGTGGCATAATATGGAACCGCACATCGCTGCTAATGTTCAGTGATGTGAATCAAGCAAACAGATTTGGACATCTCTAGAAGAATCATATTCAAAGAAGCGGAACGTTGTCCGTATTTATGAGTTGTACGAGTTATTGTTTAATACAAAGCAAAATGGGAAGCCTGTGAATAAATATATGGCTTCAAAGAAGGCTTTGTGGGAGGAACTGCTACAATATCATGTTACTACTGATTTGAAGGAACCTCGGAGACAGAAGGAAGAGTTTCATGTTTCACTTATTCTAGCCGGCTTGAAACATGCGCTCGAATCTTATAAAACTCAAATCCTTGCTTGAGAACAGTTACCTACAGTGGCAGATACTTTTTCCCGTCTCAATCGTTCCTTTTTATGACAGAGTTCTGTGGTGCCGAATACTGACTCTTCTACCCTAGTTTCTAGTGCTGCTGGTCGTGGTGGTGGATGTGGTAGTGGACGTAGCGGTAGAGATGGTGGTCGTAGTTTCGATCGAGGAGAAGGCCGTGGTGGTAGAGACAATGGTCATGGTGGTGGTCGTGGTGTTGGTCGTAGTCAACCACGAAAGTGTAACTATTGTGGAATGTTTGGTCATGTCGAAGACTATTGTTGTGACAAGTGGGGCAAACCAGAATATGCACATCAAGTGCATGATGAAAATATGCAGTCTCAGGTCACCACTTCTGCTCCTAGAGATGATACTTCTGGTTTCAATCAAACTTCAACGTCTGATACCTCATCTCCATCTGAACAAATCCTCTAGAAGTTGAAACCACCTCCCAACCTACTGCAACCATGGCACATATAGGCAATCATGCTTTTGTGCCAACCCAGTCACCATCCACCTCTTGGGTCATCGACTCAGAGCAAGTTCTCACATGTCTGGTATAACCTCTCTTTCATAATCGTAGTCCCATGAAACATAATATTATCTTGGCTGATGGGTCTACTCGTCTTGTGCTTGAAAAATGTGCCATTCATCCTACTCAATCACTATCATTATTTGATTCATTATATGTGTTTAATTTTTTATTTTATTTGTTATATGTGAGGCAGTTAACCAAATTTCTTCAATGTTTTGTGATATTTTTTTCCAATTCATGTGTTTTTAGGACCTCAGGACGAAAAAGATAATTGGTTCGGGACATAAAAAAGATGAACTGTACTACTTGGATCTACCTGGAAAGGCTTTCACATCTGTTTCTTCTCCGTTGCAGTGGCATTATCGTTTAGGACATCCGTCTTTGGCTAAATTGCGTCAAGTTATTCCTAGTTTGAGTCATGTTTTTAGTCTCCAATGTGAGACTTGTCGTAGTTCCTTTCCTCGTCCTAGTAACTGTCGTCAGTTAGAGCCTTTTGATCTTGTTCATTCTGATATTTAGGGTCCATCTAGAGTCAAAAGTCCGAAAGGATTTCAGTTTATTGTTATTTTTATTAATGATTATTCCATAATGACTTGGTGTTATTTAATGAAAGAAATATCTGAGTTTCCAAATGTGTTATCTGCCTTTTATAATGAAGTCTATATTCAGTTTGTTAAAACGTATCAAAATTCTACGTTCTGATAATGCTTTGGAGTATACTCAAATTTCTGTGAACAATTTATGAGTTGATCAATGTATGATTCATCAAACCAGTTGTGTCCACACCTCTCAAAAAATGGTATAGCCGAACGTAAACATCGACACATTTTAGATGTGGCTCGAACTCTCATGTTCAATATGCATGTCCCTAAACAGTATTGGTAGATGTCGTTCTTACTACATGTTATCTAATTAATCGCATGACATCATCTGTATTAAATAACAAAGTACCATTTTTCATGTTACATACAGATGTCGCACCTATTTTCTTACCTCCTCGAGTGTTTGGGTGTGTCGCTTTTGTTCATAACTTGGAACCTAATCGAGATAAATTGGCTCATAGATCTCTGAAGTATCTTTCTTGGTTATCCTCGTACTAAAAAAGGTTATCGTTGTTACAGTCCACAGTCACGCAAGTATTATGTCAGTGCGGATGTTACATTCTTTAAGTCTACCCATTTCTTTCCTTCAGGAGACCGTTGTATTCCTTTTACAACAGATTTGATATCTTCCATACCATTTCTGGTCATTCCTGAATCAGTTTCTGTCCCTATTTCCCCTTTACAGGTTTATTAGAAATCCAAGGTTAGGCCAGTGGTTCTGCAGAATTCAGTCCTCAATCAATCAACTTCCGTGCCTGAGATTTTTGCTCCCATCACCACAGATCCAGATGATCTTTCCATTGCTCTCAGAAAAAGAAAATGTCTTTGTACCACAAAGAATAAACATCACATTTCTAACTATGTTTCATTACACTGTGCATCATCTTTTCATGTATTTGTTGTTTCATTGTCTTCTATTTACATTCTCAAAACTTACAAGCAGGCTATGTCATATTCTGGTTGAAAAAATGCAATAGATGAGATGTATGCTTTACATAAAAATCAGACTTGGGAGCTTACATCACTTCCTGGTGGGAAGCAGACAGTGGGTTGTAGATGGGTGTACACTTTTAAGTATCATCTCGATGGTTATGTTGTGCGCCTCAAGGCACGGTTGGTTGCCAAAGGGTATACTCAGACATATGGTGTGGATTATATGGACTTTCTCTCCAGTGGCTCAGCTGAATTCAGTTCGAATTCTTATTTCTGTGGCAATTAATCGTCAATGGTCTATATATCAGCTGGACATAAATAATATTTTCTTGCATGGTGACTTACAGGAGAAGAATTATATGGATCAACCACTGGAATATGTTGTAGCAGGAAATAAAAAACTCGTATGTCGATTGAAGGAAGCATTATATGGACTAAAACAGTCACCTCGTGCTTGGTTTGACAAGTTCAGTTCAGTTCTCATTCAGTATGGCTTTCGGCGTACCACATCAGATCATTCAGTATTTTGCCATTCTTTCTCGACAGATATTATCATGTTGATTGTTTATGTTGATGATATCATTATATATGAAAGTGATCATGATGGGATGGTAGACTTGAAGGCCTACCTTAGTCGTCAGTTTCATACTAAGAATTTTGGTCTTCTTCGATATTTTCTTGGAATCGAGGTTGCTCGATCTAAGAAGAGTGTGTATTTGTCACAACGAAAGTATGTTCTAGACTTACTCTCCAAGACTGAGATGTTGGAGTGTCGGCCAGTTGAGACTCCTATGGATTATCATGACAAGCTTGATGCTGACAGGAGAGAGCTATTTGAGGATGTTGGATATTATAGATGTTTGGTTAGCAAACTTATATATCTTACTGTCACTCGATCAGACATCACATATGCAGTTGTAGTTAGTCAGTTTATGCATGCCCCTCGACAACCATATTGGAAGGCTATCTCTCGCATTCTTCGATACTTGAAGGGTGCATCTGGATAGGGTTTGTTATACAAACCTTCCCAGTTGCTTACGGTGACGGGGTTCAATGATGCTGATTGGACAGACAATCACAGTGATAGGTCTACTTCTAGCTATTGTACGTTTGTGGATGACAATTTTGTCATGTGGCGTAGTAAGAAACAGAATGTTGTGGCTCGTTCTAGTGCAGAGACCGAGTATCGTGCGATGGCTCATACAGCTTCTGATATGATGTGGGTGGGTACAGTCTCTTCTTCATGAAATGGGGATTATGATTCATATTCCGATGAAGATGTAGTATGATAATCAGTCGGCAATGTTTATCACAAGTAATCCGATATTTCATGAACGCACGAAGCATATCGAGGTGGATTATCATTTTGTTCGTGATTTGTTGTTTAAGAAACAGATTGCGACTCCTTATGTTCGGTCAGAGGATCAATTAGGTGATATCCTCACCAAACCACTTGCTCGTGGTCCATTTTTTTATTTATGTAGCAAGTTGGGCATGTCTGATCTATATGCTCCAGCTTGAGAGGATTTTGAGTTATTTTATTTTGTTATTTATCTTATGAGGGTATAATTGTAATTGTGGGTGTATTGCATATCAATGTAAATACACATGAGATGCAACATAGAATTTTATGTCCTTGCAATCTCCTTTCTCGTATTCTCTCTTCGCCTACTTTTCTTATTCACTCCTCTCCATCTCCAAACTTCAACGTCTCCATTCGGGAAACTATTGACCACACGTCAATTATCTGCAAGTGTGAGAAGATGTTGATTAATATTAAACTTCTCCAACACCTTTTGTAACTCTACCATTACTTTATTGACATAATGGAGGAGGAAGCATCCACACGATGACAATCAGTGTGGTTTTTACATCTTTGGCTGGAAAGAAAATGTGGAGCTTTTAACCAGGAAAATGTCGTCCTCACCACCATTTTGTCTTCATTCTCTTTGAACAGGTCAGAGGAGTGATGCAGATTTGTGACAACTGGTGCTGGGTCCATATTAATTGTCAAGAGATACCAAAGACTTATCAATTGAGGATAAGAGAGAGAAATCCAAGATAGTCTAGACAGGTGCAACAGAGACCAAATATGCACCACAAATGATGCAACATTAGTTGAGGAGCTGCTACAAGCAGGGGTACACAATACCTTTAATTGAGAGCAAAAAAAAGGTTGGCTTTTGCCAACGTTAGAGAGGAGACAGGCCTTAACAGGCTGTGGAAGATGATGAATCAGGAAACTGGCCAAACAGATAAACGTGGTGTATTCATCTTTTGGCTCAGCTTGTTATTAGTTGTGTAAACTCCCCCCACCCACCCCACAACAACAAAAGATTAACTCTTGCTTCTAGACTGTATTTTGGCTCATTGTCTCAATGGAATATGGCAGTTTGCTGTCTTCATTTCAATAATATTTCAATTGTGTGTGCTTTTATATGCTAGAATACATTTCTCATAAGGTATATTAGTGCAGGGTTACCTTTTCTTTCTGAAAGACCACGGGACATAAGTTAATTGGACTTTTCCTCATGGACTTCAGGTAGCATATTAATACAATCATAGTTGTATGCAAGGCATAACTTCAGATAAAAACATCATTAACATGGATTTTTCCATGATTTGTTTACATGAAATAAATGGGAATAAATTCAACATGAGAAATACTTGCAAGAAGGCATTGCCTGATATGAGCACTAGAAGTAGGGTTTTGATTTGTGACTAATAGCAACTAGATACTTGGCTATTGCAAATTGCAAGAATTGATAATCACGACAAAAAGAATAAGACAAAGGTTAACAGATTGGAAAAACCCACACACAAACTTAGGTTAGACTCCAAGTTCAACAAGTAATCCTTACCGAATTAACAACAATTTCAGTCAATTGATCTGCCAGCGCTTCATATAACTGCATGAAAGGAAAAGTTCAAAAATAGTAAATACTAATATACAATACAAGGAAATCACATTACAAGAAGAGTTTATGCAGAAAATAGGAGAAAAGACGAGGTACTTTTGTCCGAACGGTCGTTCTTGCAACCATTTTCAGGATCTCTTTATCAGGTGTCTCACCCATCACAACAGGTGTCTTAAACTTCTCAAGAAACTCAAGGGTTGCCCTTTTAGCTATATCAAATCCATCAACCAATATACGTGGATGCATCCCTGGAACAGGTGACATATGAAGTAAATCACAATTTGTCCCCTCATGCCATTACATATGCAAATATAATGAAGGAAAAATCAATCTGAACTTAAATGGAAGACATATGCTACATAAGTAACAGCAGTGTTATCCTTTAGAGACTTGATGCATGTTTGCTACCAATCGTGAGCTAGAAGCGAAGAGATAACAGAAGGGCGCAGATATGGGGCGGAAATTATATGATCAAAGCAACTTCATAGGTAGATCATGAGAAGGAAAAAAGGAGGATAGTTGACAATGATGGCTATGATCTACTAATGACTGAATATTTCATGATGCAGATCCATAACATATTATTAAGGACCAGGTTGCATTGATAAGATAATCGTATAAAAATCAAAGTAGGAGAGTTAGAACTTTCATAATAAGGCTTCAACAACAAATTTACCGACCCATACTTTATGGATCATATTACGAAAATTGGGTAACAAACGAGAATCTAACTAAGACTTTACTATGTTGGCATGGAGGTATAACATATGGAAGAAAAGATAAAAACATCAACAGCTCTCTGAATAGCTGCAATAGCTTGGATATCTGTACAACAGCTTGGACATCTGTATAGAGAAAACAAACATGTATTGAAGTGGTAAAACGAGATATGATGGTTGCTAACAAATCAGGAGCTTGGAGATCCGTGTTGCACGGACACGAATATAACATAGTGACCGACACATACACAACACTCTTTTTGTTGTATCCTACTGTATTTTGGATTGACTGTCATGCTCTCGTCCAAGATAAAGACGACCACCATTTTGGAGTGCCAGTGCTTTCTAGTTGGAGACAAACATATATGCATCTTGGGATAGAACTTAAGCATTTGCTTTATGTTCCTTATTCACATTAAATTACGAATAAAAATACATCTTTACTCAAAATATGGGAAACCAAATCCATTTTCACTCACTGTTCTAAAAGGCGGTCTAGGAGGCCGCCTAGGCGCCTGGTGACCGTTCGTTGCCCGACTAGGCGTCCGCTTAGTCCCTCCCACTACTGACTATACATGTTCTGGGTTTTATAGACTTTTTCTGCAATTTTTAGTAGATTTTTTGGATTTTATTTATTTATTTTTGATCCGCCTAGAACTAGTCGGCCGCCTAGGCGCTAGGCGGCGGGTGCCCATCTGATTAGCGCCTAGCGCTTTTCACAACCGCGTTTCCACTACATCTCTAACAAATCAAACCCTATATTTTCAGTACCGATACATAGTAAACAACATGAGCCCTACACTCTAAACTATTGCAAAGAAAGGAAAACTACGAAACAAGACGAAATCACAGACCTTCGTCGATGCAGCGCTCAGACTGCTTCATGAGCTCCCCGATGAAGAGCACGGTCGACGTTGTCCCGTCACCGCTCGTGTCATCCTGTGCCACAGCCGTCCTCGCGATCATGATGGCCGTCGGATTCTGTATTTGCTGCACACACACAAAAAGTACAGAATCACTTCCACTCGAAAATTCCAAATAAATATCATAACTTCACTCCATTTTCCTAGATCAAGTACCATTTCTTTCAGGAGCGTGTTCCCGTCCTTGGTTAGCTTGATGTCTCCAGCTCCACCGACGAGCCTTGGAAAGAGAGGAAGTGATCGATCAGTAAAGAGAACAGATCAAGAAGGGTGGAGAGAGAGAGAGAGAGAAGGAAAGCTCACATTTTGATGGTTCCTTTGGGGCCGAGGTTGGTCTTGAGGACGTCCTGAAGGCCCTTCGCGGCGTTGATGTTCATGTGCAGCGCCGCCGACTTGTTGAGTACCTCGGCGTTTGGATTCAGCACTCGGAGAGACATCTTTGAGGGAGAGAAGAGCTGGACCTAGGGTTAGGGTTTTGAATGAGGGTTTTTAAGATCGAGGAAGAAGAAGAAGTAAAGAGAACGAGGTGGTGTGAGAAACGGTGGCTTCGAGAGTGAACTAGTGTGTTTTAGCGGGTGGGTTCCGGGTCGGAGTTACTGATCCGACCTACCACGTAGGTTTGGGGGTTAGGGGTTTGGGTAGCAACCCAACCAATTTTGAGAAATTTAAAGCATACCCCCTCAAGGTTTTGACGGTTTGCAAATTGAGCAATGTTATACTTAGAGCATCTACAATGAGAACGCTCCATATATACACTACATATTATTAAAATTGTATAAATTACTATTTCTGGAATGTCTCCTTGATATTGGTACATAATAATACATTCTAAATAAATACTCAAAGTAACTTCCTCTTTTTTCTCTTTATTTTTCTTTCATGTTTAGTAAGATTAGAGATAGAGAGAGAGAGATGAAGGAGGAAAATGAAAGACATGTTATTTTTGGTGAGTCCATGAATTATTGTAGAGGAGAGCTAGGACACGCTCCAAATCTGGAGTATCTTTTCGCTTTCTAGCAATTTTCAAGTATGGACAAATATCCACTACAATATTCAAGTGCTACAAATTTTGACTATAGTCGAAATGTAGCACTTGAAACCTCTCTCATTGTGGATGCACTTGCAATCAAATTTGGTTGTAAGCCTTTACAACCGCCACGTAGCAGTTGCTACATGTGAGGTAGGAAGGGAGAGGGGGGGCAATTATCAACCGTCATGTGGCGGTTGTAAAAATTTACAGACCAGTTTGGTTGTAAACTTAGCTTTATTCTTGCAACTTATCTCCTCTACAGTTAGTTTCTTGCCACATTGCTCTTATTGTCATTCACTTTAGTCCAAAAATATTGCTTTAGTCATGTGGGGGACACGTGTTGGACTTTTTATACAATAATATACATATGATAAATGTTGAAGTCCGATTCAACTTTGAGTAAATTAATTGAATCGTTATTTTTTTATTTTTGCTCATCCCCGTCTAATTCTTAAACAAATCATAACCCTTTTTCCAATCTTATTTGAAAATCAAATTCAGTTCCATTTTTGCTCAAAAAATTGTTGATGCATGTCGAAAATAAGTTGAAATGAACTTGTCGAAAATTAAAAGAACCAGTTTGTCGGAAACAAATTAGTAGCATGCCGAAAATAACTAGTGCTTGGATATTGGTGTGCTAGAAATAAGCAATGCATGTATACTGGCATGTTGGGACTTTTTTTCATAAGGCCTGGGCCCAGGACCTCCCAATAACCCACACATCCCAACCAGTAGCGTAGGAAAAAAAAAATTAGAGGACATGACGCTTACTATTAAAAAAAATATAATAAACATATTTGTTGTTAAGATATAATTAGATTTAGGATTAGATTCAAATCTATCTTTATGTATCACCTATATGGATACGGATTCATTCTCCTATACAAATACATATACCTTCTCCTATATGGATATGAATCTGTTCTGCATATATATATATATATATATATATATATATATATATATATATATATATATATATATATTTATTTATTTATTTATTTATTTATTTATTTATTTATTTATCTTACATGATTTTTTATAATTCATCAATAAAATCAATATTTAAACCTAATCATAAATCTAATAATATCTTAACATTTATAATCCCAAAATATCATATATTAATATCAAATTTTATAAACTATTACAATCATTATATAACCATTCTATTTGACAATAAAACCTTTTGACACTTTATATTATGAAAAATATTGAATGATATTTTAATTGTCAACGACATCCAATAATATGACACCAAACATTCATTTATTATCTCATCTTTCAATCGGTTGTCTAATGAAGTTCTGAATATTTTTCTTACATAAATTACTCTCTCTACAGCCACTGTTGAAACAAGTAATAGCATGCCAACTTCAAGAGTAAATGCACTAATGGATATGTCTTCTTTAACTGAACCATCTTTCTAGCATGCCTACTAACCCCCGCAATCTCAAAAATTGGCTATCAAAATGCACATTCAAATTATAGTTATAAAGTTAACGATCAAGGTACATTAAGTCTCCACATGACATAATTGCCTCATTTTCAGAAGAACGCATCCTAATTCGTCGACCATGATTCTGCCCAGTCATCGCTCGTACGTTGGATATGCCACATCTATTATAGGACACTATCTCTTATGGATGCTCCCCACTCAGCGGTGCAACTCATGAATGGCTTGATCTTCAACCAGGGAGGCCACTTTCTCTTTTTTCTGCCAACAACTCGATGCTACAGGAAAGTCAAGTACGACCATCGATATGTCATTCATCTATAAATACATGGTTGTTCGCAAGTATCAAGGACGACCAACGCGACAACAAATATTAGCCACGACACTAAGCTCATGCGCATCCAATATTTTCCATCCCAACAGTTGTGTTCAATCGTCAACTGAGTAAAGGGATCGTCTCTGATCCGTCCTCCATCGTCGCATCCCCCCAAAATATTAATTTGTTTCAAATTGTTGTATTTATTTACCTTTTTGTAAATCAATCTTGTCACGACCCGCACCCGGATAATTGGGCACGGGTACGTGGCAACGTCCAGCCTACGTCATAATAATGAAGTAGAACATTGTCTAGGTCAACAATATTATCTAGCAATCTCACATAATAATATAACATAACATGTCAATGATATCTTAACTCCATAAGGAGGATATGATGATAATATAATGATAATATCAATACTCAATCACAAAGATCTATAAAGAAGATAAATGACACGATAAACCAAATCACAAGTATAGGAATAGTAATCTCAACACAATAACATCAAGTCTAAGAGTCTAGCAAATCTCTAACATAAGTTTAGGAATATAATAATAACGTCCCGGAAGTCTATGTCGTTGGAAACAAATCCAGTATAATATAATACTAGTACTAAACTAAGCAACTATTGGCTGTGTCTCCTCCTCGGGAATCTGTTCCACCTGAGGCTCATAAACATATCAATCATCTACGCCATGTCCATAGAAAGTAGGACAAAAGTCATCTAAGTCCTCTGAAAAATATTATCCTGTCAGGATTGGAGCGAAGCACATAAACTAATAATAGTTCCATTAAATTGACAAAGACTATAAAACAGTAAGTAATAAGAATACAAGATAGGAAGTAATGTTAGAACAGTAAGAAATCAAATCAACTTATAATAATATCACTAGTAATGATAAACAGTAGAGGAAACAGGTAAATAACAGTGTAATCAGGTATAATTGGAATAGAATAAATAACTAGCTATGTGTCTTAAAAAAAAATTAGTTTATTATGTGATCGGCTTGGGACAAGATTAGGCTCGACCATATATGATTGACTATGCACAAGTACATATAAAAGGGATCAGATACAACTATATATGGGGAGGTATGCACAAGCAAGTAATAAGGTTAGGCTACATCCTACGTGAATTAAGGGTGAGCTATGCACAAGTATATAGGGTCTGATCACATAATCGACTAATATTTTCCCGTTTCCCGACTAATACAATAGAACCAATCATGACTCCCCGTGACTAGGATCCATATATACTAGTCTGTGTATCATCGTATTAGAAATCAAGTATAACACTACAAAACTGATATCATAGTAATCATCAAAGTAAGAGAAACTGTCAGAGAATGTACTCGCTGAGGTCCTGAATAATGAACTGCAAACAATGCTCAAACTGGAGTCCAAGAGTCCTAAATATGGAATGTCAATGTTAATTGGTGAATTAAAATGAAAAACATGGTTAACTAGTTTATTGTGATGATTCTAGGTCAATTTTAAGGTTTATCTAGGCCATACTAGCTAATACTAGGTCAACCTAGATCAATACTTGCTACACTAGGTTTTTCTAGGTCATACTAAGGTATATTAGTATATAATAGTTAATACCTAGCTAATACTAGACTATACTAGCTAATACTACTAGTATTAGGTTATCTCTAGGTATCTAGGTTAATACCTTATGAATATTAGGTATACTAGTTAATACTAGTATATATAACTCATATACTTAGTATCAAGTCAGAACCTTCCCCAAAACCTATACTTAACTTAACTCCAAACTAATACTAAAACCTCAATTTATCTAATATACTAACATTTCCTTAGTATCTGATCTCAATGAGTACCTACTGGTACTAACAAGTATCATCCACCTCATAGGATACTACAACCTTACTTGGTATCCGATCTCTGAACCAACCTACACTCACTTACCAGTCAAAAAACTGGACTGAACCTCACTAGTTTTAATACTTTAATCATACTAACATATGATACACCAACTGAACTTACTGTACATCTTTACCAAAAATCAATTACCCAGCAGTTCAGTGCACTGCCTGCAATTGCAAGCTTGGTGCTAGCTGGATACCCCTTGCACTGCCCAGGTTCCCTCTCCTTAAGCACTACAACATACATGCACTTAAAGCCTTCACAACTGAACAAAACTACTAAGCTTTAAGTTCAAGTCTACAGGTATCTTAGCCATGTACCCCTCTCACTTTACACCTGGGGAGCACTCATTTTTCCTATACCATGCACCCCTTTTATAATTCACTATTGTACAAACTAACTGTAATGATTTTCCCCCATTCAAAGTGCATTGCTTGCATTCCCTATCCTAACTTACCTGCGGTTGCCCTTGTGCTCAGTTGCACACAGCAACCCAACTGACTCCCACCCCCTCGAGTGTTGTAAACCCCCTCACCCAAAATAGATATTTTTTTGTATATTTTATATAGATATTAAATTTCTTTAGAGTATTCTGTTATTTAATTAGCAATTGAATTTCTTGATATATTTACTTATATAAATATTTATTTAGAATCATTTTTAGGTTATTTTAGATTTTTAAAATTAATTAGGATTTATTTGGATATATATAGTCTTAATATTAGATAGATGCTAATTTAGTGTTAATAGATATTAATAAGATTTTATAAATTATTTGTATTATATTTAATTATATTCAAGATTATAAATTATTGAGATAGATTCAAACTCTACTTTAAATTAATTCAAATCCTGAACCTACTAGGAAAGCAACTTAATGTATATCATATCCTTATTTAAATTTATCATAATCCTATCCAAATTAACCAATCCTAGTTGTATTTAATTAAGTAGTCTCCACCATTATAAATACCTCATCCTTCGTATTTTTCTTCCCCAAATTCCTCTCTTTTTCGTCCAAAAAATAGTCAAAATTTGTCATAAATTCAGCCTCATTTTCTACTAGTTATGACAAATTAAAAAGACGATATCTCCTAGCTCCGGACTCCAAATGAGGCCTAGTTTTTTTTGTTAGAATGATAATGAGGTTAGCTTTCTGATTATATAATTTTTTTTTCCTAAATTATTAGTATTAAATTTTGGAAAATTCGTAGAGCACAGCATGTCCGAAAATAGACGTGTTTTGATGTTTTCGCGATTTCGGGAGAACCAGGAATCAGAATCACGAACCGTTTAAAGTTTCGGAAAGCTAATGTCGAGATCATCGACATATATTTTTCCCAGAAATTATTTCGAAGTATTTACATACTGTTAATTCTGTAGAACTTCTAGGTTAGAATTTAACCATCGGTGCACAATACAAAATTTGTATGTGCCATAATTCCCAAACGAATTTGAATTCGGATGAGCTGTAAATTCCAGCATGTTTTTGACGCTGAAATCTACAGAAAATCATGCATGAAAGCTGAGTTTGTGTCGGTTGACTTTTTGGTCAACAGATCGCCTCGATTTGCGTGCCATGAGTCTCGAGTTGATAAAATTCAGTTTCTTTGGACAAAATTTAGGAATTAACATAAAAATCAGAATAATAAGATTAAAATAGGATTTTAGAGTAATTATTCTAGAATTAAATAAATTAAAATAAATTATCTTTTGACGTGATAAATTTGTAATACATAGGCTATTTGGACTGTGACTTGGACTCTGATTCATACCAGCAGCAGGACCCCAGGCAAGATACCTTGCCAAATTATTTACAGTAGTTTGCATGCTATTTATATTTTTGTTCATTTATTTCATTTCTGTATAGTTCTTGCATGTGTAGTTTTTCTCCAGTCATTACTATGTATTAGATATGTTGACACACACATGGCACCTAGTATCATAGAGGACAATCATTAGGCGTATGGGCTTTTAACCACTCTGGTAAACCGTAGTATATAGCTCGCACTACGGGCGTGTGTCGCGCTGGTCGCTACCCCCGCGGTAGGTCGATTTCTGGAGTCTCGCTGGTCGCTACCCCCGCGGTATGTCGATTTCTGATGTCCATTGACGTGTGTGTGAGTTGTGAGGTAGATCGAGTAGCCTATCCTTGCCCATACGTCGAAAAGTTGTCCTTATTTGCATTCATATAGATGGTCTTGTACAGCATACTTATGTATTTTCAAATTATATGCATGTTTACTGTATTCAAGTTGGCTCGTATTTTCTGTATCTTGTTACGTCCCTCTGAGGACCTGGTCCGCTGCCAGGTGTATCTTTTCTTGAGTATTTGCAGGAGCACAAATTTGGATGGTTACATGTGATCCGAGGATGTCTTCTCTTCGAGCTGTGATGGATAGCTGGTATTCTTATATTGTGTTGTGGTGTTGTACTCATATTGTATTTGCTCTTATATTTGAGTTGGTAGTGGATTTGTTTCCATCCAACTATCATCCTTAGATACTTCTTATTGAGATCTAGTTTCATAGATACTGGTTATTTATTTCTATATGATTTTGGTGGATGAGATTTAGATTTTACCCTGTGACTTGTATTATATTTTATACCACTTGTGGATTCTATATTCATATTACAGCGTACGTATGAATTTGGTTTCCATATATTGGAGTTGCCATATCCATGCGGCTGGCATGCTTACGTATCCTAGTCCTACGTATTTTGGGACTGGGGCGTGACAAGTGTACACTGTAGCAACTATCCTCTACAAACCCCATACTAGGCCAACCTTTCATGTGCACTGCAATACTTGCTTCTCAAATGCAACTACCAATTACCGCAGGGCTTGCTCGAGCCCCCTTGCAGTTCTGAACTGAAACAAGCACATAGTCTGAGCTCTCACACCCCAGGCAATATACACCCTGCAGTTCAAGACTGCACCACCAACCTGCCTGCAGGCAACTGCCTTGCCTCCTCAAAGTTACCCCCATTCAAATCAGGTGCACCAACCCAGCTCTCCAACACCACACACACACACACAGCACTATCAACACAGCAAGTAAGATACCAATCTGTCTAGCACTGCAATGCCCCCACCTCACACTGATATACACATCAACCATATGTACAGACATTCATATAAACACATTGAGAGAGAGAGATCTGGCCTTGGCCCTGGGCGACCGCCCAGGACCCACGACCTAGGAGGGCCCCAAAAATAATAATTTAGACACACACACACACACACATACACACACACAATATATATATATATATATATATATATATATATATATATATATATATATATATATATATATATATATATATATATATATATATATATATATCGGAAATAAAACTAGTACATATCATGGGCCTCTCTTAACAGTAAGCAATTGTGGTATAGTGGTTACTATGTTAAACTTGCATACAAGAGGTTCAAGATTCAATCTTTGGTGGTATCTTCTTTTTTAATTTACTTTTAATTCAATTTTTTTCTTTTACGTTATATATGGGGGCCCCATTTTGAAAGTTCGCCTAGGGCCCCTTTGAACTCAGGGCCGGCCCTGTATATATATATACTTTTTAACATAGATAAACCCACCCACACAACATTAGTCCACCCTACAAACACTTTGTGTGCTATACCAAGATACTCTATGATACTGTGAGACTCGTCTCACTATTTTCGTATACGTATTTGGTATACTTTTACAATTGTTGTATATTGATTCATGTGTATTTTCTGAATTTTTTAGCTGCTTTGATGCAATTTTCAGATTATGGGTGGTGAGTCACCCATCCTTTACATATAATCTCCCCTCTTTCTCTCTCTTCTTCATTCATCTTCATTTCTTCTTCTTCCTCTTTCTTTCTTCCTCTTCCCTCTCCTTCTTCCTAGCCGAGTGTCACGACCCGCACCCGGTTTTGGGCACGAGTGCGTGGGTACGTCCAGCCTACGTCGCATCATCGGCGGTAGAACGCTGTCTAGGTCATGTAACTATCTAATCAAACTCACGTGAATACCCAACTCCATAAGGAGACGTGGATATCATAAAATAATGCTAGAAATACTCAATCACATAAACTAAAGCACGATGAGATATCAAGGCAAGCAAGAAATACAAGACAAGTCTAACGACAAAATAATTATACCTGCAATCATTAACATCCAATCCCCAATGTCAGAAACAAGTCCACTAAGGTCACAGTCTGGAAAATATTTTTCAGTCAGGAAGGAGCAAAGTACATCTCTAAATAGCAGTTCTATATAAATGACATAAACTATGTAGCAGTTCTAGATGGAAATATACCAGATGCATGTATAGGTACGAGAAATGTACAATGAAGGAAATACTGGAAATACTGTAAGTAAATGCAGGAAAAGAATAATATGTCAATGAGCAAGAATCCTATGACTAAGTGTGTGAGTACTAGTTTTAACATGTGATCGGCTTGGGAACTTGATCAGGCTGGTTACATGTGATTAGCTATGATTCACGAAGGTCAGGCTAACCGTTGGTTAGCTATGATGCATGGAGAGGTCAGGCTAATCACATGTAACAGCTATGAAGCACGGAGATGGTCAGGCCGCACCCGACGTGAGATGTGGGGTGAGCTATGATGCATAAAAAGTTGGGTATGATCACATATATACACTAAAATACTCCCCACCCCGACTGGTATAGTAGATCCAATCATGGTACGCTATGGCACGGGATTCCCTAGGGAGGTAGCAAATCTCCCCGGGTCTCAGTGTCTGTACATGCACAAGATATCAAGGAAACAAGTCTTGTACAAGCTACACCATGAATAAGGAATAACATCTCATGACGAGATCCGTGTATACCAATCCGTGTAACCAATGTGTCAAGAACATAGATATTTACACTAGATACAGTGAACATAGGAGATATCATAAATTAGAAACTAATCAGAGAATGTACTCGCCTCGGGTCCTTAGCTGGTAATTATGGATGTCCTGTTCCAGAGTATCCCCTGGACGAAGCAACAGTCCTAAAATATATCAAATACAACATTTGCATCAGGCGCTACACTAACACATCACAATACATGAACTCAGGGGCTCTGCCAGGTATGGCACTAGTCAACTAGGGTCATCTAGTAGGGATACGTATATACATATTATACTATGCCAATTGAACAATAAAGATATATATATTTATACCAAAATAGTATGTATACTATTATATTTTTTTATACTAAAATACGTATATATCATGTATGTGTAAAAGTACATTTTTAGAATATACATATATATATATTGTCAACATCATTCTTAATCATACTACTATTAATTCACCAATTTAATTTTATACCATATAAAAATACCCAGAATAAATAATATACATATTAGTTAAACAATAACTGTGTACTATATATATACCAACTTAAAATATATGTATATTTATACAAATTAATCATATATATGTATATTACAAATATAAAGTATGAACTTAATCAGAGAATGTACAAATTAAATTTATACTATATATATATACAGATGCCAATTAATTCATATATTAAAAATATGTTTTATTACACATATACTACATGAAACTATACCAAAATAAATATATGTAGGTTTATACAAAAATATACATACATATATATATATATCAAAAATAATTATACACATAAAAATATATATACATTTATACCAGTTAAATTTAATACATACACTTACATACATTAATTAAATATATACATATACATATATATTAAATTATATATACATTAACATACACATTAATTATATATACATTAACACTATATGATACATAAATAAAATACATACATATACCATTAAATACATATACATACACATATATTATACTAATATACATACATTATATATATATACATTAGGTGTTCAAATATTAATTAATTAAACAATATACATATACATATACATATACTAATTATACTCCTACGTATATACGTGTGTATATATACATATATATATATATAAATATATACATATATATATATAAGGAAGGAAGAGGGAGAAGAAGAAAAACTTACTGGGGGTGGTCGGGCTCGCTGGCCGGCCGCCGGACCGGAGGGGAGCTCGACTGACTGATGGTGGCGGCGTACAGCAGTGCAGCGGCAGCGGCCGGACTGTGCAGCAGCAGGCGGCAAGTCGTTGGCCGCCGGAGGGGAGAAGCTGGTGTCGGGGTGTAGGCCGGGGGTGGCTGCCAGCGGGGTCGGCCGCCTGAGGGAGTAGATGATGGCGGGTGGCTGGTGGTAGTGTAGATTGACCGCGAGAGGGGATGGGGAAGCAGCCGGGACAGGGTGGCCGGACCGGAGTTGGAGGGGAGAGACTCGTGCTCGAAGGCCGGGCCCAGCGGGAGGAGTTCAGCGAAGTAGGGAGTCCGCCGGAGTTCGGCTGAATGGGAGTGGTGGAGATGGAGGGAGGAGCGCTGGAGATGTCGGCCGGCTGTAGGGAGGGTCGCCGGTGGAGTTGATCCGAGGGAGGAAGAATGGAGGTGGTGATAGATGACGATGGTGGTGGTAATAGTTGGTGATGGTGGTGGTGTTTGGAGTTGATGGTGGAGGTGGTTGTACTGCCGGAGTGATCGAGGGAGATGGGTGATCGAGCAGCAGAGGGGGAGCTCCGGGGATGCAGGGAGCAGATGTAGCGCCGGGGCAATGGCCGGACTGGATGGAAGGAGGAGATGGAGAGAGGAGCAGCCGCCGGGGGACTGTCCGGCGGGGGAGGAGCAGCCGCCGTGGGTCGGAGCTGCAGCCAGCGGCCGCCGGGTTGGCCTGGGTACACCGCAGGGAGGAATAGGGGAATGAACAGTATCCCCCCCTATTTCAGATTTGAAATCAAATCCAAAATAAAAGAAGAAGAAGAAAAAGGAAGAAGAAGAGAAGAAATGAGAAGAAGAAAAAGAAGGAAAAAAATTACATACGTAGGAGAGAGGGTGGAGGCTTGAGGAGGGTGGTGTTTCCTAGGTTGTCTAGGGATTAGGGTTTGATGTAGATAGGACATTAAATAGGATGAGGGTGTGGGTAATTCAATGGTGAGGATGCACCCAATTAAATGGGTGGTCCAGATTGTTCATGAAGGAAATTTCATGTGGAAAAAATACAATTTGGTCCACAAGTAATAATCTTTCCATTTGGTCTTGGACAATGGGGTGATGACACCTACAATTGAATAATTGCAACTTAGCCCCTTAAATTCGGGAAATTGCACAAACACATAAAATGACGAAAATTTGGTGGGCGATTCGGTGTCCGGTGTTTTGTAGGGTCAGGGGGCGCTGTAAGATTTGTGTGGGCTCAAATAACAGGGCACTGGAATTAAATTGGGATTTTAGAATTGGTTTAAATAGTATCTTCAATTTAATTAGAATAAAATGTAAGTTGTGTTCAACAATTAATTAGGAGTACATGGGATCAAAATCAGGTCAGGTCATCAATACCAATAATGAAGAAGACTCAGAACAGAATATTATCCTAATTTGGACCGCACGAAAAATAGATCAAGATTGCCTCCAATTTTCGATTGGAACGCACAACGATACAAAATAGGAATTTATTAAATAACGTCCGCGACGATTTTTGTGCGGCCAGAAATAATGCACAGGGAGCAAAATTATGAGTTACAAAAATAGCAGAATGGAAGGCGGGCATGTCTAGGGCAAGATGGTAAAATTTGTTGGAAGACAAAAGTCAGGGTAGCGCTCCAAATGTCGAAGCAAAGGCAATGCACAATAATTAAATAAATACGATAATTAATTACAATCTCAAATAAATAAATTATAAATAAAACAATTAATTACAGAATTCCATAATTTGGACAGGTGTTCCTCTACTGGGCTTCTAGGTCAAGTCTGCTAGCTCAAAACAATTGAACACTGTAAATATAATAATATATTTAATTTACACATCACATATTTATTTAAATAAATATACTATCAGGCAATTAATTAATTGTAACTACCATAATATTAAATATTATAAAAAGTCGAAAATACCCCTGTTTTCGGAACGTGGTAGTGACACCGAGAGCAAGAGCAACCCTTCCCAGCCAAGTATTTTAGAACTTGGTAGAAGTGGTAGTTGGTAGTGGTTTAGGCAAGTACATATTGCCAATGAGGAAGAACTTGCATATTTTCGTTTCTTATGGTTTTTTAAATTTTATTTGCTTATATTATGTTCCACAACCTTCTCTACTTGATTAGTACTTAGCATTTTTGGTTTTGATGGCTTGAATGGAGTATATCTACATTTCTATGTTAGGATTTTCATGGATTCCTTGATTTTTTATTGGTTTTGATCTACTAATTACTTTCAAAAACTAGTAGTTCCATGTGTTAGAGCATTAATTTTTTTTCTAATTTTGACTTTTGAATCATTTAATTTGGAGTTAAATTGAGGTTTTTATGGCCAAAACAAATTCTGGACTTTTGTTCTTGGACCTGTCTGGCAGAGATGATGAACAGTACCGTGCGTCGTACGCCATGCACGAAAATCTTGCCGCACACATGGAATTTCTTGCCGCGCGCAGTGCGCGGCGCATGAAATTTCTTACCACACGCCGTGTGCCATGCATTAAATTTATGTCGCGCGCATTACTTCCTTGCCGCGTGTAATACGTCGCACATGAAATTTCTTGCCGTACATCGTGCGCTGCGCATGGAATTTCTGTCACGGGCATCAACCTTTGCCGCGCACACCACACCGCACGCATGATGATCAGGATGGCTTTTTTTTCTATTTATCTATTTTTTTAGCTAGAAGCTCAAAAAACTCAAAACATGAAAGTTGTAGATCTTTGTCTTGCCTTTCCAAAACTTTTTGAATTGTCTTATTTGGAGTTTGGATGAGAGAGTTATGCTCAAATTTCTAAAATGTGTCAAACTATATTTTTGTGCAATTTTGCAAGTTTGATTATTTTTTCCATTGTTGCTATATTCTTCGATTGTTTTTTACTTCTTAACTTAACCTTGAGATAATGTACTTGATGCTTTCTTGCCTTTAACTTGTGTTGGTGCTTGTAACGAAGCTTGGAGTTCTAAGCCATTGTTTATGTAAATACTGCACTGATATTCCTGATAGTGTCTCGACACAGCGCACTAATGACTCAAAATTCTTGTACTGTCCCGATCGAGGCTAATAGTAGCACCAGTATTGCATGAATTATAATTTCATGGTTGATTTTGATTGTACTTGTCAAGCTAATGTCCAATTTTGCATCATGCCTGTAAACACCCAAAATTTTCAGATTTTTAAAAATCAATTTTCGGGAATTTTCTGCAATTTTCTGGAATTTACATAGGTCCTGTGCTGATTTTATAATTTTTTTATTGCTAATAACTAATAATAAAATGTGATGAAAATATAATTTTATGGTGTAAAATAGAAAACCTGACTTAGGGTAATTTTCTGGGATTTTATTGGGCCTCAGACCTATTTTTAAAAGCCTAAAAACTATTTTTCTAATTAATTATTATTATTATTATTATTATTATTATTATTATTATTATTATTATTATTATTATTATTATTATTACTGTTATTATGAATTATATTTTTATTTATTTGGGGGCCCGGCCCAGCCCAGTGGGCCGAGCCTATTAGTCAGCCCAGCCCAGCCCAGCTTAGTGGGTCGGGCGGGTCCGCCCAACCCGGAACCCGCTCCGACCCGACCCGAGAGAGTCACCCCCAACCCGCACGACTCCCTCTCCCCGCTCCCTCCGCCGCCGCCGCATTTTTCGGCCGGCCACGTCGCCGTCCCCGCCTCAACCCTCGGCCCACAACCCCCTCTCCCCTCCGCCTCGCCCGGAGACAACCACTCCCGCCCCCAGCCTATAAAACCCCTACCCCGACCTCCTCCTCCCTCATCTCCCCAAACCCTAGACCTCCTCGCCGCCGTGCACCACCGCCCGACTCCGGCCGACCTCGCCGCCGTGCCCGCCCGGACCTCCTCCTCCCAGCGCCTAGCCCAGCCCCCAGCCCCTCCTTCTTCCTCCCTCCTCTCCTCGACGAACAGCAGCGGCACCAACTCCAGCCCGCTCCGGCCGCCTCCGGCCCCTGCGCCGCCTCCGCCCAGCCTCGCCGGCGCCGCCCGAGCCCTCCGGCCGGCCTCCCCCACCGCAGCGACGCCCTCAGCCGCCGCAGCCGGCCAGTGAACCCAAACCCTAACCCTAGTTTCAATTTTGTGTCCGACACGTGTCGGACACAACCCGAACCCCATTTTTTTGGGTCCCCTTCAGGTACTCGTATCTTGCACCTTGTATCTCCGATTTTGAATCTGTAAATTGCTACGTAAAGCCTGTATGACCCTCTCGGTGTCCGGACAAACCGCTTGGGGCATCGCGTCCTGTGGTGATCGCACACCGCAATCCAAAAACAGGAAAAACCAGACCCTGTTTCACCCCGAAACTGAGTACGCCCCACCAAACGGGACGACTTGGTCGCGTGCAGTCTTCACAGATACGTGCGCCTCGTCGATACGGACGTGTGGGATTTCGCGGAAGCTGATTCGGGTGTGCGTGCACACCGGAATCAACGCGTATCCGCGGACATCGCCCCGTATCCGCCTTTTCTGCAATTCACCCTAACTTCGTGCATACACGTCAGATCGAGACGAAACTTATACCATTAGACTCGTAGCGATATGCTGGTCCTGTGGGTCAAGTTTGGTTCGATTCTGAGAACGTTGACGAAATCGCGTGTCGTGGGCCCCACAGGCCCCACTCGATGGGCGATTTTGTGATCGGCTTATCGGAATTCAAATCTGAAAGTTCTGTTGGGTTCGTATCAGCGTTCCTAACCTGTTAACACTAAGTTTGGTGAATTTGGAGACCGTTGACCCTGACACGTTTTTCGGTGCAAAGCGGGCCCACCGGTGGACCCCGTTTTGGCCCGAAATTGCCGTTTTTGCCCTTGTCTCCAAATTGGACCCAAGGATAGGCGTTCCTAGCTATTTGATACCTTCTGAGCATGATGGTACTGTTTATTTCAGCTTTCGGAGACATCTCTAGAAATTTCCGAAACCAGGACCTTAGTGGAATCCAAACATCAGGCAAGTGCACCTTGCCAAACTTGCAGTCTTTATTTTCATATTTCCTGTAATAATACTTTGCTAGATGTCTTGTATATATTCATATAAACTTGTTTAAACTGCTTAACCTAGAAAATGCATGACGTACCTAGTGTCCGATCATAGTCGGGTGCCAACACCGTACGCGGTGTTGGGTTCGTCATTTAGAGATGGATTTACGATTCCCTTACTTTTGTACTTGACCTATCAAGTACCCTACAACCCAGGACACTTGACACTATCATGGACAGAATCCTCCTGAGATATTCATGGTGATTCTGTATAGGATACAGGACTTGACAGAGACATTTTATTTATAGACATTATGACTTGTTGCATTAGTTATAATCCCGCTGACATGGACATGAGACATTATGGTCATGGCTTGCGTGATTACATTGGGTGGGGAGAGACACACAGGCTACAGGCTGTTCTATATATATATCTACTATTATTGTGAGGTTGTAGACTCTCCAGCAGAGCTAGACCCTTTACGTGTTATTACTGCTACCGGCTCCCCGACACAGAGCTTGTAGCGGTCTCAGCCTGAGTACTAGTGTTGCTCTCATTTGCATATCACATAGATGGTTACATAATTTACCCTACTGTTTCATTTAATTTAATTGCACTGTATTTATTTGGCTTGTTTTATTTTGTGCCTTGCTATGTCCACTGAGGACCTGGAATGGATTATGTCCCCAGGTTTAGCTGAGGAGCAGTACCCCGAGATATACGGGACCGGAGCTGAAGCTATTGCTGGAGCAGAACCAAACACTGAAGACGAGGTGACTGCCGAAGACTTCTCCTGAGTGCCTGTTCCAGTACTCAGTATTTATTTCATGTTTATCTCTTGTTCCTGGCCTATAGAGCCAGTTTATTCAGACATAAGTCGGATTGTTTCTCCGACTGACTTGCTGTGATTGATGTTGCAACTTATTTCCATTTCATTATGCAGTTTATTCTATATCTTTATGGATGAGATTAGTGTGACTTGTGGTAGTAGACCTTATTTACAGCTTAAGTATGCCCTGATGGTTCCATTAAATTGGGTTATCCATCGGTGCGTACTGCTGGCCATTGCCACGCATCTCCAGTCCCTCGGCATTTTGGGACTGGGGCGTGACATAGTTTTTGTGGTGGCCCATGCAGGTCTTAACTAAATTGTTCGGTTTTAACTTAGGGACCGAACAGGCCTGCAATAAGATATGATAAGTTATAGGATCTCATCCATTGATTGAATCATTTTTGAACTCTATGTCGAATTCAATTAAATTGGTTGAACTGCATCCTGTTTTGATTCCTCTGTGCGTTCTCATTGTTTCCTTTTGATGCAGAGAAATGGATCCCAGAAGTGGTGACGAGACCCCCTTGGGTACACCGTGTCACGCAGCGGTCCCGCCCGGGCCGCCGCTCCGCCCTGCCCCGCCCCGTACGGTCGGGATTTAACGAACCAGGCACGAATCACCGTGCCTCGGCGCACCGAACGCGTATGACCGCGCCCGTCCCACGGGCGCGAGGGAGGAAGGGGAGCTAATCGAATGGCCCGAGTCGAGCTTTCGGGGAACGTGATGCCGCACGGGCCTGGGGTTGCGCCCGTGCAAGGCCGTGGTTCGTTGGCTGGCGATAAGAGTTCTAAGCCACAGAGTCGCACAGATTGTCCGAGTGCAGCGGAATCATGAATGCATAGGCGATCGGTAACAGGTTCACTGAGTCGACAATATAGCGGAAGCATGGAAACACAAGTTGGAGTAAAGCAAGCTCTTTTATTCATATTAAAACAAGTGTTACAGGCGGCGTATAGCCGAGATTACAAGTCGTTCGAGCTCTCTCTGAAATATAAAAGCGTGCCAAGTGGCTACATTTATGGATGATATACAGGAATATTCAGGCGATGTTCAGGCGAGGCAATGTTCAGGCGAGGCGATGTTCCAACATTATGTCTTGTATATGTGCTTCAGTTCCGGACGCAGCGTTCCAAGGCTCTGAGTTGAACTCCACGCCTTAGCACGCACGAGGGAGGCATCCGCACTGAACGAGGTTCTCCCGCACCCTGCAAGCAATCTGGTGGGTTATCAGTACATGAATGCACTGGTGGGGAGGCTACTCGCCCGCTCGTCAAATCCAAACACGTAGTACAGGTTTCGTGCACCAACTATTACGTTGTCTTTCTAGTTGCCTTAGGATCAGTTTTATACAAGATTTGAATAGCCTAATCTGTGCGGCAGTACGCCGTGCGACATGAGAGGAAACACGGCGAGACTTACCAACTTACCATTTGTCCTTCCCTGTCCAAGGCAAACCAAGTTAATTCAAGTAGAAACATGTATAAGCATTCAGGGCAAAGCATATGCAAACACAAGCGTTTCAGTGCAAAATCCCGTTCTGGGCGTACGGGTTACAGGAAATATCAGACGTGTTGCATACTATGATCAAGTGCTCTTTATGCAGGAGTGTTGTTATAACAAGATCGTTCAGGTGTTCAGTTATTCTTGATGCGATGCAGTGATTCGCACGCGGGTAGCCGCTAAGCGAGGATGACTTATCTATATGAACATGAGGTCACTGGCATGGCGCCATATTGGACGGTCTAGTCTCAGTACGGAATGTCTTGCGATGCATAGAGCAGGACGTCTCAGGGCATTCCGTCCTATAGCAGGCGACTATCAGGAGTTCCGTCCGGATCAGATTGGTGCCAGTGCCCCGGCGACCGTCTGCGGAACTAAAACCTTGTTTCCAAGTTGTCCTGTGACCATGCAAGTCTCTAATCTTCAGGGTCAGGTCAGGTACAGGAATAAGTTCAGGGCAGGATATATACATATTGAACAAGCTTCATGGAACAAGTTCAAGTCAGGATATATATATATATGTAACTTGTTGAGGCAGGGTCTGGATTACTCTAAATGTTGAGTATCGGCTCCACGAGCCATTTGATTCAGTACATGACAGTATTGCTCAACGAGCAGGGATTCTTGGATCACAGGATTGGCGCAAGTTCCCTGGTTCGGGAATTGCCTTAGCGACCTAACGGTCCCAGGTATATTCAGGTTTATTCATGCACGGAACGACTATCAGGTAGTCTTCCGAGGAGAATCTAATGAATGCATGACAAGCAGAGTGTTTCACAGTCGGGGCATAGTTATGCAGCAAGCATTGAAACTAGGCAATACATAAAAGCAGGCAAGCATGCACTTGTATAACTTAAGCATTCAAGTTCGCTCGGGCCCGAAGGTAAGCCGAGCGAAACCGTACGGGGCCTTTCCGAGCGAAGTTATCTAGGGAGTGCAGTGTTAGGGAGTGAACAGTGCACTACTGAATATACATTTGTGTCATTCTACTCGAGGCATAGCGGGTCCAGTTGCACGAGGCAAAGGTAACATGTGAGGGTCTGAACATATAAGCAATATTTTATTTCCATGTTCTAGCGACAAGCAGTACAAGTTAGGATTATTCCCTTAGCTAGGTGCATTGGATTCTTATTAGCATGCAGGGGGTGATTCACCTAGCGACTAGCATGTATCCTTCCGTATTTTATGTGTGCTGGCTAAGCAAAGACAAGTTCACCGTAGTCACCCACCTTAGCGATGATCCGCCTCGGTCGAGTGATACTGCGAGCGAGCCTCTGAAAGCCTAAGCCGAACTCCTGTAGGGACTAAGTCTGGATATCCTTGCCTCAAATGAGTTGCCTCGCCGAGGGAGGCAGGTCTGGACGTTTGCACTTTGCCGTTTGAATCGGCAGTCCGCTTGAGTGGAACGGGGTATTACATCATCCACCACTCAGAAAAAGTCTCATCCTCGAGACTTCCTGAGGGCAAGCCATACTATCGAATTTTTGAATCTAGCCCAAGCGTAGCTATCGGTACCCCTAGATCCATTGGAACACAAAATCCTCTACTTGATGCTTACGTCGTGTCGCGGGTATACTGGTTCAGTATAATTTGCGCCTTGGCGCGGGACAAGTTTCTTAACACGAGGCACGTTTCAATCGATCTAAGGCTGAGGCAAACTTATACAAGTCGTTATGCTTGTTCAGGAGGATTTTCACTTGCACTAGCATTTGAGATCAGCATATCGCGTGTCTGGATCGTGCACATATTCGAAGCGTCCCTCAAACACATGCATGTCAACCAACTTAGCGATAGTGAAGTCTTAGCACTCGAGTTTCACATTTCTTAAGTCTTGGATCGTGCACATATTCGAAGCGTCCCTCAAACACATGCAGTCAACCAAACTTAGGGATAGTGAAATCGGACAAGCTACTTGCAAAAATTTCAAGGGTTCAATCCAATTCCATATAAATCACCAGGATACTTCCAACAGAGTCAATCAAATCTGATTTCCATATCATTTCCATTTCAACCAAGTATTTGGACTACCGTTAAACACGATCAATCTGATACCGACTAGCGTCCATCCATTTGGGTCAACTTAGCATACGTTACCGTTCCCAAGTCTAACCCTAAATCTTGCTGCCCCAGTTGTGATGCTTTATACAAGCAATATGGTAAAGTCGGTAGTACAGGCTCTTTCACTCGGTACAGGATCGTCTGCCTAATCACTAGGTCAGCTCACAAGGTCATAGGTACAGGTTCAAGCATATTGCGATTCATCGTACAAATTTGTCGCACGATGCTCGCCCCAATTCCTAGGGTCAAACCATTTTTTTCATTCACAGGGGGTATTCTACCCAAGCTCGTTCACTCAGATTTCTAAACATCGAGCACAGATTTACCTACTTTCATTAACACGTTCGTTTTCATGGGGGACGAGTCCGTTCGATAAAATCCAAAATATATCCAAGTTGCAGGACAAGCCTAGTGGTTTGCATATTCTATCCCTCAATTGATAGAATCTTATCCATTTCAAGTCTAGTCCACCAAGCCAAAATTCAATTCTAAACCTTAGATTATTTCTCCAAGTCGTTCAACTTGATTCACATATTCGTTCTCAAAACCATCAAATATGATTTTATTCTAGGTTCAAGGCTAACTAATCCATTAAAATTTTCCCAATCACTTGCATTCCAAGTTCATCTTATCCTTTAACCCTTAATTTCCATCCAATCATAAATCTACCAAGTCAAATCCGTTTATGCAGTGATTGTAGTTCGTTCTTCCAAACTCCAAGCAAGATTTGTTATCGCTTATATCATTCCCAGAAACCTAACATTTCCTTTGCTTGTATCGATCCATGCTATCTTCAAATTATCGATACCAAATCAAATTTATATTCCGAAGCCCAATATTCACTCTCGGGTTAACTTGTTCGAGCGATAATTTATTCACGTACAATCCTTTGTTTAAATCCGAAACCGCTCACACGATTCTCTAATTCCCAACAAGTTTTCTTAACCAAGATATTAGTTTCCATTTTCGAGAGTTTCTATTCGATATAAGCCCTATCATTTATTCAAGTTATTCTCAATATCGTTCAGTCTGAATATCGCACGGGTTATGGATCCGTTTGTACGTTTCTAAATGATCCATCCACCACTCGGAATTGAGTCATTTAATCAAGTTCTTAATCGGTGCTCGCATTATCGTTAGCTTACTCGCTAACTCGTTCCACAATTTCTAGCACGGTACTCAAGTTCGCCTGATAAAATCTAATCTCAATATATATTCTGGATTGATAGTCATCCAAGCAACTATATTTGAATTTGTCTTTCAACAAGAAATTCGTTCGAGCTATTTCCATAACCAAGCATGATTCGCCTAAGCGATAAATCCGATGAAGTCTATCGATTTTGCAGCTCTAGGTCTTACTTGTATCATTCCTGAACGATATCCAAATCTCGTTTATAACTGGATTGCACCAAAAGGTCTTGGTGCAAGATATTCTACACAACTTAGCCGAAAGGCTGAGTGCATAGCTAACCGTTCGGACAATATTCGTTTTCGCACTAACCAGTTGGGTAAACATGTATAGGAATTTCGGGTTGCATATAATGCTCGAGTCTAGCACGAATCTAATCCCATAAGGACTAGCACATGATGGCACAAAGGCCCTTGCAACACAATTTCATACAAGCAATCATACTTTTCAAATGCAACTCTTTGAAAGTATTTAGACTTATTGTTTGGAACATCCCATCGAGGCATTGAGAGAGTGTGTGCACATAACCCACGAACGAGCTTTTGAAACAGAGATATTAGAAACGAAGTTCAAAGGCGTATAAGCCAGGCTCTGATACCAATCTGTCACGCCCCGGTCCCGCCCGGGCCGCCGCTCCGCCCTGCCCCGCCCCGTACGGCCGGGATTTAACCAACCGGGCACGAATCACCGTGCCTCGGCGCGCCGAACGCGTATGACCGCGCCCGTCCCGCGGGCGCGAGGGAGGAAGGGGAGCTAATCGAATGGCCCGAGTCGAGCTTTCGGGGGACGTGATGCCGCACGGGCCTGGGGTTGCGCCCGTACAAGGCCGTGGTTCGTTGGCTGGCGATAAGAGTTCTAAGCCACAGAGTCGCACAGATTGTCCGAGTGCAGCAGAATCATGAATGCATAGGCGATCGGTAACAGGTTCACTGAGTCGACAATATAGCGGAAGCATGGAAACACAAGTTGGAGTAAAGCAAGCTCTTTTATTCATATTAAAACAAGTGTTACAGGCGGCGTATAGCTGAGATTACAAGTCGCTCGAGCTCTCTCTGAAACATAAAAGCGTGCCAAGTGGCTACATTTATGGATGATATACAGGAATGTTCAGGCGATGTTCAGGCGAGGCGATGTTCAGGCGAGGCGATGTTCCAACATTATGTCTTGTATATGTGCTTCAGTTCCGGACGCAGCGTTCCAAGGCTCTGAGTTGAACTCCACGCCTTAGTACGCACGAGGGAGGCATCCGCACCGAACGAGGTTCTCCCGCACCCTGCAAGCAATCTGGTGGGTTATCAGTACATGAATGCACTGGTGGGGAGGCTCCTCGCCCGCTCGTCAAATCCAAACACGTAGTACAGGTTTCGTGCACCAACTATTACATTGTCTTTCTAATTGCCTTAGGATCAGTTTTATGCAAGATTTGAATAGCCTAATCCGTACGGCAGTGCGCCATGCGACATGAGAGGAAACACGGCGAGACTTACCAACTTACCATTTGTCCTTCCCTGTCCAAGGCAAACCAAGTTAATTCAAGTAGAAACATGTATAAGCATTCAGGACAAAGCATATGCAAACACAAGCGTTTCAGTGCGAGATCCCGTTCTGGGCGTACGGGTTACAGGAAATATCAGACGTGTTGCATACTATGATCAAGTGCTCTTTATGCAGGAGTGTTGTTATAACAAGATCGTTTAGGTATTCAGTTATTCTCGATGCGATGCAGTGACTCGCACGCGGGTAGCCGCTAAGCGAGGATGACTTATCTATATGAACATGAGGTCACTGGCACGGCGCCATATTGGACGGTCTAGTCTCAGTACGGAATGTCTTACGACGCATAGAGCAGGACGTCCCAGGGCATTCCGTCCTATAGCAGGCGACTATCAGGAGTTTCGTCCGGATCAGATCGGTGCCAGTGCCCCAGCGACCGTCTGCGGAACTAAAACCTTGTTTCCAAGTTGTCCTGTGACCATGCAAGTCTCTAATCTTCAGGGTCAGGTTAGGTCAGGTACAAGAACAAGTTTAGGGCAGGATATATACATATTGAACAAGCTTCATGGAACAAGTTCAAGTCAGGATATATATATATATGTAACTTGTTGAGGCAGGGTCAGGATTACTCTAAATGTTGAGTATCGGCTCCACGAGCCATTTGATTTAGTACAGGACAGTATTGCTCAACGAGCAGGGATTCTTGGATCACAGGATTGGCGCAAGTTCCCTGGTTCGGGAATTGCCTTAGCGACCTAACGGTCCCAGGTATATTCAGGTTTATTCATGCACGGAACGACTATCAGGTAGTCTTCCGAGGAGAACCTAATGAATGCATGACAAGCAGAGTGTTTCACAGTCGGGGCATAGTTATGCAGCAAGCATTGAAACTAGGCAATACATAAAAGCAGGCAAGCATGCACTTGTATAACTTAAGCATTCAAGTTCGCTCGGGCCCGAAGGTAAGCCGAGCGAAACCGTACGGGGCCTTTCCGAACGAAGTTATCTAGGGAGTGCAGTGTTAGGGAGTGAACAGTGCACTACTAAATATATATTTGTGTCATTCTACTCGAGGCATAGCGGGTCCAGTTGCACGAGGCAAAGGTAACATGCGAGGGTCTGAACATATAAGCAATATTTTATTTCCATGTTCTAGCGACAAGCAGTACAAGTTGGGATTATTCCCTTAGCTAGGTGCGTTGGATTCTTATTAGCATGCAGGGGGTGATTCACCTAGCGACTAGCATGTATCCTTCCGTATTTTATGTGTGCTGGCTAAGCAAAGACAAGTTCACCGTAGTCACCCACCTTAGCGATGATCCGCCTCGGTCGAGTGATACTGCGAGCGAGCCTCTGAAAGCCTAAGCCGAACTCCTGTAGGGACCAAGTCTGGATATCCTTGCCTCAAACGAGTTGCCTCGCTGAGGGAGGCAGGTCGGGACGTTTGCACTTTGCCGTTTGAATCGGCAGTCCGCTTGAGCGGAACGGGGTATTACACACCGCTTGAAGCAGGGGTTACCTGTGAAGCTGGAACGACGCCAGATACCAGAGGACAATCCTCTCAGAGCAATCAAACTGGCCAGCCAAGTTCCAGGTTCAGGCGTGATGACATCCCGCCTTCTCCCCAGTTCCCTCCTACGATGCCTGTCTTTCCCCCAGGACAGGCAATGGACGACCAGCAAATGTTCCAGATGTTCTACGCCATGATGCAGGCACAACAACAGATCCAACAGGAGGCCCAACGCCGAGAGGCCGAGAACCTAAGGAACAGCCTAGTCGCAGCATTGGAGCATGCAAATCCACCAAATAGGCGGCCAGCGATGGGATCTATCACAGATTTTCGTCAACTCAAACCCCGTACCTTCTCGGGCAAGGAAGGACCAACTGAAGTACATGAATGGCTTTCGAACACGCAGCATCAGTTGGAGGTCGCTGAACAACCAAGGGATAAATGGATGACTGCCGTCAGGATGCAACTGACGGACAACGCACATCATTAGTGGCTGTCCGAAGAAAGAAGGCTCGGACATGATCAGGTTACCTGGGAGGAGTTCTCCAGACTCTTCCAGGAAATGTACATCCCTGCTGTGGCTCGGTCAAAACTCCGAGACAGATTCAACCGCCTGATCCAGGGCAACATGACGGTGGAGGAATATAACGCCGAATTCATTCACCTGAGCCGCTTCGCCCCTTCGCTAATTCCTACCGAAGAAGAGAAGGCGGAGAAGTTCTTTGATGGACTCAGGTTTGAGCTTCAGAAGTTAATCGGATCGCCCGCGCCCACATCTTACTCCGACGTCCTAGCGGCAGCACGTCGGCTGGAGCGCGTTACTCGGAGGGAATCAAGCCTGAAACGTCCATTCTCCTCCGCACCGTCCAAGTCATCACCGGGGGAATCTGCTAAACGGCCCCAGAAGAGCCCGCCTCCAAGAGCAGCAACTAAGAACCTGCCTACTTGCCATTACTGCGGCAAGGTAGGACATATTGAAAAAGAATGTAGACGCAAGCTGGGGCTCTGCCTGGTTTGCGGATCTGGACAACACTTCTCAAAGGACTGCTCAGAACGTCGGGAGGGAGTTCCGAATCGACCAGCTCCACCTGCAGCTCTTCCAGCTGGGGGAGCAACACAGACAGGGCCTGGAGGAGCCAGGCCACCTCTACCACCTCAGGCAGCAATGTTCCAGCAAGCTCGTCAGCAAAGGGGTCCCGCTCAGGGACGAGGTCAGGCATATGCACTCGCAGTCACTGAGGAAGCTACTGCAGGCGAAGTGATAGCAGGTACCATATTAGTAGCTTCAATTCCTGCTGTAGCATTATTTGATTCTGGAGCCTCGTATTCATTTATTGCTGCTAGCTTCGTAGCCACACATAGAATAGCTACCGCACCTCTCTCGAAGATGAAGAGAATTCTAACGGAAGGTGGAATTATCCCGGTTAGTGATACTTATAGATCATGTTCAGTGGTAGTCTGTGGCCGAGAGATGCGAGCCCAATTCCTGATCTTTTCTATGTCTGATTACGATGTTGTACTTGGTATGGACTGGTTAAGTCAGTACCATGCGACACTGGATTGTCGGCTTGGAAAAGTGATATTTAGACCCCCTAGCCTTCCTGAGTTTGAATTTCTTCGAGGAGCTGTAGAACAAGGGGTCCAGCCAACTCTTAGGGTATTAACTGTAGAAGAGGATTCAGGTTACCCAAGAGTCATAACGGAATTTATGGATGTATTTCCCGACGATCTTCCAGGTTTACCACCTGATCGGGAGATAGAATTCACAATAGACCTAACTCCAGGAGCCGAACCTATCACTTCATCGGTATATCGGCTAGCACCTAAGGAGTTAGTGGAGTTGAAAGCACAAGTTGACGACCTTCTGGAGAAAGGATTTATCCGGCCCAGTGTTTCACCTTGGGAAGCACCTATACTTTTTGTACCCAAGAAGGACGGAACTATACGGTTGTGCATTGATTACAGAGCCCTTAATGCTGTAACTGTTAAGAACCGGTACCCCTTACCACGCATTGATGACTTGTTTGATCAATTGAGTGGTGCTAGGGTATTCTCAAAGATTGACCTTAGATCCGGTTATCACCAGATTAGGGTGAAGAAGGAAGATATCCCAAAGACAGCCTTCAGGACTAAGTATGGACATTATGAGTTCCTAGTAATGCCGTTTGGTTTAACCAACGCACCTGCTGTATTTATGAGTTTGATGAACGGAGTCTTCCATCAGTACTTGGATAAGTTCGTGGTGGTATTCATTGATGATATCCTAGTCTACTCCAAGAACCACGAAGAGCACGAGGAATACCTCAGAATTGTGCTAGAAACATTGAGAAGGGAGAAGCTGTATGCCAAACTCAGCAAATGTGAGTTCTGTATGGACAAGGTGCCATTCTTAGGGCATATTATCTCAGGTGAAGGACTGTCTGTAGACCCAGAGAAGGTCACTGCTATAGAAACCTGGCATACCCCTACCTCTGTTGCGGAAGTGAGAAGTTTTCTTGGACTGGCTGGGTATTACCGGCGGTTCGTAGAAAATTTTTCAAGGATCGCAGAGCTGATGACTAAGCTGACACGGAAGGATCAGGAGTTCATATGGACGGAAGAATGCCAGAATGCCTTTGAAGAATTAAAGAGGCGTCTAACAACAGCACCAGTCTTGACTCTTCCCTCAGGGTCAGGTTTTGTTGTTTATAGTGATGCGTCCGGTAGTGGACTAGGTCGTGTCTTGATGCAACATGGCAAGGTTATCGCTTATGCATCGAGGCAGCTGAAGGTCCACGAGAAGAACTATCCAACGCACGACCTGGAGCTAGCTGCAGTAATTTTTGCCTTGAAGATCTGGAGACATTATCTGTATGGAGAGAAGGTCAAAATATTCACTGATCATAAGAGCTTGAAGTATGTTTATACACAGAAGGAGCTCAATATAAGGCAAAGGCGTTGGCTTGAGTTGATGGTGGACTTTGACATCGATCTGCAGTACCACCCGGGGAAAGCAAATGTTGTAGCCGACGCCCTCAGCAGAAAACCCTCGGCTTATTTCTTAACTGAGCAGCCTCAGCTATTACAAGACTTGCAAGATCTACAGATAGAGGTTGTTCTACCTGGACAAAATAGTTTGCTGGCTAACCTCGAAGTTAAGTCATCGCTGGTGGAGAGAATCAAAGAAGCTTTGCCTAATGATGCCAGATTCCGAAGGCTGAAAGAAAGAACCGAAGCAGGCATGCAAACGGGACTTCGCATCCACGAGGACGGGACATTAAGGTACGGAAATCGCCTATATGTTCCGAATGGATAATTAAGGCAGGAGTTGATGACAGAAGCACATAGCTCCATATACTCGATTCATCCAGGAGGAACCAAGATGTACCGGGACCTAAGACAATATTACTGGTGGCATGGAATGAAAAGGGAGATTGCCCGATTTGTGGCAAAATGCTTAGTCTGCCAGCAGGTGAAGGCCGAGCACCAAAGGACTGCAGGTATGTTGCAGCCACTTCCCATCCCTGAATGGAAGTGGGAGCATATTACCATGGACTTCGTCACTAGATTTCCAAGAAGCCCTAGTGGAAAGGATGCAGTATGGGTCATCGTGGATCGGCTCACTAAGTCGGCTCACTTCTTGCCATTTAGAGTCGGACAATCCACGGAAGTACTAGCCGATATGTATATGCGACAGATCATAAAATTACATGGAGTGCCAGTTAGTATTGTATCAGATCGAAACTCGAGATTTATATCTCACTTCTGGCGAAGCATGCAAGAGAGTCTCGGCACCAGACTCAAGTTCAGTACTGCCTATCATCCCCAGACAGATGGCCAATCAGAGCGCACAATTCAGATCCTGGAAGATATGCTGCGATCATGTATACTGGACTTTGGAGGATCTTGGGAAGATCATCTGCACTTAGTGGAGTTCTCCTACAACAACAGCTATCAAGCAAGCATTCAGATGGCACCTTTCGAGGCATTGTACGGAAGGAAGTGCAGATCGCCGATATGCTGGAGTGACGTTGGCGAACGTCAAATGCTGGGTCCAGAGTTGGTAACGGAGACAGTGGAGAAAGTAAAACAGATTCAGAACCATCTCCGTGCAGCCCAGGATAGACAGAAGTATTAGGCAGATGCAAACAGACGTCCCCTGGAGTTCAAGGAAGGAGAGCATGTATTTTTGAGAATCTCGCCCACTAGAGGTACTATCAGATTTGGCAGCAGAGGCAAGTTAAGCCCAAGGTACATTGGGCTATTTGATATCTTGGAGCGCATTGGTGAGGTGGCTTACCGTCTTGCATTACCTCCATCCTTAGAGGGAGTGCATGATGTATTCCACGTCTCACAACTGAGGAGATATGTGACGGACCCAAGCCATATAGTTGATCATTCTGAGATTTCGGTGGGACCTAGCCTGAGATACGAGGAGCAACCAGTGGGTATACTCGACACCAGTGAGAAGACACTACGAGGACAGACAATCAGACTGGTTCGGGTAGCTTGGAAATAGCACTCTCCTGGCGAATCGACCTGGGAGCGAGAAGATGTTATGCGCCAGCGTTATCCACACTTATTTTTAGAATCAGGTAGAACCTAAGCATTCTTTAATTCTGTAAAATCGTGCCTTTATAGTTTACCCTTCGATTGCGAGGACGCAATCCTCTTAAGGGGGGTAGATTGTAAACACCCAAAATTTTTAGATTTTTAAAAATTAATTTTCGGGAATTTTCTGCAATTTTTTGTAATTTACATAGGTCCTGTGCTAATTTTATAATTTTTTTATTGCTAATAACTAATAATAAAATGTGATGAAAATATAATTTTATGGTGTAAAATAGAAAACCTGACTTAGGGTAATTTTCTGGGATTTTATTGGGCCTCAGACCTATTTTTAAAAGCCTAAAAACTATTTAATTAATTAATTAATTATTATTTTTATTATTATTATTATTATTATTATTACTGTTATTATAAATTATATTTTTATTTATTTAGGGGCCCGGCCCGGCCCAGTGGGCCGAGCCCATTAGTCAGCCCAGCCCAGCCCAGCTTAGCGGGTCGGGCGGGTCCGCCCAACCCGGAACCCGCTCCGACCCGACCCGAGAGAGTCACCCCCAACCCGCACGACTCCCTCTCCCCGCTCCCTCCGCCGCCGCCGCATTTTTTGGCCGGCCACGTCGCCGTCCCCGCCTCAACCCTCGGCCCACGACCCCCTCTCCCTTCCGCCTCGCCCGGAGACAACCACTCCCGCCCCCAGCCTATAAAATCCCTACCCCGACCTCCTCCTCCCTCATCTCCCCAAACCCTAGACCTCCTCGCCGCCGTGCGCCACCGCCCGACTCCGGCCGACCTCGCCGTCGTGCCCGCCCGGACCTCCTCCTCCCAGCGCCTAGCCCAGCCCCCAGCCCCTCCTTCTTCCTCCCTCCTCTCCTCGACGAACAGCAGCGGCACCAAGTCCAGCCCGCTCCGGCCACCTCCGGCCCCTGCGCCGCCTCCGCCCAGCCTCGCCGGCGCCGCCCGAGCCCTCCAGCCGGCCTCCCCCATCGCAGCGACGCCCTCAGCCGCCGCAGCCGGCCAGTGAACCCAAACCCTAACCCTAGTTTCAATTTTGTGTCCGACACGTGTCGGACACAACCCGAACTCCGGTTTTTTGGGTCCCCTTCAGGTACTCGTATCTTGCACCCTGTATCTTCGATTTCGATTCTGTAAATTGCTTCGCGAAGCCTGTATGACCCTCTCGGTGTCCGGACAAACCGCTCGGGGCATCGCGTCCTGTGGTGATCGCACACCGCGATCCAAAAACAGGAAAAACCAGACCCTGTTTCACCCCGGAACTGAGTACGCTCCGCTAAACGGGATGACTTGGTCGCGTGCGATCTTCACAGATACGTGCGCCTCGTCGATACGGACGTGTGGGATTTCGCGGAAGCTGATTCGGGTGTGCGTGCACACCGGAATCAACGCGTATCCGCGAACATCGCCCCGTATCCGCTTTTTCTGCAATTTACCCTAACTTTGTGCACACACGTCAGATCGAGACGAAACTTGCACCATTGGACTCATAGTGATACGCTGGTCCTGTGGGTCAAGTTTGGTTCAATTCTGAGAACGTTGACGAAATCGCGTGTCGTGGGCCCCACAGGCCCTGTTCGACGGGCGATTTTGTGATCGGCTCATCGGAATTCAAATCTGAAAGTTCTGTTGGATTCATATCAGCGTTCCTGACCTGTTGACACTAAGTTTGGTGAATTTGGAGACCGTTGACCCTGACACGTTTTTCGGTGCAAAGCGGGCCCACCGGTGGACCCCGTTTTGGCCCGAAATTGTCGTTTTTGCCCTTGTCTCCAAATTGGACCCAAGGACAGGCGTTCCTAGCTATTTGACACCTTTTGAGCATGATGGTACTGTTTATTTCAGCTTTCGGAGACATCTCTAGAAATTTCCGAAACCAGGACCTTAGTGGAATCCAAACATCAGGCAAGTGCACCTTGCCAAACTTGCAGTCTTTATTTTTATATTTCCTGTAATAATACTTTGCTGGATGTCTTGTATATATTCATATAAACTTGTTTAAACTGCTTAACCTAGGAAATGCGTGACATACCTAGTGTCCGATCATAGTCGGGTGCCAACACCGTACGCGGTGTTGGGTTCGTCATTTAGAGATGGATTTACGATTCCCTTACTTTTGTACTTGACCTATCAAGTACCCTACAACCCAGGACACTTGACACTATCATGGACAGAATCCTCCTGAGATATTCATGGTGATTCTGTATAGGATACAGGACTTGATAGAGATATTTTATTTATAGACATTATGACTTGTTGCATTAGTTATAATCCCGCTGACATGGACATGAGACGTTATGGTCATGGCTTGCGTGATTACATTGGGTGGGGAGAGACACACAGGCTACAGGCTGTTCTACATATATATCTACTATTATTGTGAGGTTGTAGACTCTCCAGCAGAGCTAGACCCTTTACGTGTTATTACTGCTACCGGCTCCCCGACACAAAGCTTGTAGCGGTCTCAGCCTGAGTACTAGTGTTGCTCTCATTTGCATATCACATAGATGGTTACATAGTTTACCCTGCTGTTTTATTTTATTTAATTGCACTGCATTTATTTGGCTTGTTTTATTTTGTGCCTTGCTATGTCCACTGAGGACCTGGAATAGATTATGTCCCCAGGTTTAGCTGAGGAGCAGTACCCCGAGATATACGGGACCGGAGCTGAAGCTATTGCTGGAGCAGAACCAAACACTGAAGACGAGGTGACTGCCGAAGACTTCTCTTGAGTGCCTGTTCCAGTACTCAGTATTTATTTCATGTTTATCTCTTGTTCCTGGCCTATAGAGCCAGTTTATTCAGACATAAGTCGGATTATTTCTCCGACTGACTTGCTGTGATTGTTGTTGCAACTTATTTCTATTTCATTATGCAGTTTATTCTATATCTTTATGGATGAGATTAGTGTGACTTGTGGTAGTAGACCTTATTTACAGCTTAAGTATGCCCTGATGGTTCCATTAAATTGGGTTATCCATCGGTGCGTACTGCTGGCTATTGCCACGCATCTCCAGTCCCTCGGCATTTTGAGACTGGGGCGTGACAATGCCTAAGGCAGATTCTTGAGCACCACGGTTGAGAGTCTTGATTAAACAGATCAGGTTAATGAACTAGATTTAATACCTAGAATCATTTAGTAATTTTTTCTGGCTACATGCAATACCAACATCCCAGCATTTCTGCGGATTTGGAGCTATCCATCGTGAGGGACATACTTCCAGCACACTGTCGAGTTTTGCATTACAAGTACAAATAAATAAATAAATAAATATATATATATATATATATATATATATATATATATATATATATATATATATATATGTGTGTGTGTGTGTGTGTGTGTGTGTGTGTGTGTGTGTGTGTGTGTTAATTATATTATGTATCCCATACGAATTGGGTGATCCAAATGGACTGCAGGGCATGTGGCTGTATGGTATTTTCAAATTGCATGTGATAGTAATTATGATTGTGATAACCCTAGTTAGTTAATAATTAGCAAGCCGTAAGACATGACTGGCCGTGATTAATTCATTTCTAGTATTGTCCTGTCCATGCACTTTTTTGTTTATTTAACCTGCAAGTTTACCTATACTCACTCCATTTATGTTTAAACTGCCTTAATATCTTATGCTTGTTTTGCATGCTGGTTTTAGTTCCTAATTTGGGCTTTCTTGTGGTACTTTTCTGTCTGGGGTCTGACCCCACTAGTTTTGTATGACTAGATTTTGGAGCAGGACCACAAGATCTTTCGTACTTCCTGCCTCAAGATGGTGAACACTTGGAGCACCAGAGGAATTGAGTGGATTTCTTCTTCATTCGCCCACTTATCATTGTAAATTATTCTTTTGAGGCATTTAGACATCGAGCACGTGTTTAGCTCGTGTTCCTCTAAACTTGTTATCTAGCCTAAAGGGCAGGACATGATTGGCATATTCTAGACTATAGCTAGAGTTAATCATGTATAAATTTATACTTGTTAGTTCTCCTCTTTTGTATAACTAGCTTCATGATCATCTGTGTATGTATAGTTTGGGATGCCTTATAATTATATGTGTGATAATGATAAATCTTGTAACATGTTGCTTGCTTGAGATTGAAACACCTACGATTGTCATGACCTGAGATTGACTGATGGATTATAGAGTGAACCCTCACATGTCTAGACAGTCGTGACCGTATCTCAGGGTATAGTGCACTCTGGTATTTGTAGATGGCTTTGCCTGCCCCTGCTCTCTAGTATTCTAGTTCTGGGATGTGATGCCACGCCCCGATCTCCCGCATGATCGATTACCCTCGTTGAACATGAGATCACTACGGCAACGCTCCCCCAGGAAATCGTCCCCATCAAGGCGTGATGTCGTACAAGCCTGGGGTTGCGCTTGTACAAGGTAAGAAGATCAACAATCTATGGTATATCTTAGAAATAATAACATTATACCAGAAATAAGCAGACAAATTGAAATCACAACAGGATGTATGGAAAAGTATCTCGTTTATTAATATTTTCAAATAATTACAAGGCTTAAAATAATCAACTTGAAATATGCCATTCAGGCTTACAATAAACTTTGCAAAGTTGGCTTACAACATCATCGGTACAACAAATGCTCAGTTCTATACATTATGTCTTTTATAGCAGAAGTCATCATCTCCATGAGAAGAGCTTTTGCACACCCAACCGTCATGCGGTGCCTCAAGACTGATCTAGTTGTGTCCTTACACCTGTAAACCTGAAATATTGCCCACATATATGGGTCAGTACATATCGCGTATTGGCAAGAGGGCTAACCCAACCCACCAAAATCAATACTAAGTAATCATGTGATAGGAACATTATTAGTAACTGTGATTTTGATCTATTGCCTTAGGGTCAATTACAGTTCATAGCGACAGAAATGAGAAGCAAATAGACTGATCATATTCAAAAGAGAACTTAAAGCATGTATTTATTTATGATTATTAGGAAATGTAAAGCATACAATATTATCACCCCTTGGTGATTCTTACTCACGGTAATTCAGTCATCCTTGTATATGAGTAATAACTTACTCTGCCTGCATAAGACATTATTAGTATGCACCCTGTCTACATGAAGGTCACTGACTTCGCGTCAACTTGGACTAGAGTGGTTAGACGGCTGTCACGACCCGCACCCGGAATTTGGGCATGAGTCATGGGTACGTCCAGCCTACGCCGCAGCATCGGCGGTAGAACGCTGTCTAGGTCTAAACATATAATATATCCTGTCAATAGTCTCAACTCCGCACGGAGGACAATGATAAATAATCCACAGTTCTATGATATACTCAATCACAAGCTATAAGAATAATGGCACGATGAGAATAGAAAAAGAGTTCTAATAAAACAACCACAATAATCCAACTCAAATCCTGGGTCTAAATAACCTCACAAAGTCACAAATAATAAATACAACTCAGTCTCAGTCTAAAATAATAATGCAGAAAAAGTAGTCTAAGAGCAGCCAGGTACGTTCTCCTCTAGGCTAGGCAACTCCTCTGGGATTTCCGGGGTGAAATCTCCCTCTAATCCTGGGCCATAATGAGTGGGGCAAAGATCCTCCAGGTCCTCTGAAAAATGTTATCCAGTCAGGATTGGAGCGAAGCACAAGCACTAACAGCAGTTTCATTAAATTGACGAAATCTATAAACAGTGTAAGAGATACAAGATGGAAATAAATGCTGAAAATGAGAAGTACAGGAGAAAATGAAATAGACAATAGAGCATCTAGCAATGAACAATAAACAGTGAATGCTAGAACAAGTAAATCTGAATAAAGATAAAACATCTAGCTAAGTGTTTGAAATATTAGTTTATTATGTGATCGGCTTGGGACTAGATCAGGCTGGTTATATATGATTAGCTATGATTCTTGAAGGTCAGGCTAACCATATGGTTAGCTATGATGCATGATAATGGTCAGGCTAATCATATATAACAGCTATGAAGCATGATGATGGTCAGGCCGCACCCGACGTGAGAAGTGGGGTGAGCTATGATGCATGGTAAGTTTGGATATGATCACATAATCTACTAATAGTTCCCCATCCCCCAGCTAGCACGATGGATTCCAATCACGACTCCTCATGATGGGGATCTAGGGTGCTAACCCGTGTATCCATAGTGTCGAAATCAAGTATGTAATACACTACAATTTATAGAAGTAATCAACAATGAAAACTGTCAGAGAATGTACTCGCCTGTGGTCCTGAGCAAAATGTGAGGGTCGATGTCCAAGATGAAATCACAATGACCTATATATAAGATAACAATGTTAAAATGGTGTTTGGAATGATAAAAGTGTTTAGCTAAGTTGAAATGAGATATTAGGCCATTTCTAGGTCTATATTTGGTGTTACTAAGTCAACTCTAGGTTTTTGGTCAATACTAGTTAAATACACTATGTTATATGTTCTATACTTACAATACAGACTCTATATAATTACTATCTCTAATATCCTAGCTATACTTATTATATCACTCTAATATCTCTCATAACCCAATTAATCTTGAATACCTTGACCAATACCTTACCAACACTATTGCCCATCTCTTATACTAAACTCTTACACAGACCCACAGTACACTATATTAACATCTACAACAATACTCACCATATGTATTACTGATACACTGATATAATGCACAGGCACAGTCCCAACACACACACTCAGAGCATCTCACACACTGCCTGATACACTGACACTCAAATAGTTCTAGGATACACACTGAATTCTCACTCACTAGTACACACATCAACACTGAATTCACATACACAGGCAACTTACCTAGACACTATACTCATAGTTCTCACACCTAGCTAAAACACAACTACACTGTCACACAGAACTCACTACACAGTTTTTCACTCTCATAGTACCTCACTGCACTCACAGGAAACATCTACACACACACACACACACACATCCAATTCACAGCCACACTCACTGATACATAAACACCCAGTTTTGGGATACTCACACACACAGTCCTCATACATTCTCAGTTCACTCACAGGTTCACTGTATCTCACTGGACAGAATTTACACTCACACACACTGGGCTCTAGGCTCCTACTGATACACTAGGTTCTCTTATACACCTACACACTTAGATCTCAACTCCTAATTGATACACTTATACTGGGAACACACAGCTACACACAAATTCCTGAATTCTGTAGGACCATTAGGATACACACACAAGATCTCAAGCCACACATCACTCACTGGCACCCTAATACACACACAGACACAGTTTTGCACAAGTCTGGATACACATGATTTCCCATCTCAGGCTCACTGATACATTCAGTTTGATACACTAGATACACTCACATATATGTATGCACACAGCACAGATACTGCTACAAAATGCTACTGCCCCTACTTAAAAGTTAAAACTCTGTTTTTCAATAGTAAAGTGATGTTAAGGTATCTAATCAATCAAAGATTTGTAAAAATGTCCATCTATCATACTGTAACCTATCAACCTACAAATCAAGTTCATAAAAGAATTGATCAAGAATTAACTCCCAATGCCAACTGCTACTCCTCTTCTCATTAACACACATACACTGATTTGGATTCTGCTACAAGGAGGCACTTACTGCACTCCCTGACACATACACACAGGTTGCATACACAGAATTTCTAGCACAGTACAAAATTCTAACTGGCACCCAACTAGACACTACACCTGATACCAAACACACAACCCGACTGCTCAGGATTTGCAACTACCCAACACCCAGAACTCTTCCCTACACACAGGAAAACAACAGTTTGCTAAAACACAGGCAAACTCATTATGTATATAGGTCTATAATCAAACATGCATAATTTTGAATACCTTAGATGGATAACTCCTAAATGAACATTTCCCCAAGCACTTGGTGTGCAGAAAATGGGTTTACATACAACCCCCATAAATCCTCAATCAAAACCCTAAAAATCAAGATCAAAACTAAATGTAGGAGATGTAAACATGCCTACATGAAATCCCTAGGATTAGGGTTCCAGAAATTTGGGAAAAACCAACGAAAATTCACCAAAACCCTAGATCTCCTAGGTTTTCATGTAGAATCCCTAAAATTCGAATTCTAAACCTTAGGGTGGGTTCCTAATGGCCATTATCATCTGAAAACAGAATTTAAATGAATAAAAACAGAGTTTTACCTAGGGAGATGGCTTCTTCAATGGAGGTTCTTCTTCTCCAAGGCTTCTTGACCCAACCCCTTGCTTCTCTTTGCTTTGGAGGAGGAAAATGGAAGCCCTAGAGTTAAATCTCGAATTTTGGAGTGGGGAGATGACTTTCTCTTGTGGAGGCTAGGGTTTCCTTTTTCTCTACGTGAAGAATGAGAGGGTTTCTTTTATATTAAGGCCCAATTAGGGTTTCTAATGCATAGCCTAGGTTAAACCCCCAGGTCCAGTCACGTAGAACCTAATTAGCTCAGGTTTAGGCCTTCTAGGGTTTGAGGTCCAAACCTAAAATTAAAATTCTAGGGTTTCTCTAGAACTGGGTTTTTAAATTAGGGTTTCTTATTAGGGTTTGTCCTAATGAGTTTTAGGGTTTGACCTAAACACAAAATACCACTTACAATATATAATAGTTATAAAACTCAGCAAATAAATTAAACACATAATTATTCAAAATAGTAAAATTACACAAATGCCCTTATTTGGAATTGTGGTAGTGACAAGTCTACCCTCCTAAAAGAAATTTTGTCCTCGAAATTGGACTGAACTCGAACAAGAGTGAAATCAGAAAAGGAATTATACCTCAAGTCTAGAAGAGATACGGGTATTGCTCGCGCATTTCGTCCTCTCTCTCCCAGGTCGACTCCCCTGGAGAGTGATGTCTCCATGCAATACGAACCAAAGGAATAGTTTGGTTCCGCAACACCTTCTCTCTGCGGTCCAAGATCTCTACGGGCTGCTCAGGGTAGCTGAGCGTCGGACCAACCTCAATCTCCGAGTGATCAAGTACGTGACTAGGGTCTGCCATGTACCGTCTCAGCTGTGACACGTGGAACACATCATGCACTCCCTCCAATGCAGGCGGCAAGTCCAGTCTATACGCCACTGCACCTACCCTCGCAAGAATGCCAAAGGGTCCGATGTAGCGTGGGCTAAGCTTCCCGCTTCTACCAAAACGAATCGTGCCACGCGTCGGAGAAATCCGTAGGAATACTAGATCGCCAACCTAAAACAAAACAGTCTCAACACGCAGTCTAAACAAACAACACAACCCAGAAAATTAACAATTTATCCTGAAACTCAAGGGGTCTACGGTGGCTGTCGGCCCAATGCCGCTGTCTGTCCTGAGCCACTCGCAGTCTGTCTCTGATGAGTTTCACCTTTTCCGCTGCATCCATGACCATTTCTGGTCCTAGCAAGGCTCTCTCTCCAACGTCGTCCCAAGATAACGGTGTACGACACCTCCGTCCATAAAGAGCCTCAAATGGTGACATCTCGATGCTGGCCTGGTAGCTGTTGTTGTAAGCGAACTCTACCAGGTGCAGATGATTCTCCCAAGAACCTCCGAGATCTAAAACACAAGTGCGTAGCATATCCTCGAGAGTCTGAATAGTCCTTTCAGACTGCCCGTCTGTCTGGGGGTGATATGTGGTACTGAACTTGAGCTGAGTGCCCAAGCTAGCCTGCAGACTCCTCCAGAAGTGGGAAATGAAACGACTATCCCGATCTGAGACGATGCTCACAGGAACTCCATGAAGCCTAACAATCTGTCGCACGTACATCTCTGCTAGCCTCTCTGTCGACGTGCCCACCTTGAAAGGTAAGAAATGGGCTGATTTGGTCAACCTGTCCACGATGACCCAAATCGCGTCCTTCCCTCCTGGAGAACGTGGAATCCCTGAAACAAAATCCATGGTCACGTGCTCCCATTTCCATTTTGGAATCGGTAAAGGTTGAAGCAACCCACCTGGTCTCTGCCGGTCTGCCTTTACCTGCTGGCACACTAGACACCGAGATACGAAGCGTGCTACCTCGCGCTTCATTCCATACCACCATACGTGCTCCCTCAAGTCTCGATACATCTTGTTGGCACCGGGATGCATCGAGTACTGAGAGCGGTGTGCCTCCTGTAAAACCTCCTCGCGCAGCTCCCCGCTTGGCACACATATCCTCGTGTCGTGCCGTAAAGAACCATCATCTGCGATAGTAAAGTCGTCCGACAATCCCATCCGAACCTGTGCCCTGATACTCCTCAGAGCCTCATCATCGTACTGCGCAGCTCTGATCCTGTCCATCAGTTCGGACTGTATCTGCAATCCCCACATCTGAATCTCAGTACCGGGAACTAACACTTCAATCTCCAAGCTCTCCAAATCAGCCAACAAATGCCTATCTGTCGTCAAGTACATAGCCGTCGGATACCTGCTCAAGGCATCGACGACTACGTTAGCCTTCCCTGGGTGGTACTGCAATGAGATGTCAAAGTCCTTCATCAACTCTAACCACCTCCTCTGCCTCATGTTCAGCTCCTTCTGTGTGAATACGTACTTCAAGCTCTTGTGGTCTGTGAAGATCTCTACACGCTCTCCGTACAGATAATGCTTCCACAGCTTTAGAGCGAAGATAACTGCTGCCAACTCTAAATCATGGGTGGGATAGTTCTTTTCATGAGGGCGTAACTGCCTGGAAGCATAGGCAATTACCTTCCCGTGCTGCTGAAGAACGCATCCCAGACCCTTCCCTGAAGCATCACTGTATATGGTGAAACCACCTGTCCCTGCTGGCAACGTCAAAACTGGAGCTGTTGTCAACCTCTTCTTCAGCTCATCAAATGCGGCATGACACTCCTCCGTCCATACAAAATCCACATCCTTCCTAGTCAGCCTGGTCATCGGCACTGCAATCTTGGAGAAGTCTTGTACAAACCTCATGTAGTATCCTGCTAGCCCGAGAAAACTCCTGATCTCAGCTACCGAACTGGGGGTAGCCCACGACTCCACTGCCTCGATCTTCTTTGGGTTTACCGAGATTCTGTCACCTGATACCACATGCCCAAGAAATTCGACCTTGTCAAGGAAGAATTCACACTTAGAGAGTTTCCCGTACAGCTTCTCCCTCCTGAGAGTCTCTAAGACCAACCTCAGGTGCTCTTCGTGCTCCTCCGGGGTCTTAGAATACACAAGAATATCGTCGATGAACACCACCACGAACTTGTCAAGGTACTGGTGGAACACCTTGTTCATCAGGTTCATGAATACTGTCGGTGCATTGGTTAAACCAAATGGCATCACCAGGAACTCAAACTGGCCGTATCTGGTCCGAAAGGCTGTCTTCGGCGTGTCTTCCTTCTTTACCTTCACCTAGTGATAGCCTGACCTCAAATCTATCTTTGAAAATACCCTCGCCCCGCTCAACTGGTCAAAAAGATCATCTATCCTCGGCAGCGGGTACTTGTTCTTGATAGTGATATTGTTCAAAGCTCTATAATCAATGCACATGCGCACCGTACCGTCCTTCTTCGGTACGAACAATACCGGAGCTCTCTATGGTGATGAACTGGATTTGATGAAGCCTTTGTCCTGCAGCTCCTCAACTTGCTTCTTCAGTTCTGCCAGCTCGCTGTTGTTGACTCTATAGACATATTGTGAAATGGGCTCCGCTCCTGGAACCAAGTCTATAGAGAATTCAACATCTCTGTCTGGCGGCAAGCCTGGCAACTCTTCTGGAAATACATCCAGGAACTCCGCTATCAGAGGATGTGGCAACTCCTCTTCTTCTGCCCTGGCTCCGCAAAATATGCTCCTGCTCTGTTCCGCTGCTCCTCTGACGACCTCAAACTCCGGCTCTCCTGGTGGTCTAAATAATACTCTGCCTCTATAACAATCTATAGTAGCATGATGCCTACTCAACCAGTCCATTTCGAGTACAATATCGTACCCCGGAAGTGGCATGACAAGTAAGCTCACGCTCAACTCTCGGCCTCCTACTGACATCCTTCGGTCCTTGCAGTGATCACGAACTAGGATAATACCTCCACCAGTCATGATCTTGCAAGTCCTAGCTAATGGTTCTGTGTCTAAATGATGTCGAAGTGCATATGATACAGACACAAAACTATGGGAAGCGCCAGAGTCGAATAAGGTAAATGCAGGAATACAATCGAGAAGAACCGAACCTGTGATCAAGTCTCCTGCTGGCTCGATCTCCTCGACTGCCATGGCGTATGCTCGCCCCTGGGGTGCACCTCTCTGCTGCTGATGCTGGGCGAACTTCTGATGTTGCGGTGGAAGTGGTCCCCTCTGTTGTTGGCCTCCTGGTGCGGTAGGCACCCTGTCTGATCCTCTCTGGGCGGCTGCTCCACCCTGACCTGGACGAAAGGTAGGACAATCCTTCAGCTGGTGTATCGTCGATCCGCAGGATAGACATGAGCCCAATCTCTTCCTGCAGATATCTCTAGTATGTCCCATCTTCCCGCAGTACGCGCACTGGATGGCGGGCTGGTTCTGTCTCTGTTGCTGCTGCTGGACCTGCCCTCGGGCTGGTGCCTGATGCTGCTGCTGAAAGGGTCTCTGCTGTTGCTACTGAAAGTGTGGACGCTTGCCCAGTCCCGTACTACTGTTTGCTCCTCCGGAACCATCGCGTCCCCTCTTGGGCCTGAGGCCCAAGTCGTCCTCGGCTACTTGGGCATCCATCAATATGCCCTCGTAGGTAGCTGTGCGACGTCCCGACGTGCGAGACTTGATCTCCCTTGTCAGCCCCTTTCTGAATTTCCGGGCCCTGTCCCCCGGATCTCTAATCATCGATGGCGCGAAGCGGCTCAGGCGGGAAAACTCCACGGCATACTCATCGACGGACGAGCTCCCCTGGGCTAAGTCATGGAACTGACTCTCCAAGGCTCCCAGGGCAACATCAGGAAAGAACTTTTCTTTGAAGAGTTCCTTGAAATCCTCCCAAGTGAGTCCCCTGCGCAAGAGTCTCGACTCCGTGCGAAACCACGTCAAGGCAATATCGAACATCTGGCTGCCAGCGGCCTCGATCTGGAGGGCCTCCGGAAGCTGCGCCAAGCGCAAGTTCCTCTCGATGTCCTCTAGCCAATCATCGGTATAGAGTATCCCTTCTGTCCCCTTGAACTCCCGAGGCATCATCCTCTTGAAATCCACAATGGTGCCCGGCCTCTGGTGGTGCTGATCAGGACGCTGCTGCTGCTGAGTGACTCTCTCCACAGCCTGGAGAGCCACTTGGTGAGCATTCTCCATGTTCACCCTCATCATCTCTGTCTGGGCCTGATGTGCCTTAGCCTGCACTCTCTGGGCCTTTATCGATGTCCTCTGGGCATCGACCATGCCCTGAATCAAGGCAAACATTTGTGCCCCATCGACGGGCACACCTCCTGGATGCTGAACTGGTGGTGGTGGTAGAGGCCCCGTCGTAGCTGTGGGGACCCTCTGAACTGGTGGTGGAGGACCCCCGAATGCTGCAGACACTCCCACATGTACTGGGGATGTAGGAGGTGCTGCGAATGTCTGTCCGGCAGGGCGAGAGGTGGCAGACCTCTCTGAATCTGCTGCTCCGAGTCTCTGGGACCTTCTTGGCGGCATCCTGAAGACAGATCGAAAGATTTAATTAAGGCAATAGATATGATATCATCAAGGAAGGACAGAAAAATTCTAAAGGAAAAAATTATTAAGAGTAATGTCATAAGAATCAGAATTTCCTAATTGTGATTGAGCATATCCTCGGCCTAATTCCTATTTCCTAAAACAGGCTCGTAGTAATACTCCAAGTGAGCACCACTACGATATCGCTCTAATGCGGTTCTAGGACTCGACTACGGACCTGCATGGGCCACCACTAAAAATGTGTCACGACCCGCACCCGGAATTTGGGCATGAGTCGTGGGTACGTCCAGCCTACGCCGCAGCATCGGCGGTAGAACGCTGTCTAGGTCTAAACATATAATATATCCTGTCAATAGTCTCAACTCCGCACGGAGGACAATGATAAATAATCCACAGTTCTATGATATACTCAATCACAAGCTATAAGAATAATGGCACGATGAGAATAGAAAAAGAGTTCTAATAAAACAACCACAATAATCCAACTCAAATCCTGGGTCTAAATGACCTCACAAAGTCACAAATAATAAATACAACTCAGTCTCAGTCTAAAATAATAATGCAGAAAAAGTAGTCTAAGAGCAGCCAGGTACGTTCTCCTCTAGGCTAGGCAACTCCTCTGGGATTTCTGGGGTAAAATTTCCCTCTAATCCTGGGCCATAATGAGTGGGGCAAAGATCCTCCAGGTCCTCTAAAAAATGTTATCCAGTCAGGATTGGAGCGAAGCACAAGCACTAACAGCAGTTTCATTAAATTGACGAAATCTATAAACAGTGTAAGAGATACAAGATGGAAATAAATGCTGAAAATGAGAAGTACAGGAGAAAATGAAATAGACAATAGAGCATCTAGCAATGAACAATAAACAGTGAATGCTAGAACAAGTAAATCTGAATAAAGATAAAACATCTAGCTAAGTGTTTGAAATATTAGTTTATTATGTGATCGGCTTGGGACTAGATCAGGCTGGTTATATATGATTAGCTATGATTCTTGAAGGTCAGGCTAACCATATGGTTAGCTATGATGCATGATAATGGTCAGGCTAATCATATATAACAGCTATGAAGCATGATGATGGTCAGGCCGCACCCGACGTGAGAAGTGGGGTGAGCTATGATGCATGGTAAGTTTGGATATGATCACATAATCTACTAATAGTTCCCCATCCCCCAGCTAGCACGATGGATTCCAATCACGACTCCTCATGATGGGGATCTAGGGTGCTAACCCGTGTATCCATAGTGTCGGAATCAAGTATGTAATACACTACAATTTATAGAAGTAATCAACAATGAAAACTGTCAGAGAATGTACTCGCCTGTGGTCCTGAGCAAAATGTGAGGGTCGATGTCCAAGATGAAATCACAATGACCTATATATAAGATAACAATGTTAAAATGGTGTTTGGAATGATAAAAGTGTTTAGCTAAGTTGAAATGAGGTGTTAGGCCATTTCTAGGTCTATATTTGGTGTTACTAAGTCAACTCTAGGTTTTGGTCAATACTAGTTAAATACACTATGTTATATGTTCTATACTTACAATATAGACTCTATATAATTACTATCTCTAATATCCTAGCTATACTTATTATATCACTCTAATATCTCTCATAACCCAATTAATCTTGAATACCTTGACCAATACCTTACCAACACTATTGCCCATCTCTTATACTAAACTCTTACACAGACCCACAGTACACTATATTAACATCTACAACAATACTCACCATATGTATTACTGATACACTGATATAATGCACAGGCACAGTCCCAACACACACACTCAGAGCATCTCACACACTGCCTGATACACTGACACTCAAATAGTTCTAGGATACACACTGAATTCTCACTCACTAGTACACACATCAACACTGAATTCACATACACAGGCAACTTACCTAGACACTATACTCATAGTTCTCACACCTAGATAAAACACAACTACACTGTCACACAGAACTCACTACACAGTTTTTCACTCTCATAGTACCTCACTGCACTCACAGGAAACATCTACACACACACACACACATCCAATTCACAGCCACACTCACTGATACATAAACACCCAGTTTTGGGATACTCACACACACAGTCCTCATACATTCTCAGTTCACTCACAGGTTCACTGTATCTCACTGGACAGAATTTACACTCACACACACTGGGCTCTAGGCTCCTACTGATACACTAGGTTCTCTTATACACCTACACACTTAGATCTCAACTCCTAATTGATACACTTACACTGGGAACACACAGCTACACACAAATTCCTGAATTCTGTAGGACCCTTAGGATACACACACAAGATCTCAAGCCACACATCACTCACTGGCACCCTAATACACACACAGACACAGTTTTGCACAAGACTGGATACACATGGTTTCCTATCTCAGGCTCACTAATACATTCAGTTTGATACACTAGATACACTCACATATATGTATGCACACAGCACAGATACTGCTACAAAATGCTACTGCCCCTACTTAAAAGTTAAAACTCTGTTTTTCAATAGTAAAGTGATGTTAAGGTATCTAATCAATCAAAGATTTGTAAAAATGTCCATCTATCATACTGTAACCTATCAACCTACAAATCAAGTTCATAAAAGAATTGATCAAGAATTAACTCCCAATGCCAACTGCTACTCCTCTTCTCATTAACACACATACACTGATTTGGATTCTGCTACAAGGAGGCACTTACTGCACTCCCTGACACATACACATAGGTTGCATACACAGAATTTCTAGCACAGTACAAAATTCTAACTGGCACCCAACTAGACACTACACCTGATACCAAACACACAACCCGACTGCTCAGGATTTGCAACTACCCAACACCCAGAACTCTTCCCTACACACAGGAAAACAACAGTTTGCTAAAACACAGGCAAACTCATTATGTATATAGGTCTATAATCAAACATGCATAATTTCGAATACCTTAGATGGATAACTCCTAAATGAACATTTCCCCAAGCACTTGGTGTGCAGAAAATGGGTTTACATACAACCCCCATAAATCCTCAATCAAAACCCTAAAAATCAAGATCAAAACTAAATGTAGGAGATGTAAACATGCCTACACGAAATCCCTAGGATTAGGGTTCCAGAAATTTGGGAAAAACCAACGAAAATTCACCAAAACCCTAGATCTCCTAGGTTTTCATGTAGAATCCCTAAAATTCGAATTCTAAACCTTAGGATGGGTTCCTAATGGCCATTATCATCTTAAAACAGAATTTAAATGAATAAAAACAGAGTTTTACCTAGGGAGATGGCTTCTTCAATGGAGGTTCTTCTTCTCCAAGGCTTCTTGACCCAACCCCTTGCTTCTCTTTGCTTTGGAGGAGGAAAATGGAAGCCCTAGAGTTAAATCTCAAATTTTGGAGTGGGGAGATGACTTTCTCTTGTGGAGGCTAGGGTTTCCTTTTTCTCTACGTGAAGAATGAGAGGGTTTCTTTTATATTAAGGCCCAGTTAGGGTTTCTAATGCATAGCCTAGGTTAAACCCCCAGGTCCAGTCATGTAAAACCTAATTAGCTCAGGTTTAGGCCTTCTAGGGTTTGAGGTCCAAACCTAAAATTAAAATTCTAGGGTTTCTCTAGAACTGGGTTTTTAAATTAGGATTTCTCATTAGGGTTTGTCCTAATGAGTTCTAGGGTTTGACCTAAACACAAAATACCACTTACAATATATAATAGTTATAAAACTCAGCAAATAAATTAAACACATAATTATTCAAAATAGTAAAATTATACAAATGCCCTTATTTGGAATTGTGGTAGTGACAACGGCTCCCCTCCCCGTTTGGTAGCGAGCTCACTTGGAGATTTTTGAATCACCATGCAACTAGCACATGCTCGTATTCCCCCAAGGACGAACGGATCCATGGCCCCCGGATTGCCGTTCGAGGAATTTATCTTGTGCACAGGTTGTCTATGAACATGCATACTTATACAACTTAGCTATAAAGAAACATAAAATGCATGATAAGAGAAACTTAATTAAAATCCCATAATTCTTATTTTTTTCTTGAGTTATCTGAATCCGACTTGGCCAATCCAGCCGCTAGCCCATATCACGCTCAGCAACGATTTTCCCGCGCTCAGTAATGGGATCGGGGCATATACCTCTACCCAATTCTTTTAACAATTCTTTGTGTTATTGAAATCTTCCCGAGCCGTAGCCCGGCATACTCACCTACCGATTCCTTGGGACTTACCATAAATGACAATAAAATATTCGACATTTGCTATCATAGTATATAATCAACATTCTAAAACAACAACAAGTTAATAGACATGTAATTATTATCTTTTGTGATTTTTTTTCATGGCAACATTGTTATAATAACTACGTAGCAACAAGTAATCCTTTTTATTAAGCATGAAGATTAAGGATTAAATAACCAATGCCACTCGCATTATTTATCTGAAGGGACTTCCCAGCATAATCTTATAGCCTCCTGATTGATCCTTTCGCATTGTCGAAGTGTAAAAATGTGCGCCTATACAGATAACGCACTCTCTATAAAGAGCCAAGCAGAAGAAAGGTGCGTTTTCTTAGTGCTCAACACTATGGCGCACTTTCTTAATGTGGCACGCTATCTTAATGCTACGAAGATTGGCACACAATGGTCCTACCCCACTCTCAGCATTTAATGCAACAGACTGACATCTAACAGTTGCAGAAACCAAATATATCAATTCATTTATTGCAGAAGATCTTCGACATGCAGAACCAGGTTATCGTTTAGCGATCCATTTGTCTGAATTCCATCAAAAGAGCATCATTGTGCCAACTTCTTCAAAAGTGCGATATTGCACCAATTTCAACAAAATTGTGGCGCTGTGCCAACTTCTTCAAAAGTGCGTTGTTGCACAATTTCAATAAAAGTGTATCGTTGTGCCAACTTCTTCAAAAGTGCGCCATCACGGCCAACTTCTTCAAAAGTGCGCCGCTGTGCCAACTTCTTCAAAAGTGTGCCGCTGTGCCAACTTCTTCAAAAGTGCACCGCTGTGCCAACTTCATCAAAAGTGCACCGATGTGCCAACTTCTTCAGAAGTGCACCATCATGGCTACTTCCTCAAAAGTGTGCCATCACGGCTAATTCTTCAAAAGTGCGTCATCATGGCTACTTTCTCAAAAGTGCGCCATTACGGCTACTTCTTTAAAAGAGCGCTTGTATAGCCAATCTTTCCAAAAGTGCGCCAGTCTCTAGACCACTTCTAAAGTGCGCCTATGATCCTAAACTGACAAAGAGGACTTATGATTACATGTCTTACATGCCATATTTCTCGTGAAATGTATACAAATAACTGTCCCACATCCTACGCTCTCCTTGTATAGGAAGCCACGTGTCAAGCAGACAACAAGTTGTGCACCCACTCACTAGATCGTGGGATGTTATTCCATCAAAAGTGTGCGCACAATGGTAAAATAGTACAGACTGTCCAAAGTGCGCGTACACTATCATAACTGCTCTGAAATTTTATAAATATAGGATCATTGTGTACGTTAAGAAGGCAGTGCAGCGCAGCGGAGGGGAGAATTTTCAAGTCTTTGAAATTCAAGAACAAAAGGAGAGAAATAGAAGCTTGTTGTTCCATTTTTGTCGAAGCTTTATTATTTCCCAACTCTTCAAGTTATTCATAGCATCCTTGCATTTTTGCATCGGGGCTAGGGATTTTCAAGTCTTTTAAATTCAAGAACAGAAAGAGAGAAATATAAGCTTGTCGTGTCGTTGTTGCCAAAGCTTTCTTATTGCCCAACTCTTCAAGTTGTTCACAGCATCCTTACATTTCTTCATTGTCGTTATAGAAGCATAAAAAGTGTGCTTCTTGAAGATGGCATAATTTTCGACAAATAAACTTAGTAGGGGAAGAATGGCGCACTTTTATTCTGTTTCAAAGGATGGAGCACTTTTATGCTATTTTCGTTAACAAAGACATGCGCACAAATCGCATGTCTGCTTTTTTCCCAAACATTAAATACAATGAATCTGATAGCTGAACAACAGTCGAGGATGTCAGAAGTCATCATTACAGCTGAGCTACGGCATGCAGACCAAGGTTATCGTTTAGTGTCCAGTACGAACCAACTTCTACAAAAGTGCGTCGTTGTGCCAAATTCTTCAAAATGCACCATCATGGCTACTTCTTAAAAAGTTCGTCGTTGCGCCAATTTTAACAAAAGTGCATCGTTGCGTCAAATTCAACAAAAGTGCGCCATCATGGCCAACTTCTTCAAAAGTGCGCCAATCTCCAAACCACTTCTAAAGTACGCCTATGATCCTAACTGACAAAGAGAAGTTACGATTATGTATCCTACATGCCATGCTTCTCGTAAAACGTATACAAACAATTGTCTCCAATGACTTATGCTTTCCTTGTATAGGAAGCTACGTGTCAAGCAGGCAGCAAGTTGTGCACTACTCATTAAGAACGTGGGGTGTTAGTCGACCAAAAGTGTGCGCACAATGGTAAAATAATACAGACTGTCCAAAATGTGCGCACACTCTCATAAATGCTCCTAAACTTTATAAATACAGGATCAATACGTCCATTAGAAAGGGGACATAAGCATCAGGGCTGGGGATTTTCAAGTCTTTAAAATTCAAGAACATAAGAAGAGAAATAGAAGCTTGTCATGTCGTTGTTGCCAAAGCTTTCTTATTGCCCAACTCTTCAAGTTGTTCACAGCATTCCTGTATTTCTTCATCGTCATGTGGTCCAAGGAGTAAAGTGATCGTCCGCAGATCAAATTTCTACAGCTATACTTTTCCAGAATCAATTATACTTAGATTCCTGTTTAAAATCTCTTCTACTCTTCTTTCTTTTTAATAGTTTATAATACAAAGTCTCGTTCAAGCTTTGTTCGTCGCAAACAGTCGTGTGGTCCAAGGAGTAAAGTGATCGCCCGCAGATCAGATCTCTACAACTATACTTTCCCAAAATTAATTGTACTTAGATTCATGTTTAGGATCTCTCGTACTCTTCTTTCTTTTTAATAGTTTGTAATACAAAGTTTCGTTTAAACTTTCTTTCGCAAAAACGCATAACCCAAGTCCAACTGGCTTCTTTGAGCCAACCCAACCATCATAGTGCACCGTGCGGAGCGGGGCACTACATAATATACCACTCAGAAAAAGTTTTATCCTCGAAACTTAAACTAAACTCATCCCACTTACTCCATAAAATTTCTCAAGCAACTTCACTTCTAGCTCTGCGTCTACATTCTATGATAACACTTGCACAATTTAGCATCTTGCCATAACCGTTCGTTTGGTACGAATGGTTAATTCTACCATCTCTTTCCTTTGTCAAATTTTATGTGTATTATTTTAACCCACCTTGCTTTCTCACCGCAGCCCGCTTGACTTTTGCTTGCCACTTAGTCTGAATCGTATAATACATTTCAAGCATCCCCGAAATATGATTCACTCAACCAATGCCAATGGTTAGAGAAATTAAATGGCTATCGATGCAGCTTTATTTCAATATGCGGATCATTTACTACGCTTGACCAAACTGTTCCTTAGCCACAATTTTCATAACTTTGAGTTCTCATATCATCTCTTCTGTTAGTCCCGTCGGAATCCTTTAATACTAATATTTCTATCACACAACTTGGATAACCATGTTTTCGTCTAACCATTCCCAACATTCACTTATATCTTTTCGATCCCACTTATGCAAATTATTTTGAACTTCTCTTACGGTCTGCCTTAATGATATTAATTTCTTATCACCATGATAATCCTCCGAGCTGCAACTATAACGACAAAAGAGACTACCCACGTTGCATTGTTCTTAATTCTGCCAACTTAAGGGACATCTTTCGGAACCAACAAATTTGTGCTTACCAACAAGCTCTGAAATGCAACTTTTCATCATTTCCACCTCTCATAATTATTTCACGATGTTAACTCATTATTTTATCTCGTTCGTTGTTACAAGTTTTATTCCTTTAATCTAACTCGATATTCCTACATTCCAAGGTAGTTTCAACCGACGGAACAAATTTTCCAATCCGTCATTCTGTCGAAGGAAACCAATCAGTTTTCCTGAAACTGTCAATTCCAACTTGTTCCTCAATCAAGTTAACCATTCCAACACAATCCCTATTTCCGACAGCACTCATATTCGATTCCAAAACCAACTATCTATTACAGGCCGACTCCCAATACGTACTAAGCAAATTTTACCGGCGCTATATCACTTAGGCAACATTGATAGGGTCATCCTATGGGTTCTCCAAGGGCCAAATTTATCTTTTGGTCAAGTCTCTATGGTTAGCTCCCCTAACAGCTAAACCTCTTAGGTAACTCGCCTAGTACCGACGGTTGTTAGGGCATTACCTATCTCTTATCTTAGGTACAACCAACACAACTAATCTGAGGGACTCTACCCCAATATCTGAACATACTCTCTTTCTGAACGACAGATGTACCACTGTCGTTTACCCCCTGGCCAATACTACCCATCCATCACTCTAAAGCCAAGTCTCTAAGTCATCATTCTTTTCTTTGGGCGACATCTGTAATCACATGAAAAATTTAATATTTTTAAAATTTAATTTTCTGGAATTAATTATCATTTTCTGTAATTTTAAACTAAGGTAGTCTAATTTAAAAGAAATTTTTAAATATATTAAATTTTATTAAAATGTGATGAAAATTATATTTTCTAGTGTAAAATTAAAAACCGGACATGGGGTAATTTTTCGGGAATTTATTGGATCCCGGATGAATTTTTAAAGCATTAAAAACTATTGTTTAATTTAACTAATTAATTAAACCAAATAGATAAAAACCAAACCAAACCCAGAGACTGAACCGGACTGGACCGGCCGGTCTGACCGAACCGGCCCAAACCCTTACCGGGTTGGATCCGGGTCAGACCCGACCTGCCAGTGCCCGACCCGACCCAATTGGAGCCCTAACCCCCAAACCTCTTCCCCTACCCAACGATTCCTCTCCGGCGGCCGTTACCGCCGCCATGGCCGCCGGAGACCATCCGTTTCCACTCCCTGGCACCTCCAGTCTCTTCCTCTTCCACTTCTGGCCAGACCTCCGGCCGGTTTCTATCCCCTAATCCCTCTATAAAGCCCGCAGCAGCCACCGGAAAAGTTCCCTTCAGATTCTTTCTTCTCCGGCGAGTTCTGCAACTCCGGCCACCTCTATACAGCACCTCCAGACCTCCGGAACCTGCCGCCGAACCTCCAGTAGACCTCCGCCTTCCCAGTTCAGCCATCCCCGGCCTTTAACCCAGCTCCACGAACGCTGTCGAGCTCGAGCCCCACTTCTCTCCGCCCACAGCGCCAGACCCGGTAGTCCAGACCTGTCGCCGACCCCTCCAGAACCGGTGCCGCCTCCGCCCGCACCCCAGGACGACTCCGGCGGACTCGGACACGATCCAGAACTCGAGTACAAGCCTGGACACGGCTTGGACACAGATCCAGGACACGGAGACTCGACTCGGACGCGTAATTAGGATCTTTTTGAGCCCTGTTCAGGTACTCGTAACTTTCTTCTCGCAGCTCCGATTCCTATTCCGTCAGTCTTATCGCGTAGCCTGTATGACCCCCTCGGTGCCCGTGCAAACCGCTCGGTGTATCGCGACCTGTGGTGATCGCGAACCGCGATCCAAAAACAGGAAAACCAACGCCCTGTTTTACCCCGAAACTGAGTACGTCCCGCCAAACGGGACGACTTGGTCACGTGCGGTCTTCACCGATACGTGCGCGTCGTTGATACGGACGTGCGGGATTTTGCAGAAGCTGAATCGGATGTGCGTACACACCGGAATCAGTGCGTATCCGCGGACAACGCCCCGTATCCGACTTTTCTGTATTTTGCTGTAATTTAGTGAATACACGTCGGATCGAGACAAAACTTACGCCATCGGATTTGTAGCAATACGCTGGTCCTGTGAGTCAAGTTTGGTTCGATTCTAAGAACGTTGAAAAAATTGCGTGTCGTGGGCCCCACAGGCTCCACTTGACGGGCGATTTTGAGAACGGCTTATCGGAATCCAATTCTGGAAGTTCTGTTGGGTTCGTATCATTGTTCCTGACCTGTTGACACTAAGTTGGACTGATTTGAAGACCTTTGACCCTGACGCATTTTTCAGTGCAAAGCGGCCCACATTTGGACCCCGTTTTGAATTGAAAATGTCGTTTTAGCCCTTGTGTCCAAACTGGACTTAAGGACAGGCGTTTCTAGCTATTTCATATGTTCTGAGACTGTTGGTAATGTTCATTTCAGCTTTTAGAGGAGTATTTACTGAACCCACGGATACAGGGATCGCTACTGGTATTCCAACCCCAGGCAAGTGTACTTTGCCAAATTATGTAGTTTTGATAATTATTTCCTTGCTTATTTATATTATTCATTATGCTTAAACCTAGGGCCGTGTGACTTACTTAGCGTCCGATTAATAGTCGGGTGCCAACCCCGTACGCGGAGTTGTGTACGTCATTTAGAGATGGACATTCATGACCCTTTACATTCTAGTACTTGTTGTATCAAGTACAATAACCTAGGACACTTGACACCAACATATGACAGAATCGTCCTGAGATATTTATGGTGATTCTGTGTAGGATCCAGGATGGACATAGATATTATATTCCTAGAGATTATGACTTGTTGCATTAGCTATGATCTCACGTGACATGGACATGAGACGTTATGGACATGAGACGTGTAGTTATATTGGGTGGGGAAAGACACACAGGCTACAGGCTGTTCTATATATATCTACTACTATTGTGAGGTTGTAGACTCTCGAGCAGAGCTAGACCCATTACTTGTTATTACTGCTACCGGCTCCCCGACACAAAGCTTGTAGCAGTCTCAGCCTGAGTACTAGTGATGCTCTCAGTTGCATTTTCACATAGATGGTTATGTAGATACCCTGCTTATGCTATTTACTATTTCACTGCATTTATTTGGCTTATATTATCTGTACCTTGCTATGTCCCCTGAGGACCTGGATCCGGATGATATCCCCATGTTTAGCAGAAGAGCATTATCCTGAGGTTTACAGGGCAGGAGTTGAAGCTGTACCAGAAGCTGTTGCTGAAGCTGAACCAAACTTAGAAGCAGAGGTGATGGCTGAAGACTTCTCTTAAGTTTATGTTATTTGTACTCATCAGATACTTTATTTTGGGTCTCCTTTGTTCTGGTCTGATGAACCAGTGTTTAGACTTTTATCGGGTTGTTCCCCGACATACTCTGTTGTGACTGGACATTGATGTACTTTCCTTATTTGCTGTTGTTTTTATTATTTTGTGTGTGGATGAGATTAGTTAGACTTATGGTTGTAGATCTATATTACAGATTAAGTATGCCCCGATGGATCTATTAAATTGGATTTGTTCATCGGTGCGTGCTGCTGGCCGTTGCCACGTGTCTAGTCCCTTGGTATTTTGGGACTGGGGCGTGACAACATCTAACCAACTAAGGAATGCTGCCTTAGTCTATAAACAAAATTTTTGATAATTTATACCCAAATCTCCAGTTTGTCCTTCTCAAAACCTGTAGTCATATGTTCACTCCAATTTGCATTCTCCTATTGAATATAAGTTTTTCCTACTAATCGACCCCGTTCACTTAATTGACCGACTATTCCAAATCCACACATATCTGGCTTGTTAATTCAACCGTCTATCATATAAAATCTTTGCTCTCGATTATTTACCAACATTTTTATAATTTCTATGCTTCCTTTGTCCGACATTGTCTGGTCAACTTAATCCCATTAACCATCAACTTTATTTCGCATCAACTTGGTAAGGTCTTGCAGATGATTTTACTATTGTGAGCCCACATGAAATGCATATCCACATGTTCTTATATATTGATCATACCCCAATCCAAATACCATCCAACTTGAATAATTGTACCATCTTGATCATTATGACAAAGGCATACACTTATTTAAAATTCAACACGTCGGGTTCGTTAATCGATTATTACCTGTGCGCCCAAATTTCTTCCGACAATAACTATCCCAAGTTTACAACCCAACATTCTTTACTTCAAGCTTTATTGGTATCCCAACACTCGCAATCTCATAAGAACTTTCTTATAATTTGTACCAAGTACTCCCGTCTAATCCGACGGGTCTATAAATTCATCAACCAATATTCGTACAACCAATTATATAAGGGTCAACATTTCTTATACCGTGAAGCGTTCTAATCCTTCGCGTTCATGCACATGGATCCAACTACCCATCCTCGTCCAATACATTTCCTTTATCGTTGGTATTATCTTTGAACTAGGCATGCATTACCATTACACACCTGAGGTTAATAGCATCGTTTTCCATATTTCTTGTTTTCCTTTGTGAATGTTCTTTATAGCCCTCGTATGCCTCCAACACATCTTATCCAACATAAAGTTTCTATCTGACTAATTATAATTTTCAGTCACTATATGACCCATATTATTTTCTCCATAAGTCCTTCGCAATGCATCTCGCTATCGATATCGTAACGAACGTTCTTACCCAACTGGTTTAAGTCGCCACTCGAATTTATCAAATTTTTATGCCGCTATTCTCAACCAAGGCATTCATGTTGTACTTTTCCTAATGTCTCGTTATCCTTTGAGTCTTTTGCAAAAATCTAAGTAAAACCATCCCGGTATGCAACCAACCATCGATATCTGTCGTATTTGCTCCAATCATTATTTGCAACTATTCAAGCTCTCATCACTGTTAATTATTTACACAACTCATATCGTTGTTTCCAATGGCATTCACGTATGCTTTCCATGATGCAACATTGAATTTTCATTCGCCATCTACTATAGTTCATCTGAAACAAGCTTATCAAGGTACACTCGAGTTGTATAACCACATAGCAAAATCTCTCCATTGTTTGGTTCCAACTCGGTCATTTTATCCGCTAGCCCACTATGCGCTCTATAACAGGATCACCGCGCTCAGCAACGGGATCGGGGCAATAAACGATATACCACTCAGGAACCAAGCCATTCTCGTCAAATTATTCCCATTGTACTTATCCAATATCTTTATCGGTCTATTTGTCCCTTGTTGGCACTACCGACGATAAATAGTAGATTATTGTCCCATTCTGAAACATAACCAAGCTCACGCACGAATCAACTCAATTATTGTCGATCCTATCACTGATGTTACTGTCCAATTTTCTTCGGCATACCATACCGGTACCCACTACCGATTGTCACCTATCAGTCATTCCCTCTGAGTCACACAGACAAGCATCAATAACAGATTACTGGTTTATTACAGCATCGTTAATTGTTGTTGTTCCTTTGGTATCATTACTATTAATAAATTCTTTATGGCATCGTCACATATTTAGACTTATTGTATGGAACATCCAATGAGTGTAGGGGAGGGTCAAAGAAACTATTCACTTCGAATCCAAGGACCTAAAGCCGTGCTCTGATATCAATTTGTCATGCCCCGTCTTCGCAGGATCGGTTACCCTCGTTGAACATGAGATCACCACGTCAACGCTCCCGCAGGAAATCGTCCCTATCAAGGCGTGATGTCGTACAAGCCTAGGGTTGCGCTTGTATAAGGAAGAAGAACAATAATCTATTGTCACTACCATATTTTCTAGGAAAAAATATTTTAGTCATTTGATAATTAATTAAATATTGTGTATATTAAATTTTTATTTATTGTATTATTTATTTATTATTAGCATATTAGATTTATTTTTGGACTTGTGTTAGTGGACCAACTAGTTTAGTTTAGACTCATGGACCAATATTTAATTCTAGTTAGAATTGAGCCCAATAATTAGAAGCTCAATTATTAGGAGGATGATTAATTATGTTAAACTCATTAGACTAGAAGCTTCCCTCCTTAATTAATTTCTTTATGAGAGGCCCCAAGGGGTATTTTAGACTTTATATAGTAGCTTGAGCGAGGGGGCAAGTGAGGCCTATATAAAGGGGATGAAAATTTTCTCTCTCTTTATTTTTCATTCCAAATCTAGATCTAAAAAATTTTCTCAACCAAATCCCTACCAAATTTTCACCTATTTATTTTCCAAATCACCATTGGAGGCTATTAGAGCATGGATCTACAAGAAGGAAGCATAGATCTACAAGGAGGAAGCATGGATCTACAAAGAGGAGCAATGATCTACAAGTTAAAGGCTAATTTTATAAATTTTGGAGGTTTCATTGGGAATCCATCTCACAATAGGTATAATTCAGTTTCCCCCCTTAATTTAGGTTCTAAATATGAGATTTAACCATGGAAAATTAACCCATATGCATAGGCTACCCATAGGATTTGGTTTTGTGTTCATAGGAGGCCTATTGAGAAAGTTATGGTGCTTTTTGTGTCAATTTTTGGAGAATTCCGATATTAACATTTGTTGTGTGTGTCAATTGGTCCTATAGATCAATTTGACATGTGCTTGTGTGTTTGGGGCTAGTATCGTGTCTATAATTGGGAACGTGTAGGTCGTATCCCATCAATTTGGTGATACGTGTTGATTTGGGGGTTTTTCCTCCGACACGGAACTTTGAGCATGTCATATTTTGACACGGACACATAGATTTGTATTTGACTCTTCATATTGTTCATAAATAATATATATGACTTGCTCGTGTCCTTCGGGGTAAGTTTGGATGTGTGTTGGACTCGTGTCGCATGCGTAACCTAGATCTAGTGGGATACGGGGTGATACGTTCCATGTATGTGCAATTTAATTATAGATCTAATTCTTTTGTGTTCTTATTTCATGGAGAAGTATAATTATATATATATATATATATATATATATATATATATATATATATATATATATATAATATTGTGTATATATATTTATTTAATGTTGTGTCTTAGATCTATGTATATATACTATATGTGTATATTATTATGTAGCTATTTTTCTACATGTAGATATATATTTATAAGTGGTAGTATATGTATATATAATATAGTAGATATATTTATATGTGGTAATATATATAGTTATATTATATATTGTTATGTATTTATATAGTGTATGTTTTTATATATGTATACATATATGTGTTGTTATATATGTATATATTACTATGCTATTGTCATATGTATTTAATATATACATATATGTGGAGGTGTATGTATGTTATATATATGTTATTTGTTATAGTGTTATATATTATAGTTATATGTATTTTTGTATCTATTTATGGGTGTTATATATATATATATATATATATATATATATATATATATATATATATATATATATATATATATATATATATATATGTTATATTTATATATGTATTGTATATATAAACATAAGAGAGAGAGGAGAACAAGAGTTTTAGCGACAACAGGAACCGTCGCGACAGCAGCCGTCGCAACAGCAATGAAACAGCAGCGGCCACAGCAGGGAAAACAACGACAGCAGCCAGCGACAGTTGCAGAAAACTGTCGCTGAAACAGCAGCAGTATCAGCAGCGTATCAGGAGTTTTAGTGACATTTTCAGCGACAGTTGCAAAAAACTGTCGTTGAAACAGCAGCAGTATCAGCAGCATATCAGGAGTTTTAGTGACAGTTTTAGCGACAGTTGCAGAAAACTGTCGCTGAAACAGCAGCAGTATCAGCAGCGTATCAGGAGTTTTAGTGACAGTTTTAGCGACAGTTGCAGAAAACTGTCACTAAAACAGCAGTGTATCAATATCAACAGCAGTCTTCAGCGACAGCGGGCAGGATTTTTAGCGACAATTTGGCAGTTTTAGATATTTATATATATATATAGATATATATATATATATATGTATATATATGGTAATTAATATATACGTATATATGTTCCTAATTTTCTAATTGTGCTTTAGTATACTATATATATAATATATTTAGTCGTAGCATATAATATTAATGGAATAGTTAGTATATTTTAGTTATCTATTGTTATGAGTATCTCTAATTATATATATTATATGTATGTATGTATGTACGTATATATGTATTAGTATTTAGTGTGTAGTTGATAGTTAGTATTTATTCTATTTAGTACATACTAGTAGTTATATTGGATTGATACCTACATATATAGCTAGATAGGTAGTTAATATATACTAGAATTCACAAATACCTTGAGATACCAAGGTAAGTATCAAGGTATTGGAGGATAATCAAGGTATTGGGTTTGGGTATCAAGATAGAGGTTTAGTGTTGTGATACCAAGTTGGTTCAAAACCAAGGCATCTATTTTAAATATTTGTAATTAGGATTTTATATAATTAATACTTTTTTGATATTTATATGTAATGTTTTACCTATTGATTTACGTATCCGGAGATACGGTATCCTAGTATCCTAAGTTGTAGCTTTATGACCTAGACTTTAGTATTTGAACCCAATATTTTTGTGTTAGACTTATGCAACCTAGAAATAGATAGTTGACCATAGTTTGACTATAGTTGACCATAGTTGACTTAGAGTTGACCTAGTTTGACTGTTTTGACTTAGAAATGGCTTGTTGACCTAGATATTGACTAGTTTAACTTCTTTTCTTTCCAGAACCTTGTATTAATGCAATATTCCATATATAGGTCTGTGTGACACCAGTTCGGACAGTTTGACATTCATTGCTTTGGACCACAGGCGAGTACATTTCTCTGATTGTTTTCAATTCATAATATTGTATATATGCATGTTCTATAATTGTATACATTGATCCTGACACAGTGATTTCACGGACTGGTGCTATATAGATCCCGTCATGAGATGTTATCCCCTACCGTGTTCAGCGGGTACTCGCGTACATTGTATCCCATCGTGTATACTGGGTATTAATGTTACTTCGTGTTCACATACTGCTCGTGTTCAGTGTGCTTATTCGTGTACACCTACCGCTCGTATTCGGTGGTTATGATATTCGTGTACACCTACTGCTCGTGACAGTGGTTATATTTTCTTGTTCGTAGCGTCTCGTGATTGGATCCATCGGTATTAGTTGGGGGCGGGAGAGTAGGAGTTGATTATGTGATCAAAGCCATTGTTACAAATCGTGTACATTCTGATTACATACTTTAATTGTAATCCGTCTTACCTGATCATGTTCACCCAACCCGATCACATAATGAACTCATATTCTAAGGCATATTAGATAGTTTAGATTGTACTTTACTTCATCATATTGTGATATTCATATTGTTGATCTATATATTCTCGTACATTACCTGTATATATCTTGTTCATCATTCATATGTTTAGTGATCTTGTATTTCATTTTTATATCTGTTTATATGCTCGATTATGTTATTAGAACTGCTTTCAGAGGTATGTACTTCGCTCCATTCCTGACTGGAAAATATTTTTCAAAGGATCCGAGAGATTGGTGTCCGACATACTTTGGACTTTGACTTATAGATGGTGCAGACTTGGACCCACTAGTTCTGGAGTGACTACCGGGAGTTTTAGCAGGATTCACTAGGTAGCATGATTAGTTCTCTTTGACATTTTTGGTACCGAATTTATTTTCGGCTTCTATTTAAGTTATTGATTTTTTGTTTCTATTGTTGATGATTTATATTTTTTTGATGTATAGTTAGACTTCCTTCATATCTTTTCGTGCTTTAGATTGTGATTGAGTTTTGTGTGAGCTATTATTAGCAAACTTTATATTATTGTGAGATTTTAGATAATATAGTAGACAAAAATAGCATTCTACCACCGATGCTGCGGCGTAGGCTGGGCGTTATTTCTGACTTGCATCCCTATACCGGGTGCGGGTCATGACACGTTTTTAGTGGTGGCCCATACAAGTCAGACTTCGCAAGTTATGCGATGTCGTGGTAGTGCGACGACTTAGTTATACTACTACGAGCCTGTGATAGGATATGGGATGTAGGATATAAGATATTAGGATGAGAGGATACTCAATCACAAATTTCTTGAGAAATTTCTGTGACGACCCTTGAGAATCTTATTATAATTTTTAATTCAAAATATTTCCCCTTGTTTCCGTCCGCTCTCACTTGTTGTTATTGAATTTGATTCTTTGTGATCGATTGTTGAATTTGATTCTTGGTGATCGGTTGATTTAAATTCTTGGTGTTCGTTATTGAGTTTGATTTTATATCGAGAGAAATTTTACGGACTAAATTACGGTATCATCTGATGACATATGGGGACAGTAAGGAAGGTGAAACGTCTGCTTTGGTTATGAAGCATAGAGTTTATCGTAGCCATATTAGCTGGAGTAGCAAAAACGTAGGGACCTGACTTTGGATGTACATATCTTAGTTATGAAATTTAGAATTTCTCGCAGCTATACTAGTTGGCACAGTGAGGATTCTAGACGACATGATTATAGAGGTACATACGTAAGTTATGGGATTTATCGTTTATCGCAGCTATGCTTACTGGCGTGACGGGGATTCTGAGTGTCATAATTTTGGACAGACGTGTATGATTATCAGATTGTATCTTAAATTGGTTCTTAAAGTATCATCTCAATACTTATTCATTTCTGCTATTATAGGACTTTGTTCCATCATTCTTTAGCTTAGCAGTAGGGATACCTTTAGTTCTTTAGTCTAATTCTTTATATAGCTTTTTTCCATTAGAGTCCTTGTTAGTGTGATAATTGGTGAATTGTATTAGGTCTGTGTCTTGAGTATCAATATTGACTATTGAGAGTATGACTTGTGAGTCTGTAAGTGGTTCTTGGTTAGGCATGTGAGCAATAGGCATAAATCTAGGGATAACCCATAGCGTAGTACTTTGTAGCAATAGTTCTATGATAGGTGTCATTATAGATAGTATGGGTACTAATGGTAGAGAGGAGAGTAGATAGTATCAGTAGTGGTTCCATGAGTTAGTATCAGTATCAGCATGCCAGTTCTGGATAATCATGAATTCATGTAGTTGGGTTAGCCATGTAAACATTTAAGTATCAAGGAAATTGTGTTAAAAAACAATAGAGTATGATATTCAATTTGGTGGTTGATACTTGTGTGTGTCAAGAGTAGAGAAATATATATGCATAAAGGATATTAGTAAGCATGCCATAGTAGAATGGTACCCATAAGTATATAGGAAAGTATAAGGGAATAATAATACATTGTGCTAAAGTAGTAGGACTTGTGTTAAGGTATAGTAGAGCATTGATAGGAGTACACCAGTATATAACTAATGATGGGTATATCACCTGATATTGAGACTAGTGATGTGTTGGAAGCAATAGGTGGAAGAGTGTCTAGAAATTGTGTGCAGGATGCACAGTGGGTGGTAAGTGTCAGTGTGGAAGTTCATGAGTATCAGAAATGGAAGATTGAGTGTTAATATTATGTCATGGGTTGGAAAATATCAAGATTGGTCATGGAAGAAATGTATCACTGATTTGTGTATCCGTCTGTAAAAGGTTTGAGGAGAAATACATATACATCAATAGAAATATAGAACCATATGTTCGCCTTTGGGAGTGAAGTGAAACATGTGAATTATAGAAGTTAATAACTAGTGCAAGTAATCATGAGTTCTAGTGAGTGTGATGATGTGATCTAATAAGGAAGCTAGTGTCCTAGAACATTAAGGGTATATATTATATAGTTTTGAAGCTAGTGTTACTATATCAAAAGTGTTAGTATTTCTATATCAGGAATTAGCTGAGTAATGTGCTAGTAACAGTAAGTATATTGGATTGGTGTATCAGTTAATATGGATAGAAAGATAATTGGGAGTAATAGTACAAGTGATCCAAGCAGTAGAGGAGGGAGACAATAGATATATATAGAAGTAAGTAAGAATAGTACCTTGCTAAATTTGATTATAGAGGTCGTATGTATCAGAGAATAGTCCGAGGGGTATAAGGATACCAGTGAAATGTCATGATATTGTAATGACTAGAAGATAATTGTGTATTTATTGTGTATAGATGAGAACCTTAGGATGATTAATAAATGTTAGAGGATGAGTTGTACCAAGTATCAAATAAAAAAATATACCCTAGTAACAAGAGCCGGAGTACCTCACGTATTATGAAAGTTTAGGTACAAGCATAATAGATGAGAGACATGAGTAACTTGGTATACGGATATCATCAAAATACATATGAAAGCTGATGCCTTGTGTAGACAGTAAAAAGATTTAAGTAAGGCATCCTATAGGGAGTGATAAGTTGGACGAGGGTGTGCTAATAAAATACATGATTTAAAAGGTATACAAGTGTTCCTTGCAAGAGAATGATTGAGAAATTTTAGTAATCAAGATAGATAAAGAAGGTAGTATCTTAGCAGTATTTTGTATAGTATCCTAGGTAGCAAGATAGATAAAGAAGGTAGTATCTTAGCAGTATTTTGTATAGTATCCTAGGTAGCAAGTGCCAGTGAGTTAAGCATGTCCATGATCTAGAACTATAGTATATTATTAGTATTTGGTAACCCTCAGTATTAAGAATATCTTGACAAGATTGATGATTAATAGTGTATGATGGAATAGACCACAGGTGGCATAGCAGATTATCTCACCAGTAAAGAAAGACATCTCAGCAGGACAAAGACTAAATTTCATAATAGTTAGAGACTATATTCAAGTATGTAAAATAATATAATTGTATCTTATAGGATATATACTATTTTAGACTATGATTGATGGAGTTTGACCATAATAAGATTTGTATGAATATGATATGACTGACACAAGAGAGAGGGGTGAGAGTTTTAACTTCGAGGACGAAATTCTTCTAGGGGGGTAGATTTGTCACTACCACATTTTCTAGGAAATGATATTTTAGTCATTTGATAATTAATTAAATATTGTGCAAGTTAAAATTTTATTTATTGTATTATTTATTTATTGTTAGCATGTTAGATTTATTTTTGGACTTGTGTTAGTGGACCAACTAGTTTAATTTAGACTCATGGACCAACATTTAATTCTAGTTAGAATTGAGCCCAATAATTAGAAGCTCAATTATTAGGAGGATGATTAATTATGTTAAACCCATTAGACTAGAAGCTTCCCTCCTTAATTAATTTCTTCATGAGAGGCCCCAAGGGATATTTTAGACTTTATATAGTAGCTTGAGGGAGGGGGCAAGTGAGGCCTATATAAAGGGGATAAAAACTTTCTCTCTTTATTTTTCATTCCAAATCTAGATCTAGAAAATTCTCTCAACCAAATTCCTACCAAATTTTCATCCATTTATTTTCCAAATCACCATTGGAGGCTATTAGAACATGGATCTATAAGAAGAAAGCATAGATCTACAAGGAGAAAGCATGGATCTACAAAGAGGAGCAAGGATCTACAAGTTGAAGGCCAATTTTACCAATTTTGGAGGTTTTATTGGGAATCCATCTCCCAATAGGTATAATTCAGTTTTTCCCCTTAATTTAGGTAATAAATATGAGATTTAACCATGGAAAATCAACCCATATGCATAGGCTACCCATAGGATTTGGTTTTGTGTTCATAGGAGGCCTATTGAGAAAGTTATGGTACTTTTTGTGTCAATTTTTGGGGAATTCCGAGATTGATATTTGTTGTGTGTGTCAATTGGTCCTATAGATCAATTTGACATATACTTGTGTGTTTGGGACTAGTATACTATATGTATAATATATTTAGTTGTAGCATATAATATTATTGGAATAGTTAGTATATTTTAGTTATCTATTGTTATGAGTTGTAAACTCCCTCGACCAGATTTCAGTAATTTAGGATTAGTTTTGACTAATTAGAATTATTGCAACTTTTTAAAATTTTATTTATTATATATTCTATTGATTGTGCACCTGTTTATTACACAATTAATTAGGGCATCCCACTAGCTGTTAAACCCTAAACAAATTTCACATACCTGCCCTAGACTTGTTAGACTACTTTTCCTGTATTTTTAGCAACTCCCAGAAACCTCGTTTGGTGCTTCGTTTTAGTCGCACAAATATCGTTACAAACGTACGTATTTATTTCCTATTTAAATTGCTGCTCTTTACCCATCTCTGTACCCTAGAGAATTGAGGACCAGTAGGCACCTGTTTGCCCAACCAAAAATACGATAAAACTCTACTCTAATTATACTTCAAATATCGTTTTGACACCGTAGAAAAACTATGACCCTAACAGCCTCAAAATAATTAGTGAACACCGTGCGCAGTATTTATTAAATAATAAATACGATGACCATATCACCTGCAGAATCAGACCCTGCATCTGCCCAGGCTCACCCCACACTGTCCAAAACATTTTCTCCAGCTATTTCACTCATTTCTGTACAATTCAGAATTTTGAAAAATCAGTATTTGAAATTTGGTAAATTACGAAATTACGCAAAATACAAATTTTATGCTTTTATAGAATTTATGAAAAATTAGGGGTTTTTATGCAAAATTGCATGCAAGGTGGCATAATTCTATTGGCTAGACCATAGGTGTATGGGACCCACCCAAAACACCCAGAAAAATCCAGGAGAAATATCCCTAAAAATCAGATTTACCAAAATACCCCTGAACTTCATTTTATTTACAGAAATACCATCCACCCCAAACCTTATATAAACCCCTACCCTCTTCCCTTTCAAACTCCACAACTCTCCCCTCCGACCACTGCCGGCCACCCAACTCCGGCCAACCCTCCGCCTTGACCCCCTCTCCCCTCCGGCCAAGCCCCACCGCCGGCACCACCCTGCTCCGCCGGCCACAACCCCCGCAACCTCCCCACTTCCTCACTACCACAGCAGCCACCACCACCCGAGCCACCCCCTGCGCCTCCCTCCGCCACCGTGCACCGCCACCACCCTCACCAATCGAACCGCCCCGACCTCCTCTCTCCGACGACCACCCCCTCACTGCCCCACGACCCTTCCTCCGCCGGCCAGAGCCCCCGCAGCAACCCTCAGCCACCCCTAACCCTAACCACCCTCTCTACTCCGGCCGCCCCTAGCCGCCACCACCGCCGTCGTAGACCTCCGCCACCACCACCAAACTGACCGCCACCCTCCCCTCTGTCGAACCCGCCGCCTGCCCGGCCACCTCCGCCGCTCCTCCGCCGCCGGCAGCCCCCGCACTCAGCTGCTGCTGCTGCTGCTAGCAGCTACTGCTGCTGTTCCCGCTCCTCCGGCCGCCTCCGGCCGACTCCGCCGCCGTCCACCCGCCGTCGACGACCCCTAGGGCCCACCTGTCAGTAGGTATACTCCTAATACCTATTGTATATGTAATTATCTATATATTCCTATATGTATATGTATATGTATATATATGTATATATATATGTATTTATATATGTATTTATATGTATATATATATATATATATATTATATTATAATATATATATATTATATACTGTTATTATACAGTATATTATACTGTATATACTATTATTATATATATTTACTAAATATATATATATATATATCTATTATTCTATACATATATATTTATATATGTATATATGTATATGTATATGTATATTTATACTATATAATATATTTACTAAATATATATATATATATCTATTATTCTATACATATATATTTATATATGTATATATGTATATGTATATGTATATTTATACTATATAATATATTATGTAATAATTACTAATATGTATATATGTATTTAATTCTGTTTTATTTATATATTTATATAAGATGTATATTTATATATAACATGTTATATATTATATAATACTATGCATTTTTAGTTTATTTATTTTTTTGCACTTAATTTATTTCCTGCACCTATTATATATATATATGTTATCTATATATATATTAATATCCAGCTGGATAATACAGCTTATATATATTATATATATATTTTTAATACTTGCAATGTCATTTCAATTTATTACATATATCTATATATATATTATATATTATACTGTGCTGGATATTACAGCCTATCTATATATATTTACAATTATTGCACTTTATTATATATAACAGTGGTCACATATAGACCCTGATAATATTTATATTATAATTGCTGAATAGTACAATATTTATATATGTATTAAATTTTTGCACTGTCTTTTCATTTATCTATATAAATATATACATCAGTGGATACAACCTGATAATATTATATTATATATATAGCAGTGGATATACCCTGCTACTATTATAGATACCTGCATTTCTTGTTCTTTATATACTATATATACTGCTAGATATATATTATATCTATGTATATACATACTATATATATATCTATATATCTATATGCTTATATTACAACCATGATATTCACGAACCCTGTCTGTTTTAACAGAAACCACCTTCAGCACAGCCAGTGACCCCCTGTCACCAGCAACCTCAAACCTGACTGTGAGATCAGGTTATCAACACTATCAGGGAGTAGGCAAGTATACCTTGCCAAGTAAATGTTTAAATTCAATTATTGATATCCGCTTTGTTCTTGAATTTCATATACTATGAGTACCTGAGACTGCCTCTGGTACAGTCAACTGATACGTTGACAATTAGTATAAATAACTTAGTCTTACAGACTCACCAACACTGTGAGAGTATCCTGATATTCTCCTAGACCCTATCACGGTAACACGCAACATGGTTGCATTATATTTATGGATGTGAGCTGCGTATTTGATTAGCTACCAGTACGTGTGACCGGCATCACGGATTAGAAAAACTCAGGAAATGTACGACTTGATATTTAGTTTTATTGGGTTAGAAAAGATAACTAGTAGACGTATGGGACACCCCCTCCATATATGATTTATACCTTCGTACCATGCTCCTCGGAGATGGTCGATTGCAGAGCTATCCGTGAGTCCGGGGGCATATGACACCTATACTAGCCAGTCACCACGATTGGTGAATTACGTCAGCATATGTCTAGCCGACACATTCCCATGCGTACTACAAGGTCTTTACTTGTATTTCACTTAGATGGTTAGCACCCTGTATTTATTTTCTTTATTCAGTATTCACATACATGGCATATCATTTTCTGTATCTTGTTATATCCCACTGAGGACCTGGTTCCCTGCCAGATCTAGATGAGGCTTTCTACCCCACTGTGTACGGCCCTGATCAGGAGGCCAGATGTGCTACCGAGGAGGAGCTCGAGGAGACACCCTCAGAGTATGCTTGATCCTAGAGGCCTGCCACCTGGAGATGGAGATGTTTTCATCAGATAGACATTGCTTAGTCTATCTAATTTTTCTACGCTATTATCAGTTTTTGTAGTAGGCTTGTATTCTCACCAGTTGTGTACTGTATCAGACTCAGTTATATATATATAGTTCAGCACTTGCTTTTCTGACATTTTGTTGTGGATGAGATAGATATACCTATTTTGTACTTGTAGTATTTTAGGACAGCGTAGCACGTTCCTTTGGGTCCATCAAAGTGGATTAAGCCCTTAGTAACGTGTCAGCTGGCCAGTGACACGTGGCCTAGTTTCTGATATTTTGGGACTGGGGCGTGACACGGTTTTAGTGGTAGCCCATGCAGGTCTCGTTTCTCATTGCTAGTGGTATGATGACATGCCCAGCAAACCTGTAATAGGATAGAAACATTAGGTCTCATCCACACCGACACCATCTCTACAATTTCTATTATTGCATCTTGCTTGATTATCATTATTTATCTCCTTTGTGTTTTCTAATTATCCTATTTTCCTCAGAAATATGGACATACCCGGGAAACTTGCGAATAATGGGGCTGACCAAGCAATAGACCCTTCGCCAAGTACCCAAGGAACTCCGTCCAATCATCAGAATTCTGGCCAGGAGACGACACCAACACCGCAGGCGGAGACACCTTTGCCTCCACCTCCAGCCTTGCCTATCCTGATGCCACAACTTGAGGGTCAACCTCAAATGCTGCAGTTCCTCCAAACGATGTTGCAGAACCAGTGGCAGCAGACTGAGGCCCTGAGACAGTCTCAGTGGCAGCAGACTGAAGCTCTGCGACAGACGTTGATGACGGCTTTGGAGAGAGTTACTACTCCGACACCAGCACCTGTCCAACCAGCGGGCACAGTTCGAGGCTTCCGCCAAATGAGCCCGAGAGACTTCAAAGGCAGCGAGACTCCTGAGGAGATCTCCGACTGGATCTCCAACACCGAAATGCTGCTAGAAGGATCGCAACTCACCCCTGACCTATGGATGACCGCTGCGAGGGGCCAACTTCTTGGCAACGCCCATCACTGGTGGGAATCCATAGAGCGCAGCGTCGGCAAAGACCAAACTTGGCAACAATTCTTGGAGCACTTCAACGCCAAGTACTTCCCAGCGACAGTCCAGAATGCCCTATACTCCCAGTTCCTGCACCTGGAGCAGGAAAACATGACGGTAGATGCCTACGATACGGAGTTTAGCAGACTAAGTCATTTCGGTGCTGATCTGATCCCGAACGAGCTGAAGAAGGCTAAAAGATTCCACCATGGCCTTAACTACGAGCTCCAGAGGTACACAACAATGCAGTCAAGAATCTCCTACAACGAGGTTCTTACCGAAGCCAGGGAACAAGAAGCAATTGGCCGAGGAGCAAGGCGCTCAAATTCAACCTTCCCGGCCAAGAATCAGCAAGGAGCAGGAGGACCTATACGTCGTCCCCAATATCAGACTCAGCAGACGACGGGGCCTTACCAGAAGAAGGAGCTCCCGATTTGTCACTTTTGTGGCAAAAAGGGGCATTATATGAGAGACTGCAGGAAGAAGAACGGATTATGCCTGCTATATGGAGCTAGCCAAAACATGGCCAAAGACTGCCCACAACGCAGAGATGCAGCACCTCAGCAAGGGCAGAAGCCAGGAGCACAAGCCCAGAAGATACTACCCTCCACATCAGGAATATATCAGAGAGGAGCACCTTTGCCTACTCAGGAGGCCCAGTTCAAGGCCAGACAACAAGCCGGAGGGCAAAGACAGGGTCAAGCCTTTGCGTTAGCTGCAGTTGCAGAAGAGCCTGAAGGGGAAACTATAACAGGTACTATTTTAGTTGCATCATTACCTACAACTGTATTATTCGATTCTGGGGCTACTTTGTCTTTCATATCCAGTAGTTTCGTAGCCATGCACAAGCTATCCACTTCCCCGCTACCCAAGTGTTGGAAAATACTTACTGGAGGAGGTATTGTTCCAGTTACCAACATTATCGAAACCTGTCCGGTAGTTGTTTGTAGTAGAGGACTAAGAGCACGATTTTTGGTACTCCTAATGCCAAATTTCGACATTGTCTTAGGCATGGACTGGCTAAGCCAGAATAATGCTATCCTAGACTGCCGAAAGGGTAGTGTTATCTTTAGACCCCCAGATCACCCGAAGTTCGAATAGGTCCGAGGAACCATCGAGCAAGGAGTAGGCCAGACTCCTAGAGCTTACATGGCGATGGAGACAGCACTTCCATCAGTTGTAGCAGAGTTCGCAGACGTATTTCCAGAAGAATTGCCAGGCCTACCGCCTGACAGAGAAGTGGAGTTCATTATTGAGCTAATTCCCGGAGCTGCACCAGTATCCTCGAATGTATACCGACTGGTGAAGAAGGAGCTTAACGAGCTGAAGCTTCAACTGGAGGAATTATAGATCAAGGGATTTGTTCGTCCTAGTGCATCACCCTGGGGAGCACCAGTGCTGTTTGTACCAAAGAAGGACGGAACATAGAAGCTTGTGGATATGTATATGCGCCAGATTATCAGATTGCACAGTATTCCAGTGAGCATAGTCTCAGATCAGGATAGTCGCTTCACGTCCCATTTCTGGAGGAGTTTGCAGACTAGCTTGGGCACTCAGCTCAAGTTCAGTACCGCTTATCACCCTCAGACGGACGGGCAGTCGGAGAGGACTATTCAGACTCTCGAGGATATTCTACGCACTTGTGTTTTGGATCTTGGAGATTCTTGGGAGGATCACCTTCACTTGGTAGAGTTTTTATACAACAACAACTACTAAGCCAGCATCGAGCTATCACCATTTGAGGCATTGTATGGACGGAGATGCCGCACTCCATTGTCCTGGGATAATATTGGTGAGAGGGCTTTATTGGGACCAGAGATGGTAGTGGATGCAGCAGAGAAGGTAAAGCTTATCAGGGACAGACTTCGAGTGGCACATGATAGGCAATAACTTTGGGTCGATAGCAACTAGAGACCTTTGGAGTTTGAGGTATAGCTTTAGTTTTATTTTGCTTGTGTTTAATTATTGTTTGTTAGAGTGCTAAGGTTGTGTTTCATGCTAGGTTAGCAGTCTGGTTTTTTGAGGATTTCTCCGACATGCGGCACGATTATTTCGTTGGAGGTAGAAAGCTTAGTCCACGGTTGATCGGACCTTTCAATATTCTTGAGAGGGTAGGTGCAGTCGCTTACAGACTAGACTTACCACCTGCACTGGAGGGTGTATACAATATGTTTCACATATTGCAGCTGAGACGGTACGTGGCAAATCCCAGTCATGTGTTGGATCACTCGAAGATAGAGGTGGACCCTACTCTTAGCTATCCAGAGAAGCCAGTAGAGATTCTGGATCAGAGAGAGAAGGTGTTTAGGAACCAGATGATTCCTTTGGTGTGCATCGCGTGGAGGCATCACTCGCCAGGAGAGAGTACCTGGGAGCGAGAGACCGAGATGCGCGAGCGATATCCATATCTGTTCGAGCCATGAGGTATAATTCTTTCTTGCTTTGTATTGTTTACTTTTGGTAGTTAGTTTCTTCCTTAATTTTGAGCACAAAATTTTCTAAGGTGGGTAGGATTGTCACCCTCACATTTTCACTTAAGGGTAGTCTAGTAATTGGCATGGATAATTTTAATTATAGGATTGATTGTATTTAAATATTATGCATGCATGCATGATTATTTATTATTGTATTATTTATTATTTGTTAGTTATAGATTTATTTTAGAATCGTATAGTGGACCTAACCTATTTTATTAGTTGCATGAATCCAACATTTGGATGAGTTTAGTTAGAGCCCATGATTAGGCCCATGAATTAGGAGGTTGTATTAATTAGTGAAACCATTAGACTAGAACCTCCTTTCCCTAATTAATTTTTCATGAAAGGCCCCAAGGGGTATTTAAGATATTTCATATTTCTTGGAGGGGGGGGTTACATGGTCGGTCATAGAGTGAGGAGAGAGTGCTCATTTCATTTCAATTTCCAAATTCTTTAGATCTACAATTTCCCTCTTTCAATTTTCTTCATCCCCTCACCAATTCTTCACTAATTCTTTATAAATTCCTTTTCTAATTCTCAATTGAGATTTTTACATCAAAGATCTACAAGAAAGAAGTAAGGAGTAAGGAGAAGGAGGCCAAGATCTACAAGGAGAGGAGCTACTTTGTAATTGGAAATTTTTTATCGAAAATCCATCTTTCAATAGATACATTTTAATTTTCCCCTTCTAATAGACTCTAGATCTGAGATTTAACCATGAGAAACTAACCCACATGCATAGGCTACCCATAAAAATTAGTTTTAGGTTCATCGGAGACCTACGGTGGAAGTTATGCCCAATTTGGTGTCATTTTTGGGGTAATTCCGAGATTAACACATGTAGTGGTTATAATTGGGTCTAATAGATCTAAATGACATATTATTGCTTGTTTTTGACTAGTGTTGTGTCCACAATTGGGTACGTGTAGGTCATATCTCGTCAATTTGACGAAATGGGTTAATTTTGGAGATTTTCCTCCGACACGAAAACTTGTGCATATCACATTGTGACACGGACACATAGTTATTCTAATTACTATGCGTACTATTCATAATTAGTGTATTAGACTTTCTTGTATCCTTCGGGATACGTTTGGATGTGTGTTGGAGCCGTATCGCAAGCGTATCATAAAATTAGTGTGATACGGGTGCAGTGCACTCCACGTGTTTGATGTTTGGTCCTTTTTCAATACGTATATGTGTAATTATATATATAGATGATATTTAAGTGATATATATATATATATATATATATATATATATATATATATATATATATATATATATATATATATATATATATATATGCATATAATAGTGTATTTGAGTTTATGTATATGTGTGTGTCTATGTGTTTATATAGTAGAGTATATAGTTATATATAGATCTATATGTTTATGTAGCCATGTCACACGTATTATGGCCTGCAGGAGGGTAAGACTTTAGAGGATACTTTCCTAGAGTAAGAGGAAATAGTACCAGTGACCGATGAGGTTTAGTTTATGTTTGGTAGTTTTGTATTAGACTATTCTTTAGTTGAGATTCACAGTTGTATTATTATTTCTGACTTATGGATTGTATCTTGTTTCTTTCCTTCGCTATTCCACTCGTACATTATTCTTTCTTAGTTTGTTTTGTTATTGAGATTAGTCATACTTGTGAGATACCATATTGCTCCTTCGTTTGAAGTTGAGATGTTTGACAGGTACCATATTATATTATTGAGATGTTAGATAGTTAAAAATGACCCAGACATCATTCTACCGCTGATTCTGCGGCATAGGCTGGGCATAACTGTAGAAGCATGAAATATGATGGGGAATTATCCGCGTATTTTATAGTCAAAACCCCCAACATACATGAAGTCTCTTCCTGCGTAAAATAGAGTTTCAAGGTTGTTTGGCGTAAAATAGGGCTTCAGAGATGTCTGCATAAAATAGAGCTTCAAGGTTGTTTGGCATAAAATAGGGCTTCAGAGCTGTCTGCATAAAACAGAGCTTCAAGGTTGTTTGGAGTAAAATAGGGCTTCAGAGCTATCCGCGTAAGCAGAGTTTCAAGGCTGTTCTGCATAAAAGGTTGCTATACCTTCTTGCGTAAAGTTTAAAATGCGTTATTTTTAATGCAGCGTAAAGTTGTACGAGGAACTCTTCGTATTCCTAGGATGAATTTATCAGTCAAATCAGTGAACCTGACATTTGACAAAAGTACTGCACGATGATCGAGAGAAAGACTGTGATGATGATTTTGTACAGAGACCCAGGTTATCATTTTGTGACATATTTTTGATACAAGTCATTTTTACGCATTCAAAGAAAGAAAAATGGAGTCTTCTGAATACGCTGCCTATTCTACATTGACAAAAAAATAAGTTTTTACGCTCAAGACAAGATAAAATCAGATACCACGTCAAAAGCTGTTTCTTGTACAGAGCTCGAGGCATATCTCTGCATTTTATGCACGAGATTGAGGCATATCTATGCATTTAATGCATGAGATTTTGTTCTATTTTCAAAATTTGTCATGACTGGGAAAGCTAAGACTGTGACTAATACGCTCACATCACCATCCTTGTATTTTTACGCCAACCAGGCTATTTTCAACTATAGGAGTACGCCGTATGCTATCTCCTCGAAATATGCCAACTCGGCTATATTTGCAAAGGTACGTTGATAAGGCTACTTAGCCCAGAATACGCTCAAGACCTCAGTCGTGAAGGATAATTGGCTATTTTACGCTGGTTATCTATTATTCATGAATCATCAAATTTTACGCAGGGGCAGTTACCTACGTGGCTTGCATGCCATGATCTTCGAGAAGCAGTTATACACGTTACCTTATAAAGGGATATGTGTCATACGCAGATTGAGAAGATTATTTGAACATGGGTAGCAGTTGTCATAACCGCAGCGTAAAGGAGGCAATCTTCTTCACAGTTTGGCCTTTTACGCCAACAAGACAGTCATTTGGCTTTTACGCCAACCAGGCAGTTACCTACGTGGCTTGAATGCCATGATCTTCGAGAAGCTATACGCGTTACCTTATAAAGGGATACGTGTCATACGCAGATTCAGAAGATTATTTGAACGTGGGTAGCAGTTGTCATAATCGCAGCGTAAAGGAGGTAATCTTCTTCACAGTTTGGCCTTTTACGCCAACAAGACAATCATTTGGCTTTTACGCCAACCAGGTAGTTATTTGATTGATCTCTATAAATAGAAACCCCTGGTCACAGGATAAAGGGGGGAATTGGTTTTGGCTGACAACTTTGGCAACAAGAATTCGATCTTACTTGCAACTTTCCTTTGGCCGGCTTTTGCCTTCAGTTCAGAGAAAGTTTGAAACTTTTTCTACAACACTTCTTCATCATCGTGTAGTCCAAGGAACAAAGTAATCGACTGCAGATCAGGCTTCCATAGCAATACTTTCCCAGAATCATTTTATTGTAATTAATATCCTCATATAGGATTATTTGTACTTTTCTCTTTTCTCGTTTGTAAGTAAAAGTTTCGTATAAACTTTGTTTATCCAAACAAAATGGCGACTCTGCTGGGGACAACTTTCTCCTCTGACGAAAAAGCAATTGCTCAATACGATGATGTATCCATCGGATCGACGAAGAAGACTTTGGTCGTCCAGTTCAACCAATCTGCCTATGAAGACATGCTTCATGCAGGGGGTAGTTCTTATTCCTTCTCTGTCCATAACAATAGGAAGCTGCGTAAAGTGTGGATGCCTAAGACGTCCTCTACCCTTCCTGCAAGTTTTTATTCACTGATCAACAAAGTTGTGACAATACAACCAACATGCCCTGTGCATAAAACTTTGTCTCCCGTCTATGACGTGGTAGACAAAACTTCTGGCAATGCCTCAGTGCCAATCCAGAAATATCAAATACGCCCTGCGTGTAAACCTTCGTCTCCCGTCTGTGACATGGTAGACAAAACTTCTGGCAATGCCTCAGTGCCAATCCAGAAGTCTCAAACACGCCCTGCGCCTAAACCTTCGTCTTCCGTCTATGACGTGGTAGACAAAACTTCTGGCAAGGCCTCACTGCTAATCCGAAAATTTCAAACACGCCCTGCACATAAAATTACATCTCCCGTCTATGATGAGACAGATGTACCCTTTGATAACATCAAAGAAAAATAAGTGACGAATCCTTCAATCTCTAAGCTTTTACGCCCACAAGAGAAGAAAATTTCCACTTTACAGATTACGCGTGACGCTGAAAGCCGTTTGAGGATTTTTCCTGTTTTATGCGAACCTATGCAAAAATTCAAATTACGCCAGGATAAGTCTGTCCGCGTAAAGAAGACTCATTTCATGGGAAGATATACTCCTCAGACAGATGATGGATCATATGTTACTCATATGGGTGGACTATTGTATTCCTATGGTAGAGAAAGGGTTATGGTTCCTAATCTACACATTCCTACTGATAAGCCTTCTTCTTCTTCTGGTAATCTCCCTGATTTACGTGATTTCTTGATCCAGAAATACAAAGACAGGGGATCTCCTAATATGTCTATCAAACCCCCTAGAGAACATTGTTGTAATAGTCATAAGGTTGTAATTAACTGTTGCTGTTATAAAGTAAAACGGTCAGTGTTCGACCGATTGAACTATTCTTTGTCATTACAGGAAGAAGAACCAATATTTGCTTCAGTAAACATGGCTTCACATATTCCTAGAGGAAGGTCGAGTTCAAGACGTCATCCCTCCAGAACTCCAAACCAAAGGAGATTTGACAGACTCATCGAGACTTTTGAAGAAGGTATTTTTGAAATACTCGCTCGAGGTCACGACAATCAGCTTCATATTCTTCATATTCCGACACTGAGAGTCGCCAGTTTTCTGAACCAGATGTTGAAAGTATAGATTCAATCTCTATAGAGATCTATGCTAATCCCTCATTGGCATCTAGAGAAATAGGAGTTTATGTTGTTGGAGACGAACATGAAGAAGCTTCCCCATCAGGAAGTACTGAACAACGCATCACTGCATTGGAAACATCACTTAAAGAAATGTATACCATGATGGAGAGTATGCACCAAATGATGGTAACTCAACATACAATTGCAATAGCTCAAACACCTGTTCCTCCGACTCAACTACGTGTGGGGGTAGACATACCACCAGCAAATGCAAGCTAAGAGCCTGTTCAAAATCAAGAATCAGCTGCTCCTCAACCTCTTAACCCGGAGAATGTATTACCTCCTGTTGGAGTTACAATACATCCAATCTCTCACCTTTCTGCTGTCCCTCTCCCATCTGAAGATCTAATACAAGCAGTTCGGGAATTAAAAGCACAATTTGATGCTTTGAAACATAAAGATCAGCTCAAGAAGTTGGGAATTAACCAGCCATATCTAGCTGTCTGGGATGAGATCCCATTTCCACCAAAATATAAACCACAGGCTATGGTTTTGTTTGAGGGAAAGACGTCGCCAAGCCAGTATATGAACTATGGTTTTGTTTGAGGGAAAGACGTCGCCAAGCCAGTATATGAACTACTTCAGCATGATGACGGTATTGTTTGTAAACACCCTAAAATTTTTAGATTTTTAAAATTAATTTTTGGGAATTAATATACAATTTTTCAGGAATTTACATAGGCCCTGTAGTGATTTTGTAATTTTTAATTGCCAATAAATAACATTAAAATGAAATAAAAATATGATTTTATGGTGTAAAATAGAAAATCGGACTTAGGATAATTTTCTGCGATTTTATTGGGCCTCGGACCTATTTTTAAAAGCCTAAAAACTATTTTATAATTAATTAATTAATTACTGTTTTAATAATTATTATTATTATTATTTTTCGGTTTTTTTAGCTTTTGGGCCGGCCCGGCCCAGTGGGCCGAGCCCGTTAAGAACCCAGCCCAGCCCCCTGTTAACGGGTCGGGCAGGTCGGCCAGACCCGGATCCGCGCCCGACCCGACCCGCCTCCATCACCCCCAACCCCCGTTCGGCTCGAGCCGAAAATTCCGCCGCCGCCGTGATTTTCGGCCACCACGTCGCCTCCCCTCCGCGAGAGCCACCACGTCGTCCTCCCCCTCGCCCACGTCGCCCCGGCCTCACCCTCGCCTACGCCACCTATATATTCACTTCTCCTCCGCCTCATTTTTCCCCAAACCGCAAACCCTAACTCTACCCCGACTCCGGCGAACACGATCTCCGGCGACCCCTCTCCACCTCGACCTGCCGTCCTTCCTCCCCCAGCCGCCAGTGCCCGAAACCCGCCGTCCAGAGCTCCCCTCCCCTCTCCAGCACCTCTCCTCATTTCTCCCCTCTTCCCGCCGCCGGCCTCCCCTATCTCCGCCGACCTCCCCTCGGCACCGCTCGGCCCCGATCGACGACCTCCTTCCCGCCGACCAAGCCCCGCAGCCACCAGCATCCTCCCCGGCCACCGCAGTTCAGCCCAGAGCCCCGGACACGCGGACACAGCCCAGCCCTAGGCCGGACACAGCGGGACACGAACTCGCGTGTCGGACACAGTTCAAAACTCGGTTTCTCGGGTCCCCTTCAGGTACTCGTATCTTGCACCCTGCATCTCCGATTTCGATTCTGTAAATTGCGTTGTGAAGCCTGTATAACCCTCTCGGTGTCCGAACAAACCGTTCGGGGCATCGCGTCCTGTGGTGATCGCACACCGCGATCCAAAAACAGGAAAAACCAGACCCTGTTTCACCCCGGAACTGAGTACGCCCCGCCAAACGGGACGACTTGGTCGTGTGTGGTCTTCACAGATATGTGCGCCTCGTCGATACGGACGTGTGGGATTTTGCGGAAGCTGATTCGGGTGTGCGTGCACACCGAAATTAACGCGTATCCGCGGACATCGTCCCGTATCTGCCTTTTCTGCAATTCACCCTAACTTTGTGCACACATGTCAGATCGATACGAAATTTGTGCCATCGGACTCGTAGTGATACGCTGGTCCTGTGGGTCAAGTTTGGTTCGATTCTGAGAACGTTGACGAAATCGCGTGTCGTGGGCCCCACAGGCCCCGCTCGACGGGCGATTTTGTGATCGGCTCATCGGAATTCAAATCTGAAAGTTCCATTGGGTTCATATCAGCGTTCCTGACCTGTTGACACTAAGTTTGGTGAATTTGGAGACCGTTGACCCTGACACATTTTTCGGTGCAAAGCGGGCCCACCGGTGGACCCCGTTTTGGGCCGAAATTGCCGTTTTTGCCCTTGTCTCCAAATTGGACCCAAGGACAGGCGATCCTAGCTGTTTGACACCTTCTGAGCGTGATGGTACTGTTTATTTCAGCTTTCGGAGATATCTCTAGAAATTTCCGAAACCAGGACCTAAGTGGAATCCAAACCTCAGGCAAGTGCACCTTGCCAAACTTGCAGTCTTTATTTTCATAATTCCTGTAATATTACTTTGCTGAATGTCTTGTGTAAATTTATATAAACTTGTTTAAACTGCTTAACCTAGGAAACGCGTGACGTACCTAGTGTCCGATCATAGTCGGGTGCCAACACCGTATGCGATGTTGGGTTCGTCATTTAGAGATGAATTTACGATTCCCTTACTTTTGTACTTGACCTATCAAGTACCCTACAACCCAGGACACTTGACACTATCATGGACAAAATCCTCCTGAGATATTCGTGGTGATTCTGTATAGGATACAGGACTTGACAGAGTTATTTTAGTTATAGACAGTATGACTTGTTGCATTAGCTATAATCCCGCTGACATGGACATGAGACGTTATGGTCATGGCTTGCGTGATTACATTGGGTGGGGAGAGACACACAGGCTACAGGCTATTCTACATATATGCACTAGCAGTCACTGAGAAAGCTACTGCAGGCGAAGTGATAGCAGGTACCATATTAGTAGCTTCAATTCCTGCTGTAGCATTATTTGATTCTGGAGCTTCGCATTCATTTATTGCTGCTAGCTTCGTAGCCACCCATAGAATAGCTACCGCACCTCTCTCGAAGATAAAAAGAATTCTAACGGGAGGTGGAATTATCCCTGTTAGTGATACTTGTAGATCATGTTCGGTAGTAGTTTGTGGCCGAGAGATGCGAGCCCAATTCCTGATCTTTTCTATGCCTGATTACGATGTTGTACTTGGTATGGACTGGTTAAGTCAGTACCATGCGACGCTGGATTGTCGGCTTGGAAAAGTGATATTTAGACCCCCTAGCCTTCCTGAGTTTGAATTTCTACGAGGAGCTGTAGAACAAGGGGTCCAGCCAACTCTTAGGGTATTGACTGTAGAAGAAGATTCAAGTTACCCAATAGTCATAACGGAATTTGTGGATGTGTTTCCCGACGATCTTCCAGGTTTACCACCTGATCGGGAGATAGAATTCACAATAGACCTAACTCCAGGAGCCGAACCTATCACTTCATCGGTATATCGGCTAGCACCTAAGGAGTTAGTGGAGCTGAAAACACAAATTGACGACCTTCTGGAGAAAGGATTTATCCGGCCCAGTGTTTCACCTTGGGGAGCACCTATACTTTTTGTACCCAAGAAGGACGGATCTGTACGGTTGTGCATCGATTACAGAGCCCTTAATGCTGTAACTATTAAGAACCGGTACCCATTACCACGCATTGATGATTTGTTTGACCAATTGAGTGGTGCTAAGGTATTCTCAAAGATTGACCTTAGATCCGGTTATCACCAGATTAGGGTGAAGAAGGAAGATATCCCAAAGACGGCCTTCAGAACTAAGTATGGACATTATGAGTTCCTAGTTATGCCATTTGGTTTAACCAACGCACCCGCCGTATTTATGAGTTTGATGAACGGGGTCTTCCATCAGTACTTGGATAAGTTCATGGTGGTGTTCATTGATGATATCCTAGTCTACTCCAAGAACCACGAATAGCACGAGGAACACCTTAGAATTGTGTTAGAAACTTTGAGAAGGGAGAAGCTATATGCCAAACTCAGCAAATGTGAGTTCTGTATGGACAAGGTGCCATTCTTAGGGCATATTATCTCGGGTGAAGGACTGTCTGTGGACCCAGAAAAGGTCACTGCTATAGAAACCTGGCCTACCCCTACCTCTGTTGCAGAAGTGAGAAGTTTTCTTGGACTTGCTGGGTATTACCGGCGGTTCGTAGAAAATTTCTCAAGGATCGCAGAGCCGATGACTAAGCTGACACGGAAGGACCAGGAGTTCATATGGACGGAAGAATGCCAGAATGCCTTTGAAGAATTAAAGAGGCGTCTAACAACAGCACCAGTCTTGACTCTTCCCTCAGGGTCAGGAGGTTTTGTTGTTTATAGTGATGCGTCCGGTAGTGGACTAGGTTGTGTCTTGATGCAACATGGCAAGGTTATCGCTTATGCATCGAGGCAGCTGAAGGTCCACGAGAAGAACTACCCAACGCACGACCTGGAGCTAGCTGCAGTGATTTTTGCATTGAAGATCTGGAGACATTATCTGTATGGAGAGAAGGTCGAGATATTCACTGATCATAAGAGCTTGAAGTATGTTTATACACAGAAGGAGCTCAACATGAGGCAAAGGCGTTGGCTTGAGTTGATGGTGGACTTTGACATCGATCTGCAGTACCACCCGGGGAAAGCAAATGTTATAGCCGACGCCCTCAGCAGAAAACCCTCGGCTTATTTATTAACGGAGCAGCCTCAACTATTATAAGACTTGCAAGATCTTCAGATAGAGGTTGTTCTACCTGGATAAAATGGTTTGCTAGCTAACCTCGAAGTGAAGTCATCGCTGGTGGAGAAAATCAAGGAAGCTTTGCCTAATGATGCCAGATTCCGAAGGTTGAGAGAAAGAACAGAAGCCGGCCTGCAGACGGGACTTCGCATCCACGAGGACGGAACATTAAGGTGCGGAAATCGCCTATGTGTTCCAAATGGAGAATTAAGGCAGGAATTGATGACAGAAGCCCATAGCTCCCTCTACTCGGTTCATCCAGGAGGAACCAAGATGTACCGGGACCTAAGATAATATTACTGGTGGCATGGAATGAAAAGGAAGATTGCCCGATTTGTGGCAAAATGCTTAGTCTGCCAGCAGGTGAAGGCCGAGCACCAAAGGACTGCAGGTATGTTGCAGTCGCTTCCCATCCCTGAATGGAAGTGGGAGCATATTACCATGGACTTCGTCACTGGATTTCCAAGAAGCCCTAGTGGAAAGGATGCAGTATGGGTCATCGTGGATCGGCTCACTAAGTCGGCTCACTTCTTGCCGTTCAGAGTTGGACAATCCACGGAAGTACTAGCCGACATGTATATCCGTCAGATCATAAAATTACATGGAGTGCCGGTTAGTATTGTATTAGATCGAGACTCGAGATTTATATCTCACTTCTGGCGAAGCATGCAAGAGAGTCTCGGCACCAGGCTCAAGTTCAGTACTGCCTATCATCCTCAGACAGACGGACAGTCAGAGCGCACAATTCAGATCCTAGAAGATATGCTGCGATCTTGTATACTGGACTTTGGAGGATCTTGGAAAGATCACCTGCATTTAGTGGAGTTCTTCTACAATAACAGATATCAGGCAAGCATTCAGATGGCACCTTTTGAGGCGTTGTACGAAAGGAAGTGCAGATCTCCAATATGTTGGCGAACGTCAAATACTGGGTCTAGAGTTGGTAACAGAGACAGTAGAGAAAGTAAAACAGATTCAGAACCATCTTCGTGCAGTCCAGGATAGACAGAAGCATTGGGCCGATGTACACCGATGACCCCTGGAGTTCAAGGAAGGAGAGCATGTATTTTTGAGGATCTCGCCCACTAGAGGTACTATCAGATTTGGCAGCAGAGGCAAGTTAAGCCCAAGGTACATTGGGCCATTTGATATCTTGGAGCGCATTGGTGAGGTGGCTTACCGTCTTGCATTACCTCCATCCTTAGAGGGAGTGCATGATGTATTCTACGTCTCACAACTGAGGAGATATGTGACGGACCCAAGCCATATAGTTGATCATTCTGAGATTTCGGTGGGACCTAGCCTGAGATACGAGGAACAGCCAGTGGGTATACTCGACACCAGCGAGAAGACACTGCGAGGGCAGACAATCAGGCTGGTTCGAGTAGTTTGGAAGCAGCACTCTCCTGGCGAATCGACCTGGGAGCGAGAAGATGTTATGCGGCAGCGTTATCCACACCTATTTGCAAAATCAGGTAGAACCTAAGCATTCTTTAATTCTGTAAATCTTACCTTTATAGTTTATCCTTCGATTGCGAGGACGCAATCCTCTTAAGGGGGGTAGATTATAAACACCCTAAAATTTTTAAAATCAATTTTTGGGAATTAATATGCAATTTTTCAGAAATTTATATAGGCCCTGTAGTGATTTTGTAATTTTTAATTGCCAATAAATAATATTAAAATGAAATAAAAATATGATTTTATGGTGTAAAATAGAAAACCGGACTTAGGGTAATTTTCTGCGATTTTATTGGGCCTCGGACCTATTTTTAAAAGCCTAAAAACTATTTTATAATTAATTAATTAATTACTGTTTTAATAATAATTATTATTATTTTTATTCGGTTTTTTTTAGCTTTTGGGCCGGCCCGGCCCAGTGGGCCGAGCCCGTTAAGAACCCAGCCCAGCCCCCTGTTAACGGGTCGGGCGGGTCGGCCAGACCCGGATCCGCGCCCGACCCGACCCGCCTCCATCACCCCCAACCCCCGTTCGGCTCGAGCCGAAAACTCCGCCGCCGCCGCGATTTTCGGCCACCACGTCGCTTCCCCTCCGCGAGAGCCGCCACGTCGTCCTCCCCCTCGCCCACGTCGCCCCGGCCTCACCCTCGCCTACGCCACCTATATATTCACCTCTCCTCCGCCTCAATTTTCCCCAAACCGCAAACCCTAACTCTACCCCGACTCTGGCGAACCCGATCTCCGGCGACCCCTCTCCACCTCGACCTGCCGTCCTTCCTCCCCCAGCCGCCAGTGCCCGGAACCCGCCGTCCAGAGCTCCCCTCCCCTCTCCAGCACCTCTCCTCCTTTCTCCCCTCTTCCCGCCGTCGGCCTCCCCTATCTCCGCCGACCTCCCCTCGGCACCGCTCGGCCCCGATCGACGACCTCCTTCCCGCCGACCAAGCCCCGCAGCCACCAGCGTCCTCCCCGGCCACCGCAGTTTAGCCCAGAGCCCCGGACACACGGACACAGCCCAGCCCTAGGCCGGACACAGCGGGACACGAACTCGCGTGTCGGACACAGTTCAAAACTCGGTTTCTCGGGTCCCCTTCAGGTACTCGTATCTTGCACCCTGCATCTCCGATTTCGATTCTGTAAATTGCGTCGCGAAGCCTGTATAACCCTCTCGGTGCCCGGACAAACCGTTCGGGGCATCGCGTCCTGTGGTGATCGCACACCGCGATCCAAAAACAGGAAAAACCAGACCCTGTTTCACCCCGGAACTGAGTACGTCCCGCCAAACGGGATGACTTGGTCGCGTGCGGTCTTCACAGATACGTGCGCCTCGTCGATACGGACATGTGGGATTTCGCGAAAGCTGATTCGGGTGTGCGTGCACACCGAAATCAACGCGTATCCGCGGATATCGCCCCGTATCCGCCTTTTCTGCAATTCACCCTAACTTTTTGCACACACATCAGATCGATACGAAACTTGCGCCATCGGACTCGTAGTGATACGCTGGTCCTGTGGGTCTAGTTTGGTTCGATTCTGAGAACGTTGACAAAATCGCATGTCGTGGGCCCCACAGGCCCCGCTCGACGGGCGATTTTGTGATCGGCTCATCGGAATTCAAATCTGAAAGTTCCATTGGGTTCATATCAGCGTTCCTGACCTGTTGACACTAAGTTTGGTGAATTTGGAGACCGTTGACCCTGACACGTTTTTCGGTGCAAAGCGGGCCCACCGGTGGACCCCGTTTTGGGCCGAAATTGCCGTTTTTGCCCTTGTCTCCAAATTGGACCCAAGGACAGGCGATCCTAGCTGTTTGACACCTTCTGAGCGTGATGGTACTATTTATTTCAGCTTTCGGAGACATCTCTGAAAATTTCCGAAACCAGGACCTAAGTGGAATCCAAACCTCAGGCAAGTGCACCTTGCCAAACTTGCAATCTTTATTTTCATAATTCCTGTAATATTACTTTGCTGAATGTCTTGTGTAAATTTATATAAACTTGTTTAAACTGCTTAACCTAGGAAATGCGTGATGTACCTAGTGTCCGATCATAGTCGGGTGCCAACACCGTACGCGGTGTTGGGTTCGTCATTTAGAGATGGATTTACGATTCTCTTACTTTTGTACTTGACCTATCAAGTACCCTACAACCCAGGACACTTGACACTATCATGGACAGAATCCTCCTGAGATATTTGTGGTGATTTTGTATAGGATACAGGACTTGACAGAGTTATTTTAGTTATAGACAGTATGACTTGTTGCATTAGCTATAATCCCGCTGACATGGACATGAGACGTTATGGTCATGGCTTACATAATTACATTGGGTGGGGAGAGACACACAGGCTACAGGCTGTTCTACATATATATCTACTATTATTGTGAGGTTGTAGACTCTCCAGCAGAGCTAGACCCTTTACGTGTTATTACTGCTACCGGCTCCCCGACACAGAGCTTATAGCAGTCTCAGCCTGAGTACTAGTGTTGCTCTCATTTGCATATCACATAGATGGTTACTTAGTTTACCCTGTTGTTCATTTATTTATTGCACTGCTTATTCATTTGGCTTATTTTATTTTGTGCCTTGCTATGTCCACTGAGGACCTGGAATGGATTATGTCCCCAGGTTTAGCTGAGGAGCAGTATCCCGAGGTATACGGGACCGGAGCTGAAGCTATTGCTGGAGCTGAACCAAACACTGAAGACGAGGTGACTGCCGAGGACTTATCCTGAGTGCCTGTCCCAGTACTTATTTATTTATTTCATGTTTATATCTTTTGTTCCTGGCCTATAGAGCCAGTTATTTCAGACTTAAGTCGGATTGTTGCTCCGACTGACTTGCTGTGATTTATTGTTGCTACTTATTTCCATTCAGTATGCAGTTTATTTCTTTATCTTTATGGATGAGATTAGTGTGACTTGTGTAGTAGACCTTATTTACAGCTTAAGTACGCCCTGATGGTTCCATTAAATTGGGTTATCCATCGGTGCGTGCTGCTGGCCATTGCCACGTATCTCCAGTCCCTCGGCATTTTGGGACTGGGGCGTGACATAGTTTTTGTGGTGGCCCATGCAGGTCCAAACTAAATTATTCAGTTTTAACTTAGGGACCGGACAGGCCTGCAACAAGATAGGATAGGTTATAGGATCTCATCCATTTATTGAATCGTTTTTGAACTCTATGTCGAATTCAATTTAATTGCTTGAACTGCATCCTGTTTTGATCCCTCTATGCGTTCTCATTGTTTCCTTTTGATGCAGAGAAATGGATCCCAGAAGTGGTGACGAGACCCCCTTAGGTACACCGACTGAAGCAGGGTTTACCTGCGAAGCTGGAACGACGTCAGATACCAGAGGACAATCCTCCCAGAGCAATCAAATTGGCCAGCCAAGTTCCAGGTTCAGGCGTGATGACATCCCGCCTCCTCCCCAGTTTCTCCCTGCGATGCCTGTCTTTCCCCCAGGACAAGCAATAGACGGCCAGCAAATGTTCCAGATGTTCTACGCCATGATGCAGGCACAACAACAGATCCAACAGGAGACCCAACGCCGAGAGGCCGAGAACCTAAGGAACAGCCTAGTCGCAGCATTGGAACATGCAAATCCACCAAATAGGCGGCCAACGACGGGATCTATTACAGATTTCCGCCAACTCAAGCCCCGTACCTTCTCGGGCAAGGAAGGACCAACTGAAGTGCATGAATGGCTTACAAACACACAGCATCAGTTGGAGGCCGCCGAACTACCAAGGGACAAATGGATGACTGCCGTCAGGATGCAACTGACGGACAACGCACATCATTGGTGGCTGTCCGAAGAAAGAAGGCTCGGACATGATCAGGTTACCTGGGAGGAGTTCTCCAGACTCTTCCAGGAAATGTACATCCCCGCTGTGGCTCGGTCAGAACTCTGAGACAGATTCAACCGCCTGATCCAGGGCAACATGACGGTGGAGGAATATAACGCCGAATTCATTCGCCTGAGCCGCTTCGCCCCTTCGCTAATTCCTACCGAAGAGGAGAAGGCGGAGAAGTTCTTTGATGGGCTCAGGTTCGAGCTTCAGAAGTTAATCGGATCAGTCGCGCCCACCTCTTACACCGACGTCCTAGCTGCAGCACGTTGGTTGGAGCGCGTTACTCGGAGGGAATCAAGCCTGAAACGTCCCTTCTCCTCAGCACCGTCCAAGTCATCACCAGGAGAATCTGCTAAACGGCCCCAGAAGAGCCCGCCTCCAAGAGCAGCAACTAAGAACCTGCCTACTTGCCACTACTGCAGCAAGGTAGGACATATTGAAAAGGAATATCGACGCAAGCTGGGACTCTGCCTGGTTTGCGGATCTGGACAACACTTCTCAAAGGACTGTTCGGAACGTCGAGAGGGAGTTCCGAATCGACCAGCTCCACCTGCAGCTCTTCCAGCTGGGGGAGCAACTCAGACAGGGCCTGAAGGAGCCAGGCCACCTCTACCACCTCAGGCAGCATTGTTCCAACAAGCTCGTCAGCAAAGGGGTCCCGCTCAGGGACGAGGTCAGGCATATGCACTAGCAGTCACTGAGGAAGCTACTGCAAGCGAAGTGATAGCAGGTACCATATTAGTAGCTTCAATTCCTGCTGTAGCATTATTTGATTCTGAAGCTTCGCATTCATTTATTACTGCTAGCTTCGTAGCCACCCATAGAATAGCTATCGCACCTCTCTCGAAGATGAAAAGAATTCTAACGGGAGGTAGAATTATCCCGGTTAGTGATACTTGTAGATCATGTTCGGTAGTAGTCTGTGGCCGAGAGATGCGAGCCCAATTCCTGATCTTTTCTATGCCTGATTACGATGTTGTACTTGGTATGGACTGGTTAAGTCAGTACCATGCGACGCTGGATTGTCGGCTTGGAAAAGTGATATTCAGACCCCCTAGCCTTCCTGAGTTTGAATTTCTACGAGGAGCTGTAGAACAAGGGGTCCAGCTAACTCTTAGGGTATTTTTACAGATACATACATCACCCCACAAAGGCATGCTATGTACTAAAAAGGAAAATTCAGGAGTTGATCGACGCCAAAGACATCACTTTGCATAATAACGAGAAGACGGTCACTGCAAATATGATCTCACTCCAATTTGGCAATTTTCTCCCTCAAGAAGTACCGGATGGTGTGGTACCTATTCCACGGGTAATGATGGATATTATTAATCTTCCTCCTACCAGGGGTCAAAATCAAGATTTAGTGCCCCTAACTACCAAGCGTGGGGAGATCATATCGATTCACCCTGATCTAGTACCAGAAATTGAGGAAGAAACTAAAGCTGCTAAAGCTAAGTCTAAGAAGAATTCAAGATGTAAACCACGTCATATGGTTGAAATATCCCCGACATCGAAAAAAGAGGCTTTAGCAACCGGAACACGGTCAGGAAAAGCCTACCTCAAAGAATATGAAGGGAATCAGGAAGAAGCAACGGCAGATACTTCAGCTACCAAACCTCCAGAGTCTGAACCTGTAATACCAGAGGCAGGTCCTTCTAAATCAACTTCTGTGGACAAATGCAAACAAAAAGAAGTTTGTTTCGATAAACCTCTGAAGAACACTCAAAACAAAGGTTTAGAAAAACCGTATAATTTTGACATCTTGACTCAGTTGGCTAATACTCCAGCCAGATTGTACATTTTTGAGCTACTTCGTTTATCCAAAGACACTCGTCAAGCCTTGAGTGAAGCATTAATGTAAGCAGATATATGCTTGACTCAGCTTAAGTCCCCTGATAAAGAGCCGGTGGCATGTCCTCAATGCCATAGTGTGATGGAAGCAATCCCTAACATCACTTTCACTTAAGAGGATATGTTGTTGAAGCATAACAAACATGACAGGCCTCTTTATTATACAGGATACGTCGGCTCCATTGAGGTAGACTGGATTCACATAGATCCGGGATCGTCAATTAGTATTATCCCTCATAGTCTGCTAAGACCATTGAGAATTCCTACCAATGAATTGGCTTACACGACCACTACAATTGTGGGCTTCAATGCCAGAAAAAGCAGACCATTGGGGAAGATTCGTCTGAGAATCCAGATTGGTGATCTTAATAACCGAGCTTTTTAGCTCTAATTGGCATCTTGGCTTCCGTACTGGGAGAGGCACGAGGTCATTTTTGACTGTTTTGAAGGTTGGGGAATGGGATAGAGGGATTGGTGTGGACCTAAAAGGGCTTAGAGACCGACGATGAATGAAGAGAGAGGAGTCCGCAGCACTACGATGGAAGTCAATCTGCTGGACCACCTGGCTGAACTTGTCGAACCAGGCTCTCTGTCTTAAGGGGCATACTTCCAGTACACTATCGAGTGTTACATTACAAGTAAAAATATCTATATATGTTAATTATACTATGTATCCCGTATGACTTGGATGATACAGATGGACTGCAGGGCATGTGGCTGTATAGAATTTCCAAATTGTACGTGATAGTAATTAGGATTGTGATAATCCTAATTAGTTAATGATTAGCAAGCCGTAAGACATGCTTGGCCGTGATTGATTCATTGCTCGTCTTGTCATGTCCATGCACTTTTCCGTTTATTTAACCTGCAAGTTTACCTATTGTCACGACCCGCACCCGGGGTAAGGGTACTAGTCGGAAATAACGCCCAGCCTACGCCGCAGAATCGGCGGTAGAACGCTGTCTAGATAATCTATCTAATATAATGAACCACCAATAATGATAGTATACTCAATCACAGAACTAAGATAGAATGAACACGAATCAGATAGGAATAGAATAGTCACCATACAACTCATGAGTTTAAAATAATACATTAATGAGTCTGAAGAGCAACAAAATAAGCTGGAGACAAATCCAGTACAAAAGAATACTACAATACTACAAAGCTACAACTCCAGGGTCAACTGTCTCAGTTGGGATAAGTCCCTCTTGAGCCAGGGTCTCAGAATCTAAACCCACAATATCCTGGGGTCCATAATAGGTAGGGTACTCCTCAGTGTCATCTGGAAAAATATATCCAGTCAGGAAAGGAGCAGAGTACATCTCTAACAGCAGTTCTAATCCATGATAAAAACTATGTAACAGTAAATAGCTGTGGATAAACAAGATGCACAAAATAGATAAGAGATATATAGACAATAAGAAAATACTGGAAAGAAATACAATAATGAACAATATGCCAATGAAACAATAATACTAATGACTAAGTGTGTGAGTATTAGCTTAACATGTGATCGACTTGGGCAAGATACAATGCGGCCTGGCTAATCATACGTGCGGTGCATGATCAACACTATTCGCTTACCAATACTTTATTCAATAGGGATTTGATCACATATCTATACTAATACTCCCCACCCCCAACTGGTATAATAGATCCAACCACGGTATGCTATGGCACTAGATTCCCCAAGAAGAGAGCGACTCCTCCCGAAAATTGGTGTCTGTACATGTACAAGATAACCAATGAAACAATACTTGCACCATATACACCATATACCAAGGAATAACATCTCATGACGAGATCCGGATATACCAATCCGTGTAACCATAGTGTCAAGAAAAATATGTATATCTACACTAGATACAACGAACATAGAGGATATCATAAATGAGAAACTATCAGAGAATGTACTCGCCTGAAGTCCAATGAAAAGTCTCACAGATGTCTGACTCGGTACCTCGAAGACCTAGATATAGAATACCACATTAATACAAGGTCCCGGAAAGAGAACAAGTCAAACTAGTCAACTTCTAGGTCAATAAATAAATTCTAAGTCAAAAGTCAACTATGGTCAAACATGGTCAAACCAAGGTCAACCTCACAAGAAATCTATATAAATAATATAGAAATAAAATACAATAATTTAGGAATCAAAATTAAATCCCAATTGATACCCACACAAAGTATACTAATAATACAATATATACACTCTAAATAATATATATACAAACCAATATTTATACAAATAAAATAATATATTACTATTAGTATTATACCTCACAAAAACACCTATATATATACATATATAAAACAATTTAATAAATATATATACTTATATATACATATACACATAACTTACACAATCAAATACTAATAGTTACAAAACACATTGCACATATTAATGTACATATTTTAACATGGCTAGAAGCACACACAAAAATACATTCATTAAATCCAAATAATTACATAATAATTATATTTAATATAATTACACATTTAAACACATAAATATATTTTATAAAATATTTATGTATAATTTATGTTATTAACATAAGTACATATATAATTGCATGCAAGAAAGCTACATACATATATTTATACACCACATTAAAACACATAGAAATATCTATAGATCTATGCTACAATAAATACCATAATAAATATATTAAAATAATATATAATATCTATATATATTTACTAATTATAAATGAAGAATTTAAAGCATAAATAATTAGATCTACACATAAACACACCAATTTGGAGAGTATCACACCGTATCCCACTAGATCTAGGATACGCATGTGACACGAGTGCAACACACAACCAATTGCACCCCGAAGGACACAAACAAGTCACAAATAATATTTATGAACAAATCAAAATGTCAAAAGTAGATCTATGTGTCCGTGTCAAAATACGACATGTTCAAAGCCCCGTGTCGGAGGGAAAACCCCCAAAATGACACGTATCACCAAATAGTTGGGATATGAACCACATGTACCCAAATATGGACATGACACAAGCCCCAAACACATAAGCACATGTCCAATTGATCTATAGGATCAATTGACACACACAACAAAATGTAAATTCGGAATTCCAACAAAATTGACACAAAAAGTACCATAACTTTCTCCGTGGGTCTCCTATGAACATAAAACAAAGTCCTATGGGTAGTACATACATATGGGTTAATTTTACATGATTAAATCTCAGATTTAGAAGCTATTTTAATGGGAAAAACTGAATTATACCTATTGGGAGATGGATTCCCAATGAAACCTCCAATTGAGATGAACTTGCTTCCAAATTGTAGATCCTTGCTCCTCTTTGTAGATCCTTGCTTCCTCCTTCTAGATTCTTGCTTCTCAACTTTCTAATGGTGAATTGGGAAGAATTTGGAATGAATTTGGTGGGAAATTGGAATGGGAATGGAAAGAATTTGGGAGTGGAAAAATCTAGATCTAGATTTGGAATGAGAATGAGAGGAGAGAGAAATTTCCCCCCTCTTTTAATAGGCCGGCCTTGCCCCTCTCCCAAGCAATTGTAAAATGTCCAATGTACCCCTTGGGGCCTCTCATGAAGAAATAATTAAGGAAGGAAGCTTCTAGTCTAATCACTTAATTAATTTAATCCATCTCCTTAACTATGGGCTTTCTAAATGGGCCAAGTCTAACTATTTAATTCATGTTGGTCCATGGGTCCAAACTAAACTAGTTGGGTCCACTAATATAAGTCCAAAATAATTAAATAACATCCAACAATAATTAAATAATACAACAAAAATTATTTACCATGCACAATATTTATTTAAATAGGAAATTACTAAAATACTATTTTTCCTAAAATGTGGTAGTGACACCTATACTCAGTCCATTTATATTTAAACTGCCTTAATATCTTATGCTTGTTTTGCATGCTGGTTTTAGTTCCTAAATTGGGCTTTCTTGTGGTACTTTGCTGTTTGGGCTCTGACCCCACTGGTTTTGTATGGCCAGATTTTGGAGCAGGACCACAGGATCTTCTGTACTTCCCGCCTCAAGATGGTGAACACTCGGAGCACCAGAGGAATTGAGTGGGTTTCTTCTTTATTTGCCCACTTATCATTGTAAATTATTCTTTTGAAGCGAATAGCCACCGAGCACGTGTTTATCTCGTATTTCTCTGAACTTGTTATCTAGCCTAAAGGATAGGACATGATTGATATATTATAGACTATAGCTAGAGTTGATCATGTATAACTTTACTCTTGTTAGTTCTCATCTTTTGTATAACTAGCTTCATGATCATCTGTATATGTATAGTTTGGGATGCCTTACTATTATATGTATGATGATGATAAATCTTGTAACATGTTGCTTGCTTGAGATTGAGACACCTAGGATTGTAATGCCTGAGATTGATTGATGGATTGTAGAGTGAACCCTCACATGTCTAAACAGCTGTGACCATATCTCAGGGTATAGTGTACTCTGATATACGTGGCTGGCTTTGTCTACCCCAGATCTCTATTTTTCTGGTTCCGGGGCATGACAAATATACACATGATACATCATTCCAACACTCCCAATCACTAGCAAATCACCATGAGCACAGATAATATAAAGAATATGACTAAAATTAAGTATAATTGAGTAACACAAGTGAATGAATTGACATATAGAAACAAAAAATATAAAGGAATTATCAAACCTATACCACCGTATCATGGTGTATCACGATATGACATACTTGTATCCAATTGTGGAAACGTAACTACCCACACATAACCAATTAGGCACCAAATAATCATAATTGGCCAAATGACAACACTTGGTGTTCCAAATTCAGAATTTTCTAGTTTGGCCACAAAACTCAATGTAGCTATCACAATAGAGCATATTAGAACATAATCTTCTTCCTATAGGTAGTCCTTAGCCATAAGAGGGTTCCTATAGGTCTAATATGACAATTAGAAAAAAAATTGATGGAGAATTAGGAATTATATATATTAGGAGATGGATTCCCAATATAACTCCTCCAAATGGACACAATGTGAGATTTGGACACAACTTCCTTACAATCACCTCTCCAATGGATCTCCTTATGTTCTCCAAGCTCCTAGGCCTCCTTGTGGTAAGAATATATGGAAATGTGTGTGAATTGAGAATAATTTTGTAGAGAATGGGATCACTTGGGGAAGAAGAAGCTCAAATGAATGAAATAGAATGAAGTGACATCAAATGCATTCTCTTTCCTCCTAGTATGGGCCGGCCACCTTGGGTTTGGGTTGGGGAATGAAGGTTGGACTAATTTTTCCCTTCCATAAGTTTCTAAAGGGTTATAGTTCATTCATGTAGGATCCTAAGGCATCTTAATTAGTTAGAGAGCATCATTCTAATTAATGGAAGAAATATTCCATCCTCTAACTAATCTATTTTAATTAATATAACTAATTATGTCATTAAGTCATGAGCCTACATGTATGATGCTAACTAGGTCTACTACACTAGTCCATACTAATTAGCTACACATGCGCCCAATGAAGTATACACACATAAATAATAATATTAATGTAATTATTAAACAAGTATTAAATGACAAAATACCCCTTTTCTAGTTATGGGTGGTTACAAACCTTGAGTAAACATGCCCAATAAAAATTTTACCGAGAAATTTTTTTGCTTATTTTTTGTACGAAAACAACATGACGAATCTGTTGGGGACCTCTTCCTCCTTTAACGAGAAAGCAGTGGTGCAATCTAACACACCAATGATGAACAAATTTGTTGATGCTCTAATCATCGAGTTTGATCAACAGAATTTCGAGAAGACGATCACAGAGGATTCTACTAGCCCGTATAGTGCATACCATCACAGGAAGGTCTCATACTGAACCAACGTCACAAACAATAATGTTGATCGGCCTGACTCTCCTCTGTCCAGACAAACTCTGCATCCTTCCTGGTCAGCCTAGTCATCGGCTCTGTAATCCTGGAGAAGTCCTGTACAAAGCTACAAAAATAACCTGCTAGCCCCAGAAAACTCCTAATCTCTACCACTGAACTTGGAGTAGCCCACGACTCCACTGTTGAAATATTCTTTGGGTCCACAAAGATCCCGTCTTCTGTAATCACATGACCAAGGAATTCAAACTTGTCAAGGAAGAACTCACACTTTGAAAGCTTGCTATAAAGTTTCTCCTTCCTGAGAGTCTCCAGAACTGTCCTCAGGTGCTCCTCATGCTCCTCCGGGGTCTTCGAATACACCAGAATATCATCAATAAATACCACCACGAACTTATCAAGATACTGGTGGAACACATTGCTCATCGAATTCATGAATACCACCGGGACATTGGTCAACCCAAATGGCATCACCATGAACTCAAACTGCCCATACCGAGTCTGAAAAGCTATCTTCGAACTATTCTCCCTCTTCACTTTCACCTGGTGGTAACCTGACCTTAAGTCTATCTTGGAAAATACCTTCGCTCCACTCAACTGATCAAAGAGATCATCAATCCTCGACAACAGATATTTGTTCTTGATAGTAAGATTGTTCAGAGACATATAGTCGATAAACATGCGTACCGACCCATCCTTCTTCGGTACAAATAATATCGGAGCACCCTATGGTGATGAAATGGACCTGATGAAGCCTTTTTCTTGCAACTTGTCACTACCACATTTTAGGAAAAAGGGTATTTTAGTAATTTTCTATTTAAATAAATATTGTGCATGGTAAATAATTTTTGTTGTATTATTTAATTGTTGTTAGATGTTATTTAATTATTTTAGACTTATTTTAGTGGACCCAACTAGTTTAGTTTGGATCCATGGACCAACATGAATTAAATAGTTAGACTTGGCCCATTTAGAAAGCCCATGGTTAAGGAGATGGATTAAATTAATTAAATGATTAGACTAGAAGCTTCCTTCCTTAATTATTTCTTCATGAGAGGCCCCAAGGGGTACATTGGACATTTTATAATTTCTTGGGGAAGGGGGCATGGCCGGCCTATATTAGAGGGGGGAAAATTTCTCTCTCCTCTCATTCTCATTCCAAATCTAGATCTAGAAATTTCCACTCCCAAATTCTTTCCATTTCCATTCCAATTGTCCACCAAATTCATCCCAAATTCTTCCTAATTCATCATTAGAAAGTTGAGAATCAAGGATCTAGAAGGAGGAAGCAAGGATCTACAAAGAGGAGCAAGGATCTATAATTTGGAAGCAAGTTCATCTCAATTGGAGGTTTCATTAGGAATCCATCTCCCAATAGGTATAATTTAGTTTTTCCCATTAAAATAGCTTATAAATCTGAGATTTAATCATGTAAAATCAACCTATATGTATGTACTACCCATAGGAATTTGTTTTGTGTTCATAGGAGACCCATGGAAAAAGTTATGGTACTTTTTTTGTCAATTTTGTTGGAATTCCGAATTTACATTTTGTTGTGTGTGTCAATTGATCCTATAGATCAATTGGGCATGTGCTTATGTATTTGGGGCTTGTGTCGTGTCCATATTTGGGTACATGTGGTTCGTATCTCAACTATTTGGTGATACATGTCATTTTGGGGGTTTTCCCTCCGACACGGGATTTTGAACATGTCGTATTTTGACACGGACACATAGATCTACTTTTAACACTTTGATTTATTCATAAATATTATTTATGACATATTTGTGTCTTTCGGGGTACAATTGGTTGTGTGTTGGACTCGTGTCACATGCGTATCCTAGATCTAGTGGGATACGGTGTGATACTCTCCAATTTGGTGTGTTTATGTGTAGATCTAATTATTTATGCTTTAAATTCTTTATTTATAATTAGTAAATATATATAGATATTATATATTATTTTAGTGTATTTATTATGGTATTTATTGTAGCATAGATCTATAGATTTTTCTATGTGTTCTAATGTGGTGTATAAATATATGTATGTAGCTTTCTTGCATGCAAATATATATGTACTTATGTTAATAACATAAATTATACATAAATATTTTATAAAATATATTTATGTGTTTAAATGTGTAATTATATTATTTATAATTATTATATATTTAATTATTAATTTAATGAATGTATTTTTATGTGTGCTTCTAGCCATGTAAAATACGTACATTAATATGTGCATTGTGTTTTGTAACTAATAGTATTTAATTGTATTATTAGTATACTTTGTGTGGGTACCAATTGGGATCTAATTTTGATTCCTAAATTGTTGTATTTTATTTCTATATTATTTATATAGATTTCTTGTGAGGTTGACCTTGGTTTGACCATGTTTGACTTTAGTTGACTTTAGAGTTGACCATAGTTGACTTTTGACTTAGAATTTATTTATTGACCTAGAAGTTGACTAGTTTGACTTGTTCTCTTTCCTGGACCTTGTATTAATGTGGTATTCTATATCTAGGTCTTCGAGGTACCGAGTCAGACATCTGTGAGACTGTTCTTTGGACTTCAGGCGAGTATATTCTCTGATAGTTTCTCATTTATGATATCCTCTATGTTCGTTGTATCTAGTGTAGATATACATGTTTCTCTTGACACTATGGTTACACGAATTGGTATATCCGGATCTCGTCATGAGATGTTATTCCTTGGTATATGGTGTATATGGTGCAAGTATTGTTTCATTGGTTATCTTGTACATGTACAGACACCGATTTTCGCGAGGAGTCGCTCTCTTCTTGGGGAATCTAGTGCCATAGCATACCGTGGTTAGATCTATTATACCAGTTGGGGGTGGGGAGTATTAGTATAGATATGTAATCAAATCCCTATTGAATAAAGTATTGGTAAGCGAATAGTGTTGATCATGCACCGCACGTATGATTAGCCAGGCCGTATTGTATCTTGCCCAAGCCGATCACATGTTAAGCTAGTACTCACATACTTAGTCATTAGTATTATTGTTTTATTGGCATATTGTTCATTATTGTATTTCTTTCCAGTATTTCCTTATTGTCTATATATCTCTTGTATCTATTTTGTGCATCTTGTTTATCCACAGCTATTTACTGTTACATAGTTTTTATCATGGATTAGAACTGCTGTTAGAGATGTACTCTGCTCCTTTCCTGACTGGATATATTTTTCCAGATGACACTGAGGAGTACCCTACCTATTATGGACCCCAGGATATTGTGGGTTTAGATTCGGAGACCCTGGCTCAAGAGTGACTTATCCCAACTGAGACAGTTGACCCTGGAGTGTAGCTTTGTAGTATGATAGTATTCTTTTGTACTGGATTTGTCTCCAGCTTATTTTTGTTACTCTTCAGACTCATTGATGTATTATTTTAAACTCATGAGTTGTATGATGACTATTTTATTCTTATATGATTCGTGCTCATTCTATCTTAGTTCTGTGATTTAGTATTCTATTATTATTGGTGGTTTATTACTTTAGATAGACTATCTAGACAGCGTTCTACCGCCGATTCTGCGGCGTAGGCTGGGCGTTGTTTTCGACTAGTATCCTTACAGCGGGTACGGGTCGTGACACAACTCATCCACCGATTTCTTCAACTCTACTAGTTCGCTATTGTTGACTCTACAGACGTGTTGAGATATCGGCTCTGTGCCTGGCACCAAATCTATAGAGAACTCAACATCTCGGTCTGGCGGCAAACTTGGCAACTCCTTTGAAAAAATATCCATGAACTCTACTATCAATGGATGTGACGACTCCTCGCTGGTGCTCTCTGTATCGGTGCTGCTCCCAAGCATGCTCGAACTGGAGCCACTAGACACTCCCTCAACTGATATCCTGGCTCTCCACAGTAAAGGCACACTCCAAGCCTTTTTCTGTAAACCTCCTATGTATGTCCAATCTTTCCATAGTGAGTACACTATGGGGCTTGTTGTGCTGGTCTCAGGACCTGATATGCCTGCTGTGCTGGTGCTCGAAATGGTGCATAAAACTGCTGTCTCTGCGGCAGAAAGGTCCTCTGTTGGAAGTGGGATCATTTGGCTAGACCCGCACTACTTCTAGCTTTACCTGATCTGTCTCTCATCCTCTTGGATTTGATCTCCAAGTCATCCTCACCCCTATGTGCATCCATCAGGATCTCCTAGAATATCGTTGTACGGTATCCTCTAGTGAGAGATTTGACCTCCATGATTAAACTATTTCAGAACTTCCTGGCCTTCCCTAGAGGATTCTGGCCCTCCATAAATCTGTCCAATCTGTAGAACTCTGCGATGTACTCATCCATCGTCATGCTCCCCGGGCGAGATCTAGGAAATGGTGCTCTAGGGCACTCAGAGCCACGTCCGAAAATAACTTATCCTTGAAAAGCCTATTAAAAGCTTTCCAAGTCAGTCATGGCACCGTAATCCTCGGGTCTGTACATAACCATGTCAGAGCAATGTCGAACATCTGGCTGCCCGCTGACTCCACCTGTAGACCCACTGGAATCTGTGCTAGCCACAGAGTCCTCTCTACGTCCTCGATCCAATCGTCGGTGTACAAGATTTCTTCTATGCCCTTGAATTCCTTGGGCCCCATCCTCTTAAAATTAATGATGGTACCCTGCCTCGGCTGGTGCGAGAGGGATAAGGCGGTACGATCTATGGCAGAAAAAGCACTACCTTACCCATAGTAGCTAGTGCTAATTGGTGATCACTATCGATGCCTAACATAGAATATCTGTATGCCTCTGCTGTGCTTCCATCATCTCCCGGAATATGGCAAACATCTGTGTTCCGTCTGTAGCATGGGTGGTGGGGGTGGAAGATCCTCCGTGACTGATGGAACAATCCTTAGAACTGGTGGTTGAGCACCGCCAAAAGCTGCTGTTGAAATCTTCACCTGGACTGGTAAGGCGACCCTCTGAGCGGAAGAAGGCGGAATAGTAGCTGCTATCTCTCTTTGAGGTGACAAAGTAACTGACCTCGCCGAAACTATTCCAGAGCGCTATGATCAGGTCTTCGGTGGCATCCTGAAGATAAATTTAAACAAAGGAATCAATATTGCGCAAGATACGATATCATTAAGGAAGGATAGTAATATTTTAAAGAAAGCAATTATTCTGAATGATAAAGATAATAAATCCAATAGATTAAAAATGTTCCTAGTTGTGATTGAGTATCCTCTCATCCTATATCCCTAGTACTATATCCTATACCAGGCTTGTAGTAATACTCTATCTAGGTCAATAATACTATCTAAACATCTTACACAATATATATGATATCCTTGTCAAGATATCTCAACTCCCAAATGGAGGACAATATGATAATATGATAATGGTAAATAATACCCAATCACAATAATAAACTAGAGGAAGGTATGGCACGATATGGAATAGAAGAAAAGGAATACAAAGTCACAAATACATCATAAGTTCAAGCTCAATCCCAACTCAATAATCTCAAATATAATACATGCTAAAAGTGTCTAACTGACATATACAATATCATAAATGAACTAGCTAAGTCTCATCGACTACTGGTACTATCTCAATAGGCTCTACGGATGCTATATCAATTAGCCACCATCATGTGGCCCATAGTGCGTAGGACACCAGTCCTATAATGAATAATCTGAAAAATATATCCAGTCAGGATTAGAGCGAAGTATAACCCAATAACAGTTCCAATAATTGACAAAAACTATGAAACAATAATAGCAATAAAAATAAATGATGAAAGTAACAGAACTAGCAAATATCACGAGAAGAAGCATCATGGTAAATAATGGCAATAATCTGAGAACAATATGGTTAGAAACATCAATGTAATAAACTGGATAAATAAAATAATACAATAAATGTGTCTTAAAATATTAGTAAGATAATGTGATCGGCTTGGGCCTAGCACGTGCTATATATAAAAGGTGAGCTAGCGTGATCGCATGTGAGTTGCATAATCTGCTAACTATCACAGGCTACACTAAATCATGGGCTATAAGGTATGATCACATATCCACTGATATTTTTCTCAACCCTCGACTAGTACACGGATCCAAATTATGGCACGTTATAACACATATATCACACTACACAGTCTATAATATCATGCACTATGATCACGGTCTATATAATCACTAAGATATCACAATAATCACCGAGTAATCATGAAGTATGATACGATAATTACTGAGTCATCACAATAATAATATCTGATGACCAAGATTCATGTATACCAATCCGTGTAACCATCGTGTCAGGAATCAAATATCTCAATACTAAATACATGAAACATAGAGGCTATCAAATAAGGAAACTATCAGAGAATGTACTCGCATGTGGTATTGAGCAAATGGTATATCTCGGTATCTGAACTGGTGTCATACACACAATTATATAAATAGCATGTCAATTGGTGTAATGAATGAGAAATGAGCTAAATGCACTAAATATAATTTTCTAGGTCCATACTAGTTCACACTAATCCAACTAGGTTAAACTAGCTATTTCTAGGTTGTATGAGTCTATATCTAGAGTATTGGGTCCATACACTACTTATCTAGGATATACTAGCTATTATAGGATACTAGAGTATCATAACTACTATGTAATAATACATAGCATACATGTATATATAATACTGGCTATCATCTAGCTCCTACTAACTTAGTATTGATTACTTTAATGTTATCCCAAGGTAATACCCACACCTTGGTATCAACTAAACTCTATACCTTTACCTTAGCATCCTGACACTAGGTATCACTATTACCTAGTTCCTTTGACACCATTCTAATACTGACACCAACATCTGCACCAATACCCCCTTCAACACCAACACACACAATACACCCTTACTACCACCTACACTTATGTGCACACAACTGTTAACACTCATTTCCACATAACACTTCAAATAACTGATACACTAGGATCTCTAGTACTCGATATCAATATGCTAGATACTTGCATAGTTGATGCCTTGCAACTAATTTGCTCCCTTTACTTCTCACCTATACCCATACACTCTACATCACTCAAACAACTTGCTACCTACTGCTGTTGTTAATACTCTTGTTGTTGCTACTCTAATGCTTTCCCCAATGCTTGTTGTATAAGGCTAGCTGAACTGCTATGCATATAGCTGATATTGCTCTATTGTTCTACTGCTCTAATGCTCTGGGTATCAGTGATACCGGAGCCCCCCTTTTTAGTTGCACTAAGTGCAACTCCTGTCATGCCTCGATCTCCTACAGGCAATCGACCGTTCCCGCTAGGCGGGAATCACCCTCGCCAGCGCTCCCGCGGAACTGTCGCTTGACCCATCCGGGCGTGATGCCGCACGAGCGTGAACCGCGCCCGTGCAAGGCCATGATTCATTGGCTGGCGGCAAGAGTTCTAAGCCACAGAGTCGCACAGATTGTTCGAGTGCAGCGGAGTCATAAACGCATAGCGATTGATAACAGGTTCACTGAGTCGACAATATAGCGGAAGCATTGAAACACAAGTTGAAGTAAAGCAAGCTCTTTATTGATATAAACATGTGTTACATGCGGCGTATAGCCGAGATTATAAGTCGCTCAAGCCTCTCTCTCTAAAACAGTAAAAGCGTGCCAAGTGGCTACAATTGTGGAATGATTGTATAGGCAATGTTCAGGCGATGTTCAGGCGACGCTCCAACATTATGTCTTGTATATGTGCTTCAGTCCCGGACGCACCGTTGCAAGGCTTCAGAGGGAACTCCTGGCCTTAGCACGCACGAAGGAGGCATCCGCACCGAACGAGGTTCTCCCGTACCCTGCATACAAACTGGTAGATTATCAGTACATTGAATGCACTGGTGGGGAAGCTACTCGCCCGCTCGACAAATCCAAACATGTAATACAGGTTTCGTGCACCAACTATTAAGTTGTCTTTCTAGTTGCCTTAGGATCAGTTTCATGCAATATTTGAATAGCCTAACTCGTGTGGCAATGCACCGTACGACATGAGAGAAAATACGGCGAGACTTACCAACTTACCATTCTACCTTCCCTGTCCAAGGCAAACATTATTAATTCAAGCACGGGCATGTATGAACATTCAGGCGATAGCATATGCAAACATTGAGTATGGTTATATTGTTCAAGTTTAAACACACGAGGTGGACAGAGTCAAGGATAAGAATAACATGCAATGAGAGCACACGATGAACACACGATGTGCTGCAAGTTATCCCATCCACACACGATGACTAAGCCACAAGTTTAATTGCACACGATGCATTGCAAGCCATATTCACACGATAAACACACGAGGCATTGCAAGCATATACACACGATGATCATTGGCTTGATGCCATTATGGACTAGTCAAGGATATGGATAACATGCAACGAGAAAATACAAGAAGCTCATAAAGTACGATGCGTTACAAGTTATCCAGTCCTCACACGATTGACTATAAATATGAAGTCTGCCCGGATCGGATCGGTGCCAGTGCCCCAGCACCGTCTGCAGAACTTATATCCTTGTGCACAAGTTGTCCATGATCGAACACGATTATTAATTCATACTTCATGCAGTTAAGGTAACACGAGCATACGACAAGCAGTATTGCATGATTCATTTACTTGACATGATACAGTCCCCTGGATCGGGAACTGCCTTGGCGACCTATCGGTCCCGGATACTTGCAGGTTTATTCAGGCACGGAATGACTACTTGGTAGTCTACCGAGGTTTGGATGAAAATAATACAATATTCAAGCAGAAAAGCATGCGTTTCTAAGGAACACAAGTAAACACGTTTGATCAGACCCGAAGGTAAGCCGAGAGTTAGATCGTTAGGGGACTTGGCATGCGAGGGTCTGAATACAAGTAGTATTTCACTTTCCATGTTTTAGCATAAGCAATACAAGTTGAAATTATTCCCTTAGCTAGGTGCGTTGGATTCTTATTAGCATGCAGGGGGTGAATCACCTAGCGACTAGCATGAACATTCCAGATTTTATGTGTGCTGGCTAAGCAAAGACAAGTTCACCGTAGCCACCCACCTTAGCGATGATTCACCTCGGTAGAGCGATACGTCAAGCGAGCCTCTGAATGCCTAAGCCGGATTCCTGTAGGGACAAGTCTGGATATCCTTTGCTTCTTTGTTTGAGGCAAAGCGGGTCGGGACAGTTGCACTTTTGTCGTTTGAGTCTGCAGTCCGCTAGAACGGAATGGGGTGTTACATCCTACCCAACTCAGAAAAAGTCTCGTCCTCGAGACTTACTGAGGATAAGCAATAACCTAGGGTTGAGGCAATCCTAGACAAGTCGTTGCACTTGTTCATTTGGATATTCACTTGCACAAGTGTCGAAATCAGCATATCGCTTAGACTGGATCGTGTGCACTTTCAAAGGGCCCCTCTAGCGTGAGCACGTCAAACAGCTTAGTGATAGCGAAGTCTTAGCACTCAAGTTTCACCTTTTCTTAAGTCTTAGATGGTGCACTAGTTCAAGGCGTCCCTTGAATAGATGCATTCAACCAAACTTAGAGTTAGTGAAATCGGACAAGCTACTAGCGATACTCTCAAGGGTTCGTACAGGTTGGCACAAAGGCCATTCGCAGCACAGTATCACACAAGCAAGCATATCATATCATTCAAAATGCATTTTGAAAGTATTAGAACTTATTGTTGGAACATCCCATCGAGGCATTGAGAAAGAGCGTGCACATAACCCACGAACGAGCTTTCGAAATAGAGATATCGAATCGAAGTCCAAAGGCGTAGAAGCCAGGCTCTGATACCAACATGTCATGCCCCGATCTCCCGCAAGCAATCGGCCGTTCCAGCTAGGCGGGAATCACCCTCGCCAGCGCTCCCGCGGAACGATCGCTCGACCCATCCGGGCGTGATGCCACACGAGCGTGAACTGCGCCCGTGTAAGGCCATGATTCATTGGCTGGCGGCAAGAGTTCTAAGCCACAGAGTCGCACAGATTGTCCGAGTGCAGCGGAGTCATAAACGCATAGCGATTGATAACAGGTTCACTGAGTCGACAATATAGCGGAATCATTGAAACACAAGTTAAAGTAAAGCAAGCTCTTTATTGATATAAACATGTGTTATAGGCGACGTATAGCCGAGATTACAAGTCGCTCAAGCCTCTCTCTCTGAAACAGTTAAAGCGTGCCAAGTGGCTACAATTATGGAATGATTGTATAGGCAATGTTCAGGCGATGTTCAGGCGACGCTCCAACATTATGTCTTGTATATGTGCTTCAGTCCCGGACGCACCGTTGCAAGGCTTCAGAGGGAACTCCTGGCCTTAGCACGCACGAAGGAGGCATCCGTACCGAACGAGGTTCTCCCGCACCCTGCATACAAACTGGTGGATTATCAGTACATTGAATACACTGGTGGGGAAGCTACTCGCCCGCTCGACAAATCCAAACACGTAATACAGGTTTCGTGCACCAACTATTAAGTTGTCTTTCTAGTTGCCTTAGGATCAGTTTCATGCAATATTTGAATAGCCTAACTCGTGTGGCAATGCGCCGTGCGACATGAGAGGAAACACGGCGAGACTTACCAACTTACCATTCTACCTTCCCTGTCCAAGGCAAACATTATTAATTCAAGCACGGGCATGTATGAACATTCAGGCGATAGCATATGCAAACATTGAGTATGGTTATATTATTCAAGTTTAAACACACGAGGTGGACAGAGTCAAGGATAAGGATAACATGCAACGAAAGCACACGATGAACACACGATGTGCTGCAAGTTATCCCATCCGCACACGATGACTAAGCCATAAGTTTAATTATACACGATGCATTGCAAGCCATATTCACACGATAAACACACGAGGCATTGCAAGCATATACACACGATGATCATTGGCTTGATGCCATTGTGGACTAGTCAAGGATATGGATAACATGCAACGAGAAAACACGAGGAGCTCATAAAACACGATGCGTTGCAAGTTATCCAGTCCGCACACGATTGACTATAAATACGAAGTCTGCCCGGATCGGATCGGTACCAGTGCCCCAGCACCGTCCGCAGAACTTATATCCTTGTGCACAAGTTGTCCATGATCGAACACGATTATTAATTCATACTTCATGCAGTTAAGGCAACACGAGCATACGACAAGCAGTATTGCATGATTCATTTACTTGACATGATACAGTCCCCTGGATCGGGAACTGCCTTGGCGACCTATCGGTCCCGGATACTTGCAGGTTTATTCAGGCACGGAATGACTACTTGGTAGTCTATCGAGGTTTGGATGAAAACAATGCAACATTCAAGCAGACAAGCATGCGTTTCTAAGGAACACAAGTAAACATGTTTGCTCGGACCCGAAGGTAAACCGAGAGTTAGATCGTTAGGGGACTTGGCATGCGAGGGTCTGAATACAAGCAGTATTTCACTTTCCATGTTCTAGCATAAGCAATACAAGTTGGGATTATTCCCTTAGCTAGGTGCGTTGGATTCTTATTAGCATGCAGGGGATGAATCACCTAGCGACTAGCATGAACATTCCAGATTTTATGTGTGCTGGCTAAGCAAAGACAAGTTCACCGTAGCCACCCACCTTAGCGATGATTCGCCTCGGTAGAGCGATACGTCAAGCGAGCCTCTGAATGCCTAAGCCGAATTCCTGTAGGGACAAGTCTGGATATCCTTTGCTTCTTTATTTGAGGCAAAGCAGGTCGGGACAGTTGCACTTTTGCCGTTTGAGTCGGCAGTCCACTAGAACGGAATGGGGTATTACAACTCCAATTGTGGTTGCTACTGCTACTTGATAAACCTGATACCCCATACTCATGCAGTAAGTGACGACATAACCCAATCAGTGCATCAATCCCACTTGCATACAGTAACTATTGAACACACTGCCTGTGTTCCTTCTGCACACCCCATCCTTCACCCTTCTGCTAATGCAGTTGTTGCTCTAAGTGTTGCTATTGCAACTGATATTGTTGCATCAAGATAGCAGTGCACTTTATGCACTACGGCTGAACTCTCCCCATAAAGTCTGAACAACCAATATCATCCCAAACTCTAACACACTTACTAACATCTATAGGTGCATACATAAACACACCATCACACAGTTTGTGCACCACACCCAATGCACTCGAGTTTCCTATACTCCCTCTTGTTGATCCCTACTGCTGATGTTACCACTTACATACTCGAGCCACTCCATGTTCACTGTCACAGCGAACACATCATGAATACAACCCCCTTCCCTCTCTGCAGTACAACTGAACACCCTCACAGTTATGGACTGACCCGAGCTTCCTTTCTCATCCTAATTCACATCCATCAACACATATAACATCAAATGCTACACTGCCACTACATATAGATACATACATACATACATACATACGTACATACATATATATATATATATATATATCTCACACACACACACACACACACACACACACACACACACACACATATATATATATATATATATATATATATATATATATATATATATATATATATATATGACACTATGAGTATTAAGTCAAACACTTGACATACAATCTATGATACTCTATGATACGTATCCAAATAGAATACCAAAACCCCCAATTCTCCACTAATACTCATAATACAACTCAATTGCATATAATAATAACTAATATAACTAGTTACAATAGGAATTAAAGAGAATAAACACAAATTATCCAAAATAAACCTCGTATCACACTGTATCGCAAAATACTATGATACGCTCTACTCGTGTCTAATTGTGGACACGTATCTAGTCCCACAACCCCGATCTAAGTCTAATTAGATCTAATTGGTCTCATGACACATACTTGATGTATCAATCTCAGAATCTCCCTAATTGGGCATAAATCACCATGTAGAATTTATAATACAAGTCATATGAACTTAGTTCTTTATCCAATGGGTAGCCCTAAGCTAAGGAAGGATTCCTAATGGTTAAATATATGAATAAGAGTCTAATTAGAGAGGGGATTCATAATTTACCTATTGGGAGATGGATTTCTAATAAAAAGCTCAATGGACACAATTAGGACACAATCTCCTTGTCAATTCCTTCTTCTTCAAGTATTCCTTGCTAATCAAGCTCCAATGCTTCTTAGATGATGAAATTGAGAGAGAATGCGAGTGAATTAAGGTAAATTTGGTGGATAAATGAGTCAATTTGGGGAAGAACACAATTAGGGATCTAGAATGAATAAACTAATGAGAGAGAAAGAGAGAGAGAGAGTCCCTCTAATGGCCGACCCCCTCTTTCCCCCCTCATAAGCAATGTATAATGTCCATGATACCCCTCCTAGTTAGTCATGAGGTTTAATTAGGGAAGGCTATATTAGGAAGCTTCTAATTCTACATGAAACTAATCTAATCTACTTAATTAATTAAGGGAATGGGTCTAATGGGCCTAACCCAATGTTGGGCTCAAAGTATCATGATAAACTAATAGGTCCACTATTAATTAGTCCAAATAAAATAGGCTAGCCCACTAACCAATAATTAAATAGCATAACATAATATAATTAATTAGTAGCATATATATAAATATTTAATCACTAAATAATAAATATGTTAAATGACAAAAATACTCTCATCTAGAAATGTGGTAGTGACAAGTCTACCGTCCATAGAAAAATTTTGTTCTCAAAATTTAAGGAAGAACTAATACTACAACAAGCAATCACAACAAGCAAGAAAGAACGATACCTCACAGCTCAAAGAGATAAGGGTATCGCTCGCGCATCTCGGCTTCCCTCTCACAGGTAGACTCTCCAAGAGAGTGATGCCTCTACGCGACGCAACCAAGGGATTCGTTTAGTTCAGCGGCACCTTCTCCTTGCGATCCAGGATCTCCATTGGCTGCTCTGGGTAACTGAGAATCGGACCCACCTCAATCTTCGAGTGATCCAATACGTGACTAGGATCTGCCATATACCTTCTCAGCTACCATACATGGAACACATCATGCAATCCCTTTAGTGCAGGCGGCAAGTCTAGTCTGTAGGCCACTGCACCGACCCTCACAAGAACACCGAAGGGTCCGATGTACTGTGGACTAAGCTTTCCACCCCCACCAAAGTGAATCGTGCCCTGTGTCAGAGAAATCCACAAGAACACCTGATCGCCAACCTAGAACAAAATACAACCTTAACACTCAACCTAAAATAAAGCAATCACAAGCAATAGAAATAAAATCTATACCTCGAACTCTAAAGGTCTCCGGTGGCTATCGGTCCAATGTCGATGTCTGTCCTGTGCCACCTGAAGTCTATCTCTGATGAGCTTCACCTTCTCAGCTGCATCCATAATCATCTCCGGTCCCAACAAGGCTCTCTCACCAATATTATTCCAAGATAGAGGAGTGCGACATATCCGTCTATATAAAGCCTTAAATTATGACATCTCGATACTGGCCTGGTAGCTGTTGTTGTAAGCAAACTCTACAAGGTGAATATGATCCTTCTAAGAGCCTCTGAAATCCAAAACACAAGTGCGAAGCATATCCTCAAGAGTCTGAATAGTCCTCTCCGACTACTCGTTTGTTTGGGGGTGATATGCGGTACTGAACTTGAGCTGGGTACCCAAGCTAGCATGCAAACTCCTCCAGAAGTGGGATATGAAGTGACTATCCGGATCTGAGATGATACTCACAGAAACTCCATGCAATCTGATAATCTATCGCACAAACATCTCCGCTAGCTTCTCCGTAGATGTACCCACTTTAAATTGCAAGAAGTGTTATGGCAAAATATGACATGCGTGTAACATGTGCCAAAAAAAACTCCTAAAATTATCCCGTATCACAAAGTATCATGATATGGTCTACTCGTATCCAATTATGGACACGTAGCTAGCCTCACACAACTAATACTAGTCTAATTAGACCTAATAAGCCTAATAACAAACACTTGGTGGACGAATATCGAATTTCTCCTAAATTGAGCATAAAACTCAATATAAAATTCACAAAAGGGATTGTCAGTAGCTAAAAATTCTTCCTATAGGTAGCCCTAATACATGGGTGTATTTCTAATGCTCAAATACAATAATTAGATCCTAATTAGAGAAAATTTTAGAGTTATACCTATTGGGAGATGGATTTCTAATGCAAAGTCCAATGGACACGATTTGGACACAAGCTTCTAGCCCAAATCCTTCCTCTCCAAGTGCTCTTGCAAAAATAAGCTTATGGTCTTTTTAGATGATGAATATGGAAGAGATTGAGAGTAATTTGAGAAAGATTTGTGCAAGAATGGATCAATTTGGAGAAGAACACCAAATGGAGAAATGATTGGAATGAAGAATGAGAGAAGAGAGAGTGCTCTCCCCCTAGAATAGGGCCGGCCATTAACCCCTCTCCCAAGCAATGTGAAATGTTCACAATGCCCCTATTAGGTTGTCATGATTAATAATTAATTAGTGAAAAGCTTCTCTTCCTAATGAAGGTTAATCTAATCCTTAATTATTGAGAAGGGTTAACTTAATTTTGGGTCTAATGTGACTAGTCTAACTATTGGTTCAAGTTGTCATGTCAAGTCTAGTTAGGTCCACCACCACAAGCTTAATAAATTAGTCTAGTCATCTAACCAATAATAATATTAGTTACAAAGTTTATAACATGCACATTATATATAAATAAAATATAAACACAATATTTATAATAATGTAAAATGACAAAAATATTCCTATTCTAGAAATGTGGTAGTGACAAGTCTACCCTCTTTGAAAAAATTTATCCTCAAAATTTAAGACACATCGTCTCTTTCTGGCCAGTCATAACCTATTCATTGTAATCTTGCTACGGTCAAACCCCCAACAATCCTGGTGTATGAAAGTCCTATCATACAACATACAATTCTATGGAAAGAAACAAATATACATGGTTATAGTCTTTACTTGTCATGATATTACAGTCTCTATCAAGGTTAATACTAATTATATTCTAGCATAAAAATCACTAATGCAAATTAAAGGTACTAAGGAATAAACCAATCAAGCAATAGATGGAAAGAACATGAAAAAAGAATAGAAAATAACATGCTAACCCATCACCTGCAGCATCGGTCTCCTCGACTGCAATCGCAAAACCCTGCCCCAGTGGGGTATCTCCCTCTGCTTTTACGGGATAATTGATGTACCACATGTGGCCTAACTGGACCCCTCTATTCTCACTGTATGGAATACCTGCACTCATACTCCCAGGACAATCCCTTACATATCCCAGATTCATACTATACTGATACACTACTCTTATCACTTGTTACTCACCATTTCTGATACACCTTGAACACTTGTACTCTCTAGGTATTCTTGGTACACATGCACTAACTCTATAGCTATATTTTTAATACTCTCGGATACCAACTGCTGACTATACTCTGACAAATGTCTTAGGTTTATTTCTACAAAGTGGTACTATACTATGAGTTATTTCTAGGCTCATTCAGTGATACCTAATACTCATATATCCAACCAGGAACTACTTTCAGGCTCACAAACTACACTCCCAACAATCAATAATGATACTCAACTAGACACCAACCTATCTGCAAGTTACCAACTACTACCCTATCCAAAGAAGTCTCAGAAACTAATGAAGGTAAAACTCTATAAGAAACTGAACTAGAGGTATAAAGGATATCCCTATTCTAAGTTAATAGGGGTGATGAAATAGAATTATATGATACAAGGTTGAATGATAGAGATAATATGTTAAGAACTAACTTAAGATACAATCTGATAATCATACATGTCTATCTGAAATTATATTATCCAGAATAATCGCCACGTCCTGCGATAAACTATAGAGTCCTTAACTAAGGTATATACCTCTAGAATCATGGTATCTAGAATTTTTGCCCTGTCGCATGGTTAGCCGCAAAAACTATAAATTCTATAACCAAGAGAAATATATCCAAAATTAGGCTTTATGTCTTCGCCACGCCAGCTAATATGGCTATGATAAACTTTAGACTCCATAACTAAGACAGACGGTTACCTTTTCCACTATTCTTATCCATTTTGTTATCAGAACATACCTCAACTTAGTCTATAAGATTCATCTGGATACAAGAATCAAATTCAATAATGGACAAGTATAAAGGCAAAGGTGAAACGAAGCAAGTGGAAATAGATTCAAAATACGATTCTTAAGGGTCATCCTAGGAATCTCTTAAGCAATCCTAAGTTTGTGATTGAGTATTCTCTTATCATATTTTCTATATCATATATCCTAACGCAGGCTCGCAGTAGTACTACTAAGTCGTCACACTACCACGATATCGCTCTAATTGCGAAGCCTAGCCTGCATGGGCCACCACAAAAATGTGTCATGACTCGCACCCGGATGATCAGGAACGAGTACGTGGGTACATCTAGCCTATGCCGCAACATCGACAGTAGAACGATGTCTAGGTCAACAATACTATCTATCTATCTCACAATAACATATTATAACCTGACAATGATATCTCACCTCCAAAAGGAGTACAATATGATAATAATAATCAATAATCAATCAGAATAAAACAAGGAGAGGATAAATGGCACAATAAAATAAAACAAAGAAGGCACGAGTCACAACTAGATAGTCCTCAACATTAACACCAATCTAACAAGTCTAAAAGTAATAATAATATATCACAAAAGTCTAATACGCTGGAAATAAATCCAGTATTGAATAAAGATAACTAAAATAACCAATGATACCGACTAGACCTCCCGGTAATGTCACTCTCACTTTTTTAGCTAGGGGTAGTTTGGTAATTTGGCATGAATATTTATTTTTAGAAATATAATATTGAATATTGAGTGATGATTGTATATTTTATTTAATAAAGATAAGCTATGATTATTATGACTAGTATTAATTAGTCATTAGAGACTTGTGTTAATTAGTTAGTTAGAAAGACTAGACAATAATTAGACTTGTCACATATAGACCTATTTAATTTTTTATAACAAATAGTGAGCCCAACTTGGACCCAAGTCCATTAGTCATTCCATTAATTAAATTAAGAAGGATTAGTGTAATTATAATTTGTTAGAAACTTTCAAATATACCCATCCTTAATTATTCCTCATAATGTAACATATAGGGGCAATTTGGACTTTTGATATTGCTTAAGGAAGGGGGAAGGGGGCGGCCACATGAAGAGGGGGGGTTCTCCTCTTTCTCTCCTCATTTGCATTTCAATTTTGATCCAAATTCTAGATACCCAATTTCTCAATTTTTCTCTATTAAATTTTTATACAATTCACCACTAATTCCTTCTCAAATTCATCACTCTTGGAGCCTTGGAGCATGGAGAAGCAAGGAGCACAAGGAGGAGAAGCTTGGAGCTAGAGATCGTGTCCGGATCGTGTCCAATTATATTTTTATTGGAAATCCATCTCCAAATTGATAATTTCTGAATTTTTTCTCATTGTAGCTTCTTAATCATGCATTTGACCATTAGAAATAATCCCATGGTATAGAACTACCTATAAGAACAAGTTTTAGGCTATTTGGCTTTGTATTTTGAGATCTATGAGATAATTTGTGTGTATGTTGGGGGAATCACGAATTTGACACATCAATTGTGTGTCATAAGACCAATTAGATCTAATTAGACTTAGATCAGGGTTATGAGACTAGGTACGTGTCCACAAATGGATACGTATAGGCCGTATCACGGTATTTTGTGATACGGTGTGATACGGGGCCAATTTTGAGTGATTTACATGAATTCTCTTCATTGTATATTGTAATGACTTCTAATAGTTGTAATTATATATATATATATATAACGTGGGGGAATGAGCAATTGTGGATAATGGAGAGTTTGGTACCTCAATGGGTTGAGTATCCTAGATATTCTATGTGATGCACTATAGGTATTTGTTTAAATACCTAAATCAATATATGCATGTGTGTGTGTGTGTGTGTGTGTGTGTGTGTATGTATATATATATATGTTTTGTATGTATAGTAATATATCTATGTATGTATGTGGGTGTGTGTCTAACTGTTGTGCAACATTAGGTGTGTATAGAGAGTGGTTGTCGGGTTTGCATTGAGCAGCTAGCAGTATCAGCAGCATGCTGCAGCAGTATCACAGCAAGAGCAGTATATTTAGCAGCATTTGCATTGAGCAGTTAATAGTGCAGCAATTTGCAACTGTAGTAGCAGCAGTGTCCAGTAGCATACTCGGGCAAAAGCATGCTCGAGTGCAGCAGCAAGCAGCAAGAGCAAGAGCTAAGAGCGACAGCATTTGCAATGGCTATAGCAGATCAGCAGCAAGGAGCAGTTAGTTAAGGGATGGTATCGGATTTAGCATGTAGTAGTAGTAGTAAATATAACAAGCAACAACAACAAGATAAGAGGTGTTAGCATCAATCAATAGCAAGCCAGGAAAGGCAGTATGGGGTTTGCAAGTGCCCCAGGTAGGGTGATATCAGTGGTTAAGAGGAGAGGAATTCATGGGTCTGTATGTAGTATAGATTTTAGGGATTTAAGTCTGTTGAGTGTGTGTGGGTTGGCATGTGTAACTAGTATGGGTAAGTATATCCTAATACACTTGAAGTTCATAATTGATTTGGGTTGTTGAGTGTTCTTTGAGGTAGGAACTAGTTTGTGTGTGTCTATATTATATGGTAGTGTGCAATTGAGTGTCAAGTGTGTCGAGATATTAGTAGGATAGGTTATTGTGAGGTAATGGGTTAGCGTTGAGACAAGATATAATTAGATACTAAGGTAACGTAAGGTAAGTGTTATATGTTAAGTATTGAGTAATAACTAATATACTAAGGTATTACTTAATAATAGATATAACTAATATATTTATAAGTTATACATATAGATACTTAGTAATAGTATCTAGTATAGCTAATACCTTCAAGTTATGGATCTAAAAATCTAGGTATGACCTAGTATCATTAGTTTAGACTTGTAATCAACCTAGAAGCTAGGTATGGACCCAAAATTTAGATTTTGGCCTAGTCTGACCTGGTATGACCTAGAAATGGCTTAGAAAGCATATTTTGACTCATTTTAGTTATTTATCACTTCTTTACACCAAGTGACTTGATTTTCCAATATAGTTTTGTGTGACACCAGCTTGAGCATCGAGAGACACACCTTGCTCTGGACCTCAGGCGTGTACATCTCTCTGTTAGTTTTTATTTTATGATAGTGTATATATCACTTATTCTATGACTACGTACTTGATACTGACACTTGGTTACACGAACTGGTACTATATGAATTTTGTCAGCAGATGTTATCCCTTACCGTGTTCAGTGGGTACTCATTCATATGTATTTTATCATGTGCATCGGATATTGATTTCCATGTGCATCCACTATTTCGTGTGCTAGTATGACTATACCGTATTCATGTGCGTAACGTATCGTGATTGGATCCATAAGTATTAGTTTGGGAGAGAAGTAGAAGTTGGTTATGTGATCAAGCCCTATTTACCTATTTATCTTATGTGTATGTCGATTATACATCTCACGTATAATCTAGTTACCTATTTTACATCATGTACAACCTAAGCCGATCACATAAAGAACTTGCGCTCTAAACCACACAGCTAGTATTCAAGTTCTTCTACTTGCAGTTCATTTGCATATTATCAGTATTTAATTTTCAGTTCTTTATTGTGAATATTTGCCTATTCTCGCCTATATTTTCATTTTTTAATACTTGTGCATCTTGTATCCTTTTCTATTACTCATCATATATGATTTATCATATATTTGGAGTTGCTTTCAGAGTTTTGTACTTCGCTCCTTTCCTGATTGGATATATTTTTCAGATAATTGGCTAGAGGAGTTGTGTCCCACTTATTATGGCCTGCAAGATGGTGAGCCACTAGAGGATACTCCCCTAGAGCAGAAGGACATAGTACCAGTGACCGAGGAGGCCGAGTTATATAGTTTTGGACTTGTACTAGTCTTATTTTGGACTCATGGCATGTATATATTTTGTTTTGGAGAGTTGTTGAGCCTAGACTTATAGTATTGGACTTGAGAATATTTTGTGACTTATATTTCTCTTTTATTCCATATCGTACTTTCATCCTCCTTAGTTTGATATTGTGATTGAGTATTATTTACTAATATTATACTATTATATTATTTCTCCATTCGGAGTTGAGATAGCATGACAGGTACTCATAATTATATTGTGTGAGATGTTTAGATAGTTATATTGACTTAGACAACGTTCTACCATTGATGCTGCGGTGTAGGTTGGACGTACCAACGTACTCGTGCCCGAATATCCAGGTGTGGGTCATGACACATTTTTAGTGGTGGCCCATGTAGATCCTCGAGGTCGCAACTAGTGCGATGCCATAGTAGTGCTCACCTATAGTATTGCTCAGAGCCTATTTTAGAATTAGGATCTAGGATGAGAGTATACTCAATCACAACTAGGAAACATTCTAATTTATCGATTTTGTAACCTTTATCATTCTGAATATTGATTCTTTAAAATATTATTGTCCTTTTTTGATGATATCATATCTAGCGTAGTATTGACTTCTTTGTTTCAATCTATCTTCAGGATGCCTACGAAGATCAGATTCTTTCGCTCGAAAGTATCGACAGCTTCCTCAAAAACTTCACGGCCTACTGCGGAGAGGGCAACAACTACTACTATTTCTCTCCCGGTTGAGAGGGTCGCCTCACCGGTTCAGGTGGGGGTCTCAGCAGCCGCATTTGGGGGTGCTTCTCCCCCAGTTCAGAGGGCAGTCCCAGCCGTTTCCGAGGGACTTCTACCCCCGCCCCAGCGCCAGTTAATTCTACCCAGCTATTCGCACTATTCCAACAAATAATGGAGGCCCAGAGGGCCCAGGCTGAGATACAGCACAGGCAGACTGATGCGATGAGACAGGACGTTGAGAATGCTCACCAGGTGGCCACTATCGCAGTGGCGAGGACATCGCCCCCACAGCCACAGAAGGTACAACCCTGGCCCGGTACCATACAAGACTTTAAGAAGTTGGATCCCCGGCCCTTCAAAGGGACATAGGGGATTATGTATGCAGATGACTGGTTGGAGAACATGGAGCACGTCATACGTTTATCCCGCCTTGCAGATAATATGAAGGTGGAGGCAGCGGGACTACAGATGATGGACATCGCCAGTACTTGGTTCTGAAATGACTTGGCATGGGATGGGTTCAAGGACTTGTTCAAAAAAAGTTCTTTCCGTCTACCAAGAGACTTGATTTGGAGTGACAGTTCTAGCACCTTCACCAGGGGAACATGTCGGTAGAGGAGTATGCCGTAGAGTTCGGTAGACTAGGCAGATTTGTATACTACATGGTGAGGGATCCTGAGATTCGGGCGAGTAGATTCAGAGAGGGCTTGAATTGGGAGGTTAGGGCTCTCATTTTCTCGAGCCATAAGACATATGAAGATATCTTGAGGGAGGCCCGCAAGGTCGAGAGAGACCTGAGTTTGAGGCCCAAGAGGGACCGAGATATCTTTGGTGGTAGAAGCAGCACGAGTCTAGACAAGAGGCCCAATTTCCAGATACCAGCGCCTATCAGAGCACTAGTACAACAGACGCACCAGATGCATAGGCCAGCCCAGCCAACTCGTGTTTGCCCCTTCTGTAAGAAGTCAGGTCATTGGTAGGATGCTTGCAGGAAGAGGCTTGGTCAGTGTTTATTTTGTGGCTCAGTAGACCACCAGCTGAGGGATTATCCCAAGACGTTAGCTCGTACAGCTCAGAACATAGCCCCGATTCAGAGAATACTCATGAGACACCCAATAGGATAGCAGAGAGGACCTCCTTTGCCGCTATAACAGCAGAGGTTCACTCATCACCAGCATCAACATAGAGGTGCACAGCAGGGACGAGCTTTTGCCTCGACCGTGGAGGAGGCAGAGCCGGTCGGAGACGTTATAGCAGGTTCAGTCTTACTTGATTCTTTTTCATCATATGCTTTATTTGATTCTAGTGATTCACATAGTTTTATTTCTGTATCCTTTGCTTTGAAGCATAATCTAGAGGCTGAACTATTGGAGAGGACTTAGAAGATCACGATCAGGGGTGACATTATCCTGGTCAGTGATGTTGGCAAGGACCAGAGAGTTTCTTTGGGAGGCTGATAGTTGAGCATATGTCTACTTGTAATGCCATTTCCGAACTAAGATATAGTACTCGGGATGGATTGGTTGAGTAGACACCATGCTAATATCGATTATCGATGAGGCATAGTTTTGTTTTAGGCGCCAGGAGAGCCAAAGTTTGAGTTCGTCAGAGGAGCAGCAGGGCAGAGCAAAGAAGATTTTTGTGGAGCTTTGGTAGAAGAGAAGGAGCCGCCAGATCCATTAATTGCTGAGTATATGGATATTTTTTTAGAGAAATTGTCGGGGTTGCCACTGGACAGAGATGTGGAGTTCTCTATAGACTTGGTGCCAGGCGCACAGCCGATATTATAATACATCTATAGGATGAACAACAGTGAACTGGCTGAATTAAAAAAGAAGGTGAATGAATTACAGGACAAGGGCTTCATCCGTTCAAGTTTATCACCGTGGGGTACTCCGGTATTATTTGTACCGAAGAAGGATAGATCGGTATGCATGTGTATCGACTACATGGCACTCAATAACCTTACTATCAAGAACAAATATTCGTTACCGTGGATTGACGATCTCTTCGATCAGCTAAGCAGGGCGAAGGTATTTTCAAAGATAGACTTAAGGTCGGGATACCACCAGGTGAAAGTGAAGAAGAAGAACATTCCGAAGACAACTTTCAGGACTCGGTATGGGCAGTTTGAGTTCTTGGTGATGTCGTTTGGGTTGACCAATGCCCCGACGGTATTCATGAATCTGATAAATAAGGTGTTTCATCAGTACCTGGATCAGTTTGTGGTAGTATTCATTGATAATATATTGATTTATTCGAAGACCCCGGAGGAGCATGAGAAGCACCTGATGATAGTTCGGGAGACCCTCAGGAAGGAGAAGCAATATGGTAAGCTTTCGAAGTATGAGTTCTTCCTTGATAAGGTTGAATTCCTCGGGCATGTGATTACAAGAGACGGGATATCAGTAGACCCGAAGAAGATTTTAGCAGTTGAGTCATGGTCTACCACGAGTTCAGTGGCAGAGATCAGGAGTTTTCTTAGACTAACAGACTATTATCGAAGATTTGTTCAAGATTTTTCTAGGATTGCAGAACCGATGACTAGACTAACCAAGAAGGACGTGGAGTTTGTCTGGATTGAGGATTGTCAGTCTGCATTTGAGGAGCTGAAGAAGAGGTTGACTACAGCTCTGATATTGATATTGCCATCAGGGACAGGAGGATTTTCTATATATAGTGATGCATCGGGTAAGGGTTTGGGTTGTGTATTGCAGCAGAACTGAAAGGTGATTGCCTATGCTTCCAAGCAATTACATCCGCATGAGAAGAATTACCCTACCCACGACTTGGAGTTGGCAGCAGTTATTTTTTGCTCTAAAGCTGTACAAGCACTACTTGTATGGAGAGAGGGTAGAGATCTTTATAGACCAAAAGAGCTTGAAGTATGTGTTTACACAAAAGGAGCTCAACATGAGGCAGAGGTGATGGTTGGAGTTGATGAAGGACTTTAATATTAATTTACAGTACCATCCAGGGAAGGCCAACGTAGTCGCAGATGCCTTGAGCAGGTATCCAGTGGCTATGTATTTGACGAGGGACAGACATTTATTGGCCGATCTTGATAGCTTGGGCATTGAGGTATTAGTTCCCGGATTGCAGCATAAATGTGGGGACTTCAGGTACAATCAGAGTTGTTGGACCGAATCAGAGCCATACAGTTCGAGGATGAGTCTCTAAGGAGCATCAGAGCACAAGTCCGGATAGGATTGGCAGAGGACTTCAGTATTGCAGATGATGGATTATTGCGGCACGGTACCAGATTATGTGTGCCGAGTGGAGCATTGCACGAAGAGATTCTTCAGGAGGCACATTGATCTCAGTACTTTATGCATCCAGGTGCCAATAAGATGTATAGGGACATGAGAGAGCATGTTTGGTGGTATGGTATGAAGCGGAAGGTAGCTAGCTTCGTATTCAGATGCTTGGTATGCCAGGTGGATTGCTTCAGCCTTTACCTATCCCAGAGTGGAAGTGGGAGCATGTGATGATGAACTTTGTTTCAGGGCTTCCGCGTTCTCCAGGAGATAAAGATGCGATTTGGGTCATCGTAAACAGGTTGACCAAATCAGCACACTTTCTTCCATTCAAAGTGGGTACATCTACGGAGAAGCTTACGGAGATGTATGTGCGTCAGATAGTCATATAGCATGAAGTTCCTATGAGCATAGTCTTAGATCGGGATAGTCGCTTCACGACCCACTTTTGGAGGAGTTTGCAGGCTAGTGTAACACCCCATTCCGCTCAAGCGGACCTGCCGATTCAAACGGCAAAAGTGTAATGCCCTGACCTGCCTTGCTCAGGCGAGAACACTCGTTTGAGACAAAGGATATCTAGACTTGTCCCTACAGGAGTTTGGCTTAGGCTTTCAGAGGCTCGCTTGACGTATCACTCAACCGAGGCGAATCATCGCTAAGGTGGGTGGCTACTGTGAACTTGTCTTTGCTTAACCAGCACACTTAAAATATGGAATGCTACATGCTAGTCGCTAGGTGAATCACCCATGCATGCTAATAAGAATACAATACACCTAGCTAAGGGAATAATCCCAACTTGTATTGCTTATATTAGAATATTGAATTAAAATATTGGTTATATTCAGACCCTCGCATGCTACCCTAGATCGTGTCACTCGGTAAGTCCCTCTACGGTTTCACTCCTCGGCTTACCTTTGGGCCCGAGCTAACATGAATGCTTGTGTTTATACAAATGCATGCTTGTCTGCTTGTATGTTGCCTTATTTTTATCCAAACCTCGGGAGACTATTAAGTAGTCGTTCCGTGCATGAATGAACCTGAAAGTATCTGGGACCGTAAGGTCGCTATGGCAGTTCCCAAGCTAGGAGATTATATCATGTCAAGTAAAAGAATCATACTCATGTGGCAAGACTCATTCAGGTATTCGGATCTCTGCAAGTCTCTCTCGAGCGGGCTCCATTCAGCCCAAGAGACTGTGCACATCCAATGGTTAAGTGAAGCAAGAATCAATGTTCAAGTATCTTATGTACTCATGTATCTCGTGAAATTGGAAAGACCAATAATTGCATGTCGCGGACAACTTGGAAACAGGGTACAGTTTCGTGGATGGTCACCGGGGCACTGGGATCGATCCAATCCGAATGAAACTTCATAATAGTCTCTCGAGCGGGCGGGTTGGTATGCTTCACCTCGAGAACCTAACGTTGCATAACACTCTCTCCCAAGACTAGATTGGTCATTTATGGCTATGCCAGTGACTCATGTTCATATAGATAAGTCATCATCTCTTAATGGCAATCCACGTAAGAGTTATTGCATTGTGCCCTGAAATAACTGTAACTCATGCATCAGAAATGTAGTCCCGTTCATGACTCTCGTGTTTGCATATGCCATTGACTTGGTTTTTATTATGAATGCTTGTGCTTGAATTAACAATATTTGCCTTGGACAGGAAAGGTCAAATGGTAAGTCTCACCGTGTTTTCTCTTATATCGTACGGCGCACTGCCACACAAGTTAGGATATTCAATCTTTGCATAAAACTGATTCTAAGGCAACTAGAAAGACAACATAATAGTTGGTGCACGGAACCTATATTACGTGTTTGGATTTGTCGAGCGAGCGAGTAGCCTCCCCACCAGTGCATTCAATGTATTGATAATCCACCAGTTCGTTTGTAGTGTGCGGGAGAACCTCGTTCGGTGCGGATGCCTCCTTCGTGCGTGCTAAGGCCAGGAGTCTACTCTGAAGCCTTGGAGCATTGTGTCCGGAACTAAAGCACATATACAAGACATAATGTTGGAACATTGCCTGAACATCGCCTGCACAAACATTCCATAATTGTAGCCACTTGGCACACTTTTATTGTTTCAGAGAGAGAGAGATCTGAGCGAGTTGTAATCTCGGTCGAGCCTCGCCTGTAATACTTGTTTATATCAATAAAGAGTTGCTTTACTTCAACTTGTGTTATTCAATACTTTCGTTATTGTCGACTCAGGGAATTTGTTATCGATCGCCTATGCGTTCATGACTCCACTGCACTCGGACAATCTGTGCGACTCTGTGGCTTAGAACTCTTACCGCCAGCCAATGAACCACGGCCTTGCACGGGCGTGGCTCACGCTCGTGCGGCATCACGCCCGGATGGGTCAAAGCGATCGTTCCACGGGAGCCCTGGCACGGTGATTCTCACCTAGCGGGAACGGCCGATTTGCCCGCGGAAGATCGGGGCATGACATGTTGGTATCAGAGCCTGGCATATGCCTTTGGACTTCTCTTCGATTATTTTAGTTTTAAAAGCTCGTTCGTGGGTTATGTGCACGCTCTCTCTCAATATCCCAAATGGAATATTCCAATAGTGAGTCTAAATACTTTCAAAAAGCATATTAGAATAATGTGATTGCTTGTATGAAAATGTGATGCTAGGGCCTTTGTGCCGACCTGTACAGACCCTTATGATTTACGCAAGTAGCTTGTCCGATTTTACTATCTCTAAGTTTAGTTAAATGTATATGTTTGAGGGATGCCTTAAACTTGTGCACGATCCAAGACTCAAGAAGATGTGAAACTCGAGTGCTAAGACTTCGATATCGCCGAGTTGGTAAAATGTATGTGTTTGAGGGGCACTTCAAATATGTGTACGATCCAGACTCACGATATGCCGATCTCGATGCTAGTGCAAGTTAATATCCAAATGAATAAGTACAATGACTTGTATAGGTTTGCCTCAGCCTTATATCGTTAAATCAAAATTGATTGAAATATACTGCCGGCCTTCAGGAAGTCTCGAGGATAAGACTTTTTCTGAGTGGTGGATGATGTAACACCCTATTCTGCTCAAGCGGACCTGCCGGTTCAAACGACAAAAGTGCAATGTCCCGACGCGCCTTGCTCAGGCGAGAACACTCGTTTGAGGCAAAGAATATCCAGACTTGTCCCTACAGGAGTTCGTCTTAGGCTTTCAGAGGCTCGCTTAACGTATCGCTCAACCGAGGCGAATCATCGCTAAGGTGGGTGGCTACGGTAAACTTGTCTTGGCTTAGCCAACACACTTAAAATATGGAATGCTACATGCTAGTCGCTAGGTGAATCACCCCATGCATGATAATAAGAATATAACGCACCTAGCTAAGGGAATAATTCCAACTTGTATTGCTTATGTTAGAACATTAAATTGAAATATTGGTTATATTCAGACCCTCGCATGCTACCCTAGATCGTGTCGCTCGGTAAGTCTCTTTACGGTTTTATTCCTCGGCTTACCTTCGGGCCCGAGCTAACGTAAATGTTTGTGTTTATACAAATGCATGCTTCTCTGCTTGTATGTTGCCTTGTTTTTATCCAAACCTCGGGAGACTACTAAGTAGTTGTTCTGTGCATGAATGAACCTGAAAGTATCCAGGACCGTAAGGTCGCCAAGGCAGTTCACGAGCTAGGGGATTGCATCATGTCAAGTAAAAGAATCATACTCCTGTAGCAAGACTCATTCAGGTATTCGAATCTCTGCAAGTCTCTCTCAAGCGGGCTCCATCTCAGTCCAAGAGACTGTGCACATCCAATGGCTAAGTGAAGCAAGAATCAATGTTCAAGTATCTCGTATATACGTATATCTCATGAAATTGGAAAGACCAATAATTGTATGTCACAGACAACTTGAAAACAGGGTACAGTTTCACGGACGGTCACAGGGGTACTGGGACTGATCTGATCCAGACAAAACTTCATGATAGTCTCTCGAGCGGGCGGATTGGTATGCTTCATCTCAAGAACCTAGCATTGCATACCACTCTCACCTAAGACTAGATTGGTCCTTTATGGCTATGCCGGCGACTCCTGTTCATATAGATAAGTCATCCTCGCTTAGCGGCAATTCGCGTGCGAGTCATTGCATTGTGCCCTGAAATAATTGTAACTCGTGCATCAGAAATATAGTCCCATTCACGACTCTCGTGTTTTCATATGCCATTGACTTGGTTTTCATTATGAATGCTTGTGCTTGAATTAACAATGTTTGCCTTGGACAGGGAAGGTCAAATGGTAAGTTGGTAAGTCTCGTCGTATTTTCTTTTATATCGTACGGCGCACTGCCACACGAGTTAGGCTATTCAATCTTTGCATAAAACTAATTCTAAGGCAACTAGAAAGACAACACAATAGTTGGTACACGAAACCTATATTACATATTTGAATTTGTCGAGCGAGCGAGTAGCCTCCCCACCAGTGCATTCAATGTACTGATAATCCACCAGTTCATTTGCAGGGTGTGGGAGAACCTCGTTCAGTACGGATGCCTCCTTCGTGCGTGCTAAGGCCAGGAGTCTACTCTGAAGTCTTGGAGCATTACGTCCGGAACTGAAGCACATATATAAGACATAATATTGAAACATTGCCTGAACATCGCCTGTACAAATATTCCTTAATTGTAGCCACTTGGCACGCTTTTACTGTTTCAGAGAGAGATCTGAGTGAGTTGTAATCTCGGCCGAGCGCCGCCTGTAACACTTGTTTATATCAATAAAGAGTTGCTTTACTTCAACTTATGTTATTCAATGCTTTTGCTATTGTCGACTCAGTGAACTTGTTACCGATCGCCTATGCGTTCATGACTCCACTGCACTCGGACAATCTGTACGACTCTGTGGCTTAGAACTCTTACCGCCAGCCAATGAACCACGGCCTTGCACGGGCGTGGCTCACGCTCGTGCGACATCATGCCAGAATGGGTCAAAGCGATCGTTCCGCGGGAGCGCTGGCGTAGAGATTTTTGCCTAGCGGGAACAGCCAATTTGCCTGCGGGAGATCGGGGCGTGACAGCTAGCTTGGGCACTCAGCTCAAGTTCACTACCGTATATCACCCTCAAATAGATGGACAGTCAGAAAGGACTATCCAGACTCTCGAGGATGATATGCTACGCACTTTTGTTTTGGACTTTGGAGGTTCTTGGGAGGATCATCTTCACTTGGTAGAGTTTTCTTACAACAACAACTATCGGGCCAGTATCGAGATATCACCATTTGAGGCATTGTATGGACGAAGATGCCGCATGCTGCTATTATGGGATAATATTAGTAAAAAAGCTTTATTGGGACCAGAGATTGTTGTGGATGCAGTTGAGAAAGTGAAGCTCATCAGGGATAGACTTCGAGTGGCGCAAAACAGACAGCGATATTGAGCCGATAGCCATCGGAGATCATTAGAGTTTGAGGTATAGATTTTGTTTGTATTACTTGCGATTGCTTATTTTAGTTAGAGTGCTAAGACTGTGTTTCATGTTAGGTTGGTGATCTGGTTTTCTTGAGGATTTCTCTGGCACGAGGCACAATTCATTTTGGTGGAGGCGGAATGCTTAGTCCACGGTACATTGGACCTTTCGGTATTCTTGAGAGGGTCGGTACAGTAGCCTATAGACTAGACTTGCCGCCTACATTAGAGGGAGTGCATAACATGTTCCATGTGTCACAGTTGAGACGGTACGTGGCAGATCCTAGCCATGTACTAGATCACTCAGAGATCGAGATTGGTCCGACACTCAGCTATTTCGAGCAGCCTGTGGAGATTTTGGATCGCAGGGAGAAGGTATTGCGGAACCAGAAGATTTCTTTGGTACACGTCGCGTGGAGGCATCACTCGCCAGGAGAGAGTACCTGGGAGTGAGAGGCCGAGATGTGCGAGCGATATCCTTATTTGTTTGAGCCGTGAGGTATAATTCTTTCTTGCTTGTATTGATTGCTTTTGGTAGTTAGTTTTTTCCTTAATTTCGAGGACAAATTTTTTCTAAGGTGGGTACTTTTCCAGCTAGGGGTAGTTTGGTAATTTGGCATGGATATTTATTTTTAGAAATATAATATTGAATATTAAGTGATGATTGTATATTTTATTTAATTAAGATAAGCTATGATTATTATGACTAGTATTAATTAGTTATTAGAGACTTGTGTTAATTAGTTAGTTAGAAAGACTAGACAATAATTAGACTTATCACACATGGACCTATTTAATTTGTCATGACAAATAGTGAGCCCAACTTGGACCCAAGCTCATTAGTCATTCCACTAATTAAATTAAGAAGGATTAGTATAATTATAATTAGTTAGAGACTTTCAAATATACTCATCCTTAATTATTTCTCATAATGTAACATGTAGGGGCAATTTGGACTTTTAATATTGCTTGAGGAAGGGGGAAGGGGCCGGCCACATGAAGAGGGGGGGTTCTCATCTCTCTCTCCTCATTTGTATTTCAATTTTGATCCAAATTCTAGATCCCTAATTTCTTAATTTTCCTCTATTGAATTTCTACATAATTCATCACCAATTCCTTCTCAAATTTATCACTCTTGGAACCTTGGAGCTTGGAGAAGCAAGGAGCACAAGGAGCACAAGGAGGAGAAGCTTGGAGCTAGAGATCATGTCTGGATCGTGTCCAATTATATTTTTATTGGGAATTCATCTCCCAATTGATAGTTCCTAAATTTCTCTCTCATTGTAGCTTCTTAATCATGCATTTGACCATTAGAAATGACCCCATGGAATAAGACTACCTATAGGAATAAGTTCTAGGCTATTTGACTTTGTATTGTGAGATCTATAAGATGATTTATGTGTATGTTGGGGGAATCATGAATTTGACACATCAATTATGTGTCATGATATCAATTAGATCTAATTAGACTTAGATCGGAGTTATGAAACTAGGTACATGTCCACAAATAGATACGTATAGGCCGTATCATGGTATTTTATGATACGGTATGATACGGGGCCAATTTTGAGTGATTTACATGAATTCTCTTCATTGTATATTGTAATGACTTCTAATAGTTGTAATTATATATATATATAACGTAGGGGAATGAGCAATTGTGGATAATGGAGAGTTGACACTTTAATGGGTTGAGTATCCTAGATATTCTATTTGATGCACTATAGGTATTTATTTAAATGCCTAAATCTATATGTGTGTGTGTGTGTGTGTGTGTGTGTGTGTGTGTGTGTGTGTGTGTGTGTGTGTGTGTGTGTGTGTGTGTGTGTGTGTACGTATGTATGTATGTATGTATGTATGTATGTATGTATGTATGTATGTATGTATGTATGTATGTACAGTGATATATCTATGTATGTATGTATGCGGGTGTGTATCTAAGTGTTGTACAATATTGGGTGTGTATAGAGAGTGGTGGTCGGGTTTGCATTGAGCAGCTAGCAGTATCAGCAGCATGCTGCAGCATTATCACAGCAAGAGCAGTGCATTGAGCATCATTTGCTTTGAGCAGTTAGCAGTGCAGCAATTTGCAACTGCAGCAGCAGCAGTGTGCAGCACCATGCTCGGGCAACAGCATGCTCGAGTGCAGCAGTAAGCAGCAAGAGCAATAGCTAGGAGCAGTAGTATTTGTAATGGCTACAACAGATCAGCAGTAAGGAGAAATTAGTTAAGGGATGGTGTCAGATTTAGCATGTAGTAGTAGTAAATAGAACAAGTAACAACAACAGGATAAGAGGTGTTAGCATCAATCAATAGCAAGCCAGGAAAGATCGTATGGGGTTTGCAAGTGCCCCAGGTAGGGTGATATTAGTGGTTAAGAGGAGACGATTTTATGGGTCTGTGTGTAGTATAGATTTTATGGATTTCAAGTCTGTTGAGTGTGTATGGGTTGGCATGTGTAACTAGTATGGGTAAGTGTATCGTAATACACTTGAAGTTCAGAATTGATTTGTGTTGTTGAGTGTTCTTTGAGGTAGGAACTAGTTTATGTGTGTCTATATTATATGCTAGTATGCAATTGAGTGTCAAGTGTGTCGAGATATTGGTAGGATATGTTATTGTGAGGTAAAGGTTTAGAGTTGAGACAAGATATAGTTAGATACTAAGGTAACGTAAGGTAAGTGTTATATGTTAAGTATTGAGTAATAACTAATATACTAAGGTATTACTTAATAATAGATATAACTAATATATTTATAAGTTATACATATAGATACTTAGTAATAATATCTAGTATAGCTAATACCTTTAAGTTATGGATCTAGGGTATGACCTAGTATCATTAGTTTAGACTTGTAATCAACCTAGAAGCTAGGTATGGACCCAAAATCAAGGTTTTGGCCTAGTCTGACCTGGTATGACCTAGAAATGGCCTAAAAAGCATATTTTGACTCATTTTAGTTATTTATCACTTCTTTACACCAAGTGACTTGATTTTCCAATATAGGTTTGTGTGACACCAGCTTGAGCATCGAGAGACACACCTTGCTCATGACCTCAAGCGAGTACATCTCTCTGTTAGTTTTTATTTTATGATAGTGTATATATCACTTGTTCTAGAACTGCGTACTTGATACTGACACTTGGTTACACGGACTGGTATTATATGGATCCCGTCAGGAGATGTTATCCCTTACCGTGTTCAGCGGGTACTCATTCACATGTATTTCATCATGTGCATCGGATATTAATTTTTATGTACATCCACTATTTCGTATGCTAGTGTGACTATACCGTATTCATGTATGTAACATGTCGTGATTGGATCCATGAGTATTAGTTGGGGAGGGGGAGTAGAAGTTACTTATGTGATCAAGCCCTATTTATCTCATGTGTATGTCGATTATACACCTCACGTATAATCGAGTTACATATTTTATCTCATGTGCAACCTAAGCCGATCATATAACGAACTTGTGCTCTAAACCACATAGCTAGTATTCATGTTCTTCTACTTGCAGTTTATTCGTATATTACCAGTATTTACTTTTCAGTTCTTTATTGTGAATATTTGCTTGTTCTCGCCTGTATTTCTATTTCTTAATACTTGTTCATCTTGTATCATTTTCTATTACTTGTCATATATTTTACCATGTATTTGGTGTTGCTTTCATAGTTTTGTACTTTGCTCCTTTCCTAATTGGATATATTTTTTAGATGATTGGCTAGAGCAGCTGTGTCCCACTTATTACGGCCCGCAGGATTGTGAGCCACTAGAGGATACTCCCCTAGAGCAGGAGGACATAGTACAAGTGACCGATGAGGCCTAGCTATATAGTTTTGGCCTTGTACTAGTCTTATTTTGGACTCATGGCATGTATATATATTGTTTTGGAGAGTTGTTGAGCCTAGACTTATAGCATTGGACTTGAGGATATTTTGTGACTCCTATTTCTCTTTTATTCTATATCATACTTTCTTTCTCCTTAGTTTGATATTGTGATTGAGTATTGTTTACCAATATTATACTATTATATTGTTCCTCCATTTGGAGTTGAGATAGCATGACAGGTACTCATAATTATATTGTGTGAGATGTTTAGATAGTTATATTGCCTTAGACAGCGTTCTACCACCGATGCTGCGGTGTAGGCTGGATGTACCCACGTACTCGTGCTCGAATATTTGGGTGCATGTCGTGACATATAAATCACTCATGAACTAAAGGGTCCAAAGCTGCAGTATCTACCTCCTGCGGTCTATAATGTGTTGGACACAAGTCCTCCAAATAATCGTCTAAAAAATATATCCAGTTAGGATTGGAGCAAAGTACAACCCAATAACTGTTCCAAGTTAATTGATAATGACTATAAACATAAATAGAGAATGTAATACAAGTCGAGAAGCAATAAACAAATCATATTATGGTAGAAAAGAGACATTTAATCTAGAGCAATATAATAGACACTGATCACAATGATATGGAATAAAGGCAAGAAATACATTATAGTGAAGAACTTGTAACTATACTAAGTGTTTGAAATACTAATTAGATATGTGATCGGCTTGGGTTGAACATTGTCTACTTAAATGTGAATAAATATTGTCTAACTTAAACATTAAATATTGAACATTGCCTAGGCTTTGATCACATATCTAGCTAGCACTTCCCCTTTTCCTCGACTAGTACAATGGATCCAACAATGACATGTTACAATGTAAAGTACTCAATGAACATTGTCTAATGTTAAACATTGTCTAATAACCATACGATACACAAGAAATAATGAAACAAGAAATAACATCTCATGACTGAAGATCCATATATGCACTATCCCGTGTACCATCGTGCTAGAAATTAAATAAAGTATTTTTAAATACTTGTATTAAAGTAATTAATAAAAACTATCAGAGAATGTACTCGCCCGAGGTCCGGAGTAATGTGTGAGGATCAAGATCCAGACTGGAGTCATACGGACCTAAATATTGAATAATAGTGTTAATGAGTGAAAAATAATAATAATCATGCTTAACTAGCTAGGATGATGTTTCTAGGCCATTTCTAGGGCTGTACTAGGTTAACTAGGTTATCTTGGTCGAACTGGGTCAATACCTTGATTCAGGTTCTAAAATATCTATAAAGTTGGTTTATGGTGTAACCCCCTGATTTTTTAGAAATTTTTAATTTGGATTTTTCACAATTTTCTGTAATTTCTGGGATTTTTTCTGAAATTAAAACTAAGGTATTTTGTGATTAAAAGATTTTTAAATAATATTAATTAATATTAAAATATTATAGAAATAATATTGTTGGGTGTGAAATGGAAAACTAGACATAGGGTAATTTTCTGTGAATTTATTGGACTCCGGAAATATTTTTAAAGCCCTAAAAACTAACGTATTTTTAAACCCAAATTAAATCCTTAAATAAACCGGGTTTATTTGAAATAAACCAAACCGGACCGGACCGGTTTACCCGAACCAAACCAACCCAGCCTTAACGGGTCGGGTCGGGTCAGATCCGAATCGAACCCGACCCGGACCCGAAACCCTCACCGAAACCCTAATCCTATTCCTAGCCGGATCACTCTTCCGGCATGCCTATAAATCTCTCGAGACCCTCGCTCCGCCAGCCGGAATCCCTCGCCATCACTCCTCCTCCGCCCGGGCACTCCCGCAGCCCCGCTCCGGTTACCCTCCGTCGTCCCCGATGTCTCCTCACAGCCCCTACCTCCCCGTCGTCTCCCTCTCTCCGCTCATCCCCGCCTGGAACACCACCACTACCTCACCCTCAACCTCGCTCATCCCCGCCTGGAACACCACCACCACCATCAACCTCCTCCTTCCCCGACTCTACCTTCCTCCCCCTCCCTCGAGACCCTCGACCAGCCCTCGGCCGTCCTCAGCCATCGTCCCCTAGCATACCCCCTCGAGCCCTGCGCTGCCCCCTAGCTCGATGACCCCCCCGCTCGACCATCTCCACCACCTCTCCGCCTACCTCCCTCCCGCAGCCCAGCCGATGAGCCCCGCTGCCTCAAACCCTAGCCATCCCGACTCCACCAGTTCCTCCGGCCCGAGCACAGCGGCTCCGGTCTCGACCCCCGGTGCAGCCACCCCCATCCGGCAGCGCCGCTCCGGTCGTCCCCTCCGGCGTAGCCCTGAGCCACCCCGGCGAAGCTCCGGCCATCTTCCACATCAAAACCCTAGAACAGTACCCGGATACAGCAATTGGACACAGTGTCCCCGTGTCGTGTCGACCCGGACACGAAGAACCCAGTTCCATGGAGCCATATTCGGGTAACCCGTTCTCTCTCCTCGTTGTCCCATTTTCTGTTCCGTCAGTTATGACGCGTAGACTGTGTGACTCTCTCGATGCCCGTGCAACCCGCTCGGTGCATCGCGTCCTGTGGTGATCGCAAACCACGATCCAAAAATAGGAAAAATAATGTCCTATTTTACCCCAGAACTGAGTGTGCCCCGCCAAACGGGACGACTTGGTCGCGCTCGGTCTTCACCGAAACGTGCGCACCGTTGATACGGACGTGCGAAATTTTACAGAAGTTGATTTGTATGTGCGTGCACACCGAAATCAACGCGTATCCGCCGACAACGCCCCATATCTGCCTGTTCTGGAATAAGTTGTAACTTTGTGTACACACGTAGGATCGAGATAAAACTTGCACCATCGGACTCATAGCAATACGTTGGTCCTGTGACCCAAGTTTTGTTCGATTCTGAAAATGTTGACAAAATTGGGTATCGTGGGCCCCACAAGCTCTACTTGACGGGCGATTTTGTGATCGGCTCATCGGAATCCAATTCTGGAAGTTTCGTTGGGTTCGTATCATCGTTCCTGACTTGTTGACACTAAGTTTGACGAATTTGGAGACCTTTGACCCTGACACATTTTTCGGTACAAAGTGGCCCACATGTGGACCCCGCTTTAACTCGGAAATGTCATTTTTGCCTGTGTCCAAACTGGACTTAAGGACAGACATTTCTAGCTATTTGATATTTTCTGAGATTGTTGGTGATGTTTATTACGGCTTTTGGAGGAGTACCTGCAGGATCCACTGATACAGGGACAACTGTTGGTATTCAAACCCCAGGCAAGTGTACCTTGCCAACATTACAGTTCTTGTTACTTATTTCCTTGACTTATATATATATATTTTGTGCATGCTCGACCTAGGACCGTGTGACTTACTTAGCGTCCGATTAATAGTCGGATGCCAACACCGTACGCGGAGTTGTGTAACGTCACTTAGAGATGGATATCGTGACCCTTTACATTCTCGTACTTGCCCTATCAAGTACATCATAACCCAGGACACTTGACACTATTCATGAGACAAAATCTTCCTGAGATATTCATGGTGATTCTGTATAGGTTGCAGGATTTATGACATAGACTTTATATTCATAGGCATTATATTCATAGACATGAGTTGACTTGCTGCATTAAATATGATCGTGCGTGACATGGACATGAGGCATCGTAGACATAAGACGTGTGATTACATGGGGTAGGGAGAGACACACAGGCTACAGGCTGATTTTATATATATAATACATAGTAAACTATATAACTAAATACATAGTTATTGCTGCTACCGGCTCCCCGACACAGAGCTGGTAGTGGTCTCAGCCTGAGTTTAGTGATGCTCTCAAATTGTATTTCATATAGATAGTTATATAGTTTACCCTATTTATTTTATTTACTATTACACTGCATTTTGGCTTGTATTATCTGTACCTTGCTATGTCCCCTGAGGACCTGGATCCGGATTATGTCCCCAGGATTAGCAGACGAGATCGACCCTGAGGTATACAGGACAGGAGCATTAGCAGGAGCTGGAGCAGGAGCAGACACTGGAGCAGTACCAGATCCAGTAGACGATTGATCCCTGAGGGTATCTTCTGAGTATATACTGTTTCCATACTCAGTATTTGTTGTGGTTATCTTTATTCTTGTATCTTGACAGATGTATCAGACTCATTATCAGGTTATTCCCCGAGTTTATATTTTATTGAGATTGATCTTGCTTTATGATTCTGATATTGTTGTATTCATTTCTGTGGATGAGATTAGTATATTTAGACCCTCATTATTGTATTACAGCTTAAGTACGCCCCGATGGATCCATTAAATTGGGTTTGTCCATCTGTGAGTGCTGCTGGCCATTGCCACGTGTCTAGTCCCTCGATAGTTTGGGATTGGGGCGTGACATATGGGGTCATACAATGATATTAGGTCTAAACTAGGTTGTATCTAGGTATTCTCATTCATATTTAAAGTATACTAGTTATTACTAGGTCATATCTATATATATATATATATATACTAATAGCAATACTCTAACTTATTTACCAATATCCTATGATACCCCTGCATCACAACTCCCTATTATCTTAGTATCTAGATACTCCACATTACCTTAGCTATATACTAATAGTTCAACTTACCCTCATGGTATCTTAAGATACCATCCTAGTATGTGGTTTTGAGATACACAAATACTCAATACTTCATATCTCAACTCTAAAGACATTACCTTAACACCAATGTTTAAACCTCCATATCCAATTAAACCCAACCCATGTGGCCAACACAAGCTATTTGTACTGCAGAGACTTACACCCAGGTATGCTCCTTGTATACTAATACCCTTGTATCATATCTGCATCCAAGAGCTATTATCACTGCATGTTTCCCTGCACATTACCTGCACTCCTACACACACATCTGGAACACACACACACACACACACACACACACACGTGCACCTCACATACACTGCTATACACTGTCACATGTCACTCTCCCTTGCATCTATACTTAATACTAAACTCACCGATACCTATTAGTACCACACCCCACAGACACACAAATATTACTATATACTGATACTCACTACCCTTACTAGAGCACCCACTGATACACTTTCTTAAAAACCAATTCAAGCCACATTGGTGCACGGATCACTACATGCATCTATTGATACCTATCCAAGTGCAACCTACACTGCAATGCACCCCCAAACTACTCCCCTCTTTGTTACTACCCAATTCTAGAAAATAGGATTATTTTTATTTTTTTTATTTTGGTAAGTTGTGTATTGATCATAATTAATTGTATTTATATTTAATTGTTGGTTGTATTATTTTTCTATTGGTTGTTTTAGGATTTTGGCTAGTCTGGACCCATATCAGACCCTAGTGGACCCATGTCAGACCCAACCAACACCCTTGTCAGACCTATTTATGGGTTTAGAATAGTTATTATATTTTTATTTAGTTAGTTGGGTTATTTTGGTTTAGTTAGAATGTGTTTAGTGAACCCTAAACCTAAAACCTTAGTTGCATGACTAAAGGGAGAACATTTTAGTCATTTTCCATTAATGTAAACTCTATATTACTTGTGTGGCCGGCCCCTAACCCTAATTCCCACATCTGGCCGAGACCTTCCTCCCCCCATTCTCATTTCCTTTTCACTTCTTCTTCTTCTTCTTCACTCCATTCCCCATTTTCTTCTTCTTCCTTCTTCCAACTTCAAGTTTCAAGTAAGTATTTTATCCATTTTCTCTTCCTTCTTCTATTTATTCCATAGATGTAAACCATAACCCTATACTTTTCCCTAACCTAGGTGTGTAGAGCCTAGACTTAGTGTAGAGGCTTGGCTTGGAGGCTTGAGGGTAGTGATTTCAAGGGTTTTTGAGATTTTGGCCTTGAGATTCCAACTTCCAAGAGGTAAACCCTAACTTTTCTCTTAGTGATTACTCTAATATAGTGTAATTAGTAGTTTAGAACCTTCCTAGACCTTAAGGCTACCCGTGGGAGAAAGTTAGAACTTGTTTAGTTGTGTTTGGAGACTTTGACATTAGGTTTTGTGTCAATTTTGGGTGAAATCCGAGATTGGCCCAATTTTGGGTGATATCCTAGGTTAGACGGACCTAGGTAGACGTGCTTGGGTGTTTTGAGGGTAAGTACGTGTCTCCGTTCGGATACGTAAGGTCGTGTCGCGGAGATTTGGGCGTTTCGTACGATTTGGGGGTTTTTCGTCGTCGTAGGTTCTACTTGCGTGCACGTTTTTGCCACGGATCTAGAATCAGAGAGTTAGCATTTTTTCTAGGTTCTAGACCTCGATTAGAACTCGTAAGTAAATTTTGGACCGATTCTGAGTAGCTTCGGTGTGCGTTTCACAAGGTTTCGCGAACCGTACTCAACGTATTCGTCGAAATGACCGAATGGCCATTTCGACTTGGTTTCTAGGTTTTGGGCTTGTGCGCGCGTTGGTTTAGCTTCGGAGAGTGTGTGCTAGAGTTCTCGAGTTATATTTTATATATTTATATGTGTTTATATGTGTTTGGGTGGTTGTGCGCGTGTTGGTGGGGTGTTGTGTGTGTTGTGTATAAGAGTGTGTATATATATATATATGTATATGAGTCTATATATATATATATATATATATATATATATATATATATATATATATATATATATATATATATATATGTGTGTGTGTGTGTGTGTATATTTATATATATGTGTTTGTATATGTATATATGAGTGTGTGTATATATATATATATAAATATATATATATATATATTTGTGTAGGTGTTTATATATATATATATATATATATATATATATATATATATATATATATATATATATATATGAGTGTGTTTGTGTGTATATATATATATATATATATATATATATATATATATATATATATATATATATATGAGTGTGTGTGTGTGTGTGTATATCACGACCCGCACCCTGATATTCGGGCACGAGTACGTGGTTACGCCCAGCCTACGCCGCAGAATCGACGGTAGAATGCTGTCTGGGTCATTTCTAACTATCTAATATCTCAACAATATAATATGGTACCTGTCAAACATCTCAACTCTAATCAGAGGAGCAATATGGTATCTCACAAATATATCAATCTCAATAACAAAACAAACTAAGGAGAAAATAATGCACGAATGGAAATAGCGAAGGGAAGATAGATACAATCCACAATATAAAATAATAGTACATCTGTGAATCTCCTCAAATATAAAAAGCCTAATACAAAAATCACTAAACAAAACTAGACCTCCTCGGTCACTGGTACTATGTCCTCTGGCTCTAGGGGAGTGTCCTCTAAATTCTCACCCTCCTGAGGTCCGTAATGTGTGGGACACAGCTTCTCTAGCCAATCATCTAGAAAAAATATATCCAGTCAGGATTGGAGCAAAGTACATACCTCTGAAAGCAGTTCCAATAACATAATCGAGCATATATAACAAGCAATAGAAAAATGATACAAGATGCACAAGTAGAAAGAATATACAATACAAGTGAACAGGCAATAGGCACAATAAAACTGGAAGTAAATACAAGAATAACTGCAAGTAGAGAACAAGAAATACTAACTATGTATTTTAGAGTGCGAGTTCGTTATGTGATCGGCTTAGGTTGCACATGAGGTATAAAGGTAACTCCATTATACGTGAGGTGTATAATCGACATGCACATGAAATCAAGAGGGCTTTGATCACATAACCAACTCCTACTCCCCCTCCCCAACCAATACTCATGGATCCAATCACGACACGTTACATACATGATCACGATAGTCACACTAGCACACGAAATAGTGGATGCACAAGAAGCACATGAAAGTCAATACCCGATGCACACGATGAAATACATGTCATTAGGTACCCGTTGCACACGGTAGAGGATAACACCTCCTGACTGGATCCATATAGCACCAGTCCGTGAAATTACTGTGTCGGGAATCAATGTATACTAATCTAGAACATGCATATATACAATATTATGAATTGAAAATAAACAGATAAATGTACTCGCCTGAAGTCCTGAGCAAAGTGTGTCTCTCGATGCCCAAGCTGGTGTCTCACAACCTATATATATGGTATGTTGCATTAATACAAGGTTCAATGATGAAAACAAATAAAGTTGATAAAATTCTAGGTCGATATGCCATTTCTAAGTCAAACCAATGCATTCTAGGTTGCAAGAGTCTAATGCTAAGTCACTAAGTCGATATACTATGAAACTATGCTAAGCTAGCTAAGCTAACACACCACAGTACAATCAAGAAGCCGTATCCTAAGATACGCAGGTTTTCTAATATGAAAATAGTTTATATATATATATATATATATATATATATATATATATATATATATATATATATATATATATATATAAGTCACAATAATAATAATATCTTAAAACAAATTAATTATGATACATTGGCCTTGCACCAATGTGTATCGCATTTAACCCGATACCCAATCTCAAAACCTTGGGTATCGACCCATACCTTGGTGATACCTTGGTATCCCAAGGCAACCCAACTAATACATATAACTAGTACATATAATATAACTCACCACTAACTACTAACATACCCTTTATGTATTAACAATACCATTATACAATAGTATACACATATAGTTAAATGCTACCAATCAACCAATACAAGTATACATATACTTATGCATAACTAACTACTCTAATATCTAACTACTAATAACAACAACTAATACAAGTATATATGTAGCTAACTAGCTACTAGCTATCTTAATGAATCCTTAACAACTAAATTAGCTATTTACATACAACTAATCTTAACAAGTAATTAAATAACTCCCTAACTATCTGGACTAACAAATACCTGTGTATATAATTCACTAATAGATATCACAATAGTATATAAGCTACCTAGCTAATTACCCAAATACTTTATATAATCCATCTAACACCTACCTTATATAAATATCTAACTGACTAAGACTGAAACCAAACTCCAACTGAAAATAACTTAGACTGTGCATGCCTACACAGGGGAGAAACTGAACTGTTACTGTATATACCTGCACTGTGCAGATACTGCACAATACACTGGCTGCAGTTCACCCTCAGGTGAGTCTTCATGTAGTCCATCTGTACAGGTAATCTTCAGTAATCAGTTGCAGTTCAGTGATCTTCAGTGATCAGTTACAGTTCAGTGATCTTCAGTGATCAGTTGCAGTTCAGGTAGATGAGTCTTCAGGTGAGTTGCTGTGTTCAGATGCTTCAGTTGATTCTTCAGTTGAGGTAAGTATCTGTACTGCCTTCAGTCTTCAGTGAGTATGAGTGAGTCTTCAGTTATGTCTTCACTGTGCAGATGCACAGTGAGTCTTCAAATCAGTATATGTACAGTGAGTTGCTGTGTTCAGATGCTTCAGTTGATTTCAAGTCTTCAGTCTTCATTTCAGTGAGTCTGTACAGCGAGTCTTCAGATATGTCTTCATTGTGCAGATGCACAGTGAGTCTTTAAATCAGTATTTGTACAGTGAGTTGCTGTGTTCAGATGCTTCAGTTAGTTCTGTACAGCGAGTCTTCAGCTTCAGGTAGTTCTGTATAGCGAGTCTTCGGCTTCAGGTAATCTTCAGTAATCTTCAGTCCAGGTGCTGTTCAGTTGGGTCTTCAAGTGTGCATCTGTTGTAGCTACTGGTTCTCATTCTCGATTTACCCGTGTACTGCAAACAGTGTGCAGATACTTGCTGCAGCTACTGTTCCCTTGGCTGTGTGCAATACACAGGGATATCTGCTACAGTCACTAGTTCATAAGACTGTGTGCAACCCGTACACAGTGGCTCCATTATTTCAGTCACTTATCCCTAACTGTGTCGAGTGACTGAGGTATGCATCTTCATGAATCCTTGCAGTAGCTGTTGAATCTACTGTTAAATCCAACGATTTGCTGCTGAAACCCCTCTTAAACCTGACTGAATTGTTCTCTCACCAACTCACCTAGACACACATCACTACACAATAAACACAACTATGTATATGAACATAACCATATATATATAGTTATCCCCATATAGATATACATATAGTCACACATATATACACAACATATATATATATATATATATATAAACATATACACATAGCTCTACATATCTAGATACTCCTATAGTATACACAAATAAACACCCACCTATACGTAAATCCAAATCACACTAATACATAAACTATATATCATATAAAGGGCTTACATATACATAATTACACATGCACAAATAGGAAAATAGGCTAAACAACAAACACATAGGGTGCACCAAACTCGTATTACACTTTTCTATGATACGCTTGCGATACGGCCCCCAACTGTCACGCCCCAGTCCCAAAATAACGAGGGACTAGACACGTGGCAATGGCCAGCAGCACACACCGATGGACAAATCCAATTTAATGGATCCATCGGGGCATACTTAAGCTGTAGTACAACAGTTAGGGTCTACTGATCTCATCCACAGAATGAATATATATATCAACAAAAGGAATATAAATATCAACATCAAGTCATAAATCGGGGAACAACCCGATAATCATGTCTGATACAATTGTTCATTTAAGACAAGAATGTAAAGAACATCACAGACTGAGTATGGAAGAAACATATACTCAGAAAAATCCATGAAAATCACCTAGTCCTCGGTTCCTGGTTCTGCTCCACTGTATGCACCTGATTCTGCTTCTGCTCCTACTAATGCTCCTGTCCTGTAAACCTCAGAGTGGATCTCCTCTGCTGATCCTGGGGACATAATCCGGATCCAGGTCCTCAGGGGACATAGCAAGGTACAAAATAACTCATGCCAAAATAAATGCAGTGCAGCAAATAAATGAAACAATAGAGTAAACTATATAACCAGCTAAGTGATATGCAAGATAAGAGCAGCACTAAAACTCAGGCTGAAACCACTACAAGCTCTGTGTCGGGGAGCCGATAGCAGTGATATCATGTGGTTGTCTAGCTCGGAGAGAGACTAAGACGCCGGCATAATATATATAATCAACCTGTAGTTTGTGTATCTCTCCCCACCCAATGTAATCATACGTCTCATGTCCACGACGTCTCATGTCCATGCCACGCTGGATCATAACTAATGCATACAGTCATATAATATCTAAGCAGAGGAATAAGTCATGAAAAACTGTATCCTATACAGAATCACCATGAATATCTCAGGACGATTCTGTATCATGAATAGTGTCAGGTATCCTGGGTAAAACGTACTTGATAAAGCAAGTACGAGAATGCAAAGGGTCACGATAACCATCTCTAGGTGACGTTACACAACTCCGCGTACGGTGTTGGCACCCGACTATTAATCGGATGCTAAGTAAGTCACACGGTCCTAGGTTTAAGCATGTACAACAAATATATATGTCAAGAAAATAAGTAGCAAAAACTGCAAGATTTGACAAGTTACACTTGCCTGGGGCTCTGGCTCCAATTGTAGCTCTAGTTGCAGTGGAATTTGTAGGCAGTTCTCCGGTTGCTAAAATAGACATCACCATCAGATCCAAAAAATATCAATTAGCTAGAAACGCTTGTCCTTGAGTCCAATTTGGACACAGGGGCAAAAATGGCAGTTTCTAGTCAGAGCGGGGTCCACATGTGGGCCGCTTTGCACCAAAAAATGTGTCAGGAATAAAGGTCTCCAAATCTGTCCAAATGATACGAACCCAACGGAACTTCCAGAATTGGATTTCGATGAGCCGATCACAAAATCGCCCGTCAAGTGGAGCCTGTGGGGCCCACGATACGCGATTTTGTCAACGTTCTCAGAATCGAACCAAACTTGGGTCACAGGACCAGCGTATTGCTACGAGTCCGATGGCACTAGTTTCGTTTCGATCCGACATATGTACACTAAGTTACAGCGAGATCTAGAACAGACAGATACGGGACATTGTCGGCGGATATGCATTGATTCCGGTGTGCACCCACATCCGAATCAACTTCTGCGAAATCCCGCACGTCCGTATCAACGACGCGCACGTTTTGGTAAAGATCGCACGCGACCAAGTCCTCCCGTTTGGCAGGGCGTACTCAGTTCCGGGGTAAAATAGGGCGTTGATTTTCCTGTTTTTGGATCGCGGTTCGCGATCGCCACAGGACGCGATGCACCGAGCGGGTTGCACGGGCATCGAGCGGGTCACGCATGGTTCGCTTTGCAACAGACGAAACAGAAAATAGGGCAGCGAGGAAAGATAAATGAGTACCTAAACAGGGCTCCGAAAAACTAAGATTCTTGTATCCGTGTGTCGTCTCGACATAATGTCTGTGTCCGGGCCGTGTCCTGGCTAGGTTTAGGGTCTGCTGCTCGGGTCGCCGGAGCTGGCCGGAGGAGGGCGGAGCGGCGCTCGTCGACGCTGGGGCTGAGTCGGCCGGAGACAGGGCTGCACGGCGGAGCTGCAGGTCGTCAAAGAGGCGGCGGAGGAGAGCAGGAGGAGGAGCGGGATCGGGGCAGCCGGAGGCGGAGGCGACTCTGCGGGGAGTTGTCGAAGGCTGCGGGGTCGAGGTCCTGGGTGGCGGTGGGCGGCGCTGGAGAAGGTGGAGGAGGCCAGGGGAAGGAGACGGGCTGGGCGGCTCGCGGGGACGACGGCGACGGGGAAGGGTGGCAGCGGCCGAGGGCTGGAGGCGGGGGTTCGTCAGGGGGAGTTGCCGGAGGCGATCGGGGAAGACGGCCGAGCGAGCAGCTGCTGGAGGAGGGAGACACTGCGGGAGGCGGCCGGGGTTTGCTCGACGGGGACAACGGAAGGGGGTTGAGAGGGGAGAGGGTGGTGGATGGACGGAGGAGATGGTGGCTAGGGTTCCGGCTCGAGGCGGCTGGGGCGGATTTATAGGAAGAGAAAAGGAGAGGAAGAGGCAGCCGGTGCGGGGAGGGGAACCGGTGCGGCGGACGGCCGGTCGCCGGTTGCAGGGGAGGAGAACCGAGGGGTCGCCGGCGGCCACGGCGTCGGAAACGGCCGCCGGGGAGGGGAGGAGTTGGGGATTTCGGTTTCGGGCGGGTCCGGGTCGGGTCTAAGCTGGTCGGGTTGAACCCGGATCCGACCCGCTAAGGCTTGGGCCCGGTTCAACTAGACCGGGTCCGGTTCGGGTCGGTTTGGTTTGGTTTATCAGAATAAATCGGGTTTATTTGGTTTATTTATTAATTAGTTTTTAGGGCTTTTAAAAATACTTTCGGGGTCCAATAAATTCTCGGAAAATTATCCTATGTCTAATTTTTCATTTTACACCAGAAAATATTATTTTCATAATATTTTAATATTAATTAACAATATTTAAAAATTATTAATTATAAATACCTTAGTTTTAATTAGAGAAAAATCTCATAAAATTACAGAAAATTATGAAAAATCCAAATTAAAAATTCTTAAAAAATCAGGGAGTTTACACCAACTCACAACCAAACGTATCCCGGAGGACACGTACAAGCCCAATACATATACTATGAACAATACGTATATAATTTAGAGTGTCTACGTGTCCGTGTCATCATATGATATGCACATGGTCCCGTGTCAGAGGAAAACCCCCAAAATCGACCGTTTCGTCAAATTGACGAGATTCAGCCCACACGTATCCAATTATGGACATGACACAAGCTACAAACAAACAATCAAGGGTCAATTAGATCTATTAGATCCATTGACAAGCACTACATGTGCCAATCTCGAAATTCCCCCAAAATTGGCACCAATTTGGTCATAACTTCCACCGTAGGTCTCCAAATGATTCCAAATCAAAACCTATGGATAACCTATGCATGTGGGGTGGTTTCTCATGGTAAAAACTCAGATCTATAGTCTATAGGAAGGGGGGAAACTGATTTGTATCTATTGGGAGATGGATCCCCAATGAAAATGTCCCAAATGACAAGTAGCTCCTCTCATTGTAGATCTTTGCCTCCTCCTTCTTATTTCTTGCTCCTTGCTTGTAGATCCTTGATGTAGAGGCTTCAATGATGAATTTAGAATAATTTTGGTAAAGATTTGGTGGGAAAATGATGAGGGAATGGAGGAAAAATGGAAGGGAAAAATGTAGATCTAGAAATTTGGAAAAGAATTAAAATGAGAGCACTCTCTCTCCTCTCAATTATGGCTGGTCATAAACCCCTCCCCAAGCAATGTACAAAGTCACAAATATTCTTTGGGGCCTCTCATGAAGAAATAATTAGGGAGGGAAGGTTCTAGTCCAATGGTTTCACTAATTAATCATGTTTCTTAATCCATGGCCTAATTTATGGGCTCAACTTAGACTAGTCCAAAAGTTTGTTCATGTTCTCTAATTAAATGGTTAGGTCCACTACACAAGTCCAAAATAAGTCTACACTCTCCACAATTAATAATACAAAATAAATAAATCATGTCATGCACAAATATTAATATAATAATTAATCATAAAATATTTAATACCCAAAGATAATTACCAAACTACCCTTGGATGAAAATGTGAGGGTAACAGTGTATATATATATATATATATATATATATATATATATATATATATATATGTGTGTGTGTGTGTGTGTGTGTGTGTGTGTGTGTGTGTGTGTGTGAGTATGTGTATATATATATATATATATATATATATATATATATATATATATATATATATATATATATATATATGTAGAGTGTGTTTATACATATATATATATATATATATATATAGAGAGAGAGAGAGAGAGAGAGAATAAGGGAGGTGAGATGGCACCTCACTCTCAAAACAAGGGTGGCGGTGACGTGGCACAATCCCAACCACACATTTCATAATTGGCAATTTGCACTTAACCCCCTCCCCTCGTTTGTGTGGTTGAGATTGTGCCACGTCACCGCCACCCTTGTTTTGAGAGTGAGGTGCCACCTCACCTCCCTTATTCTCTCTCTCTCTCTCTCTCTATATATATATATATATACATATGTGTGTTTATATAGATATGTGTGTGTGTACCTATATACATATGTGTATAAGTGTGTGTATATATATATATATAAGTGAGTGTGTGTGCTTGTGTGTCTGTGTGTGTGTGTGGTGTGTCGAGGGGGAGATGAGAGGGCAGTGGTGTGCAACAAGGGGGAGGAGGCAGTGAGCAGGGCAGCATGTGCAGCGATAGCAGCAGCAGTTGTACAACTAATAGGGGCAGCGAGGCAGTAGCTAAGCAGCGATAGGGGAGCAGCAGCGCAGCAACAGCATGTAGTGTAGCAGCAGCAGCTAGCAGTAGCTGCTGCAGTAGCAGCAGCAGGGAATGCAGCAGCAGTAGCAGCATGCTGCCATAGCAGCAGCAGCGCAGCATGGCTTGGCAGCGAGCATCAACGTATGCATCGGCAGTAGCAGCAGTAGGAGTATGCAGCAGGTAGTGAGAGAGGGTGAGAGAGCTATATATATATATATATATATATATATATATATATATATATATATATATATATATATATATATATATATATATATATATATATATATATATATAGTTAGTTAGTTAGTTAGTTAGTTAGTTAGATATATATATAAGTATATATTTATATATATAGTTAGATATATATTTATGAGTTGGGTATGTGTATATGTGTATGTGTGGTTATATATATATATAAGTAGATATATACCTATGTGTTTGTATATATATATAGTAGCCTAGATATATAGCTAGGTATGTATATATGCTAGATAGTTAGCTAGATGGGTAGTGTTAGAGAGGGATAGTGGTTATCTCAATACCTTGAGATACTCAAGGTATTGGGTATCGGGGTAGGATTTTGAGCGTTTGCCTAGGTTTGAGTTTAGAGTTGGGTCTATACGTATTGGTGTATATATTTACGCGTGTTAGCATAGGTGTTAGTGGGTATAGGCGGGGTGTGTAGCTTAGGTTGAGGTATTGGATACCGGGGGTATCCCGGTATCTCAAGGAGGCGAGTTTGAGGGTTTACTAGCTTAACGAGCTAGTTTTGACCTAGAATTTTAGGGGCACCCTAGTTTGACTTAGCGTTGACCATAATTGCCTCCGTTGACCACAAAAGTCAACGTTTGACCTAGTTTTGACCCAAAGTTGACTTTCTGGACCCCAGATTGACTTTTTGACCCAAATTTTACCGGTTTGACCCGTTCGACCTAGAATAACCCTAGAAGCTTATTTTTAGTTATTTTTATCAGTTTAACTCTTTAGAACCCCATTTAACCTTGCTTTTCACAATAGGTTCTTGTGACGCCAGTCCGGATCTCGATCCTCATCAGTTGCTCAGGATGTCAGGCGAGTACCTACCTCTGATTATTTTTATTTTATGATAGCGTATATATCACCTGTTCTAGAACTGTAATACTTAATTCTGACACATTATTTCATGAGCTGGTACTAGTTGGATCCCGTCATGAGATGTTATCTCCCTTACCATGTTCAGCGGGTACTCTATCACGTGTATTTCATCATGTGCTTCGGGTATTGATTCTCATATGCTATCATGTGCTTCGTGTGCTCTCGCTTTCATGTGCGTAAGTTATTTATCATGTACGTAGCGTGTCGTGGTTGGATCCAAGAGTATTAGTGGGGGAGGGGAGTACGAGTTGGTTATGTGATCAAAGCCAAACAATATTCATGTGTATGTCGGTTATGCAACTCACGCAGAACGGAGTTATCGTAGATTATTCATGTGCAACCTAAGCCGATCACATAACGAACTTGTGCTCAAGGCACTTAGCTAGTATTCCTATTTTCTCACATGCAGTTACTTCTCTACTACTTGTATTGTTCTCCAGTTTTATATTGCAGTTACTTTATCTGTTCCACAATGTATTTAATTTTCTGTGCATCTTGTATACTTTTCTATTGCTAGTCATATACACCTTACCATGTATTTGGAGTTGCTTTCAGAGTTATGTACTTCGCTCCAGTCCTGACTGGACATATTTTTTCCAGAGGACCCTGAGAATTTTTGCCCGACCTTCTACGGGCCAGGTGTCGAGAGCGTTGTGACCTGGAGATTGAGGAGGAGCCCGTCGAGGAGACGTCGTTAGCACCCTAGTTAGCTAGGTAGATTTTTCTAGGTTGTTCCCAGTTGATATTTTGGATTGCTGTATTATTTATTATTTTTGCTGCTGTGAGATGTTGTAGACTTTAGACTTGGACTGTATATTAGATATTGTACTTGCTCTTTGGTTCTTGTTTTTTTGTAATATCTTATCGTGCTTTTACTCTTCCCCTAGTTATTGTGATTGAGTCATATATATATTGCGTGGTTGCCCTCCTTTTGGAGAGGTTATATTGACAGGTTTTGTGAGTTATAGATATTGTGACCTAGAACGGATCTAGACAGCGTTCTACCGCCGATTCTGCGGCGTAGGCTGGACGTACCCACGACTCATGCCCGATTTTTTGGGTGCGGGTCGTGACACTCTTACCTGAGTGTTGCTCAACCAAACATCCCCATATTACTTGCAACATGCTGCCATATACTGCACCTACATTTGCTACTTTAGTACTTGCAGGGACTCTAAAACTCATCACCTTGACACACTTGGATACCCACAATCGAGCAAGCATAAATACATGAACCAACATCATCATAATGCACTGCTGTGCAACTACTCAACTATAGACAGGTCTTGTACAACCTTAAATGCCTACAATCATTTATGCAAGTGCAAGTGCACACTTGCAAGGTACCGTAGCCTCCAATCCTACACATGTCACATTGCAATCATCTTAACACTCGAGCACTGTACTCCCAAACCCAAGTACCTACTCCCAGGTGCATCCAAAGTTATGCACATACTGTCAACTGAAGCACCAACAACCTACATCGCCACCACTCCTTACAGATTCCTCTTAACACATTTTTACTGCCACAGACCGGCTAGTAAGTCTAAAACTTGCTTACACTGACACAGACTAATGTCAACACACTCTCCCTCTAATCTCTAGATCACACACACTAGATACATACATTGTCAATATATATATATAGATATTTCATCAAGCACTTGTAGTGCACAAGTAGGATACCCTATGATACACTAAAGGTACTCTCACCAAACTTCCCCAAACCCTAACCAAGCCTATGAACATATCAAATAGGATAAATAAAACTAATTAGAGCAATAGGTAACTAAACTAAGTATTGTGGCAAAATATGGCATGTGTGTAACAAGTGTCGAAGAAAAAAATCCCAAATCATCCCGTATCACAAAGTATCGTGATACGGCCTACTCGTATCCAATTGTGGACACGTAACTAGCCTCACACAACTAATACTAGTCTAATTAGACCTAATAAACCTAATGACAAGCACTTGGTGCACCAATCTCGGATTTTTTCAAATTGGGCACAAAACTCAATGTAAAAATCATAATAGGGATTACTAGTAGCTAAAACTTCTTCCTATAGGTAGCCCTAATGCATTGGTGTATTCCTAATGCTCAAATACAATAATTAGATCCTAATTAGAGGAGAATTTCAGAGTTATACCTATTGGGAGATGGATTTCCAATGCAAAGTCCAATGGACACGATTTGAATACAAGTTTCTAGTCCAAATCCTTTCTCTCTAAGTGCTCTTGCAAAACCAAGCTTCTAGTCTTTTTAGATGATGAATATGGAAGGGATTGAGAGTAATTTGAGAAGGATTGGTGGAGGAATGTATCAGTTTGGGGAAGAAAACCAAATGGAGAAATAATTGGAATGAAGAATGAGAGGAGAGAGAGTGCTCTCCCCCTAGAATAGGGCGGGCCACTAACCCCTCTGCCAAGCAATATAAAATGTCCACAATGCCCCTATTGGATTGTCATGATGAATACTTAATTAGTGGTAAGCTTCTATTCCTAACGAAGGTTAATCTAATCCTTAATTAATGAGAAGAGTTGACTTAATTTTGGGTCCAATGTGACTAGTCTAACTATTTGTTCAAGTTGTCATGTCAAGTCTAGTTAGGTCCACCAACACAAGTTTAATAAATTAGTCTAGTCAACTAACCAATAATAATATTAGTTACAAAATTTATAACATGCACATAATATATAAATAAAATATAAACACAATATTTATAATAATACAAAATAACAAAAATATCCATATTCTATAAAGGTGGTAGTGACAAGTACGCACAACATAATCCTACGAGGAAATCACATGGCATGTCGAGACCCTCAATATCCATGAATCATAGCATATCCTGACTGGGTGGGTTCTATCCCAAGAAAAAACAAATTATTTCTTCCAATTACGGTAGGAGTTAATATATATATATATATATATATATATATATATATATATGTGTGTGTGTGTGTGTGTGTGTGTGTGTGTGTGTGTGTGTGTGTGCGCCAAATATATTTAGTTTTCTTTATTTGCAGTACTTAATAAATGAACCCAAAAAAACTTTTATAATAGTTAGTGAAATAGTAAATGTAATAGTCTATAATTATTGGTCAAGAAAAATGAATGTTATATTCCAATTAAAGTAATTCAAGTAGCAAAACAAATACAAATAAGTTAACAATAAATATTTGATGCCCATTATTAAATATAAGGTTCGTAATAGAGTAAATTAATCATAAAAATTATATTTGTCGTTCTACACAAGCTCTCTATAATTGGTGAGCACTATTAATGGCGACTGTAATTATATTCTGTTGGAGTTAAAAAATTGTGTTGACTCTCTAAGGCCACATTTGATTTGCGGAATCAGGACCTTGCGAAAGGAAAGTCATCCATTTTATGTGTTTGGATTACAAATGAAAGGAGGGTGAAAGGAAAAATGGTTCCCAAAAAAAATAGAAAATAGAAAAAAATGGTTTCCCCTATCCGCCTAAGAATTCACTCTTGCTTTCATTTTTTTTTCATTTATTATATAAATTTAGAATTAAACTATTCTTGCTCAAATTTTGACTGTATTTTTGACTTTTTAAAACACATCGAGAAGAAAAAGAAAAATATACTTTGGGACTAAATAATTGATTTTCTTTTCTTTCAGCGAACCATAAGAGACATGAGAGTAGCTATAGGTAGCCCTAAATTTGAAGTAATTAGAGTTATCTCAAAGGAATCTGATTTGCTCACCAACAATAAATTACATATTGAGTGGAAAAAATTGTTCAATTTGCACAAAAGAGGATAAATTTATGAAAATTACAAGTAAAGGGATGAGACGCGACTCATAATGGTGTTTCAAATCAAAATAGAGTAGGCGCCATTGACAATGGCAGCCCATACGAAATTGGAGTGGTACGTCATTGATAATGGCTCCCATTTTTTTAAATTTAAATTGTTGTGTTTCTTGCTGTTGTAGATTTTAAGGCTATATAAAAGAGGAGGTGATGGGCTATTTCATTCACACTTCTAACTCAATTCTTCCTCCCACCGCCATGAAAAATGAATACGACAACGCAGAAGAAAGATGTAACAATGGAGGAGGAAGACGCCGTATTCAGCAATTTTATCGTCTGATGAATTTGTCGATGGTATGAAATACATTAGTATAGTTTATATCGAGGAACATGAAGGCGAAAGAAAACTCTTGAATGTTTCAAGAGATGTTCGATGCATGCATTGTGGGAAAAGATTGGCATGTGAGTCTTCTTATGACATCAAAAACCTATATAGACATATAGAAAATTGTATTGTCTCTTTATTAATTTCTGCTACTTGTAATGTCATCTAGAAAAATTACAACACAAGAATGTCGACTTTACAAGAATATCTATTTTATTATCAACTTGAGAATAACTGCAACATCACAAAATTTTACCTGATAATAATTGCAAAATAAATTTTTTGTTCACTTCAGAATAAGTTTACAAGAATGTCTTGGGAAAACTATAACATCACAATTTTATTGTCAACTTTAGAATTAATACAATTGAACATAATTTTACTATATTGATTGACTAGTATATTTTCTTTTGTTGTGTCCAAGTCCACCACAGTTATTGTAACAAAAATCTATTGTAGGTTCACACTGCAACGAAATACGTACAATTTATCACAAGTATATATAATTTCTTGGCATTGTTCATACTACTAGCCGAACAAGTAAAATTTTATTCAATTGTTATATTACTTATAAAACTTCTGAATTTATATAGACTATCAAATGATTGTCTGACAAATAATTCATGAGTGGTAGCATTATTGACATTATCTTTAAAACCATCATTTAATTTTTTAATTAAATCATCACTATTTTTATTACTTTAAAAATCATCAAAATTATCATTATTACTTAAAACTAGAGCTAGAAGTGTGAATGAAAAGCTTCTAAATGGGGAGTTTGTGAGTCTAAGAGTTTGGAAGTATATGGTTGAGGAAGAATAGAGTTAGAAGTGTGAATAAAAATCTCTCCCACCTCCTCCTTTAATAGAATTCGATTATATCGTTTTACTTAAAACGGTAAAAAAAATGTCCGTTAAAAAAACAACAACATAAATTTGCTCGCCACTTCAGATGGTGCCCTCTCCCATTTTCAACATGGGACGCCATTAGAGTGGCGATCCACTCTTTGACCCCTATTGGGCTCCATTGACAATGACGTTCCCACTATATTTTGATGAAAAATTCTATAGGCACTTTATAGTTTGCTTAGGACAGACAATTCAGATTTTTGTAACTTTTACTTAGGACAGCCCAAAATTTACTCAGGACAGTCCAACCCTCCAAACCTTCCCAAAACTCGTCATTTTAAATTTCTACTATCTCTCTTCCCAAATCCCCAAACCCTAATCCTAACCCCAACCGCCGGAGGATGAGGAGGAGGAGGAGGAGGCGGCGACGGCGGAGGCGGGGGAGGAGGTGCGGGAGGGCGGCGACGAGGCGAAGGTGCACACGCTCGCCTCCGCTGTTGCTGTTGCTGCTTCTGCTGCCGCCGCCGTCGCAGGCTCGGCCCCCCGCGAATGCGTGCCTCTGCCGCGCGCAGCCTTCCGCACTCGTGCGCCTCCGCAGTACGCCGCCCTCGCGCGCGCTTGCGGCTACGCCTTGCGCCGCCCCCGCTCGTGTGTGCTTCTCCGTCCCGCGTCGTCCCGGATTGCCGCCGCCACATGCCGCCCCCGCTCGACGCCACCCACTTTGCTGCTGTTGCTGCTTCTTCTTCATCGCCTTCTTCCTATACAATGTTGACTGTCAACATTGTGATAGTCCTGAAAAAAAATATTGGGTTGAAAAATAGAAGTCATTGACTTTTATATGAGAAGTTAGGCAGCCCTCAAATAAAAAAACTAGTGGCAAATTTGTAAAAAAATTAAACAAATTTTAGACTATGCTAAGCAAACTATGAAGTGCCTATAGAATTTTTCATTTTAATTTGTAATGTTATTACGAGTGACGTCTTGTGTCAACTTGTAATTTTCATAAATTTATCCTTGAACAAATTTCTTAATTTTCTGACACAGCACACAGACCCAATAATTCATCAAGCCAATAACGGAAGAAAAGGATAAGGAGTAAGAAACCTTCCTTCTCTTAAACCCCCTCCCCCCCGAGCTCCACTATCCACTCCTCTCCAATGGCTGCCATTGCTGCAGTTCTCGCCCCTCCTTCCCTCTCCTCCTCCTCTCGACGAAGAATGGTGTGCTCCTCCCGCAGCTCCCCTCTCCCATGGAAGCCATTTCTCCGGAAGCGCCGTTCTTCCAAAGAAAACAGCAACGAGGAGGTGACCCCGAAGAAAACTCAGCACTTTTTTCTTTTCTTACGCGCGCGGTTTACTCACCATTCTTGTCTATGGTTTCTTCAGCTCGGAGCGGTCTTCCAGAAGAGGTTCCTGGGAAGAGGGAAAGATCACGAGGCCGCGGCGAGTCCGAACGTGTTCAAGTCTTTCGGAACGCCGGAGAAGGAGAAGGAATCGGTGTACGATCTCAAAGAACAGCAGGCATGGAATCCCCCCTGTTGGCTGTTCTTCTAACTGATCAATTTATAATTGAACTTTAATTCAGATATAGGGTCACAACAACATGCATGTGGTAGATGACCGTATCAATACCCCATGTATTACTTAGCACACTCCAAGTGCTAAATACATTCCATTTTAAATGAATGAATTAACATAAATGGTAAGTATACCCCACCACATGACCAAAATACCCTTTTCTATTATAACCATAAACCTATCATCATTCCTAAGCATACCCCACACCCTTACAACCGGTCCCCTCTCTAGTCTCCTCTCTCCAAACCCAACCGGTCCCCTCTCTTCGAACATCCTAATTAGTTCAAAATGAGTATTATTTTCGTTGAGGATCACTGCTAGGGTTTCGAATCCCTTAAATTCTTGTCAAAACGAAACAAATTTCGAATTTTTTTTGGGTGTATTCACGGTTCTGTTCGAGCCTGGTCTGTCGAGTGCACATAATGGTGTTCGACCCATGACAGTCGAACATTGTTGTGCAGATTCGACCAAAATGTGTCGAATGGAAGATCACATGTTCGGTCCTTCTTATGTTCGACAAATACAGGTCGGACACTAACCGACATGTTCGACAATCATTGTTCGAACTATACATGTCCTGTTCCACCTCTACCAGTCGAACTGTTACTGAAATGTTCGGCCAATACAGGTAGAACAGACAAGTGGTCCGTTCTACCAGTATTGGTCGTGCTCATCGCGGATTTTTTTTTTGGGTTCAACACTTCTCATACACTATTTCAAACCGAGAAATTACGTAAAGAGAGAACGTACATTGTGTCTTTTAAGTGAACTTTCTTTCTCCATGATGCCTTTTTCACAATTTCAATCAAGGGTTTTTGGGTTGTTGGGTTGGGTTAGAGAAGGTGAAAATTAAATAAGGAAGAAAAAGATGCTAGTGTGTAGGAGGGATGCTGGTGGGGTGTGCTTAGTAGGTCATGGGGTGTGGATAGCCGGGCCCCGTACTGGTATCCATTATTTCATAAAAAATGCCATATTTTGAATCCGTGTCCGTGTTCTTGTATATGCAACTTTGGTTTATAGCTAGGCTAGCATTAGTGATTTGCCATTGCTATAGCTGGATTTATAATAACAATGAATGTGTTCGGTTTCATAATGTTTTGCCACATACTATAATTTCTCCACCGTAATAGGTTTGTGGCTCCTGACTTAGATGGGTTTCCTTCTTTTTTTTCTTCTTCTCTTTGTCCGCGAAATGTCTTGTAAATTGAAAAAAACTTATTGCCCTAAACACTTTTTCCATTCGTTTCAACTATAAGGACATCTCCAATGGGTAGTTTCTCTCTCTCTTATTTCTATGGTAGGAACCCAATAGTGATTTCTATCTAGGGGTGCAAATGAGCCAAGCCGAGCCAATCTTTTATACGCTTGAGCTTGGCTTGACTAGAATTAATCGAACCCGAGCTTGATAATTTTTTTATTTTAGAGATTGAGCTTGGCGCGAGCTTGTTTATATTAAGTTTGAGCTTAGCTTGGTTTAAGCTCGAGCTTGGCTTGATAAGCAAGTTTAGTTCAAGCTTGACAAGCTTAAAATATAGCTCGTTCAGCTTTATTTCAAGCTCATTAGACTTGATTTTAAGCTTAACGAGCTTGATTTCAAGCTAGTTAGGCTTGAATTCAAGTACATGTTGTCATGTCCCGATCCCGGAGGACCGAACGTCCTCGCATGAGCGTGATGCCGTGCAATCCTAAGTTGCGCTTGCACAAGGCCAAGGCATGAACAAGAACAAGATAAGCTATTCAAAGTAGAAGCAGAGGCACAATAATGCAGAAAAGTAAATGAACACAATTGTATAAGAAAATAATCTCTTTACTGATATCTGAAATGAATATAAGGCTTGCCAATTGGCTTACATCTCTCCAGAGCAATACATAATACAATGACATCGTTCCATACATTACATCCCTTTATACAAAAACAGCTCTAAACATCTCAATGCTTCTCAAGGTATCTCTAGATTTTCGGCTCCTGAGGACGAGGATCTGTTATCGCTTCTTCGGACGATTCAGTACCTACGAACATAGTGGTGGAGGTCAGCACTTTGGGGAAAACACTGGTGATGGAACAAAATCAATATACTCTAAAACAACGCTAAGTAAGCATGTGATAAAATATTATATTACTAGTGATCTTGCTACTTTTTGCCTAGGTTCATTTCATGCAGTACATGATCAGAGTCAGTTTACTTCTTTTTGAAAACATATTTGAAAACAGATTTCAATATTCAATTCATTCAAGCATACAGTAAGAAGTATTCTATCGTAAAGTGCACAACATGTATCATAAGCCATATTCGTATTCTCTTAGGAATATAAGCTATCTCTAGTAGACTATTCATCTCATATTAAAGGAGACAACAACATATTCAAGTAAAAACAAATACATCTCATTAGCAGTTACGATAAAAAGCATAGGAAACATAAACTTATCACTTATTCAGTGAATCTTACCCACGGCCGAACGGTTATCCCTGTAACAGATACACAAGTTAGCAACAATTTGCATATACATATAGGTACTATTCTCTGTTCGTCTCTGCATCAAACATTTAGGTATGCAAGAGAGCTGAATCCTAGCATGCGACCTAACTATATGATGGCCCATGAGTCGACTTCCTCATGATTAGTAGCGGTGTTATCACGACCCAACATTGCACCAGTATACACTCATACTGGTTGCTTTGACGCGTGATCCAGCTATCTAATGGACATGAACAACCGCCTGATCGTGAGGACTTCTTTGCCTTAGGGGTTCTCTCTGATCCCCCCTAGGGCGAACGGTTCCCAGTGTCCCAGAAATCCTAGAAACCGGTCGTGGGATTATCCTTGTGCACAAGTTGTCTAAAGACCAATGCATGCATGCAACTCTATCAGATAAAAACTATATGAATGCAGCAATTCAATAAACAAGCAGACTTTTCATCTATTCTCTTCTAATAGTCACACCCCTCTAATCGCGAGGACTACAAGCCTCAGGGTGTACTATTAGTCTCTTCTCTGTGCGGACAAGCCGTCATCTCTATTCTCTATGCGGACGGGCCGCAATCTCTTGTTACAGTGCAAGCATTTCATAAACTTCTATCTTTGAAGCGATAAAGAAAATATGCAAGCAATCTCTATTTGACAGACATGACAACAGTTCTTTTATCTCTTCAACTAAGCATGCAACTCTATTCTATCTCTAGCATATGATAGGAAACCTACGATCATTCTTTTACTCTTGTTTATTAGCATGACAACAGTTCGTTCAATAGCAGTAACAGTGTAACTTAGCATCCAACTCTACTCTTGAATTAGCATGACAAGGTTCTATCAATTGTCAAGCAAACAAGTTCTCTTATTAAGCATATAGAGTCGTGTTATATCATTCTTCTTATGAACAATAATCTTCTTAAGACAACAAGCATTATAAAATCAGATTCTTTATTAGGCGTGAAAGAATCAGAGAATGAAGTTCTGCCTACTCACCAAGATCAATCGTCTTCTGTTTCGACAAGGAAACTCTTCAGGAAGGCTTCATCTTCGAGCCAGCAAATTGATATCTCTTGTACATAGTGCCAACGCGGAGCGGGATACTACACATGTAGTATTAACAATATATTTATAAAAATTCAATTAAAAAAGTTTCTTAATATCAATTATTAAGGACATATAAATATATAATGCATACAACCATATTGTTAACAAACATACATAAAATTAGAATTCAACAAAGAACAAATTAAAATTTAAATAATAAAACAAATTGGTAGACTGCCAATAACGAGCTCCTAAACGAGTTTCTAAATGAGCCAGCTTACGAGTCAACTCGCAAGCTCATAAACGAGCCAGCTTGCGAACTCAAACGAGCCGAGTATTTCTAAGCTTGAATTTGGCTCGTTTATTAAACGAGCTCGAAAATGAAGTTTGAGCTCAGCTTGTTTACTAAACGAGCCAAGCTCAAACAAGCTTTTATCAAGCGGAGCTTCGAGCAGCTCGTGAACGGCTTGGCTCATTTGCAGCTCTATTTCTATCCAATTTCCATCCTACTTGGCACTGTTGTAGGATGAAGAATTTCTATGAGGGTTTTTACATATAGAAACTCTCAAAGAAATTCTCATCTCTTATACTTTCAAACTAAATCATTAAATTGATCCTTTTATTTTCTGCCACGTAGGATAGAAATTGAGAACCATTGGAGAGTATTTTTTTTGGGGGTGCAATTTCTATGTAGAAACTTTGCCAACTAGGATAGAATTTTTCTTATAGTACAATGCCAAGTAGGATAGAAACTCAATTTTAGAAATCTCCGTTGGAGATGGCCTAATTTTTTGAAGGGCTGGAAATCCGCTAGCTTTCATGAGTAATGCAGGTGTTTATCTCATTACCAAGGCTCCTCTATTGGTGTGATTATGGACCTCGAGTAGGGATCATGCCAAATAAGTCAGATTGTCAATCAACAAATGTCCAACAATTCTAGGAAAGCGTGACTGCTTGAGATAACCGGAAGGTGTATGGAATAAATATAGGATAATTGGTTAATTCATCGCCGACTCATTTTGAAATTGGGGATGCCAACAATCGGAGAAACTATCTGCTTGAATTTTGTAGAAGTCTGATTATGTTGGTACCAAGAGCAGAGAGAATTCCGACTAAGAAAAGAATACCACTAGCTTTACTTTACTTTCATGACAATTTAGTTGAACAAAAAAACTTTTTAAACACACCTGCTATGAAAAATTCTCTCTTGTCGTGAACAATTTGGACAATGACGTAACTTATGTTACTATACATGATAATTTTAAAGTAGTCGTGAACTTTATTTTACATGCTACGCCTCATCAGCAATTTACTTATATGTTGATTTTATTATCTCATATTCTACTTTTGTATGTATATGTACTAAGAGAGGGCATTGTATATTAGGTCAACGACACGGGAAATTTGCAGGGTGCAACTTTTCTTAATGCTGTTGTGAAGGTATATCTCCTGACTGACTCCCTATAGTTAGGCAATATATGTTTTAAACCAGTTCCTTGCATTTCATATCTATTATGAAAGGTTCTTTCTTCAGTACTAGTCTGTTGCAAGGTTCACAGTATTGGTATCGGAATCAATATCCGATCCTTCTTATGAGTATCATGATTGACGGTATCGACAGTTTCAGATAAGAGTATCGGAATTTTTGGTATCGGAAAGCAAATAATTATTAGAAATTTAGAAAAAGAAAATATTGTAGACATTTATGCATAATTTTAAGTATTTACTATGTTGTTTTATAGGAGTTTTAAAATTGAATGAAATAATAGTCACTATTGCCTATTGGTTTACCTGCGATTTATATGTTATCTTCATTTACATGTTTTTACAACCTTATTATGCTTTTACATCCTTGCGATTGTTTTGCCGAATTGACTGGGAAAGAAACCCCCAATGTCGATATCGATCAGTATCGGTATTGGTCGATGTCGGATCGGGACATGCCAAACCGTATCGGTATCTGCTGTATCGGATCGATATCGGCCGATACTGCAAGCTATAAGGATTCTGTAACTGTCAAGGTAGTCACACGTCAAGGTAGTCACACCTGCCTAGGTGCATAGTGTTAGAAATTTGTTGTCTTTTACTTATTGAAAATTTCAGAATATAAAAAAATAAAATTAGATGTTACCGGCCTCTGGGAAAGTCGTGCACGAAGCACTGCCCTAAGAGTTTATTCGGGATCTGTGTGCAGACGTACCCGAAGCTCCTAGTGGTAAAACCCCCGCACTACCGGTATCTCGTTGCCGCACACGACTTGGAGAGAACGACCAGAACTTAGCTCTGCCCAGAGCTCGGAGACAATGAAAATAGAATAGAATGTCGACAGAGGTTTGGAGTACGAAAATTTTTGATCGATCTACAAAGAACACAGACGTATATATAAAACATTTGTGTAACGGTCAGAATTAATTTACGATTAATTCAGCCGTTACACAGGGTAATAAACGAATGAATCTGGACAGAAAAATAGTAACGTTCAAAACAATTGTAACGTTCATGAATTAATTCCAACGTTAAGAAAAATAAATGAGAAAGAAGAAGAGGGGCAAAAAGTATTTTAGGGTCCCAGCCCGAACCCGAAGAGGAAATCGGATCGGCATTCGGCGCCCGCAGATGTGGGCGCGTACCCGCACCCGTTACGCGCGCCGAACCGAGCCGAGCCGGGCCGGGCCGGGAGGCGGCGGCGGCGCGCGCGTGTGGCCCAAGGGGTTCCCCACACAACAACTTAATAGAGCAAAGGAGAGAAAGTAATATATGTACACATGAAGGCTTTGGTGCATCCGATGTGGGACTAAACAAAGGAAGGGAACTTGAGCTTTTGCAAGAAAAGCAAAACAAAGCAAAACCAAAACCAACAATCCCCCCCCAAAAGGTCAAGTTCCGAAACAGAGATAAGAGTGAAGTGAAATAGAGAGAGAGAGAGAGAGAGAGAGAGAGCATCTGGGCAGTAAAATACTATGCATAGATGAGATGGACTACAGCCTTGAATCTCACGTAGTGACTATTGCCTTAATCTGAAGAAGTGCTTGATGGACTATGCCTTGAATCAGACTTCTTGAACCAGATTTAGAAAATATCACTCATAGTACGCTAGAGGTTCTTGGTCTATCGGTTGGCGCTTTTAAATGGCCATGCGCACTTTCTACATTCATGAGAGTTGTCTGGGATCACCCTGTCCCATAGTCGCGGCCTTCACGACCTCTCATATAAGTAAGTCCTTAATGGTTGGTGATATGAATCAACCCAGCATTACAGCTTGGACCTATTAAGAGTTTAAACTCATCCTAACCATATCACACAGGAACACTGTCACCATAGGGATGGGGAGTTATTGTACACATGTACAGCCGCTTGGGCTTTATTTTAATGAGATTTTAATCTCGAGTCAGTGTTCCATAAAGTCACCTAAGTTCAGCTTGTTTCTACCCATTGAACCGGCTTCTTGGGATCTCCAGTCAGACTCGGTTGGGTTGCCACTGCTGGTGACTAATTTATGGGCTTAACCCCATCCCCCTCGATGATTCTAGGATCAAAGTCCTAGACAGACCCTTCGTCAAGTGATCTGCAAGGTTCTTTTCTGACTTTATATAGTCAAGAACCACATATTTGCCTAGTAGGCTCTTTATTGACTTGAAGCGCAGCTGCAGGTGCCTGTTCATCTTAGCATTCACAGAATCATGCTTTAGTAGTTCAATAACAGATTTATTATCACAATTTATAGAAATTGCAGGAACAGGACTAAGAGAAACAGGTATATGCATAATAAGATTTTTAAGCCATTCAGCTTCTGTGCAAGTTGTATCTAAAGCTATCATTTCAGAGTCCATTGTACTCCTAGCTATGATAGTTTGCTTACAAGAGCTCCAGGAGATCGCAGCTCCTCCTAGAGTAAATACATATCCAGTAGTGGATTTTATATCATGTGAGTCGGTTACCCAGTTTGCATCTGAGTAACCTTCTATGATATCAGGGTGCCTAGTAAAATGAAGTTTGTAATCTAGGGTGCCCTTGAGATATCTAAATACCCTATCCAAGGCAGTCCAATGTGACTGATTTGGGTTACTGGTATATCTGCTTAGTCTCCCAATAGCAAATGCAATATCAGGTCTTGTCCTGTTTGTTACATACATAAGGGAGCCTATCATCTGTGAATATTTATGTTGTTCCAAAGGTGATCCTTCATTCTTTTTCAGTACAATACTGCTGTCATAAGGAGTAAGGACATGTTTCTTATCAAATAACTCAAATCTTTTTAGCATTTTTTCAATTGAATGTGCTAAAGATAGAGTATAACCCTCTTTGCCTTTGGTCACTTGCATTCCTAAAATTAGGTTGGCTTCTCCTAGGTCTTTCATATCAAACTGGCTAGATAAATAGTCCTTTGTAATATTTATCAATTCCAGTGATGATCCTAGGATAAGGATGTCATCTACATACAAGCATAAAATGACACAACTTTTACATGATCCTTTAGAGTATATACATTTGTCATACTCATTTGACAAGAAACCATATTCACAAATTACTTTGTCAAATTTATTGTGCCATTGTTTGGGAGCTTGTTTCAAGCCATAGAGGGATTTTACTAGTCTGCAAACTTTTTTTTCTTGACCTTTAGCTATGAAACCTTCAGGTTGGTCCATATAAAGTTCTTCCTCTAGATCTCCATTCAAAAATGCTGTCTTTACATCCATTTGATGGATTAGCATATCATGAATGGATGCTAAGGCCAAGAGAGTTCTAATGGATGTGATCCTAGCTACAGGAGAGTAGGTATCAAAATAATCTAACCCTTTCTTCTGGATAAAACCCGTAGCAACTAATCTAGCTTTGTATTTCTCTATAGTACCATCGGCTCTGAGTTTCTTCTTGAAAATCCACTTACAACCTATTGGTTTGTTGCCTAAAGGTAGATCGGTCAGAAACCAAGTGTTATTCTCCATGATGGAGTTGTATTCACTGTTAATGGCTTCTTTCCAGAAGGGAGCATCAGGAGATGACATTGCTTCTTCATAAGTTGAGGGATCACCCTCTATCAAAAAGGTGAAGAATCCTTCTCCTAAATTTTTCTCAATCCTATTCCTTTTACTCCGTCTTGGTTCTAAGTCTTGTTCAGATTGAGAGCTAGGTATTTGGACTTGAGAACTAGTAGAGGGTATGGAGGAAGAGATTGAACTTCTATCCTTAAAGGGAAATATGTTTTCAAAGTAAACTGCATCTCTTGCTTCTATAATGGTATTGTTAGAGATTTCATTTACTTCTGAGTGAGTCACTAGAAATCTATTGGCATAGCTGTCTAAGGCATATCCTATGAAAACAGCGTCTACGGTCTTGGGACCAATCTTCCTCTTTTTAGGTTCGGGAATTCCGACTTTAGCAAGGCATCCCCAAACTCTAAGGTAATTAGTCCTAGGTGCTCTACCTTTCCACAGCTCATAGGGAGTCTTATCTTTTGTCTTACTAGGAATCCTATTAAGAATGTAACAGGCAGTTAAAAGAGCTTCTCCCCACAAGTTATCAGGAGCACCAGAGCTGAGAAGCATGGCATTCACCATATCTAACAGAGTGTGGTTCTTGCGTTCAGCAACTCCGTTAGATTGAGGTGAATATGGAGCAGTTACCTCATGAATTATTCCATGTTCTTCACAGAAGTTAGTCATTTCGTTTGAGGTATATTCTCCACCACGATCAGATCTAAGGATCTTAATCTTCCTTTCTAATTGATTCTCAGCTTCAGATTTGTAGACCTTAATCTATCTAGAACTTCATCTTTGGTTTTGAGAAGGTAGATATAACAATACTTTGAATAATCATCTATAAATGTAACAAAGTATTTTCTACCGCCTCTAGTCAAAATCCTATTTGAGTCACATACATCACTATGGATAAGTTCTAGAAGGTCAGAGTTTCTTTCTACAGATTTGAAAGGTAATCTAGTGTGTTTGGCTTGAACACAAATCTCACATTTGTGTTTGTCATCTATTGGAGTTTTGGGAATAAGGTCTAAAGTCATCATTCTTTTAATAGAACCTAGGTTCACATGACCTAGTCTGCCATGCCAAACATTTGAAGATTCTATGTTGGAGACTATGAGAGAACAATCAGACATTTTATTCATTGTACTTAAAATGAAAAGACCGTCTTTTACAAAGCCTTTTCCTATAAAAGAGTCATGCTTAGAAAAAACTACTTTATTAGCCTCCATTACAATTTTGTATCCTGAGGCTACAAGAAGGGATCCACTAACTAGGTTTCTCCTGACAGAAGGCACATGAAGAACATCATGAAGAGTTAAGATTTTTCCTGATGTCATATTCAGGTTAACTTTTCCTTTTCCAATTATTTGTGCCGTTGAGCCATCTCCTAGGGTCACACCTCCTCCACTTGATTCCTGATAGTTTGAAAAACAGGAGCGATCAAACGAAACGTGAACATTAGCTCCAGAATCCAACCACCAATCATCAGAATGGTAAGAGAGGTTAATAAGGGGTTGAAAGCTTATAGACCTAAAGGAACTTGAAGAACCTTTGTGAAGCATGTTCGCTTCTGGTGATGAAGGTTTTTGTGGTTAGACTGAAAGTTTTTCTTCTTCTTGAAGAAATTCTTCTTGGGTTTATAAGTAAAATTAGACTTGGGTTTTCCTTGGCCTTCTACAAGGTTTACCTTAGCTTTAGATTCAGTCTTAGGCTTAGACCTCAATCTAATTTGTTCTTCGGTTCTAATTTCTTTAGGACTTGATTGTAGGTAAGAACTCCTTGTGTATGAATAAGATCCTTAGAAATATCAGACCAAGAGGGAGGTAGCTTGTAGGTGGTCTTTGCTAATCAGTCTGTAAATATATAAATTATTTAATAACAATGTCTAGGATAATAGTTTAGGTGGTCTTTGCTAATCAATTTTAAAATCTTTAGTTTTTCAAGTGTTGATCAACTCAGGTTAGCTGTAGGGGCCGGTTCCCAGCTAGCGGTGGTCCGAAGACTCTTAAATACCGTGTCGCTTAGGGTTATTTATACCCGGTTGACAGAAGGACCCTTTCGGCTTGTGCCCGAGTTTGTCTCTACTTTGAAACTTTAGATTCAAGATTTTATTTGCAATTTCCTTTTACTAAACTATTTTCCTTTTGGTCCTAGATTGCTTTCAGAAAATACTAAGTGAATATGTGATCAAAATTGCAATTGACAAATAGACAAAATAGCAATTGTAATTGACAAATTATTTTCCTTTGTGAAGCAAATCAACAGCAAGTATTTGAAGAAAACAATAGTAACTATTTCAACAAATTAATTCTTTAGAACTTTTAACTATCAATTCTTTGGAATAAATCAATTATAACAAATAGTGAGAAGCAAATTGTATTAGCTATCAATTAGAAGCAAATAGTGAGAAGCTAATAGTGAAAAACAATTCTAAGAAATGAATTTTATTCACTGTCAATTGGTGTTTGAAATCAATTCTAAGAAATCAATTCTAATTGACAATTCTAAGCAAACAGTAACTAATAGTAAATAACCTTTTATTAACTATTAGTTCTTTACTGTTGATTTTATATATCAACTAAACAAATTATAATAATAACTATTTAAATATAAATGAACTAAGCAAATTATAAATATAAATCAACTTGTATATTTTGCTATCAATTACAGTAACTATTTTTACACAGTGAGTATTAAAGCACAGTATATATATATCGATTTTTTAACAGTATGTTAAAGCACACTATTTTATTACTGTGAGTATTTATTTATTTATTTATCTTATAACAGTAGCAAATCTTAAGTATTATCTTCTAACAGTATGTTTAAGCAATTGTAACAAATTTCGGGATTCTAACAATTGCTACAGTATTTTTAATCAATTCTAAATAAATTACTACACTATATTTAAGCAATTCTAACAAATTTGTTACAGTATTTTTAGAAATCAATTGTAACAAATAACAAATTGCTAACAAATAAAAATAAACTCTTAGATTGTTAGAAATTTGTTGTCTTTTACTTATTGAAAATTTCAGAATACAAAAAAATAAAATTAGATGTTACCGGCCTCTGGGGAAGTCGTGCACGAAGCACTGCCCTAAGAGTTTATTCGGGATCTGTGTGCAGACGTACCCGAAGCTCCTAGTGGTAAAACCCCCGCACTACCGGTATCTCGTTGCCGCACACGACTTGGAGAGAACGACCAGAACTTAGCTCTGCCCAGAGCTCGGAGACAATGAAAATAGAATAGAATATCGACAGAGGTTTGGAGTACGCAAATTTTTGATCGATCTACAAAGAACACAGACGTATATATAAAACATTTGTGTAACGGTCAGAATTAATTTACGATTAATTCAGCCGTTACACAGGGTAATAAACGAATGAATCTGGACAGAAAAATAGTAACGTTCAAAACAATTGTAACGTTCAGGAATTAAGAGGGGCAAAAAGTATTTTAGGGTCCCAGCCCGAAGAGGAAATCGGATCGGCATTCGGCGCCCGCAGATGTGGGCGCGTACCCGCACCCGTTACGCGCGCCGAACCGGGCCGGGCGGCGGCGGCGGCGCGCGCGTGTGGCCCAAGGGGTCCCCACACAACAACTTAATAGAGCAAAGGAGAGAGAGTAATATATGTACACATGAAGGCTTTGGTGCATCCGATGTGGGACTAAACAAAGGAAGGGAACTTGAGCTTTTGCAAGAAAAGCAAAACAAAACCAAAACCAACACATAGCATCATAGGCCTCTATTGGCCCTTCTTCTGCATCCTTGTTGGCCTGTATAGCTGCCTAAGAATTTCAAATTTGGCGCCCTTCTTCTGCATTCTCTACATAGTTCCAGTGAATGAATGTATATAGTAGTTTTTTTTTTATTGTTGCTTAGGCGAATCCTACAATGGATATCATATTATGGATTTTTTTTTTTTGGCAAAATTAAAGTTTTTCATGTTTTATTCGCCAGGTTTACTGCACGCATACTGCACCTGATTATTCACTTCCTTGGCAAAAGCAAAGGCAGTTCACAAGTACTGGAAGGTAAGCATCTCGTTACTAACTTATCAATTACTCTGAATGGAAGTATTTTTTTTCTTAGTTTTCTGCACACGAAGACTTTCTTGCTTTGTTACTCCACCCAAGTGAATCCTGTGATGATCATCCTTGGTCGCAAACATTAGATTTGGTCACCTAGAGAGCTACACTGATTTGAAATTGGCCAATCCTATCTAGGACAACATTCATGGGCTATATCAGCTCTCCTAGATCTCCCACTCCCTTCGAAGATGAATTCCCTCCACAGTCCATAAAATATTAGCACCAGTCCAGCTTCCGTATTGTTGTCAAGCCTCCCCTACTTATTACCGGATATGTATATAACATTTCATCGGTTCTCCACCAGGACCACCACCTTATCATCCAAGTTCCAGCAATGCACTTCCAAAAGCATCTATTGTATGAATCTCAAACATATTTGCATCTGTGCAATCCTCACCTTATTTCGTTAATTCTTGTAATCTTGTTGTCTAAAGTGTGTAATTATTTCTGTTTCTTAACTTTTATATCATGATTTTGCCTTCTGATTCTCTAAATTATTTCAGCATTAGAATTGATATGATTACAAGGATTTGTACTATTTCAATGGTATATTAAATTAGATTGTTTTTTCAGTCATATAAGAGGATCCACTCTGACCGCTGCAGGAAAATCTGTTGCAAACTTGAATTACTTTTGTCCATCCTTTAGTTCCATAGCATTTTTTATTGATTATTAAGTACAGTATTGTGCATAGACAATCCATGAGGTATATTGCTTGCATCAATTATTAATACGGTGGCCAAAAGCTATGTTGCTGAATCTATGCAGTCTTTGGATCATAGAAAGAAATCCTAGAGGGGGTGAATAGGGTCAAGATAATAAATCAAGCACAAAACGATTGCTAATAGCCAATTTAAAAATAGGTGTGCAAGAAATAAAGCAATAATAATACTGACACCCAATGTATCCTGATATTCTCCGTGAGGCACTCCAGTCCCGGAAACTCCTGTCCGACTTTAATCCACTATTATCAAAATAGTTACAGCATGAGCTTTGATCCGAAGGTTCACAAACTTCTTACACAAAAGTCTTGATCCGAAGGCTCTCCGACTTCACACAAGCTTTGATTCGAAGGCTTGCACACTTTAACCTCTTACAAGATAGGTTTTGATCTTCTCACAATAAATATGAAGATCTTACTTTTACAACTCAAGAACACTCGAACACAATTTCTGGATAGACAAGTGAAAGCTTTGGTAGAGTTGTTTGTGGATAGGCCTTTCGTAGTTAGAAATTTTTAGGCTCAAAAGGATCAATCTTGAATGAACGGGTTCAATGCTATTTATAACCAAGGCACTAGAAAGGACAATTATTGCAACTTTTAGTCTAAGACAGTATACCGCCGGTATATTGTAGTATATCGTTGGTATACTGTTCGGCAATAGTAATGGCTAGAAAAAGAGCCGTTGGATGCATTAATAGCGCTAGAATATAACCGTTGGATTGCCAACTGTGATGAAACGATATACCGTCAGTACAAACCATTGTGCCGTCGGTATGTCGGTCCAAACGACAGAGAGCAAGTTTTATATAAAATCGGTATACTGCCGGTATACACCAGTATATCGTCGGTATAATGTTCAGCAGGCCAAAAATGATCCTGGGTTATTTTCTACCATAGCTTTGGATTTTGTCGTCCATTTTTTGTGTTTACAAATTTTTCTAAGACACATTACAGACTCTAGATATACTATAGCTGGTGCATGTTTCTTCAGAGTCTTGAAATTATAATGGCATGGCTTGGCTTCTTTACTTGTAAGATGATGACTTTGTTCCTTGATGACAGTAGTCCAAAGATAAGCAGATTATAAAATCCGTATACCTTTCGGGGGTTTCGCTCCTGAACTCCCACCGAGCGCACTGCTCCCTTCGACCTCCGTCCGCTGATCGGGCAGCGGAACCTCCGAGTGTATGGCCTCGGAGATGTTGTAGGCGGTTCAGAGAAATCTTGTGGAATGTCGTCGTTTTTGGCCCAACATGATTTCTTCATTGCATATGTTCATGCTTGATCTTGCTTATTGCTTTTCTGTAAATACATGTTAGACGAACAAAATAATATACATAGTAGCAAGTATGATAACATTTAATGCATATTTGGACTATGCTAAGTTTAAGTATAAATACTATAGTGATAGCATGAGTATTAGTGATATCATAATGTTAAACTTAATCGATTAAACATATGAAAAAATATGATGCAATTATTGGGCTAAATGTCTCTTTTTGATTATGGCAAATCGGTTAAGTTTAAGATAGATATTATAGAAGCTCATATCACTAATATGAAAAAGATAATAAGCACATATCACTAAAAGGTATAAGTATACATAATATAGTGATTGCATGATGATTAGTGATATCATAATGCTAAACTTAATCGATTAAGCATATTCAAAAATATGATACAATCATTGGGCTAACAATCTCTCCCTTTTTTATTATGACAAATCGGTTAAGTTTAAGATAAATATTATAGAAGCTCATATCACTAATATGAAAAAGATAATAAGCACATATCACTAAAAGGTATATGTATAAGTATAAAGACTATAGTGATTGCTTGATGATTAGTGATATCATAATGCTAAACTTAATCGTTTAAGCATGTGCTGCGCAAAAACATAATACAATCATTGGGCTAATGTTAAAGTCGTGTGCTCTTCTGGCCAAATATACTTTTCACTCTTCTCTTCCGTTATGCTCTACATAGGTCAAACCTCTAATGTGGCTGTACTTGTAAAGTTACACGCGCTTCTTCTACCCTCTTTTCTATCACTTTGACACACCTTCCACACTCCATTCTTCCCTCTCTTATTGATACGGCTAGTCTACATGTCCGATGTTTGGACCCTCACGAACTCTGTGGAAAGTGGACATTGTGCCTTATCCGTTTTCGAGATCTCAGTTTTTTACCTGGTCCAGCTAGGCAATAAGCTAGTTTCCTTTTCCACTTCTTTGAGTTATGAAAGCCAATTAATTACAAGGAACTGTTACTTCATCTTATTTTTTGCAGTGCTTTTATGATCGGTGAAGGAAAGCTTCTGACAAATGCTCATTGTGTTGAACATGGTACCCAGGTATTTGTCCCTTTGGTTTTGTATATAAATTGCATATTATGTCTGTAGTTCTTGTTCTGTAGAAAATGATTTTAATTTGCAGGATGCAAAGCTGAAAATAACATGGTAGTCTTTTACAATGTGGCATAAGACATGCACACCGATGATTATATATTTATCTTTAACTTCTAATTTATTCAAATATGGCTTGAGTTCCTGAATCACATACTACATTTAGTATCCATAAGGAAAGAGTTTCTTGCTTGCTTCTTTGAGCACTCAAAAGATGATTTCTATAAGGATGGGATTATTATTTCCTCAATCCTCCTTAGGCTTCTTTCTTGGTGTGATGCTTATCCAAAATTTTGTTTGCATATGCTGGCTACAGGTTAAAGTTAAGAGAAGGGGCGATGACACAAAATTTGCGGCTAAGGTATTTCTTTTTTGATGAACTTAAAGGTTGGAATTTTATGTGAAACTCTCTCTCTCTCTCTCTCTCTCTCTCTCTCTATATATATATATATATATATATATATATATATATATATATATATATATAATAATAATAATAATAATAATATTATTATTATTATTATTATTATTTTTTTTGTTTTTGTTTTTGTTTTTGTTTTTGTTTTTGTTTTTGTTTTTGTTTTTGTTTTTGTTTTTGTTTTTGTTTTTGTTTTTGTTTTTATTTTTTACACACACATATATATATATATATATATATATATATATATGTGTGTGTGTGTGTATATATATATATGTGTGTGTGTGTGTGTGTGGGCGTGTGTGTGTGTATTGTCAACAAGCATTAGCTCACGTGGCAATGGCTTGAAGACAAAGACCCGGGAAACTAGGTCGGAGCTTTGAATCACCTTGTAAGCGCCATGCGCTTAAGTAAAAAGTCCGGAGCTTAAGCCAGACAATAGATATAGACTACCCGTTTGTAAAAAGATCTAGGGCATGGTTCAGTCGGACGATTTGGGAGGCGATATGGAAGGAGTTAGGAGAGGGGTAAGACTGGCGCTTTAGAGGTGGAAGAGTCGGTGCCTCCTGAGCTATATGAAGAGGTGGTGTTTGTTCCTCCAACCCATGAGGATGGGTAGACCAAGGTCGTTTTCCTGAGGGGTAAGGGGAGATTCGAGGAGGGCCATAGCAGTAATGGTGGTGTCAGTAGGGATGGGTATCAAGGGCCACGAGTGGGTCCTCTGGATCAGCCGTTGGGTAGCGATGTGATGTAGACTCCACAAGGAGTGAGTTCTAAGGCAGGTTCCTCTGGTAGCAGACTTAAAGGCAAGGGTTTGCATATTGTGATTGCATGGGGCAAGTGGCTAGAGGTAGAAATTTGAGGTCTGTCTGGTAGCCACAATGGGCAGTGTGGGCAGGGTGATAGCGACTAGGCAGGAGCAAGTGACGAGGCTATTAACAGGAGGGGCTGGAGATGGCAAAGTCACAACCAATATCATGGGTATCTCTTTGTAAGCCTACTCTGGCGTTGGAGGAATTTCGTCCCCATTACAAAGAACCAACTGTCATTTATGGGGTTCCTATTGCTGATATCGCGATGGAGGATGTGGCGATTTCATATGAGATATGGCGCAATACTTTGGTGATGTACCAAATGTATGTTGACGATCCTAAACCGTTATGTAGCTATATCAAAGCTTATGCACTCCGGATTTGGCGACCGAAGGGTACAATGAAGGTTTTCTTCAGCGATTTTTTTTTTGTTTAGTTCTCCCTATCGGAGGACCTGGACATGGTCATTGTTGGCAAGCCTTGGATCTTTAATGGCCGGTTTGTGGTTACTAAGAGATGGGATCTAGCTATACCCGGTTGGTGGTTACTAAGAGATGGGATCTAGCTATACCCGGTTGGTGGTTACTAAGAGATGGGATCTAGCTATACCTTTGAAATCCTTTGAACATGACCTGCTAGCAGTTGTGCCTACATGGATCCAACGAATCCAACTAACGAAGCTTCCCATCAAACTCTAGAATGCAACAATGATTCAGAAGATTTCGAGTGTCTTGAGCAAGCCCTTACGAATGGACATAGCCACGGGTAGAAGGCAAAGACTGACTTATGCTTGCGTCTTCGTCGAAATACGAGTACTTAAACCTCTCCCAAAGGTAATTCCGAGTCAACTTCTAGGTGGGCATTGAATTGAACAACCTATTGTGTATGAATGAGTATCGCTGACTTCTGGGTTACCAAAATTTGCCATATGTGAAGCGGATCACGTGCCGGTTTATGAGTATCGTAACACGGTTCACCGTCGAACTCGTACGTGGTTTCCACGTACCAGTGATCCAAACCGGTGACATATTATGAGGGTTGCAATGACAATCTTCGGAGAAAAGAGATTGAGATACTTCACACTCAAGAAGACGAAGAAGGTTCACTATCTTGCATAAGATCACAACAAATCTCAATTTTATACCCATATTGAAAGAAGAGTGCAATTTAGCAAGGATAAAGGAAAATACAAGATTTAGTTCTTTTACTTAATTTTCAATAAAACTTAAGAGGCAACGGCTTGCAACTTATTGTTGAAAAATATTATTGCTATGAAGTGTGCAAATAATGAATTAATTGATTTTTTTTATATAATATATTATATTGCATATGTACTCCAAAAAATTGTTCTGCAACGTACCGCGTTTCGATCCATTGTATCGTATTCCTATCATATTCATGATAAGCATTTCGAAGTAGCCTACCCTAAACGTACCACGTACCGGGGTTCACCGCCGAATTGGTACGCGGTTTCCACGTACCAGTGATCCAAACCGGTGACATTATGAGGGTTGCAATGACAATCTTCGGAGAACAAGAGATTGGGATACTTCACACTTAAGACAACGAAGAAGGTTCACTATCTCGCATACGATCACAACAAATCTCAATGTTATATCCATATTGAAAGAAGAGTGCAATTTAGCAAGTATAAAGGAAAATACAAGATTTAGTTCTTTTACTTAATTTTCAATAAAACTTAAGAGGCAATGACTTGCTACTTATTGTTGAAAAATATTATTGCTATGAAGTGTGCAAATAATGAATTTATTTGATTTTAATTTTTATATAATATATTATATTGCACATGTGCTCCAAAAAATTGTTCTACCTTCCGTTTCAACGTATCGCGTTTCGATCCATTGTATCGTATTCCTATTGTATTCATGATAAACATTTCGAAGTAGCCTACCCCTAACATACTGCGTACCGGGACCCCTAGCCTAATGCGTATCCGTTCTCGTTCTATATACCAGAGTGTTCTGGATTCTAGCTACCCTTGGTATGGCGTACTGATCACTTAGTTGTGCATTGTCCAAATCCGTCTGGTGAGGCTATTATGGAGAAGTTAGCGGAGATGTTATGTGAGAAAGTGGTTGAATTTCTTGCTGTGATGATGGTTGAGCAAGGGTTAACTACGTTGAGGGGAGATAATGGCAACACTAGTGTTTATTTAAATGATTCACCTAAAGACCCGTTGTTTGTCCCGGCCTTGCATGACAACTCGAGTACAGTTGAGGCTAATCAGGAATGGGTCACATCCACAACCGAAGAGTCACCTGAGCTCTATCATCGAGTCGCCTAATATAGGCAACTTCACGGTGGTCGAGGGCGTGACTATCAATGGGATGATCAACTCATGCAGATGGCTACTCCATGCGGGTAACAAACAACAACATTGCAGAACCACCTGCCCGAGTTGAACTTAACCATGCTTCTGGTGGCGGTTTTACACTCCTTACGGGACGTGTCCAAGACAAGGAGTTCCATTCAAAGGTTGGCTACCAACCTATTTCTAAAGCGGGTGGCAATATGTTGCCCCCCATCCTACCGAGGAAGCGGCATGGTGGATGATGCGGGTGAGGACTTGCAGCCGTCCGAGGAGCATGAATTTACTTTGGCGAACCCAAAACGACAAATTTATTCAATCTTTTGATGAATGGTGGCGGCCAAAGCGGAACAGGAAGTTGAAGCATAATGACGCGAAGGAAACATCTTTGTACGTGAGGGCTATCTCCCACACGTCTAAGGGGACTAATAAAAATCTTGTTTCATAATGTTGGTCCTTGTATGGAAAGTGTGGGGTGTGAACTCGGTGGGTCTGTGGCAGGATGTTCTTGATCATATATCCCGTTATTTGTGTAATGTTGTTGCTTGTAGAAACTAAAATTAAAAATAAGTTGAAGATGACCAGACGTACTCCGGCATATTGGTAGTCTATTGACAATTTAGGTTTGTGTGGTGTGGCTCATATATGGATTCTATGGAATGCAAGGTGTTGGTCGAGGGTTGTCCGTCTGATGACGGATTAATGTATAGTGGTATAAATCTCTAATGGGAGTGGTTTTTGTTTCTTGCCTGGAGTTGTATGGTTTTTGTTCTATGGAATGCAAGGTGTTGGTCGAGAGTTGTCTATGGTTGCAACCTACGGGATGATTGACTATCTCAATGGACTTTTTTTTTCACCCAAGCAAGTCTTGACTTAAGAGTGAATAAACCGCTAATGGTGATTGCTGATTTCAATGCAGTTCTGTATGGTTATGGGAAACTTGGTGGTGCTCCGGTTCCACGTCAAAACTGCTTAATCCGGTCCAGGCTGTTTTCGTTGGTGCGTGTAGGGCATATTTGGTCCCGGAGTAATCAAGGTGTGTTGAGGCATATTTATTTCCATATAGTCGAGTTGAGTGTCTTCCAACAACGATCAGTGTTGGGAACGTGGTGTGAACCGAGTCGGAGTTGGCCCATGAGGTGCTATATTGGATTGGGCTCATATGCCTTAAAAAGGAAATTTCCATGTAAGGTCCGAACCAATCTCAATTATCTACACCTCATGATCCCACCCCTACCCGATGTGGGGCTAAATTACCAACTCCATTGTCATCCCCCTTTGAGGGCTCAACCGGAAACGAGATACAATCAAACAATCTCCACCTTAGCTCGTTTTTGCTAGCCGAACAACCTTAGCACATCCCGGCTACCTTTGCTCGTTCCCGCTACCCGATCACCCTTACTCGTTCCCGCTAACCGAACAACCTTAGCACATTCCGGCTACCTTTGTTCGTTCCCGCTAACCGAGCACCCAGGAGATCCAATATATTATCTCGATCCGTTCGACCACAGTACCAAACCTGACACGTTCATCCACACTACTATTGTGTGACAATCACAACGTCTTGCTCCACCTTGGACTCGTCAGATCCACCTTTGAAGCCAATTCGTGCAGTTGATGTTCCTATTCCATCTTGAGAAGAGCCCGTATAATCCATGAACATTCAGCACCATCTGTCTCGAACCAATCAGAGCCGCCCAAACTAGCCTCGTAACCTTGGGCTCTGATACTACTTGTTGGGAATCGGATACGTCCTGCAAGCGTTCCGATACCGTGTCTGAGATTGTCCTCAGCGGAAACTTTAGGCCAACCCACATGAGATAACCAACCCCTGTCTAACGAACACCAAGCACAGATAATGACAAGTATATGGCGGTGACTACGTTACCTGGACAAATCCCAACCTTTATAACTCAGGTGAAATTACAAGATTGACAAAATCAATGTTGAACCCTTTGTCCTAATAGATTCAACCCCCTCACCACACTCAAGAAGGAAAAAAAAGAGATTACAATTGAAATCACTTACCAACCCGTAGCAATCTTCCTTAGCGAAGACAACGACTCCTCGATCAGATCTCTTTCTTCCTTCTGTCTTGTATGGCGAAGTCCTAAGAGCAAAGCACGGACTTTCTCTTAGATTTTCTGTGGACGAGCACCCCGAATCTCCAACTTGTGCTATACTTTGTGCCTCCATTCTCCTATATTTATAGGATGAGAAATCCTATTTTTGGTCATAATAAGATTTCCTAAATAGAAAATCTTAAAATAAAAATTATATTCCACCTAAAATAGTCCAACACCAATTATGGACGTCCAAATATGGTCAAATTAAATATTTGATACAAATTTGAAATCTAATCAAATCTTACATTTAATGTAGATTTTCAAATTATATCAAATCAAATCTTTGACCATATTTGGGCTCTAAAATTCACGAAATTCAGACTGGACCCCAACAATTAGTGATCACTCTCCCTTGTTACTACGATTGGACCAAGCTGTGAATAGCACTTGACTACGGTGCCCCTTTCGATTTTGCAATCAGTGTACGTGTATGAGTAGTTATAAAGAAGCATGCAGCTTTATGCTTTTTGATTGAAGGCAATCCGATGTGCAGTGTTACAGGAAAGCTTAAAGCTTTAAACTTGCTTTGAAGGATTGGAAGCGACGAACTCTGGAAGCAGCAAACACCGGGACCTAATAGTTCTAGCATTGAAATGCGCCTTTGTGATACTCAAGGTAGTCTACAATCTGACCCTCTTAATGAGACGTTGGCAACCGAGGAGATCCGTCTTCATGAGGGAGTTATGGGAGACCAAATTTCAAGAGTAGTTGCTACTTCTACCTCGATCCAAGTGTTCGTGGCTTCGGGATGGTGATCGTTGCACTAAAATTTTCTATGTTGTCATTAAAGCCCGTCAACATAGGAATAAATTTTTCTGTGTATTAGATGGCAAAGTACAATGCAAGTGTCGGACCTACATAATGAGGCAATGCGATTCTTCCACACCTTTTATATATATATATATATATATATATATATATATATATAACAAGAACCTCTAGCTCAAGAGGCTAAGGTGGGCATCATCTCTTCGTGGTTGTGGGTTCAAGACTTGGAAAAATCAATTTAATTCCAGTAGTAGGAATGGAATTGAAACCAACCGACAGAGCAGGCTAACATGCCGGACAGAGAAGGCTGTGATGCGGGCAACGAAGTAGCAGCGGGTTTGGGCCTGCGGCCAGATTGTAGCCTTTGAGCTGAGTTGATTGAGTTTGTACTCCCTTCGGAGCTGAGCTGAGTGAGTTGTATACCATTAGGGATCGAGTTGGGGATCATTAGGTGGACAAAATTATAACACAAATTACCAATTTCATATATATATATATATATATATATATATATATATATATATATATATATATAATGCCAGGGACGTGACCTCTTCCTTCTTTGAGGAAAGTGTGGTTCATTTTCCGCAACAGTCTGCCATGCCGAACTTTAGGCATATTTTGTGTTGTAATTATCTGTACAAGATAATCACACATCTTATGTGCCGGCTTATGGAGCAGGTTATCCAAGAGTTGGTGTCCAAGAACCAAGCTGCATTTATTAAAGGGAGGGCTATAGCAGAGAATAGCCTCCTTGGGCATGAAATGGTGCGGGAGTTTAACAAGCCAGGAGGCAAAAATGCTTGTATCAAGCTCGATCTACGGAAGGCGTAATATGGTGAATCGAGATTTTTTTGGGCCATATTATGCTGTCTATGGGGTTTGACTAGGTGTGGGCACGTGTTCGAGAATGTATTATGACGGCTACCTTCTCTGTTCTCATCAGAGGCCAGCCTCATGGCTTCTTTAGAAGTAATCGGGGACTTCGTTAGGGTGATCCGCTCTCCCCGTATCTCTTCACTCTGGTTATGGAGTATTTCTCATGTTTGATGAATATTGCTGTGTGTCGTTGGCAAATTGTGCCTCTCTTTCGCCAGGTACAACCGCATATTTCACGTCTTATTTATGCTGATGATTTGTTGGTGTTCTTGGTGCCGTCATTCTCAGATCTGGAAGCGGTATAAAATATTATGGAGGAGTTTGGGACAATATCAGGCCTTCGGCTGAACATGGACAAGAGTAGGGTTTACTTCAACAAATTGTGTCAGGCAAAGGAAGAGCGGGCATCGGTGCTTGGTATTGCTAGAGGAGATCTGCCGGTTAAGTATCTGGGTATCCCTCTATCGATCAACTATGCTAGAGAGGTGAAATGTAGCAACATTATGGAGTTCACTCAAAAACGGTTGGAGGAATGGCAGAAACAGCCATTGTCATTTGGTGGTAGAATCGAATTAGTGCGGTCAGTTATCATGGCAATCACTAGCTTTTGGCTCCAATCGATCTTGTTACCCCTGGCAACTATCAAACGAATGGAGAAGCTATATGCGATATTTATTTGGAGGGGTGGAATACATGCTATTGCGTGGGCCATTCTATGTCGGCCACGTGATGAAGGGGGGTTGGTCTACGGCCACTGAGGATGATGCGGAAGGTGGCAGAGGTAAAGCTGGTATGACGGTTTCTACAAAGGGACTCCCTCTGGACGCTCTGGATGAGAGGACGATATTTGAAAGACACCAACTTCTGGGCTTATTCTTCTAATAATAATGAGTGTGTTACCTTTAAACAGATGCTAAAACACAGGAGAGTGGATCAACAGTTTATTACCTGAGTATTGAAAGAGGGGAAGGAGACCGATATGTGGCTTGATTCCTGGATTCAACTTGAAGGACTACTGCAGAGGGTAGGAGTTCATTCTGTACGAGAGGCATACCGCAAGGAACATGTGTCTGCACTCATTCGGAATGAAGATTGGTGGGTGGAAGAACATGGGTATGAGCAGCATTTCCAGGATATTATTCGGCAAGTGAAGATCGATTCCATCTTGCAAAGGGATGTGTGGATGTGGGATGATGTCACCAACGGTGGTTTCGAGTGCAAAACTGTATACAACCGAGTTCGACAAGTGCATGAGAAGTGGGAATTTGTTGATATTGTTTGAGTGAAAGGTGTGCAAAGAAGATGCAATTGTGTCTCTATCGCCTATTGATGGGTAGACTCCTTACGCTGGACAGACTTTCACGACTTGGAATCCAAATTGGGGATCAAATCTGTGCTATGTGTGACAGGTAAATGAGTCTATGCAACACTTGTTCTTCAGCTGCTCGACCACTTGACCTCGACCACTTGACCTATATGGCGGTCGCAGGAATCACTCTTGCAATTGCAAACTAGTGATATCACGGACATTGACACATTGATTCATGACATCAGGGCAGTGAAGAATAGAGGAGGCACGTGGTATAAAGAAGCTCGCATTAGACTGGCGGCTGCAGTATGACATGTCTGAGGGGAGAGGAACAATCGTATTTTCGAAGGGGTGAAGACCATTTGGATTGGGATTATTCATAATATAGAATATGATGTATGCTGTTTGGGGGTGCCGAGGGGTGACCCAGCTTAGTACCTGAGATGTAAAGTGATTCATTCTAATAAAATTATCGTTTCCAAAATATATATATATATATATATATATATATATATATATATATATATATTGCCTATCCAATAAGCACACCTCCTAAATGAGATCAATGAGCACAATTATTTTCAACCATTATATTTTAGTTAAGTTAAATCTAATGGTTGAAAGTATCAATTTGTAAAATTTGTATTTAAGGTAGGCTCATAAATCATTGATAATAGAAGATGCAAAACCTCAATAAATTATTTAATCCTATCCTATCTCAACGCAACCCGACTCGTGCTGCTCCTCTCTCTCCTCTTCGTTCTTCTTTCTCTCCCCTCCGAGATCGTGGAGGTGGGTTCTGTTGAGATCACAAGAGGAAACAAGTGAAGATGCCACTGAGATCTCAACTTCAAAATCTAGCCATGTTCGCTTTCCTCTATTGGTTATCTTATGATATTCACATTTCATGAAAGCTTATGTATGCTTTTCTCTCTTGTTCTTTTTCATGTGTAAAAAATTAAAGATTCAATCAAGCAAAATTATGTAGGTACCTGTTTGCTGTTGCCTACGGTTTCTGTACTACCTTTGAGTATAGAAAAGAAAAAGAAAAGAAAAAGAAGAGAGAACCCATATTGTATTAGATTCTGTTGTTTGAGAAAGCTTTTGTCAAAAACATGTGGTATCTGGTTTCTTGGATTCATGTGGTCTGATACTGTGGATGCTCTTCTTGTTTAGAGTATATGTGTTCTGTTTGGATACTTCTTTATGGGTATCCTTTTTGATTTGTTTAATTCGCTGTGATTTTATGTTTACTTCAGACAAACAAATTGTCATGGTATCACCTAAAACTTTATATAACCCAGTATCCTCAACATTTGCTGGTATATATTATACAATGGAAGTCGTACAGTTTCCCGCGGTTCAAGTCGCCCGCGAGCCATGCCTCACCGTGAGCCACAAGGAAGAACCAACCAGAACACGCTTATCGGGCCTGTTTTATTTGCTCCGTCGAGCCGCTTCATCTCGATGAGAGCCGCGATTACCATGGCAAGAATGGAGAGGGTTTGGCCGATGGCGATGCGCTTTAAGATAGTGAGGCCATCTGCTAGTGAGACGAGATGGGGACGATCACACGATCATAGACGGGGACGTACGGTTAGGAGGATCGAACCGACAAAGAAGATCGTTAGGGAGCCCGAGGGGCCGATGCAGCGGTCCATGGTGGCTGCCAGGAAGACGGAGAAGGTCATATGTGCGTATATGGTGCAGAACTTGATCGTTGATGCCCATATGGAGATCGTTCGGATCACGATCTTCACCTCCTCGACGTCGGTCACGGTCGACAACTGCCACTTGCATGTGGTGGAGTCGACGAAGATTGCATCGTGATCTAGGAACCGGAACTGCTTCGTATGTTGCAGCCTCTGCTTCTCAGTGGCATCTTCATTTGTTTCATCTGAACTACATGTAAATTTTCTGGATACGACAAAGAAAAACACATGTGGATCCCATCTCCACGATCTCGGAGAGGAGAGAGAAGAACTGAGAGGAGAGAGAGGAGCAACATGAGCCAGGTTGGATTGAAATACGATAGGATTAAATAGTTTATTGAGTTTTTGCATCTTCTATTATCGATTATGATCTTTCCTTAAATACAAATTTTACAAATTGATACTTTCAACCATTAGAGTTAACTAAAATCTAATGGTTGAAAATAATTGTGCTCATTGTGCTCATTTAGGATTAGGAGGTGTGCTCATTGATAGGCAATATATATATATATATATATATATATATATATATAGAATAAGGGAGGTGAGATGGCACCTCACTCTAAAAACAAGGGTGGCGGTGACGTGGCACAATTCCAACCACACATTTCATAATTGGCAATTTGCACTTAACCCCCTCCCCTCGTTTGTGTGGTTGAGATTGTGCCACGTCACCGCCACCTTTGTTTTTAGAGTGAGGTGCCATCTCACCTCCCTTATTCTATATATATATATATATATATATATATATATATATAACGCAACCCTCTTCCTTTATTCGGGTTTGGGACCAGAGTGAAATATAGAACATTAAGTACAACTCGGAGAGTTATGCCTTGGGGAACACGGACACAGGGTGCATGGCTGTTGTTGGATTGTCCCGCAACGAGCGCAACCCTCATGTTTAGTTGCCACCATTTAGTTTGGAACCCTGAACAAACTGCCGGTGATAAGCTGGAGGAAGGTGAGGATGACATCATCATGCCACTTATGTCCTGGGCAACACACGTGCTACAATGGCCGGGACAAATGAGCGCCGGTATGATATTTTCCTATATATAGTAGATATAGTAAAAAAAAAAAAAAAAAACCTTGCGAAGAGATGCCTGTATGATGCCTCAAAACCAAAACAAACAAGTTTGATGGCATGACAACAGCTACAATTACCTTTAAGGTCTTTACCAACAATTTATTTAAAAAAAATCCAAAGGTAAAACCAAAACATTCTTTTTAAAGAAATTAAGTGAAGTTATTACATCTCCTGAAGTCAACATCGGCTAAAACTAAAAATAGACATAGTATAGACTTAAACAACTGATAAGAACATCGTCGCTCCGTAACTAGCGGTAGCTACTAAGTACTAACTATTCTTCGATCTGTCCTATCGATTTACACAGTAAGTCAATGCTGTCTTGAGCCTCAACATGTGAAATAAATGGTGAACATCTCACGGCTCATAAGTAGGGTAATCTTGTTTAGTATTTTACATGTGGTTTTCATTATTGCTTATACAATAGCTCTTCATATTTCAAACAAATTTATGATCATGTCTTAGCTGAGTTGCTGCTACGTGAAATGCTATGCATCCTGTTGTTTCTAGAACTATGAGCCAGATACAGGTATATAATGCTAAACAAAGAATCTGTATACACATCATAATTCTAAAAACACGGGCTGCTGCGTCTTTCCTGTATCAGCAACTCATCCAGGTTGTTCTAACCTGCTAGCTGCTTCTTCTGTGATGATCTTGTTGTTTCTAAAGATTATCTTGTGGGACAGGATAAATTTATCTCACCGATGGATGTTTCATTCATACAAATCCCTCAATTAGTCATAAAGCTAAACATAGAATCTGTATATGAATCATAGTTCTGGAAACAACAGGCTACTGTCTTTCCTGTACCAGCAGCTCAGCCAGGTTGCCCTAACCAGCTTGCTGGTTCCTCAGTGCCGATCTTGTTGTCTTTAAAGGTTTATCCTGTTGGTTGGGATACATTTATCTCACTGATGGATGTTTCACTTATACAAATCCTTGACAAGTCCAAACCATAGTTGCCTAATTCGCCAAACCCCTCCCTACGTCCCACGAATTGGGACGAACGACCCCGAACGGAGTGCGTTCGCGATCCGTTCGTCAGATTTAGCGACCGGATTTTGATGGCTTTGGTTATGAACTTATGATATTTAGTGTATACTTCAATATAATTGTATAAGGTACAAAAGACGACCCAGATAAAAACGAACAACGAGCCCAAATAACGTACCGAATAAGCTTATCCCACCGCACCGCGTACCGGCTGAGGTACCGTACCGCGTACCCGTACCACGTACCAAAACGACCCACGATCCTGGTAACATTGGTCCAAACAATGGAGTTACAACTACCTCTAAAGGTTAAACCACATTTATTCTGGTTTGTCTGGTTATTTTACAGTATGTACTAGTTAAAGTACATTTCATGACTTGAATTAGTTTTAGTGACCATATACTACATATGGGTAAGCTTAAATATCTCATTTGTTTGGAAAACTGACACAATCTAGAACTTTCTTTCCTTTTTGATGTGCTGAAATAAGGTGCAAAATTTTCTTGTTCTTGTGTTTTATCAAGGTTCGTGTTGAAATTAGTTGATTATTTTATTGATTGTCTCATTGGCATTATATAGCCTTACAGTCATTAATACAATGATCTCAATCATTATGACAATAATCTCATAATGGAATATCCTGTGACATATTGTGGCATCCCAAATATGTCCTCATGATATTCCAATGTACTTATACTATACTTAAATATGACACCCAACATACCATATCAACACTCCCCCTCAAGATGGGTGAAAGATATTCACTAAGCCCATCTTGTCACGTTCTCTAATCATGCTCACTGAGACGAGTCCCTTGGTTAGTCCATCTGCTACTTGATCCCTGGTTGGAACATGGCCAAGCTCCAGTAATCCACTATCCAACTTCTCTTTGATGAATAATCTATCAATCTCGATGTGTTTGGTCCTATCATGCTGTACTGGATTGTTGGCGATACTAATAGCTGACTGATTGTTACACCACAGCTTCATCTTGGCTCCTTGATCCAGCTTCAGCTCCACCAGCATAATCTTCAACCATAGCAGCTCTGCAACTCCCAAGGCCATAGCTCTGTACTCTGCTTCAGCTGTCGATCTGGCCACCACAGACTGCTTCTTACTCCTCCAGGAGACCAAGTTACCTCCTACAAATATGCAATATCCCGAGGTAGACCTCCTGTCATCAGCACAACTAGCCCAGTCAGAATCACAGTAGCCCTCGATGCTCACGTGATTGTTCTTCCTGAATATTAGTCCCTTCCCGGGAGCACCTTTCAAGTACCTCAGAATCTAGTACACTGCATCCATATGACCCTTCCGTGGGTCATGCATGTAGCGGCTCACCACACTTACTGCAAAGCAGATATCAGGACGTGTATGGCTCAAATAGATCAACTTGCCAACCAGTCTCTGGTATCTGTCCCGATCAACTGGTTCTCCAGCCTCAGCATCAATCTTGAACCTCTGATCTATTGGTGTCGCTGCAGGTTTGTACCCCAACATCCCAGTTTCTGTGAGAAGGTCCAGTGCATACTTCCTTTGAGAGAGAACAATCCCCTCTGCTTCTCGAGCAATCTCAATCCCAAGGAAGTACCGAAGAAGGCCGAGATCCTTCACCTCGAATTCCTTGCCAAGCTTTCCTTTGAGTTGGGCGATCTCCTGCTCATCATCTCCTGTGATAATCATATCGTACACATACACCGCAAGCATGGTGATGTGGCCTCCACTCTGACGGAAAAATACAGTATGATCAACATTGATCTGCTGATATCCCATCCTTATCATCGCCCTTCTGAATCTGTCAAACCACGCTCGGGGAGACTGCTTCAGTCCATAGAGGGACTTCTTCAACCTGCAGACCTTGCCTACTGTCTGATTGGTGCCAAATCCTGGTGGTATTTCCATGTACACCTCCTCCACTAGATCTCCGTGAAGAAACGCATTCTTCACATCCAGTTAGTGTAGCTTCCATCCACCATTCGCTGCCAGAGAAATCAGAGTCCTGACAGTGCTCATCTTTGCAACTGGTGCAAAGGTCTCGTCATAGTCGATGCCGTACGTCTGACTGTATCCTTTGGCTACTAGTCGAGCTTTGTAGCGCTCAACATGTCCATCTGGGTTCTGCTTCACGGTAAAGACCCACTTGCATCCAACTGCTCTCTTCTCCTCTGGCAGTCTCACAAGCTCCCAAGTGTAGTTCTTCTCCAGAGCTCCCAACTCCTCGTGCATTGCCGCTTTCCACTTTGGATCGTTCTTGGCAACCTGCCAATTGTTAGGTACAGTAATACTATCCAAAGATGCTATAAATGCTCCATGAGAAGAAGGGATATGGTCATAAGAAACAAACTGAGCAATATCCCAGCCATATCTGTTTGGAGGATTTTCTGCATTGCTGCGAGTGGTCCTCCGTACAGATAGTGGTATGGGAGGAGTAGAAGTAGGAGGAATGATATCTTGTGAAGGAGGGGGTATCACCTGAAGGGGGGTTGGTGTCGGTGCCTCAGGAGTTGGGACGAACGCAGGCAAGGGACTTGGCACTGGCACTGTCGGTACTGGTCCTGCAGTTTTCTTCTCTCTCCTGCTGTAGGTAAGTAACTCTTCCTGAGCCGTAGGCCTAACACCTTCACCTTCTTGTCCCTTCTCCGTGCCTCCATGCCAAACTTCTAAATCGGTTACCACCAAGTTCTCCATCTCCCCCTCTCGCCTAATACTGGCAGTATTAGGCGTGTTGTGTGAAGTTCCGTCCTGGTGATAGTATGGCTCACGCTCCCGAAAGTGGACATCCATACTGACAAACTTCTTCTTCTCTACTGGACTCCAGCACACATACCCCTTCTGGGTCACCGAGTAGCCTACGAAGATGCATTTGACCGCTCTAGGGTCAAGTTTTCCAACTGATGGCCTGTTGTCCTTCACAAAACACACACACCCAAACACCTTCAGTGGGAGTATCCCACTATTATTGTCTTGCAATACCTCACATGGGGACTTCCATCCGAGGGCCTTCGAGGGCATCCTGTTGATGAGTTGAGCTGCTGTCAACACTGCATGTCCCCACAGACTCTGTGGGACATTCATGTCGATCATCATACTTCTTGCGACCTCCAGAAGGTGTCTGTTTTTCCTTTCTGCAACTCCATTTTGTGCTGGTGTGTATGCACAGGTGGTCTGATACTGTATTCCGTGTGCTGACAAGTATTCTGCAAGCGTCCTGTTGGTATACTCTGTTCCATTGTCAGACCTCAGTACCTTCACAACTGCTTTGTACTGAGTCTGGACATGCTTATGGAAATCCCGAAAACAAGCAGGTACATCATTCTTATTTTTCATCAAATATAACCAGGTAACACGAGAGGCACACTTAATGAAAGAAACAAAGTACTTATAACCATTCATAGTGTTAGTAGCACATGGACCCCAGACATCAGAATGTACTACCTCAAAAGCAAAAGTGCTCCTATGACCCGTGCCAACATATGAGCTCCTAGTAAGTTTTTCTTACTCGCACGCATCACATACTAATTTTTCTTTATTTGTTTTTGCATAAATCTCTGGATACAACTTACTTAGAGTATCAAAGGAATAATGTCCTATCCTCCGATGATGGAGTATCAAGGTATCCTCAGTCCTCTGCTGCAGTCCTTCCATGCCAGCCTTCTCTACCATAGATACCAATGCTGAGTCCAGTCCTTCTCGATCTAGGTACCACAGTCCCTCATGCCAAGTGCCAGTCCCAAGTCTTCGTCCTGTCCCTTTCTCCTGGAAGGTCACCTTAGGAATATCAAAAGAAACAATACATTTAAGTTGGAGGATTATAGAACTAATGGACAAGAGACTGACTGGAAAGGATGGAGCATGTAAAACATTGGATAATCTTACTGAACCTGTACAATTAACAATACCCTTACCGACCACTGGCTGGAAAGTGCCATCAGCTGTTTGAATGCTGCCTGCTGATGCTAGGCGAGTGTAGGAAGAAAACTCACTAGCATTCCCCGTCACATGCCGAGATGCTCCCGAGTCGATAATCCAGTCTGATGATTTAAGGGAAGAGATAGACGCAAGGGCAAGTGATTCGTCAGTACCTTCTGATGGATGGACATACATGGCAGCGTTGTCCCTAACAAAGAATGAGGTGGACGCCTCCTCTGTTCTACTCCTCATGTCTCCCAGTGCCTGGTCCTCCACAGTAAAGGTGCCATCAGCTTCTCCGTTCCCTTCTGATATCAGGAGGTTCGCCCGATAACCTCCTCGGCCGCCTCGTCTACCCCCTCGACCACGACCACGTCCTCCATTATATCCTCGTCCGCCGAACGGTCCTCGTCCACCACCTGAATCTCCCTCCCTAGGTGGTTTGGTATAAGCATACCGATGATGACCCATCTCCCCACAGTTGTAGCACTGCCGGTTATGCTGCCAGGGTTCTTCCTTAGATCCTGTGTTACCTGAGCTGGTGATCGCTAGTGCTGACTTTGCTTCGGGGGGACCACCTGTCCCGACTTGCAGTCTGATGCGTGTCTCCTCCTGGATCATGGCTGAGATAGCCTCCTCAAGGCTAGAGATCTTTGGTTGGGCTAGAAGTAGGGCCGTCCTCTGTGCGAAAGCTGCAGTCAACCCTTTGAGGAACTTCATCGTCCTCTCCTGCAGACACACCTGTCTCTCCTTACACTTAGGGTCCTCGCAGCTCGTCCGATCTGAGGAGTGATCATTATCCAACCACAGACGCTCCAACTCCGTGGCATACTCCTGCACCGTCTTCTCTCCCTGTACGGTGTCATCAATCTCCCCCTTTATCTGGAAGACCCGTAAGTTGTTTCCCACACCATCATAGGTCCTCAACTTCTCCCACACATCTTTCACCATCTCAATACCGTCTACTGTGGCGGCAATAGACTGGACTAAGGAGTTGAGAAGCCAGATGTAGATTACTATATGAGTGGACTTCCACTCATCGCGTCCTGTCAAGCCCTCGTTCGGCTCTGTTGTCTCGCCCTTCAGGAACCCCTCCATGTTTTTTCCTGCGAGGGTTCTTCTCACCCGCCGTGACCAACTCAGATAGGTGGCTGGTCCATCTAATTTCAGATCGATGGAGGGAAGCTTCAACTCCGGCGACGTTCGTGTCGTGTTCTCACCAGCCGACATCGTCAACAACTTCATCAACGTCGCCACCTCTGCAGAATCTAGCTTCTTGATGATCTCCTCCATCGATGAGTCGTCTATCCAATCACGTCACGTCCGCTCCACGACTCACGCTCGTCCTCGTCGTCCGCTCCTAGATCCGAACATGTCCCCCCTTTTTTCAGATCTAGGCATCCCTATTAGGCGCTGTCTCGTGCTGGTGCGGAGGAGGCGGCAGCACGCATGTCACAGCCGCAGTCGCAGCAGCAGTCACAGCAGCCGCAGCAGCCGCAGCAGCCGCAGCAGTAGTAGCTGCAGCAGTAGCGGGACGGGGCAGCAACAGCGAAGGGCGGCCTGCGAAGGGCGGAGAAGGGAAGAAGGGGGGGGCGTGGAAGAGTTCGGTGGAGGAGATCTAGGAAATCCTCCTGTGGGTTTGTGGAAGCTTGGTGACGGCTAGGATTTGTGGACACTTAGCTACGATACCATGTTGAAATTAGTTGATTATTTTATTGATTGTCTCATTGGCATTATATAGCCTTACAGTCATTAATACAATGATCTCAATCATTATGACAATAATCTCATAATGGAATATCCTGTGACATATTCTGGCATCCCAAATATGTCCTCAGGATATTCCCATGTGCTTATACTATACTTAAATATGACACCCAACATACCATATCAACAGTTCGTAGTATCAGTTACAGATTGGTTTTGAACCCTTCATATGAGTATTGGTTTTAGTGGGTTTGAACCGGTTGGTTTCAGTAGTTACGACGATTCGGTATCAGTTTTGGCTAATACTACGAACCTTGGCTTTATAGTCTTACATAGGATTTCTTAGTTCTGAAAAGTCAACAAGTTTGTTGAATTTTATTGTTCGAGGGAAACAGTTCCTGTGATCTATTTTAGGTGTAAATCTTTGTCGTTTCACTATGAAATGAATCCTTCCAGATCACACATTGGGTCATTCCTCAGTAGTGTTGTACTTGTGTTAATCCCACCTTGGTAAAATGATGAATGAGCAAGGGTGGGTTATTGAGCAACAACGTATGGTATTTGAGAATGTTAGAGAGGAGACAACCTTTGACAGAGCAAACTGGAAGAAAAGAATTCAAATAACCCACCCCCAAATTTATGATATTGGTTTTGTTTCTGTGATTTTTAGTCTGATGATTTAGCAATCAGAATTGAGTTCAAAGTCTGGAATAGATAACGATAGTATGCTTATTTATCTATTTATTAAGCAAACAAATTGTGCCTTTTCAGTGACTGGTTCGCTTAGGTGTTTTCTCGACGTTCATTTCTTTGTCTTTTGTGTTATGATCGGGTTGATGTTTTTCATGCATACAAATAGATGGCTGCACTATTTTCTCCAAATGCAACTTTCTTTCATATGTGTTAGAAGAATATGAATATATAACCCTACCCTCACTACAACTCTAGAGTTTTTGGTGTTGTGGTAGAAACTTTAAGATAATATCAGAGTAACCGAGGTCTTAGTTCCTCGGCATGCGTTTTAAGCAGATTTTATAAAAAAATATACCGCTGTATGAATCCAGAGCAACCAAGGTCTTAGTTCCTCTGGCATGCATTTCAAGAAGATTTTATAAATTTTATACTGCTGTATGAATCCAGGTCTCTGCCCAAAATTGGCATTCGACCCGCGGGGACATGTTAGAATATATAAATACATAATCCTCAACCCTCACTACACTCTTCACTACACTCTAGAGTTTTTGGGGTAGTGGTAGGCACTTTAAAAAGATGTTTTCATATAGATGAGATCTGTTTACTCTTTTATCTGATTAATTGATCTTGGGTAACAAATTTCCTCAGTGACCTGATTTGCAGGTTTTAGCTAGAGGTGTAGAATGTGATATTGCTTTGCTCTCAGTGGAGAGTGAGGAATTCTGGAGAGGAGCTGAACCACTTCGCTTTGGAAGACTTCCATGCCTTCAGGTACTTGAAACTTCTATTTTTTTGGAGCAAGTGTTTTCATGCATATTATTTTAAATACCAAGAGGGATCAAATCTATTTGAAACATTTCGAAGTCATCAATATATTTGGGAATGTATCTTCAAGCATGGCTGTCAGATGATTTAAGATTCTATTTGAGGCATACAGGAAATGTAATGCAACTCCTAAGAAAATTATTCTTCCGGAATTCTGTGGTCTAATTGGCAAGTCTACATACTATAGAAACTTTTGTTTTTTGAAATGCGTTGAAATACAGAAATCATCAGTTTTTTCATGGACAATCAGTAGGCTTGTAGGCGCCAAGGTGTCTAAAAATTAATATCATGTGAACTTGCAAGAAATGGAGCCAAGTCCTCTTTATAGGAGAGAGAGAGAGAGAGAGAGAGAGAGAGAGAGAGAGAGAGCTAAATGGAGTTTCCAGTATCTGAAAACTAATAGAGAGATAATAAGACAGTTCATGACCGTTATGTGATTCTTATCCCTCATGCTCTTCATTGTCGCTAATATGAGCTTTCTTGGTTTATCAACTAACTAATAACCAACCATCATTAGTGATATTAGGAGGTGTTCCTGCCTCTTTAGCAATCTTTTTCATTTATGCTCGTTAAGTACCAATAACAATCTTTCTTGGTCTTTATAACAAATAGCCAACCATCAGTAGAGAGATGATGAGGTGGTTCATGCCTCTTGAGCAATCTTTATCATTTATGCTCGTTGGTTACAAATACAGATGCATTTGTATTTTCGTGTACGTGCATAATCACAGATGAAAACTATAAAGAGGGAGTTCCACAACATATACTAGTTAAATGCAGACCAAATCAAGTCAAAATACACCCATTTTTATGCAAGTCTCCGTAAGTTCATAATGCCAAGTCTGTCATCTACAGATGGCTCACAGGTGTCTGGAATTTCTTCGAAACAAGCAATGATAGATGCGGCATGTTAGTTAATCAGTGTTTCCAAAAGCTCGAGCCAACAGGAACGGGCCAACATCACATATTATAGCTCTTAACACCCCCTTCACGTGCATGTCGGTACTACATGTGGATCAGCCTAGAGCATGCACTTGGGCCAAAGCCAAGTGGAAGGAGAATCACACATGGAAAATTAGGCAATATAAACCAATTTAATTGGTGGATAGGCGATTCGAACCCATGATATTTTGGTCTGGTAGATCAGATACCATGTTAGTTAACCGGTGTTCCCGAAAGCTCGAGCTGAAAGGAATGGACCAACATCACATATTATACTTCTTAAAACATCCAACCAACTCCTTCCTTCATGCGCCTCCCACATAATTGTGACAAGACTTTGGTAGAATACGAGCTAATGCCCGCTTTTATTAGTTCTCTTGATTTTTGTGGTCATCTAATTAAGACCCAGATTATCCTTGTGAAATACTACACCAATAAGCTAATTTGTCTCGAATAGTTTCCATGATTACAGTTTATTGTTAAATTGTTGCGTTTATATACTGTGGTATCTGCTGAGCAGTTTATGAGGCTTGTGAATATATGGCCTGTGGAGCCACTATTGATCACCTCCTTGTTGTACTTCTTTTAACCACCAAATACGCCCCATTGAATTCTTTAGATAACATTTTCCTATATTTGCATACCTACGTGGCTTTTCCATTTCAAGTCTGTGTTAGAAATGTTTGAATTTAGAGTGCACTTTGAGTTTGTAGGGATATCCAGTAAAAAAAGCTGCATCGTTGAATGTCTTAATATTTAGGGTTCTTGTTATCATTTTAATTCAGCCGACCCCACATTTTGGGGAAAGGCTTTGTCGTTGTTGTATCATTTTAATTAATTACTTGTAGGCTTATATGCCTTTCATGATTCAAGCATATTTAAAGACATAATTCTCTGATTGGCCTTTTCTTTCCCTATATGAACTTAGTAAGATCATTTTGACATCATTTTTGGCTTTCCATTGTCTACTCGTACTATATTTTTGTACCATGTGATGGTGAGGAACATGTGTTTCTTTATTCCCTCTCCTGTTGATGCTTCTATTTGTATTGGCAGGATTCGGTTACTGTTGTGGGCTACCCACTGGGCGGAGATACTATCTCAGTAACGAAGGGTGTGGTATCTCGAATTGAGGTTTGATTTCAACCATTATTATTGAGGTTCCAGCCGTAGAACTGCTAATGAATTGCTTTATATTAATTTCACTTTGAATATTTTCAGTGATTCTAATTATGAACCAAGTCATTTTAACGAGTTATCTTTGTCATTGTCTTCATTATTAGTGTTGAGAACCAAGGACTAAACTATAATAGTCCATCTTAGAAGGATGTTAAGTATAAAAGGACCAAGGGGTATTAATACCCTCTTTATCAGAAATAAACTTAATTTTACTTTGGTCCAATATCTTTTTGGTATCAGACCCACCCTAACCCTAACCCTAACCCTACTTCACCACAGCCGCCGCTACCACTTTCCGTCGCCATCCACCCTCACCGCCGCCACCACCCTCCTTTCCTGCCGCCACCGCTGCCACCTCCTCCCCACCGACCGACGTTTCCGATCATCTTCCCCCTCCGCCCCTGCCAACGCAGCCACAGTCCTCCAGTTCGTCGTCAGACTATGCGGCCTCGGGTCACAGCTATGCACGGGATATGAGCAGCGGCTCTCGGGGACGCTGCTGCCGCTGAAGAAGGAACGTTAGATGTGGAGAGATCTGCGATCGAAGCTGGAGGGCACCACCGGAACTCGCGTGCCCTAGATCTGCCAACGCCGTGCTGATGGAAGAAGAGCAGACGATGGAGACGATCTACGGCAAACTAATGGCCAAGGAGATGAAGGCCTTGGTGGACGATCTCTTGTCCAGGAGGCTGACCGAGACTAGCCCCCGTGCTGTATAGGCAGATGTAGATTATTCACCATACAAAATAGAATAGTTGGAAAAACTGGAGGTGGAGTTGGAGGGTACTACCAACTACTTGAAGTGGTCGCGTCGGGCTATGCAAATCCTGAAGGCAAGGGGCTTGGTGGACTATGTGAATGGCCAAACTAAGGCACCTGAAGATCACTCCTCACGGGAGTTTGCTGTATGGGAAATCATCAACAATGTGGTAGCTGAATGGTTGACAACCTCATTGACCGACCAAGTGTCGGGTAACGTAGAAGCGATGGAGGGTGCTAGTGACATTTGGATGATGCTGAGAGACATGTACTCGGGGTCGGACAACCCCATGAGGGTCTTCCAACTGCAGGATAAACTTGACAAGGTGGTCCAAGAAGATCACACTATCTCTGAGTATGCGGCTCTGCTAAAGAAGTATTGGTCAGATCTCGACCATTATGATCCTATTGGCGTAGAGGATGAGCAAGTGGAACCGACATTTATGAAACATTATCAAAAGTTCATTGATTATGTCTCACGACAGAGGATGATGAAGTTCCTAAAGCGGCTCAACCCAACATTCGAGCAGAGGAGGAATGTCTTACTTACACAGCCCAGACTGCCATCACTGGAGTGGGCCATAGCTGCTATGGCACAAGAAAAGGTACGAGTGAAGCTGATGCCAAACACCGCTAGTTCTCCGGGGGTAAAATCAGCTTTAACAGTTCTTAACCCGAATCCTTCCGGGGGGAGGGTGTTACAACTGTGAAGACCCTTGACACTTCATCAGATTCTGTACGAAATCTCTAAGAGGCCAGTCCAGCGGTCGCGGACGCAGCCGTGGAGGGCATAGGGATGGCAGAGGAGGCTATGCCGGTGGCAGGGGTGATTATTCTGGGAGGCACAAGGAAAATTTTGCAGAAGGAAGAAATGAGAGTCATTCATCCGATGTGACCCCTAGTGAGAGAGAAATGCTAGAGATGTGGAGAAGCATGAAGTTTAGAACCAGCGACAGTCGAGCCAACATCGCTGGGGCATCGACACCAACCACCTCGGGGGGTAACATCACCTACCATGCCATACAAGCACATGTATACCTGCTCATGCTCTTGTATTTACCTACATACCAGGAAGTCTAAATTAAATAGTTAACTCTGGGGCATCCTGCCATGTCACGGGAGCCCATAATGAGTTCCATGATTACACTCACCTGGCGACACCTGAAAGCATTCAGACTGTTGATGGTACTGCTAGATCCATCGTGGGTACAAGCACGGTTAAATGCACCCCTTCTATGACTCTTACTGATGTCTTGTATGCTCCATCTTTTTCTGTTAATCTATTATTCATTAGTGTCATTGTTCTTCAACTTAATTGCGTTGTTTCCTTTGACATTCCTAATTTGATTTTTCTGGAGAAGGGAACGGGAAGACGGTTGGGGACTGTCACTTGGCATAAAGAGCTATGGTACTTGGACATGGGTGGACTGGATGCAACACTAGCATCACTGGTGGATGAAGCACAGCCGGAGGAGCCGCGAAGGGCTATGGAAGTAGAACTACTACTCCAACATCAACGCATGTGACACTCTTCATTTAGTCTACTGAGTCGGATGTATGACACTCTTCATTTAGTCTACTGAGTTGGATGTATCCCTTTATGTATCGGAAGGCTGATAAAAAGAAGTTAGTTTGTGATGCTTGTGAACTAGGAAAACATACCAGAAGCTTTTATGTGAGTGCTGGAAATAGAAGTTTGTCCTCTTTTGATATGATACACTCTGATGTATGGGGACCTTGTCCTATAACTACTGTTAATGGCTTTAATTAGTTTGTCACCTTTATTGATTGCTACACTCGTGTCACCTGGGTGTATCTAATGAAGAGTAAGAGTGATATGTTTGCATGCTTTCAAGATTTTTATCGCAGGGTCACAATGCAGTACAGTGCTAATGTGAAGATTTTGAGGTCTGATAATGAGACAGAATACACCAACAAGACTCTTGAAGAGTACTTGTTAGTCCATGTGATACATCATCAGACTTCGTGCGCTTACACACCAACACATAATGGCGTGGCGGAACGGAAGAACAGACACCTGTTGGAAGTGACTCGGTCGATGATGTTTGCTATAAATGTTCCTAAACACTTGTGGGGGCATGCCGTATTGACGGTTGCATATCTCATCAACATGATGTCCTCTCAGGTGTTAGGATGGAAGACACCATTTGAGATGCTTACAGGCGAGAACAAGTACATTGTTCCCCCAAAGGTGTTTGAATGCGTATGCTTTGTGAAGGATAATAGGCCTGTTGTGGGAAAGTTGGACCCTCGGGCAGTGAAGTGCGTCTTTGTCGGCTACTCAGGGACTCAGAAGGGATATTCCTGCTGGGATCCTGTGGAGCGAAGGCTCTTTGTGAGCGTGGACGTTTCATTCGGAGAGATGGAACCATACATGGTTCCGGTGAAGGCTCCGCATTTGATGTCACACCTAACACAAAAGGTGTTAGGAGTGAGGTGGAGATGAGCCCGAGCGTGAATGTCGGGTCAGTTCTATGCCCGATGAGAGATTCAGGAAGGCTGTCAAAGACATTTATACAGTCAGACCAATGCAGATCACACGATCTTCTTCCGACATGTGAGAGGCCACGTCACCATACTTGCAGTATATGTAGATGATATAGTGATCACAGGTGATGAGGAGGAGATCACCCAGCTGAAGTCAAAACTTGCCAAGGAATTTGAAGTGAAGGACTCAAAAATGATGAGGTATTTTTTCGGGATCGAGATGGCTCGAGGAAGAGATGGGATCGTCCTCTCTCAGAGGAAGTATGTACTAGACTTGCTCACAGAGACGGGTATGCTGGGGTGTCGATCAACAGTCATTCCAATCGATCAAAGATATATGTTGGGTGCAGAGGGAGGATAGCCTGTTGATCGTGAGAGATATCAGAGACTAGTAGGCCGATTGAATTATCTAGGCAACACTCGTCCTGATATCTCATTTGCTGTGAGTGTAGTGAGTCGCTACGTGCATGATCCAAGGAAGGGCCACATAGATGCAATTTTCCACATTTTGAGATATCTGAAGGGTCCCCTGGAAGAGGGCTATGGTTCAAGAACAATGGACACCTGAGTGTTGAGAGATACTGCGACGCAGATTGGGCAAGCTGCATGGACGACAGAAGGTCTACCTCTGGGTACTGTGTCTTTGTAGGAGATAATCTAGTCTCCTGGAGAAGCAAGAAACAGTCTGTGGTAGCACGATCGACCGCTGAAGCAGAGTATAGAGCTATTGCTCTAGGAGTGTCAGAGTTGTTGTGGGTAAAAGCACCGCTGACAGAGTTGAAATTAGACCAAGGAGCACCATTGTGCCTTCAAAGTGACACTCAAGTTGTACTAAGTATAGCTAACAATCCAGTTCAGCATGACAGAACGAAGCATATCGAGATCGATCGATTTTTCATCAAAGAGAAGTTAGAGAACGGGATATTGAAGCTCGATTATGTTTGTTCAGAAAAACAAGTCACAGATTGTCTTACTAAGGGTTTTAGTTCCTTGAGTCTTTCTAAACTATGTAACAAGATGAGGATGATTGATATTTATCGTCCATCTTGAGGGGGAGTGTTGAGAACCAAGAACTAAACTATAATAGTCCATCTTAGAAGGGTGTTAAGTGTAAAAGGACCAATGAGTATTAATACCCTCTTTATCAGAAATAAACATAATTTTACTTTGGTCCAATATCTTTTATTAGTCTATTGTTTGTAGGATATTGCTAGTCGATCTTATAGGTTTAAATTAAAGTGATGAATTGATTATATTATTTTTTATTAACCTCAATCGAACAACTCTATTACTGAAAGTACACACACCACCCTAACCACCATTACCATTGCCACAAATTTTCAACTAATTCCAGAATATTGATATAAAGCATACAACAATTGTACATTCACAAACTCGCACCTGGCCTGGGCTGCATTCTTCTATGAAGGACTAAAGTAGGCTGTCTTATGTTGTATTTTTTTGCCAATTACCCTAACTCGAGCACTTAATGTTATCTAGGTCATATTTGGTCTCGGTTTCATAAATATCTTTTAAGTTATTTTTAGTCATTGGCCTCTCTAACTTCTTAAATTATTCCCATCCCTGACTTCACCCATGTTTATACTACTTATCAGCTTGTTGAACTTCCCATGAGGACAATCTTTTCCCTCAGCTCTGCTTCCCAACATTTATCACATATGGTACCAGCTACCTTAATAGGTGCTTGAAAAATAAATGAAAAGAGAGGGAAGGGTGTGTTAATTACACTACATGAACAATAAAACCACTTTAAAGACATACAATGTTGTGTACCCTTGCCTACTTATATCTCATGTGTTTGGCCATGCTAATTAGGGGGAAGTGGTATGGTGGGCTGAAAATTGACTCATGGGACGAAATGTAAACTGTTGCTGCTGTGCAGGCAAAATGCAATGCTGTGCGAAGGAAATCCCTCGACCCTATCATCGACGTGCTCGGTGCAGCAAGCCCCGGTGCTGCACGATGGACCCTATGCGAAGCTCGCTGCACTCAGCCAGAAGGCTGCTGTTCGACAGAAACTGCTCTGTGCGATGCATTCAAATTGCTATTCAGTCGAGTTGCGAAGCAGTCGAAATGTGATGTTGCCCGAACGAACTTATCATTGCCTAGCCTGGTGCAGCACGACTCACTGCTGCACTGTGGCCCCGTGGCCCCGTGCAAGCCTCGTTGCGCTGAGCCAGAGCTCTGCTGCGCGGCAGAAATTATTCTGTGCGCTGCGGTCGAGATGCGATGCTGTCCAAGGAACTTATTGTCGCCTTGCTGGGTGCAGCATGCACACTGCTGTAGTTGGGATTCAAACAGCCGACCCTAGAAATTTGGGATAAAAGCTTTGTTGTTGTTGTTGTTGTTTGGCCATGCTAATTGTTTGTATATCAATGGCATTTCAAATACTGCAAAAATCAATCTATCACAGCTATCGATCACACAGTTCCTCCCTTTTCCGACGATCGTTCGGAACTTGCTTAACGAGGTGTCGGCGCCTGATCGGTTAAGTTACTTGTCCGATATGTACAACAGCTTGGTCGAGACAGATAAAAAATAAGTAGGGTTTGCCATAGCATTCTTCGTCTTCGAAGCTGTCTTATTCTTGACTTGGCTATTATTTTCCGGATATAAATGAAGTCATTTGAGTAGCGGAATAAGATAATTTGTATTCATGTTATGATATTGCCTAAATTTTTTTTAGTTTAACTTCAAACACATTCATCCTCATCCATTTTACTGAATGACTAATAACCTGTTCTTTGGAGATGCCAGCCTTACCATTGTAGGTGTTGAGTTTGCTGCTTAACATTAACCATGGTACAACTTGTAGTTATAGCATGTATTCAGTAATGTGTCCATCCAATTCACATTTCTAGTTTCCTTACGACCAACAAGAAAATATTTGAACATCCAGCCGTTATTCTATTGAGGACTGCTAGTAGGATGCCTGTATTCTCCCAGTGTAATGATGTTAGAGCTGTTGTGATGAGAAATGATGCAGGACAAGACTGATAGGCACCTATGTATATGGACCACTTGGAAACTCTAGGAAAAATAGGGGTGCATAAGCTTTTAATATAACACTAAATTTATCACAAAATATAACAAAATTGCAAAATATAACAAATTGCAAAATATAACAAAATTGCAAAATAGAAACCCTAAAGAGAGAGAAATGAATAAAACTAAAAGATTACATCAAACAATTGAAATCCTTTCTAACTCAAATTTAAATAAAAACAAATATAACAAACAAACTATATATATTTGGATTTGGATTGACCCAACTGATGGTTTTCCGTCAAGAAACTTACTATTTTATCCTAAAGTAAAAAGGACCAGATGCAACAAAAGGGTATAACGATTTGATTTGGGTGGTATCATTGTTGTTGCCCCCCTTGATCCCTTCACATTTATCTGCAACTATGTCAACTTCTGTACTGTAAGATGCAACTAATCATGTCATAGTTGTAAGTATGCAAGAGCAATCTAGAGAAGTAACTAACTGAATGAGTTCTAAGAATAAAACAATCAGATATCTTTATCAAGATTACTTTTTTTTTGTTTGTTGACTCACTGATAATATCTTGTTGATTAACTAATAACGATGTGCAGCAAACTATTATTTTTGTCCTCACTTCAAATATTTCAGGTAACTTCATATGCTCATGGGACATCTGATCTGCTTGGCGTTCAGATTGATGCAGCGATAAATCCGGGTGCGATGATTTTTGAAGTTTAAACCTATTATTGTGACTTGCCATCACTCATCACAATGCTAATAGCTTAATGTGTACTTTATTTCCAATATTAATTGCATTTCTGTAGATGTTGGAAGCGCTTCTCATACCTGTATTATTGCAGGAAATAGTGGTGGTCCTGCCTTCAACGATCAAGGAGAGTGTATTGGAGTTGCATTTCAGGTATAGTTCCTTCTTCGACATCATATCTACTGGATTCCTGGAAACATGATATGGAGTAACTATAACATTGTTCCTATTATAGTTAGGATAATAAATTAATAATAGCATGCCTTGCTAAGTGTTGACAGACACTTGCAGAGAGGATGCCTCATGTCTATGATGCAAATGCTCTTCAATCCAACTGTCTTCAATAATTTCTCATGACTTATTCATCGTAAACATCAGTTTTTTGCTTCTTCGCCTTCACTTTTTGTTTTGAGTCTTCGTACAGCTATATTCAGATGTTATAACTTTTCATGTTGCGTCCAGATGTGATATCCTAGCTTACGAGTGTTCCCACTTTTTTTTCTTAGGGAATGTTCCATATCTTAGTAAGCCAATCTCCAAAAATCCAAAGCTAATCATAAATTTTATAACAAAACAATAAAACTCCCACTTTGGACCAATTTTGATCCAAAGTGGGATAAAAAAGTGTAGAAAGTGCAATCTTTATTACAAAATTATTCTAGCAATCAGCGTCACCTTTCTGAATTTTGGGAATTGGGAGTTCTTCCCTTGAGTTTTGACTTGCCAGGTGGGCCCTTAAGAATTTTGACATTCTAGTAGTCATTATCAATATTAGATTATGCTCTCATCTCTGGCTTATGTTGGCATCACTTGTTGCGGGAGTATCAAGGCAAAAAGAAAAAAAGAAGAGGTCTTTCCTTGTTTATTTAACTATAGTCCTTTAATTTATTATCAAAATTAAATCTATTGTTTTAATATCTTAGTCCTAGCCATGCTATATGGATCAGGGTGTTGGACAATTAAAAAATATGTCCAAGAAATGAGCATAGCTGAAATGAGAATGGTAAAATGGATGAGCGACATTACATTGAAAGATAGGATAGAGAAATGAATGTATTAGTGGGAAGTTGGAGGTGGCACCAATTGAGATAAGATGAGAGAAACTCATCTCATGGTTTGGACATGTGTAACATAGATAATAGATGCTTCTATTAGGAGTGACAAGATATTAGTCAAAGGAGCTGCTAGAACTAGGGGTAGGCCCAAACGAACTTGGTTCGAGTATTTAACAAAGGATATGGTTTTTCTTAATGTTACAAAGGACATGGTCCTTAACAGAGTTAAATGGAAGAAAAAAGATAAAAATAGAAGGAGACCCAAAAGATTTGGATAGGCTTGGTGGTGGTTGTATTTGAGTCCTAGAAAATATATTGTCAAAATGACAAAATATCATACTTACCATTGTATTTTAAATCTAAAACAATTACAATTTTCTGCTCCAACCCAAAACCTGGGCCAACACTTCTGAAACTGCAAAATTCGAAAGCCCAAAATGAGTAAGAAACTGAAACATAAAGGAGTTGTTAAACTTTGGTCTTTGTTGAACTCATCACAACCCCACTTCTTACTTGTCTTAAAGGGTGAAAATCATGAAGAAACAGGAAACAATATAAAAAACATTTGAGAATAAGATCCAATAATGAATAAGCAAAGGTGGGACATCCTTAATTATTGCAGATATAGCTTAAAGAAATCTCACAAACAGATTTTGTTAACTGATGTTAAGTTGATGACATGCACAGAAGCAAAAGGAGGACCATCTCTAGTATCTTCAAACTGACGTATTTTATACTGATTCAAGTTTCTTCCTGATTTTTACCCTTTAAGACAAGTATTGAACAGATGTAGGTGCTATTACTTACCTGTTTCAGCTTTCATCTATTTGCAAAAACTAAATTTCTTGCTTCAGTCTCTTTACGTGGTGCCTCATCACTTTGATTTTAGACGTTCGTCATGTTAGAAGCATGGGCTTGAAACAAACTTTGGGTATTTGTTGATTTGTTCCAGAACTTCTTTATCGTACCATGACAAAGTGCCTACTATATCATGTTTGTCATTTGCTTATGGTTCATCTCTTGCAGTGCTGCATTCCTTAATATGTTTGGACTTCCCAATCTTGTGGTGCGTATGTAGATTTCCTCTTTGGGCGACTTTTCAATATGTCAATTCAAGAGCCTTCTACCACTAACAATCTACCATGTATAATCATCCTTATTTCCTTTTATCTTTATTACCTGTGTTGTTACCTAAAATTTCTCTTGAATCATAGTGCTACATTGATGTTTACTAAATCATCCTGCATTTGAGGGTGTATATTCGGCCTTTGGTTCTCAGACTAATTCCCTTACATGATCCTTGCCCACTATGATTCATCTCAACTATGGTGCATCATCATTTTTCTGATGACCGTACACTTCATTGTGTCCTAGAGAGTTCCCTCAGATCATCTTTAAATCATTTCTATACCACCTTCCCAGTATTCCCTGTATGGAAAATCTGGTATTTGCTCAAACAACTGTCTGGTCCACCTTGGATCTGAGGGTGCAGATAGTCTGATAGCCTTATCATGTTCTATGATACTTTGGCCACTTCTCCTTATTGAAGATTGACGTGTCCGACATGGCATTCTTACATCTTACGACATACTTGTCCATCCGTGTTGGGCACTTGTTTGAATACTTGCAAATGTCTATCATCTATTTCACAAATGTGCTTTAAGGTGAATCTACAAAGTGTCTTGGCATAAATTGTGCTATACCAATCATTTTGTTATTCTTCTCTTTTAAGGTTCTACTTGCAAACACACCCAAATATATAACCGCACATGTGATGTGTTTGTGTGTGTCCTAAATTCTATATCTATTCACAATCAAGCATGTATATCATGTCTGGATTTTGAAGAATTTTAGGTTAAATATACTTTGTGTGAGGAATGTGTAAATATAGGTTATTAGCGTCTAATGAACCGTCACAAGTCCTGTTGGGTGTCTGAGTGTGCATTTATATTCTCTATTTGTCAGGTTAGTATATAATTTATTGATGCATTTGGTATTATCTCGTGTGAGCGACTCCATGGAACTTCTCTCTCACACACGGTTGATCCTCTAATTAGTCAATTGTTTTATTCCCTCCGTTGCTCCCCAAGGTTTTTGGTAACATAACTCACCATGGTGAATCACTGATTCATTTATCTGGCACATCTTGGCTTGAACTTGGGGTATGTTGTATACGTACTTTCTAGTTTCCATCTCATGATTCACCTCTATTCATGTTTGCACTTGCTTTATTACTTCTTCATATCATACTGCTGTCGATATGTTGTCCATCTCTTCGAGGGAAGGATTTATGTAACTATCGTTAGTTTTACCCATTCCACTCAGTTCCATATAATTGCATATACCTACTATTTTGCACAGTACTTGATGCCCAATTGTAATAATCCACTTTATCAATAGGAGCAATTTCTCTATGTTTCTAAAAGGATAATGCTTTATTTCTGTAAATCATCTTATCCCATGAACATTCATGTCTTCTTGTGTTCCTTACTAGATGCTTCAATTAGGTACTCAGGTCCGAAGATGCTGAAAATATTGGCTATGTGATCCCCACTACTGTGGTCTCCCATTTCTTGGATGACTACGACAGAAATGGAAGGTATACTGGTAAGTACTTCACAATAATTGTCTCATGATAATGAATCAGATTATTGGATTGAACTTTTTGTGATCTATTTATGTGTTAAAATAACTTCACTAACATTGTAGGTAATATTGACCCTTCCAAATAATTCACGACCATAAAATTCTCCAATACTCTCGATTAGACTGGAGGAGCTAGCCCTGCTTAATAGTTCTGGACATGGACACATGGTAAAGACTTCTGAGCCACGACTTCTCCAGATAATTCATGTTCTTAATTCCCTTCAGAGCACGTCTCAAAAGCCAGTATATATATATATATATATATATATATATATATATATATATACATGGGTCCGGATCGGGAGCCCCGTACGCCCTCGTCTGTCAGATCGAGCGGGCGCGTGGGCCCCCAATCCGATGTCGGGGGGGGGGGGGGGGGGGTCTCCCTCGGATCCTATATATATATATAATGTCCAATCTTACTCTTCCACTATAGCCTCATACATCAGGATACAACTGACACAAAAGCAGAGTGAGCCAGGCGAAGGATTTAGTTCAGCTATGCCAAAGACCACCAACTATACAAATGAAACCCAACCCTATGCTGTTTATAGTCTTGGATATTGTAAATTGTTCCCGCAATAGATCCAGATCAACATTTCCGTGACCTCCAAATATTATTTATTCTCTTCACAGAAAGGAGGTAGAATCTGTAGAATATTTTGGAGTAATTGTTATATTTTTTACTGATTATCTCTTGGCTATTTATAGCCTTACAATCCTTCATCTTACATTAATACCCCATTAAAATCCCATGTAGAATATTCTAATATCCCAACAAATTTACCAAGAATATTCTAAAATACCAACAATATACAAATAATATTCTAATATACCAACACTCCTCAAGATGGGCGAAAGATATTCACTAAGTCCATCTTGTCACATCCTCTAATCATATCTGCAGAACTAAGTCCCTTGATTATACTGTGTGCTACCTGCTCCTTGGTTGGAACATGACCTAGCTTCAGTAGTCCACGGTCCAACTTCTTCTTGATGAAGAATCTATCGATCTCGATGTGTTTGGTCCTGTCATGCTGCACTGGATTTTTGGCGATACTGATGGCCGACTGGTTGTCACACCACAGCTCCATCTTGGTTCCTTGATCCAGCTTCAGTTCCACCAGCATACTCTTCAGCCATAGCAGCTCTGCAACTCCCAAGGCCATAGCTCTGTACTCCGCTTCAGCTGTCGATCTGGCCACCACCGACTGCTTCTTACTCCTCTAAGAGACCAAGTTGCCTCCTACAAATATGCAATAGCCTGAGGTAGACCTCCTGTCATCAGTACAACTAGCCCAGTCAGAGTCACAGTAGTCATCGATGTTCACGTGATCATTCTTCTTGAATATCAACCCCTTTCCAGGGACACCCTTCAAGTATTTCAGAATCTGGTACACTGCGTCCATATGACCCTTCCTTGGGTCATGCATGTAGCGGCTCACCACACTCACTGCAAAACAGATATCATGACGTGTGTGGCTCAAATAGATCAACTTGTCCACCAGTCTCTGGTATCTGTCTCGGTCAACTGGTTCTCCAGCCTCAGCACACAGCTTGAACCCCTGGTTAATCGGCGTCGCTGCAGGTCTGCATCCTAACATCCCTGTCTATGTGAGAAGGTCCAACACATACTTCCTCTGAGAAAGAACAATCCCCTCTGCTTCTCGAGCAATCTCAATCCCAAGGAAGTACCGAAGAAGGCCAAGGTCCTTTACCTCGAACTCCTTGCCAAGCTTTCCCTTGAGTCGGGCAATCTCCTGCTCATCATCTCCTGACATAATCATATCGTCCACATACACCGCAAGCATGGTGATGTGGCCTCCACTCCGACGGAAGAACACAGTATGATCAGCATTGATCTGCTGATATCCCATCCCTATCATCGCCCTCCTGAATCTGTCAAACCACGTTCGAGGAGGCTACTTCAGTCCATAGAGGGACTTTTTCAACCTGCAGACCTTGTCCACTGTCTTATCTGTGCAGAATCCTGGTGGTATCTCCATGTACACTTCCTCCACTAGATCCCCATGAAGAAACGCATTCTTCACATCCAGTTGGTGTAGCTTCCATCCACCATTCGCTGCCAAAGAAATCAGGGTCCTGACGGTGCTCATCTTCGCCACTGGTGCAAAGGTCTCATCATAGTCAATGTTGTACTTCTGACTGTATCCTTTTGCCACCAGTCGAGCCTTGTAGCGGTTTACTTTTTCATTTGGGTTCTGCTTCACAGTAAAGACCCACTTGCATCCGACTGCCCTCTTCCCCTCTAGCAGTTTTACCAGTTCCCAAGTGGTTTTTCTCAAGAGCGCCTAACTCCTCGTGCATCGCCGCTTTCCACTTTGGATCGTTCTTGGCAACCTGCCAATTGTTAGATACAGTAATACTATCCAAAGATACAATGAATGCTCAATGAGAAGAAGAGATGTTATTATATGGAACAAACTGAGCAATGTCTCAACCATATCTATCAGGAGAATTTTTTGCATTGTTTCGAGTGGTCCTCCGTACTGATAATGGTGTGGGAGGAGTAGGAAGAATGATATCACTTGAAGGAGAATCTGGTGGCGGTGGTGTAGGTGTCTCAGGAGTTGAGACGGACGCAAGCAAGGGACTTGGCACTGGCACTATAGGTACTGGTCCTGCAGTTTGCTTCCCTTTTTCGCTGTAGGTAAGTAACTCCCCCTGAGCCGTGGGCCTAATACCTCTCATCGCCTCCCCATGTTCCTCTTCACTATCCTTCTCCTTCTCAAACGTTCCTCCATGCTATACTCCTAAATCGGCCACCACACTCTCACCAATCTCCCTCTCTCGCCTCACATTCTCAGTATCAGGTGAGTTGCTCATGGATGAGGTTCCCTCCTGACAGTAGTATGGCTCAAACTCCCTGAAGTGAACATCCATGCTCACAAACTTCTTCTTCTCTACTGGACTTCAGCATACGTACCCCTTCTGAGTCGCCGAATAGCCCACGAATACACACTTGACTGCTCTGGGGTCAAGTTTCCTAACAGACGGTCTGTTGTCCTTCACAAAACATACGCAATCAAACACCTTTAGTGGGAGTATCCCACTATTATTTTCTTGCAATATCCCACATGGAGACTTCCATCCCAGTACCTTCGAGGGCATACTGTTGATCAATCGATCTGCTGTCAACACTGCATGTTCCCACAGACTCTGTAGGACATTCATGGCGATCATCATGCTCCTTGCCACCTCCAGAAGGTGTGTTCTTCCTTTCTGTCACTCTATTTTGTGCTGGTGTCTATGCACAGGTGGTCTGATGCTTATCCCTTGAGCTGACAGGTATTCCTCAAGTGCTTTGTTGGTACCTTCACCACTGCTCTGTACTGAGTCTGGACATGTTTATGAAAGTTCCGGAAACAGGCAAAGACCTCTCTTATTCTTCATCAAATACAACCAGGTGACACGAGAGGAACAATCAATAAAAGAGACGAAATACTTGTAACAATTCATAGTAGTTGTGGCGCACGGTCCCCAGACATCATAATGTATAGTATCAAAAACAGAAGAGCTCCTATGGCTCGCACCAACATATGAGCTCCTAGTAAGTTTGCCTAAATCACATGCATCACATACTAGTTTCTCCTTATTTGTCTTCTCATAAATAGATGGATATAACCTACTCAAAATACCAAAAGATGAGTGCCCCAACCGCTTGTGATGGAGTATCAGTGTATCCTCGGCACTCATCTTTGGTCCTATTTCTGTCATTTCTGTCACAGATACCAATGCCGAATCCAGTCCTTCCCGATCCTGGTACCACAGTCCATCATGCCAAGTGCCAGTCCTAAGTCTTCGTCCTGTCTCCTTCTCCTGGAAGATCACCTTAGGAATATCAAAAGAGACAATGCATTTTAGTTGGAGGATTATAGAACTAATGGACAAAAGACTGACTGGAAAAGAAGGAGCATGTAAAACATTGGATAATTTTGTTGAACTTGTACAATCACCCTTACCGACCATTGGTTGGAAAGTACCATCGGCTGTTTGAATGATATCTGCAGATGCTATGTGAGTGTAGGAAGAGAACTAACTAGCATTCCCAGTTACGTGTCGAGACGCACCCGAATCGACAATCCAGTCCGACGATCTAAGGGAAAACATAGATGCAAGGACGAGTGAGTCATCAGTACCTTCCGATGGATGGGCATACATGGCAGCGTTGCCTCTGGCGAAGACTGAGGTAGACGCTTCCTCAGTCCCACTCCTCATGTCTCCATCGCTTGACGCTCTCTGGTTTCTCCTGAGTACTTCCAATATGCCCCGTAGTGCCTGATCCTCCTCAGTATAGGCACCATTAGTTCCCTCCTCGCCTTCTGCTACCAGCAGGTTCGCCCAATAACCTCCTCGACCACCCCGTCGACTCCCACGACTACGGCCACGTCCTCCAAACTGTTCACGTCCGCCATCTTAATGTCCCTCCTTGGGTGGTTTGGTGCAAGCATACCTCAGATGGCCCACCTCCCCGCAGTTGTAATACTGCCGGGGTTCTCCCTTAGGTCCTGTGCTGCATGAATTGGCAACCGCACCAGTGCTGTCTTCACTTCAGGAGGACCACATGTCCCTGCCTGTAGCTTGATACGAGTCTCCTCCTGGATCATGACCGAGATAGCCTCCTCAAGTGTAGGAATCTTCGGTTGGGCTAGAAGTAGTGCTGTCCTCTGAGCAAACACTGCGGCCAGCCCCTTAAGAAACTTCATCGTCCTCTCCTGCAGACATACATGTCTCTCCTTATACTTCGGGTCCTCGCAGCTCGTCCGATCTGAGAAGTGATCATAATCCAACCACAGACGCTCCAACTCCGTGGCATATTCCTGTACCGTCTTCTCTCCCTGTACGGTGTTGTCGATCTTCCCATTGATCTGGAAAACCCTCAAGTTATTTCCCATACCATCGTAGGTTTTCCTCAACTTCTCCCACACGTCTTTCACCATCTCAAGGTCATCCACTGTGGTGGCGATCGACTGGACTAAAGAATTGAGGAGCCAAATGTATACCACCATATAAGTGAACTTTCACGCGTCGCGTCCTGCCGAGCCCTCATCCGGCTCTATCTTCTCTCCTGACAAGAAATCCTCCAGGTTCTTCCCTGTGAGGGTTCTCCTCACTCGTCGTGACCAACTCAGATAGGTGGCCGGTCCATCAAGCTTCAGATCGATGGATGGAAGCTCCAACTTTGCCAATGTTCGTGTCGTGCTCTCACTAGCCGACAGTTTTATCAGCTTCATCAACGTTGCGACCTCCGCAGAGTCCAACTTCTTGATGATCTCCTCCATCGATCCGCCTCTTTTCCGATCACCTCACACCCGTCCCACGATTCACGTTCGCTCTCTCCTAGGTACGATCATGTCTCTCCCTCATCAGATCTAGGCCTTCGATGTCAACGTCTGGAACGACCTGCAGGAGACGCCAGGAACCGCGACAAAAGGCTACGCAGGAGTCGCGGCTTCGCGGTGGTGGTGGCGGGCGAGCGGTGCGGCAGCGGTGGTGGTGTGCGGCACGGCAGTGGTGTGGCAACGGTGGCGGTGGTGGCTGCTAGGGTTTGGGAGGTGGTGGCTAGGGTTTAGGCTCTGATACCATGTAGAATATTTTGGAGTAATTATATTTTTTATTGATAATCTCTTGGCTATTTATAGCCTTACAAGCCTTCATCTTACATTAATATCCCTTTAATTTTTTTTGTAGAATATTCTAATATCCCAACAAATATACCAAGAATATTCTAATATACCAACAAATATGCCAAGAATATTCTAGTATACCAACATAATCAATACAGATTTCTTTTTTAACTCATCTCTGGTGTTGAATAACTCATTCATGAGTCTTTCAAAAGTTTAAACTTTAACCATGATATCATAGTATACTTTCCATTGTCCACATACTCGCTCCCGTGTTACAGGTTTAAATTGATTATGTCATCTGAGATTCTTGTCACTGTTCAAACTTATTGCTTAGAAAGGAATATATCTGTTCCATTTTTCACCTTTAAGTAAAAAAGAACCAATTTCTAGCTTTGATGTTTGTCTCAAAGTAGGATGATTCAAAGGGCGTTACTATTATTCAATACCTCTTATGCCAGGTTATGTCCACTCCAACAATAACATCCCTCCCTATTGTCCATGGATAAATCATATATGATCGACTACCAGCACCACCCACTCACCCACACACCACCAAACCATCATTGCTACCTGATCAATGGCTTATGATAAGTTCATAAAGGAATGTATATGCATATCTAGTTGCATAATTAAAGCACATAAAGCTTCTTTGAGAAGCATTGTGAAATTGTTTACGAAGTGTAGTCTAGTGTGGAGAGGTTGAGTAAATACAAGTTTGAAGAAAATGGAGCTTCTGATATCCAAGCTGAAGCATTTAACAATTCTATCGGCTGAAACATTTATATCCCATCATCTATAGTTTTGTGATACTCCCATGATGAGTTACCATACACAGGTATATTTCTAGACTAATTTTGAATTATTGCAATTTCTAGTAACAAGTTATCAACAATATTTGGAATTGTAAGTATTAATTTCTGAAAGTTTTTTGTTTGGTATTATGGCACATCTAGAATGATGGAAATAGGAAATAGACCGGCTAGGGGTAAAAAGAGCCACCCCAGTCCACCAACCCACATTGACAGATGGGAGAAATCTACAACCACCCCTACAAGTATGTTAACCATATAATATCCACCCCCTTCTGACGGTCCTTGCCTTAACCATCAATTGACACATGATTGACCAACGAATTTACCTCTTATCTAGCAACTTCTGTCAAGAATACCCTCTTAATAGCACTTGAGTCACATTCATCTGAATTGCACATGTTAAGAATGGTTAATGAATGAGTGCAAGTCCTTGTGCGTTGATGTTTGTGTGAATTGTGATTCCATAAATTGTTTGTTGTTTTATTGCTGTCTTTCCTAGATATTCCTCCGAACTTTGCGTATTCAATTTCCTGCTCCTTGTCTCTCTCTTCTGCTTAGGGAACCTCTCCCACGAGTTTCAGTCAGCCCCATCGATCGCAATGGCCTATAAGAGAAGATTTTAGTAGAATACTTGACTTAATTTTATTGATGGGTGGGACTACATATATATAGGAGATGCTAACCTCTCTCTCTACTATTCTACTAGATGTGGGACTAAACACCCACTAATACTCTCAACACTCCCCCTCAAGATGGACGATAGATATCAATTATCCCTATCTTGTTACTTAGTTTAGAAAGACTCGATGAATTAAGACCCTTAGTCAGACAATCTGCAACTTGTTCTTCTGAGCGAACGTGATCGAGCTTTAATATCCCTTTTTCTAGCTTCTCTTTAATGAAGAACCGATCGATCTCGATGTGCTTAGTTCTGTCATACTGGACTGGATTGTTAGCTATACTTATTGAAGCTTGACTGTCACTCAGAAGACGCAACACTCAGAAGACGCAACGGTGTTCTCTGGTCTAGCTTCAACTCAGTCAGCAGTGCTCTTACCCACAACAACTCTGACACTCCCAGAGCCATAGCTCTATATTCTGCTTCTCCATGAGATTAAGTTACCCCCTACAAAGACACAGTACCCTGAGGTAGACCTTCTGTCATCCATACGGCTTGCCTAATCTGCATCGTAGTACCCCTCAACACCCATGTGTCCATTTTTCTTGAACCATAGCCCTCTTCCAGGAATACCCTTCAGATATCTCAGGATACGAAAAACTGCATCCATGTGGCCCTTCCTTTGATCATGCGTATAGCGACTCACTAAACTCACAACAAATGAGATATCAGGACGAGTGTGGCCTAGATAAATCTTCCTACAAGTCTCTGATATCTCTCACGATCAACAGGCTCTCATGTCTCTGCCCCCAACTTATCTTTCTGATCGATCAGAGTGACTGCCGATCGACATCCCATCATATCAGTCTCAGTGAGCAGGTCTAGTACATACTTTCTCTGAGAGGATGATCTCATCTCTTCCTCGAGCCACCTCGATCCCGAGAAAATGACTCATCATTCCCAAGTCCACTTCACTTCAAACTCCTTGGCGAGTTTTGACTTCAGCTGAGTGATCTCCTCCTCATTATCACCTGTGATCACTATATCATCCACATACACTGCAAGTATGGTGATGTGGCCTCTTGCATGCTGGAAGAAGACCGTGTGATCTGTATTGGTCTGGCGGTACCCTATGCCTGTGACAACCTTCCTGAATCTATCAAACCAGGCTCGAAGAGATTGCTTGAGTCCATACAGTGATTTCTTCAGCTTGCACACCTTTCCCGTCGACTGCTTTATGCAAAACCCCAGGGGGGTCTCCATGTATACTTCCTCTTGTAGATTCCCATAAAGAAAATCGTTCTTTACATCCAATTAATACAACTCCCACCCATGATTTCCTGCAAAAGAGACCAGTGTTCTCACAGTGCTCATCTTTGCCACCGGAGCAAATGTCTCATTATAGTCGATGCCATAGGATTGAGTGAATCCCTTTGCAACCAACCTTGCCTTGTACCGTTCCACCTTACCTTCTAGCGTCTCCTTTACTGTAAAGACCTATTTGCATTCAACTGCTCTCTTTCCTTTAGGCAACGGAACAAGCTCCCATGTCCTATTTTTTTCGAGTGCCCCAAGTTCCTCTAACATTGCAGCTTTCCACCTTGGATCTTCCTTCGCTTCCTGCCAACACTTAGGCAAAGAGGTGGTGTCTAACGATGCAATGAATGCTCGATAAGTAGGAGATATATTAGAGTAGGATAAAAAATTGGCAATGTCATGTTCATAACCATAACGATTAGGGGCTCTTCCCGTATTACTGCGAGAAGATCTCCTTAAGGGAGTATGAGGTAGTGGTGGAGAGATTATACCATCTGAATCAGAGGGATCCACATCCGAATCAGAGGGATCCGATGCGGGAGGTGCATCTTCAAGAGTTGGAGCAGGATTAGGCGAGGGACATGACACAATAGGGACAATAGGCATAGTAGGAAACTGCTGCTTTCTCCTTTTGTAGTCTTGGAGCTCTGTAGATTGTTCCTCCCCCTGCTCTGAAGCATCACTTTCTTCTTCCTGATTTTGTGTATCCTCATCACTTTCCTCACCCTCGCTATCTCTCCCTTGTTCCCTTGGACCAGCTTCCATCATTGGACATGGAACTGATCTGACAATCACGCTTGGGCCTATCTCCCCCTCACTCCTAACACCTCATGTGTTAGGTGTGTCACCAAATGCGGAGCCTTCACCTGAACCATTGTAGTAGTATGGTTCCATCTCTCTGAATGTAACGTTCATGCTCACAAAGAGCCTTCGCTCCACCGGACTCCAACAAGAGTATCCCTTCTGAGTTCCTGAGTAGCCAACAAAGTCGCACTTCACTGTCCGATGGTCCAGCTTTTCCACCGCAGGCCTGTTATCTTTCACAAAGCATACACATCCAAATACCTTTGGGGGAACAATGTACTTATTCTCCTGTAAGCATCTCAAATGGTGTCTTCCATCCTAGCACCTGAGAGGGCATCATGTTGATGAGATATGCAGCCGTCAACCCGGCATGCTCCCACAAGTGTTTAGGAACATTCATGACAAACATTATTGACCGTGCTACTTCCAACAGGTGCCTATTCTTCCGCTCTGTCACGTTATTCTGTGCTGGTGTATAGGCACACGAAGTTTAATGTTGTATCCCATGGGCTGATAAGTACTCTTCAATAGCCTTGTTGGTGTATTATGTCCCATTGTCAGATCTCAAAATCTTCACTTTAGCACTGTACTGTGTTGTAATCCTGCGATGCAAATCTTGAAAGCATGCAAAGACATTACTCTTACTCTTCATTATGTATATCTATGTGACACGAGTGTAGCAATCAATAAATGTGACAAACCATTTAAAACCATTAACCGCGTTGTAGGACAAGGTCCCCACACATCAGAGTGTATCATATCAAAAGCAGCTAAACTTATATTTTCAGAACTCACATAAAAACTTCTGATATGTTTTTCAAGCTCACAAGCATCACAAACCAACTTTTGTTTATTAGCCTTTTGATACATAGATGAATACATCCGACTCAGTAGACTGAATGCCGAGTGTCACTTGCGCTGATGTTGAAGTAATAACTCTGCTTTCACAGTTCTTTGCGGCTCCTCCGGTTGTGCTTCTTCCACCAGTGATGCTAGTGCTGCGTTCAGCCCACCCCTGTTCAAGTACCATAGTCCCTTATGTTAAGTGCCAGTCCCAACCGTCTCTCCGTTCCCTTCTCCTGAAAAATTATCTTAGGAATGTCAAAGAAAACAACACAATTAAGTTGAAGAATAATGGCACTAATGGACAATAGATTAACATGAAAGATGGAGCATCCAAGATATCAGTAAGGGTTATGAAAGGGGTGCATTCAACTGTGCCTTTACCCATAATGGGTCTAGCCGTACCATCAGCAGTCTGAATGCTTTCAGGCGTCGTCATGTGAGTGTAATCTTGGAACTCATTATGGGCACCCGTGACATGGCGGGATGCCACAGAGTCAATTATCCAACATGGTCTGTTGATAGATGCCAGGGCATGAGCAAGTATACCTGTGCTTGTATGGACATAGTAGGTGATGTTACTCTCAGAGGTGGTTGGAGTTGTTTTTCCAGAGGTGTTGGCTCGACTGTCGCTGGTTCCAAGCTTCATGCTTCTCCATATCTCTAGCATTTTCCTTTCACTAGGGGTCATATCGGATGACTGACACTCACTTCCTTCTTCTACCAGGTTTGTCTTGTGCCATCCAGAATGATTACTTCTGCCACCTGCATAGCCTCCTTTGCTACTCCTACGCCCTCCATGGCTGCATCCGCGGCCGCTGGACTGGCCTCTCAGGGGTTTCGTACAGAATCTGATGAAGTGTCCAGGGTCTCTACAGTTGTAGCACCCTCCCCCTTTGGAAGGGTTTGGGTTAAAAACTGCTAGAGCTGATTTTTTTTCAGGAGAGCTAGTGGTGCTAGGCATCAGCTTCAGTCGTGCCTCTTCTTGTGCCATAACAGCTATGACCTCCTCGAGTGATGGCAGTCTGGGTTGTGCAAGTAGGACATTCCTCCTCTGCTTGAATGCTGGGTTGAGTCCCTTCAGGGACTTCATCATTTTTTGTTGCGAGATATACTCCATGAACTCCTGATAATGTTTCGCAAATGCTGGTTCCACTTGCTCATCCTCCATGCCAATGGGATCATAGTGGTCGAGATCTGACCAATACTTCTTCTGCGGGGCAGCATATTCAGAAATGATGTGATCTTCTTGGACAACCTTATCAAGTTCATCCTGTAATTGGAAGACCCTCGTAGGGTTGCCCGTCCATGAGTACATATCTCTCAGCGTCATACAAATGTCACTAGCACTCTCCATTGCTTCCATGTTGCCTGACACTTGGTCGGTCAATGATGCTGTCAGCCATCCAGCTACAACATTGTTGACGATTTTCCACACAACAAACTCCCATGAGGAGTGATCTTCAGGTGTCTTGGTTTGGCCATTCACATAGCCCACCAAGCCCCTTGCCTTCAAAGTTCGCATCGCTTGACGCGACCACTTCAAGTAGTTGGAAGTACCCTCCAACTTTACCTCCAGTTTCTTCAATTTTTCCATTTTGTATGGGGCATGATCCACATCTGCGTGTGCAGCATGGGAGCTAGTCTCGGTTAGCCTCCTGGAGAAGAGATCGTCCACCAAAGCATTCATCTCTTGGACCATCAGCTTGCCGTAGATTGCCTACATCCTCTTCTTCTTCTCCTCTTCCATCAGCAAGGTGGTGGCGGATATAGATCTTGATCGTCGTCCTCTCCACGTCTACCGTTCTTCCTTCAGCGGCATCAGTATCCTTGAGAGCCGCTACTAATGTCCCGTGCATGGCTGCGACCCGTAGCCGCATAGCCCGACGAGAAGAACAAGGCCAACAGAGCTTCTGATAAACTTGCAGTCTACCCTCTTTCGGCCAAAAAGTTGTAATCGAGATTTGGAAGCTTCAGCAAACAAGTTTGCCTTACAGAATCGCGATTCCAACGAAGATGAATGAACAAGGCCAACAGAGCTTCTGATAAACTTTATAGTCTATTCTCTGTCGGCCCAGAAGTTGTAATCGAGATCTAGAAGTTTCAACAAACAAGTTTGCCTTCCAGAATCTCGATTCCAACAAAGAAGAAGGAGGAGGGGAGGGGAGATGGGCGGCGGCTGTGGGGAAGGTCGGGGGGCGGAGATGAGAGAGCGGCGGGCGGCTGTGTAGACGGACGGGTAGGGTGCGGAGGTGAGAGGTCGGCGGTTGGGAGGCTATGGGCGGCTAGGGTTAGGGTTAGGAGAAACCTGGCTCTGGTACCAAGAAAATTTTAGTAGAATACTTGACTTAATTTTATTGATGGGTGGGACTGCATATATAAGAGAGTCTAACCCCTCTCTACTATTCTATTAGATGTGGGACTAAACACCCACTAATACTCTCAACAATAAGTATCTTTTTCTCTTCTTGAAAATTTAGTACCCTCCTTGTCAGCTTTAGATGTTAGCAAACCTTCTCTCATATCCACTTGTTAAAGAATAGAAATGATAAAATAAAATCTTTTGAATTCTCCTAACAGGACTTCTCCATTCATCTATTGTTCAGTTATATATATATGTATATTTTTATTTATATATATAAATACACACACTAGGAAGTGATTATTTGAATTGACCTTTATTTTTTACTTGAAAGTTCATTACTTATAATGTTTATTAAAATTATAGAACTTATGTACGTTCCAGTACACACATCAAATACACACCATATCTCATTTGTAAGTGTCACGGCCCAGTCACAAAATACGTAGGACTAGGAATACATAAGCATGTCTGCCGTATGTATATGACAACTCCAATATATGGAAACCATAACACATACGTACACTGTATTATGAATAATAATTCACAAGTGGTGTATATAATTGTCACAAGTAACATGACATAACTAATCTCATCCACAGAATCAAATAGAAAAGAATTACCAATCAGCTATATAACTGAATCAAATGTGAAATACTTTGTCACGTCCCGCTCCCAGAATACTGGGTAAATACGGAGACTGACATGGCCAACCGTACCTTGTAGAATACTGAAGTAAGCCGCAATGTGTTAATATTGTCTAGAAGACAGATGAGTGAACTCTAGCATTCTATGACGTCAGTCCTAAGGCCGACAAATCCTATTATCTCAATCCAACAACACAAGTACAAGAGTATATCATACATGAAAGTAAAGAGGCGTCCCAAATTACATGTCACATATGATCATAAAGCTAGTGAATACAAAATGCTGCACTAGCAGAGTTTAATAATACATGATCAAATATACCAGCCATGGTCTAATATATACATGTTGATTGAAGTCTCAAAAATATAAGGAGCTAACTCTGCCCCTTTCTAAACACCATAAAAAGAAGTAATCCAGACGAGGGGTAAAAGAAGGAAACTCACGAGCTTCGGCCGCAGTCCTACGAGTGCGAGCCATCTTGCTGGAAGTGCGGTGGATCTTGGTCCTCTTCGGGGTAACCTGGCCATGCAAAGCCAGTGGGTTCAGAACCTCAAGCAACAAGTACCACAAATGAGCTCAAGGTGATAGACCAAACACATCACAACATAAGCAGAAAGAGACATATAAGAAATAAATGCAGATCGAGACTTGTACGGTACCAATGTCCTTGTCTCAAGAATAATACAGGAAGAACTGATAATAAAAGCAATAATGTAAGGCGACGAGCGGCAAGAGAACATATGAACTACTCTGGATCGGGACCACAACCCTTAAACCAAATAAGGACCGGGGTTGCAGACCTTCACCCGAGCAGAACTTAGCACCCTAACCACGCGCCGGGAGCAAATGAAACTAGAAGAGCGAGCTATAATAAAAGTAACATCATTCATCGAACGACCAAACAATTTTACGGCTTGCTACGATTAACTAGCTAAGGTTGTCACATTCATTAATTCTAAATGCATGTTTTAAGAATATTGCTACCATCGACACTGCAGTTAACCCGGATGACCAAGGATACGCTTGTCTAGTAAATTTAAATGCGCATTCAACCATACAACAACATAACTTGTTAGTTGTCATAAACAGAAATTGAACTCAAAAGCATAAACTTGAACTTGTAATCATAAACTTGCTTTACAAACATAAACTTGTATATAAACTTGTCTTGTAAGTGCCGTAGCACGCGTAAACTTGGCCAGTCATGGAGCCCTTGCCTAGCAGGGTTGTTCCATGCTGCATGGGGCCCTTAGGGATCGGGGTAGCCGGTAGCGCAATATTCTTCCTCCCGATATTCTAGGTAAATTTTATCTTGTTTAATCATTACTAAATTGTTTCAAGTTCTCAAGTCGTGGACATTTGAGAGCTCCCTAAAATGACGAGTCACGAGTACGAGCTTTTCATGAGTCATCGTAATTCGCGACACACGATACATTGGACAATACTCACACTCGATTCCCCGATGCCAAATGCAATGGATTTTCATATACAAATATTTCTACGTTGTCGTGAGGATGGTGAACTTGTACATAAACTTGTCTTGTGAACTCACATGCAAAACTTGTCTGGTATCATAAACTTGTATCGACATAAGGAAGCACACAATAATAATCACTAAAAGGAATTACTAAAAGAACATAACAACAGGGAATACAAAATGCATACAAGAATTTATGGTCGCATGCGTCCACTGGCCGCATGGACTCACTAGCGAATTTTTCATTCGGTCAGCGAGTGAAAACACAAGGTATTCAAGGACACTTATGTAAATAAGCAGTCATGCGTCCAACAAGATAGACACATGCTGTCAGTATGTTGCAAAAGTTCAGGCCGCATAACCCTCTTGGGCCGTATAGCACTTTCAGCCACATAGCTCGCTGGTCGCATGAAGACTTTGTCTTCTCCAACAGCAGGTTCAGCCATGACTGAAAGCTCCAAAAATCAAAAAAAAAAAATCTTCATAAAACTCTATTTTAACTCAAAATCAAGCGAAACAAAAGCCAAATTGCACGAAATGAAATGCTCTAACATAAGAAACTAATAGTTTTCGAAAACACCAAGTTTTAATAGATCAAAACCAAGAAAAACTCATGGAACCCATAAAAACCCCAAACTTGAAACTCATATCTGCAAAAATCTATACATCAAATTCCAAAACTCCAAGAACTAAATATGATTAGCAACCTAAGGATAACATTTCCATCAAATACATTTTTAAAACAACATATATAATATATAAGAATTCGGAAATTTTATGACTTCACCATTGAGCAAGATGTACTTGCCTTGGGTGGCTCCGAGCCTCAACCTCTCACGGTCCAAGTCACATCAATTTTTTCCTAGGGCTAGATTAGAGGGAGCTTGAAGGAGAGGAGGAAGAAGAAAATGAAAATGAAGAAGAAAGAGGAGAGAGAAGCTCATATATATATACTAAGAGGAGAGGGAGATGGTTTAGTCATGGTTCACCCAAAATGAGCCGAACCAAGTGTCCATTCTACATGCGGGTCCTAAATCGGGTCTATGGCAATGCCAATTGGTATTCTACTGGTCTCGGGTAGTCTCTCTCAACAACAAGAAAAATAAAACAATAAATAAAATAACAGGAACCAGCATGAGAAAATACAGCAGGAATACATTATCAAGAAAATTTTAAATTCTAGAAATTCAAGAAATACTAAATCTGGAATCGGGTGTGACATCTTTACCCTTCTTAGAAAAATTTGGTCCTCGGAATTTCACCAATGCTTGTCGAGTTGGAACACACGAGAAAGCTTAGGAAATCAAATCACAATTCAATTGATTATATTAAGCAAATAGCTAAAAATAGAAAAGATAGCTGCAGAAGTAACTAATGAATAAATGCACAAAAGCAACACACAGTGAAATTGAGGCATATGGATACATATATTCCTGAGTCAGTCGAATAGGAACTCGTCATCGCTTGCCTATGCTGACTCACACAAATGGACAAGAGCCAAGCCTGGAGATAAGTCGGTACCAACGACTATATCGAGGACATGACTCTAATCCAGGACATACCTTCGCAGTCGGGACACATGATAGACACCACGTACCACGAGTCACGAAGGCAGAAGAGCGGGGCGATGAAGTTGCCTTTTGCTCAACGAAAGGATCGAAACGACTATCATATTTCGAACGCTTCGGAACACGAGATCGTTCAACAAGAACCCAAGAATAAGACAAGCTAAAGAGAGCTCGAAAATCTTACCCACAATTGTAGCGCCTTCGGCTAACAACTGCTCTAGGTTGCCAAATGTTTCGTCAGGCCATCGTCCATGGGTTGTGGCTCTAATTTGCTGTTGGTTTTGTCTTGCTGGTTGGGCTTGCTGGACTTGCGTATACTGCGCCGGACGTTGCTGCTGGAACTGTTGAGTCTTAGTCGGGAGAGGACGCTGGGCTAGTGGTCGAACTGCTAACACTGGTCCTCGCAGGCCTTCAATCGCTGCCCGAGGCGGAGCTGGTAACTGTCGGACTGAAGAAGTCTCTGGGTACATGATTGGGCATGAACCAATCATGTGGTCGGATGCCCCACATCTGAGACACTGGCCATTGGCCCTCTTACACTGATCTTTGGTGTGCCCTGGTTTGCCGCAGTGGCTGCATCCTGCTGATACAGACTGCCTGGTAGATTGTTCTGAGGTTACAGTAGAGGTTGGAGGTGCTAGCGGGCGAGGAGTTCTGACTGCTGGTACGTGAGGTGATGACTGAATACTGGTGCTTCTCAGGATGAGTGTGACCTCTTCTGGCCTCCAGTCCTTGCTACTAATCTCTGGCTAGCAAGTTCTTGGGACCTAGCTGCCCTGAGTACTGCATTGTAGGTGGTATAATTATGACCCACCGTAAACTGCTGAAGATCTAGATGTAACCCTTGCTCAAATCTCTTGGCTCGGTCTTTCTCGGAAGCTACCATATGGGAAGCAAACCGGCTAAGTCGGCAAAACTCGGTCGTATACTGGTCGATCGATCTTGTGTTCTGGCGGAGGTTGATGAACTGCTGCTGGAGCTGGAACTTTATGGTTGTGTGAAAATACTTTTCCTGGAAGCGCTCTTTGAACGTCTGTCGGTCAATGGGCTTCGGAAACGTCATTTCTTGTACTACCCATCAATCTTGGGCAAGATATGATAATTGTAGCTTTACGACTGCTACCTTCTTATCGTCTGAGGTCTTGGTTGCATCCAGGATGACCTCAAAGTCCTGGAGCCAAGAATCTGCTGAAACTGCATCTTTCGTGCCGAGGAACTTGGTTGGACGCATGCGACTAACATTGGTCGCCGAGTTATGAGTATAACGCCCACTGTTCTCGAGTGCTACTCTAACTCCCTAGCAAAGAGTAGTTATGGTCTGTTCTTGTCCTTACTGAAACTGCTGGCAGAGTTGGACCACTTGTTGCTGAAACTGGAGTTGTTGTTGTTGTACCATCATCATAGCTTGGATCATCTCTAACATAGCCTGCGAGCCTGCCTCCCTGGTTGTACTGGTAGAACTAGTGGTATTGTCTGGGCTGGCTGGGCTGGTATGAATGACAGAGCGGGTTGAACTGACTGTTCCGGCAAGACTGGTGGACCTGATTGTGCCGGTCGGGCATGCGTGACTTGCGGAGCCGGCTGATGAAAAGCTACTGACGCTTGCCCTTAGTTCAATATCGGAATTTGGTCCTGGCCTACTGGATCTGCTGGAGTTATCGGTGCAACGGAACCCTCGGAAGGAGGAGCATGTGGGTTGTCCCTGAAGGATAAGAACACAAGGATATCAACATGGGACGAGAATGGAACAATCATGTCAAGCAAGTTTGAAGTTCAAGGAGAGCGAGAAGTACAGATTACAAGTGGAGTTCAATCGAAGATAAGTAAAGGATTGAGATTCTAACAAGATGAGTCCTCCCACAAGTCTGAAAAATAGACCTGCATGGGCTACCAAGAAAACCTTGTCACGTCCCGCTCCTAGAATACTGGATAAATACGGGGACTGACATGGCCAACCGCACCTTGCAGAATACCGAAGTAAGCCGCAATATGTTAAGGTTGTCTAGAAGACAGATGAGTGAACTCTAACATGCTATGACGTCAGTCCTAAGGCCGACAAATCCTATTATCTCAATCCAACAACACAAGTACAAAAGTATATCATACATGAAAGTAAAGAGGCGTCCCAAATTATATGTCATATATGATCATGAAGCTAGTGAATACAAACTGCTGCACTAGCAAAGTTTAATAATACATGATAAAATATACCAGTCATTGTCTAATACATACATCATGTTGACCGAAGTCTCAAAAATATAAGGAGCTAACTCTGTCCCTTGCTAAACTCTACAAAAAGAAGTAATCAAGACGAGGGGTGAAAGAAGGAAACCCACTCGCGAGCTTCGGCCGCAGTTCTACGAGTGCGAGCCATCTTGCTGGAAGTGCGGTGGGTCCTGGTCCTCTTCAGGATAACCTGGCCATGCAAAGCCAGTGGGGTTAGAACCCCAAGCAACAAGTACCACAACGGAGCTCAAGGTGATAGACCAAACACATCACAACATAAGCAGAAAGCGACATATAAGAAATAAATTCAGATCGAGACTTGTACGGTACCAATGTATTTGTCTCAAGAATAATACAGGAAGAACTGCTAATAAAAGCAATAATGAAAGTAAGGCTACGAGCGGTAAAAGAGCATATGAACTACTTTGGATCGGGACCACAACCCTTAAACCAAACAAGGATCGGGGTTGCAGACCTTCACCCGAGCAGAACTTAGCACCAAACAACTTTGGATCGGGACCACGTGTCGGGAGAAAATGAAACTAGAAGAGCGAGCTATAATGAAAGTAACATCATTCATTGAACGACCAAACAACTTTACGGCTTGCTACGATTAACTAGCTAGGGTTGTCAGACATTAATTCTAAATGCATGTTTTAAGAATATTGCTACCACCGACACTGTAGTTAATCCGGATGGCCAAGGGTACACTTGTCTAGTAAATTTAAATGCACGTTCAACCATACAACAACATAACTTGTTACTTGTCATAAACAAAAATTGAACTCAAAAGCATAAACTTGACATCATAAACTTGCTTTACAAACATAAACTTGTATATAAATTTGTCTTGTAAGTGTCGTAACACCCGTAAACTTGGTCAGTCATGGAGCCCTTGCCTAATAGGGTTGTTCCATGTCACATGGGACCCTTAGGGATCGGGGTAGCCGGTAGCGTAATATTCTTTCCTCCCGATGTTCTAGATATATCTTATCTTGTTTAATCATTACTAAATTATTTAAAGTTCTCGAGTCGTGGACACTTCAGAACTCCCTAAAATGACGAGTCGTGAGTACAAGCTTTTCATAAGTCATCGTAATTCGCGACACGCGATAAATTAGACAATAATCACACTCGATTGTCCATGCCAAATGCAATGGATTTTCATACACAAACATTTCCACGGTGTCTTGAGGATGGTGAACTTGTACATAAACTTGTCTTGTGAACTCACATGCAAAACTTGTCTTGTATGGTATCATAAACTTGTATCGACATAAGGAAGCACACAACAATAATCACTAAAAGGAATTACTAAAAGAACATAACAACAAGTAACACAAAATGCACACAAGAATTCCTGGCTGCATGCGCCCACTGGCCGCATGGACTCACTGACCGCATGGATGCCCCTCTTGGACTTAGCAAAATTTTCATTCGGTCAGCGAATGAAAACACAAGGTGTTCAAGGACACTTGTGTAAATAAACAGTCATACGTCTAACAAGATGGACATATGATGTCAGTATGCAGCAAGAGTTCAGGCCGTATAACCCTCTTGGGCCGCATAGCACTCCCAGCCGCATAGCTCGCTGGCTGCATGAAGACTTCGTCTTCTCCAACAGCAGGTTCAGCCATGGCCGAAAGCTCCAAAAACCAAAAATTTGTTTTCTTCATAAAATTTTATTTTAACTCCAAATCAAGCAAAACAAAAGCCAAATTGCACGAAATGAAATGCTCTAACATAAGAAACCACTAGTTTTTGAAAACACCAAGTTCTAATAGATCAAAACCAAGGAAAACTCATGGAACCCATAAAAATTATAAACTTGAAACTCATATCTACAAAAATCTATACATCAAAATCCAAAACTCCGAGAACTAAATATGATCAGCAACTCAAGGAGAACATTTTCCATCAAATACATTTTTTAAAACAACAAAATATGTAAGAATCCGAAAATTTTATGACTTCACCATTGAGCAAGATGTACTTGCCTTGGGTGTCTCCGAGCCTCAACCTGTCACGGTCCAAGTCATAGCAACTTTCCCCTAGGGCTAGGGTTAGAGGGAGCTTGAAGGAGAGGAGGAAGAAGGAAATGAAAATGAAGAAGAAGAAAGAGCGGAGAGAGAAAAGCTCATATATATACTAAGAAGAGAGGGAGATGATTTAGTCATAGGTTCACCCAAAATGAGCCGAACCAAATGTCCATTCTACATGCGGGTCTTAAACCGGATCTATGGCAATGCCAATGGATATTTTACTGGTCTCGAGTAGTCTTCCTCAGCAACAGAAAAAATAAAACAATAAATAAAATGACAGGAACCAGCGTGAGTTACATCAGGAATACATTATCAAGAAAAATTTAAATTCTAGAAATTCAAGAAATAATAAATCTGGAATCGGGTGTGACATGCTTGATGAGAACAATTTGTTGGGTGAGACAAATCCAATACCAAATTAGGATATGAAAGAAAACATAATAAGTACATCATCTAATGATCAGAGAGACTCGAAGGAAAGACCTCCTCGAAAGAGAATGGAGTAGCAAGTCCTGATCCGTCTCCTGCGAATTAGTCATGATCGTCTACACCTGGAAGGGATCAGGACCTCATAGGGACGTAACAAGATACATAGAAGCAATCTATATAAACTGCAGTAAGTAATTAAATATGCAAAGAGGTTTTCTAAAAGACAATATATTAGTGGACGTCCCCAATAACACATACATCATGAACAAACTCGATAAAAGAATAAGCTTGCAAACTAGACGATAATAGCAACATAAGTTAAGATAGTCCAAAAATATAAGTACGTGAGATTATGATGAATGAAAGTACAAATAGTTAAAGTTCTTCAAGGATCTAAGACTCGTCCAATGTTTGTGCCTCTACAATTGCCATACTAACTTCTTGTCTAAGTCTCTGGTCGAATAAATGGGGTTTGGACCTCTAAAACTCTACAGTCTAGATAAACACTATCTTCTTACACTAGTGTCATTCAATCATGTCTCATTAGTGCACCTTAATTACTATGGGATGTTATGTTGTAAGACACGCTACCCAACTTACAAGAGTTCAACTAATAGGGTAATTGACCTATCGGCATATATACCTAGGACAAGTTACCTTCCTAACCTCTACTAAGCACGAAAGAGAAGAAAAGATTATGTTGCAAGATGCAATTCAAGTAGTCAATGAGAATTCGAAACAAATTCAAGAAAGGTAATTAAATAAGTGGATGAGATCCTATACTCTAATCCTATACACATGCTTGCTCGGTACAGCAACGTAACCGAAACAATATGCTCTCGGCCTGCATGGGCCACCACAAAATATGTCACGTCTCAGTCCCAAAATACGTAGGATTAAGCATACCAGCCGTATGTGTATGACAACTCCAATATATGGAAACCATAACACATGCGTACGCTGTATTATGAATAATAATTCACAAGTATATATAATTGTCACAAGTCACAGGGCATAACTAAATCTCATTCATAGAATTAAATAGAAAAGAATTACCAATCATCTATATAACTGAATCAAGTGTGAAATGCTTGATAAGAACAATTAGTTGGGTGGAGACAAATCCAATACCAAACTAGGATATGAAAGAAAACATAATAAGTACATCATCTAATGATCAGAGAGACTCGAAGGAAAGACCTCCTCGAAAGAGAATAGAGTAGCAAGGCCTGATCCGTGCTCTTGCGAATCGTCATGATCGTCTACACCTGGAAGAGACCAGGTCCTCAGAGGGACGTAATAAGATACATAGAAGCAAGCTATATAAACTGCAATAAGTAATTAAATATGCAAAGGAGTTTTCTAACCACCTAAAGTGCAAATTGCAGGACAACTTTCGTACGCATGGGTGGAATTTAGGCTCATATACATATAATAACAGGGTATCTAAAAATAGCAAGGTATCTCATAAATATAATATTACATCAAGTTCCATCCGGAGACTTGGCTCACCGATTTGGCTTCCCATACGCATAGTCATTGTCCTCTCCCTTATTCCTGCACTGACCAAGTCATATACACGGCGTGTCCAGTGTTGTAAATGTATGAGTCTAATATACTAATCATAACAGTTACATTCTAACCGTCACACGTTCCTTACATATCGGTAGCGATCCGAGTACGTAGTCCGTACCCCTAGCTGAATATCACAAACCGTGTCATATGTGTGTCATGGTCCAATGAGATATAAAAATATCCCATAATTAGGAGGTAGTCTGCTAAAACTAAGTCAATATGCATATAAATAGGAAGACGTCATGTGGTAGAGATGTGTTAAGCACGAGACATCGTACCTCAAACTCGGAGGGTAAGATAAAGAAGTAGGTATGAAATCCTAGGGGTTGGGTTGGTCCGCTTTTAATAAGGTGGTATGGCACGAGTATATTCTAGTACAAAGAGAACTTGCACATTGAATCGAGGATGCGAAAGATACGATAGAGGAGATGAATAATTAATGGGAATAAGGGGTTGATAGGACGGAGGATGAACTGTTACTACTTGGTTACATGAACGATCTTGAACTATCTATGATCTAAAAATGATGTCTCTTTATTCTATAAATTCTCAAGAGTCACTATTGCCTACATTTGTACTCATTAAAGTCGTCAAATTTTAAATCCTCGAAATTCGTATCTAAGCTAAGTCAATCTTAACTATCTCAAATAACAAAATATAAATCTAATTCAAATCTATCATAATTCCTCAAAATCAAAATAACCAATATTTAAATTTAAATTCAGTCGATCCTAATCCCGTCTCAATTTCAAATAATCAAAATTTAAATATAAGTCGAATATATTATAACCTCCTCAAAATTTAATTAACCAAAATCAAATTATAATTCAAAATCCAAGATATCATAATCCCCTCTGAAATTTAAATAATCCAAAAATCTATTCCATCAAATCTTATTCCATGTTTCAAATTTGAGAATTTCGTAGCCATCAAATTCTAAATTCAATTTTCATCCTCAACATTTCAAATAGGTGATTCAACAATCAAAATTTAACATCTAATTCAAATCATCAAATTGTAAATCCAATCCATCTATGTTCAAGTTTAAAATTCTATATTTATCCTCAAAATTTAAATCGATGATTCAACCTCCAATATTCAAAATTTAAATCATATGCTCAAATTATAAATATTTGGTCCAATATATCAAATTCAAAATTCATTCTATAAGACATTCGTATCTTTAAAATTAATCATCATCATCATAATTATTCTAAAAGAAAATTCTCGAAATTAAAATGACTTAAATCTCTGAATCTTATCTTACTTGATCACGATCTAAGCTTTCCACCTTCATATAACATTCAGATTAAGTTGACAATGCAAATTCTACCCAACTTAGAATTTACCAATCTTTTATAAACACAAGGCTATACCTTTAAGGAAAAGAAAATTTTCCCAATCAATCAATAGTGCTTTCTAATCCACAAAACATATCACATGTGATATGCTCTTAATTACAAAAGTTAACCACCTAGTAATGCGGTTTGCCTATGGGGTATTTACCTAGTAATACCCATGTGTCTAACTTCCGTCAAGCACGAACTTTCGTATTTCCAAAAGAGGGAAAGACGAAAAAGAATAATAAAGAGTTCGAGGAAGATACGACCGAATACAAATATGGAATTTAGGGCGATAGTAGAATTCAAAAGAAAGTTGTCAAGACAGTTGTGGATTGAGTACCTATTTGCGGGCCCGTATCAGTACAGTTACATAATCGATACAATATGCTCTGACCTATCTAGAGGGCAAATATATTTGTCTAATAAGCTAAGTCAACTATATCTCAATCCACATAAAATATTCATACGAAGAGCGAACCAAGAGCACTAAGGTTGATCAGACCATAATACACTAATTCTAATTAGACAATGTATTAGTGGACGTCCCCAATAACACATACGTCATGAACAAGCTCGATAAAAGAATAAGCTTGCAAAACTATGCTATAATAGCAGTATAAGTTAAGATAGTCCAAAAATATAAGTACGTGAGATTATGATGAATGAAAGTACAAATAGTTCAAGTTCATCAAGGATCTAAGACTCGTCCGATGTTTGTGTCTCTACAGTTGCCATACTAACTTCTTGTCTAAGTCTCTGGTCGAATAAATGGGATATGGACCTCTAAAACTCTACAGTCTACATAAACACTATCTTCTTACACTAGTGTCATTCAATCATGTCTCATTAGTGCACCTTAACGACTATGGGATGTGTTGTAAGACACACTACCCAACTTACAAGAGTTCAACTAATAGGGTAATTGACCTCTGGGCATATATACCTAGGACAAGTTACCTTCCTAACCTCTACTAAGCACGAAAGAGAAGAAAAGATTATGTTGTGAAAGGATCAAGCAAGATGCATTTCAAGGAGTCAATGAGAATTCGAAACAAAATCAAGAAAGGTAATTAAATAAGTAGATGAGATCCTATACTCTAATCCTATACGCAGGCTTGCTCGGTACAGTAACGTAACCGAAACAATATGCTCTCGACCTGCATGGGCCACCACAAAAATATGTTACGTCCCAGTCCCAAAATACGTAGGACTAGGAATACGTAAGCATGTCAGCCGTATGTATATGACAACTCCAATATATGAAAACCATAACACATACGTACGCTGTATTATGAATAATAATTCACAAGTGGTATATATAATTGTCACAAGTTACAGGACATAACTAAATCTCATCCACAAAATCAAATAGAAAAGAATTACCAATCAGCTATATAACTTAATCAAGTGTGAAATGCTTGATAAGAATAATTAGTTGGGTAGAGACAAATCCAAATCCAAACTAGGATATGAAAGAAAACATAATAAGTACATCATCTAATGATCAGAGAGACTCGAAGGAAAGACCTCCTCGAAAGAGAATGGAGTAGCAAGTCCTGATCCGCGCTCCTGCGAATAGTCATGATCGTCTACACCTGGAAGAGACCAGGTTCTCAGAGGGACGTAACAAGATACATAGAAACAAGCTATATAAACTGCAGTAAGTAATTAAATATGCAAATGAGTTTTTTAACTACCTAAAGTGCAAATTGGAGGACAACTTTCGTACGCATGGGTGGGATTTAGGCTCATTTATATTTAATAACAGCGTATCTAATAATAGCAAGGTATCTCATAAATATAATATTATACCAAGTTCCATCCGGAGACTTGGCTCACCGATTTGGCTTTCCATACGCAGTCATTGTCCTCCCTTTTATCCCCGCACTGACCAAATCATATACACGACGTGTCCAGTGTTGTAACTGTATGAGTATTTAATATACTAATCATAACAGTTACATTCTAATCGTCACACGTTCCTTACATATCGGTAGCGATCCGAGTACGTAGTCCGTACTCCTAGCAGAATATCACAAACCGTGACATGTGTGTGTCATGGTCCAATGAGATATAAAAATATCCAACAATTAAGAGGTAGTCTGCTAAAACTAAGTCAACATGCATATAAATAATAAAAGCTACAAAAGACGACGAATACCGTCGTTTGCACCCAAGTCAACTTAGACGCACATTTTATATATGAAAATAATTTATGCAATAACAAAATAAATTGCTGAAAAAAATGAACTGACAGTAGATATAGCAAGGCATCTTGTCTGGTGTCCGAGCAAAGTTTAGACAATGTTCTAGCTACAAACACGTCAAGTCAAAGTAGCACAAAGAGTTGAAGATGTACGAACGTCTCCGGATGCTGAAATAAACATCACCAACGTTCCCGGAATAAGTGAGATAGTCAAAAAAATACTACCATTTCGTCCAATTTGGACACGGAAAAAAGGTAATTTTTTGGTCAAAGCGGGGTCCACATGTGGGCCACTTTGCACCGAAAAATGTATCATGGATAAAGTCTCTAAATTGGAAAAAATATAGGTTAAACAAATCCTAAACAACGATACGAACTCAACGGTATGTTCAGTTTTGGATTCCGGTGAGCCGGTCACAAAATCGCTCGTCAAGTCGAATCGTGGGCCCCACAAAACGGCGATTCGTCGACTGACTCAGAATCAGACGAAACTTGGGTCACATGACAAGTCAGATGCTGCGAGTCCAATGACACAAGTTTTGTGGCGATCCGATGAACGATCACAACTAATTAGGTATTTTGCAAAACACTAATACAGGGGATTTGTACGGATACGGGTTGATTCCGACGTGTACACACGTCCAAATCAACTTTCGCGAAAGTCCACACGTCAGAAAATATCCTACACGTCTTTCGGTGCAACTGGTACATGACGAGGTGGTACCGTTTGACAGGGCTTACTCCGTATCACAAAATTTTGGGTTTTGAAAACATAGTTTTTAGTCATTTTGGAAACAAAATAATTTGACAATTAAAGCAAATTAAGAAAAAATAAAAGAACATAATTAATCTTGGTCATGCTATGAATAAGTCCTTTCAATTAGATTTTAAAAATATTGAACGAGTTGGTAGGAAACTGGACACGAACAGGGGTTCTTGGATTGATTTTCTGAACTGTTTTTTGGAACAGTTTTTCGCCAAACTTTCGGTCGATTTTTCTCTCAATCCAGGGCACCTAAATTCATCATACTTGAATGGATTCCTAAAAGGTTATGTTGTGAGCATGTACGAAGAATTAGTTCGTAAAACGATGCAAAGATGAGGGAGAAACATACCAGTGAAGTGGGGGTCGGAGGGACGGCTGCTGCTGTGCGCGAGTTCACGGGGCGGGTTCGTGCGGCCTGGGGCGGTGGCCAGGCGGCGCACGGTGGTCGGGACGGCCACGGGGAAGTCGGACTAGGGTTAGGGTTTGGATTTGGATTTGGAGAAGTTTAGGGTTAGGGTTGATGTTGTATACATATATATATAGGGGGAGAGATGGAGGGTGTTGGGTTAATGTTAGACTGAAGGGGTTCAGGGTCTACATAGGCTTAGTTGTTGTTGTTGTTGTTGTTGTGGTCATGTGTTGTTTGTTGTTGTGGTGTATGTTTGCTGTGGGTGGTGGTGTTGCTTTTCCTTCTTCCTTTCCTTTCCTTTGCTTTCTTTTGTTTTGTTTTTCTTTTCTTTTCTAATTCTTTTAATCATTATATATTTAGTTATATAAATGGTAAAAACCCAAAAGTAACTTAAAATAACTTCTAGAATAATTTATAAAACTTTAAAATTTTACATACAAATATTTGTGAAATAATTATAATATAGTAAATATTTATATAAGCTATTTAATAAATAAAAATTATTTTCTATTTAGCTAGGTAAATAACCAAAACTAAGAAAAATATATCCAACCTTTTAAATAATAATAAAAATATAACTAAATTACAAATTTAAGATTATGGGGTTTTACAGTAAGAATTCAATCATTTTAGATGATACAAACTCCTATTCTCCCCAACCCTACGCCAACAAATACAAACAGGAGAAAAGAGGAGTATGGCTTCCTTTGTTATCTGTAAATGCTGTAATTATTAGTTACTGTCTTGTTATGTTATGTGTTAAAACATTTTTTGGTTCCAATTTTAATACTTATTTTAAAGATATATAATGCTTTATGTATGTGCAACCAGCTCCTTTTGGGGTCCCTGCTTTCACACTCCCATCTCTAATTTTGCATCGATGTTAAGACTGAAGGTTTGGCTCATTTTGTCATGCCTGCCCGTCTTGGAGGCAATTTGCTGTAATGCAAATTGGACTTTTGATATGAGTATAATATGGGGGTTTAGTCTAAGTTCTCTAGTTGATAGTGCTGTGTAGAATAAAGCCTGATACTTTTAGGCACAACTGATACATACATACATACATACATACACAAGGAGAGAAGTATATACTTATGAAAGGCAATTATAAGTTGGACTGCTGGAAATCATCTGCAATCTCATTTGTCTTTTGTTCTGTGAAATGCAGGATTTCCCTGCCTCGGTGTGCTACTTCAGAAATTGGAAAACCCAGCTCTACGCGCATGCTTAAAAATCTCATCCAATGAGGTAGGCTTCCGGCATGTAGATTTTATCTGGTACCTGCAGAATTTTCTTTACTTCAGTTGTCTCATAAGAGATTGAATTCTGAAGCACTGTGGTAACGTTTTTCATATTTACTACTTTGGCTCCTGTGCATCAATTTAATATGCTGATAATGTATGATGGTATTTTGTCCATGAGATATTTTTGTTATGGAGATGTTTTCTTTGGGGCCTGTTTGGTTGTGATTGTAATTTGCGGAATCTCAACTTGAGGGCTTGGTACAAGATTTGGCTTTGATTGCAATGAGAGTGAGAATTGCAATTCCAGTGAGATTCACAACTTCCACTTGCTTATACAAAAACTGGGAACTGGAATTCTCCTACAAACATGCGAAAACATTTTTGCAGACTTTTTTGTTGTCATAAAGAATTTTTTTTTTGAGGCCCACACTTCACTTACTTGAAGAAGCTGATTCTATCAAAAATTATATCCAAACCAAACAATGAAATTATGATTCCTGTAATTTCAATTCTCTCCATCCAAAGACTAGAACTGAAATTTCATGAATGTTAACATGTCAACCAAACAATAGAAATTTGAATTGCAATTCCAGGATTTCTAAACTTTTGTGGAATTGCAGTTCCTTGTGACAAACAAGATCTTAGATCTGAAATTCATGATCAAACTTTTACTCATTCTATGTCGTCTTTTGTATTGAGGGGTTAATATTAGAACTAAAGAATCAACTGATTTAGTACTGTCATTTAGGGTTTAGCAGCAAGAATCCAAGATTTATTTGAAAGTAATTGTTAAGCTGTTAGCTACAGATGTTACTTTTGTTTTGATAATTTGTATGGTGTGTTTATGATGCAAGTTCTGGGATAAACTTTGTAAGTCTTGAATGGTACAAATGTCTGAAATGATCTTGGACTTGCTTTATGTGGACATTTTTTCTTAATACATGGAAGATATTGGACATGATTCGGCCTTCCTCTCTGACCTCTACCTGCCGATTTATTAAAATATGTTGATTGGCACAATAAATATTGGGTTAGAAAGTAAGAGTATCAGGAAGATAACTATGAGGGAGTTGTCTGATGATGATATCTTTCTAGTATTTGCTGTTACTCACAAGAAATTTTACTGGTTCAATATTGACAACAAATGACCATGAAACATGTCTGCGCCCTTATCAAAATCATGATTAAAATTTTCATTCAATACCTAAAATGGCTTCACTATCATGTCAATTCTCCAATTCAGATTGGACCATTTTTTTTATCATTCTAAATTAATAATATATTCTTTTGAGTCATGATTCCCAACTTCATGCAATCACCATTGATCTTCATACCTTGTGTAGGTGTATGTTGGTCCCAAAGTAAAACGTATTTGGAGAGCACAAAAATGCAATCATTATATGATCACCACAAAAACCTTTTATATCTTAGACAAGTGTCACAACTTGATTCATTTAAAGTTTAAACATGCACCTTTTTTTCTGGGACATATAACTGAAGTTTAATCACCTTTTGGATATTAAAAAGTCACTTCATAAGTTCTAAACTAATCAAAGAAAATCATCAAAAATTACAGAAAGTACATGAAGCTTTGATCTTCCAAGTCAGTCAACATTATCATTGATACCTATGCAATAATAAGTATTGTGAATATGTTGCAGCAATCATTTATGAGTCCTCTGAAGGTCTACAACATATCACAAAACTTGGGTAATCTGCATATCATTATTTTGTGGTTCAACCATCAAAGATAAGACCTTGTTTGGCCAAGATCTTGACCACTCCAAGTGAGGAATATTTCAAAATAGGCCCATGCCTCAGAACTGCCATACTTATTGCAGGAGCACACCTATGGTCTCTTCATCAATGTCACATCCTCTAGAATTGAGGAGCATGGTGATCCAGATTAAATGTTACCCAAGCATGCTGACAAGTATCTTCTCGAACATATATTGTTAACCATGAAATGGATGCCAGGTCACCTCTTGACTCTTTCTATATATAATTATATATATGCAAGTGAGCTCAAGGAAGATTGGCTCTCTTTGTTCCTAAAAATGTATGGCCATTATCCCATAGTGCGTCTTGTTCCATAACATCTAAAGTGCATAAACTAGTTGTTATTTATAAGATGACCACAATTAGAATTTAAAGGAAAATAGTTAGAATCAAATAGATTACTGAAACTAGGAGAATTTCGTATCCTAAGACAACATATTGTTTCGTCTAGTTTTATCTCAGGAAACTTGATTAAAGATTGCTTATTGGTTAATAAATACTAGTCACATATTTGTCTTTTCTTTCCCAAATCTATATGCCCAATGTTCTTTTATTGGAAAAGAAGTCGTCTTGAGGCTCACTTGGAGTAATCTGAGATATGTATGTCAGGCCTCCTGAACAAAAAGAGAAGGAATGGTTTGAATTAAGTTGCCATCATGATGAGGTCACTTGCGCAATGGGCTATATAAAATCAAAGCCAGTTTATGAACTGTTTATGAAATAGATCCACATTTATCAAGAATTTGCGAAATTTCATTCACAGCATACAACATGATATGGACATGGAGCCATGGACGCAACACTAGTTTTGGGGTGTCTGTGTATAATGTTCAGTAAGTCATACACATGTACATGCTCGAGAATGACTCCAACAATGTTGGAGTGCTTCCTGGCATAGCATGACCTGATGGATATCCTCTTTTGAGAAATAAGGATAGACCCCATATAGGCTCTCCAAAGATTCAAACTGAGGGACCTCACCATTCAAAAGGAAGATTCTCGATCACCCTAGTATGCCCCCTTGTTGGCCTGATGTACACACGAAGCACCTGTATGGCTGCTATACTTTATGCTTCTTTTTTAAGAAACAAATGTGTTATTTGCTGTTAACAGTTAGACGAAACAGAAACAATATTCACTAACAAAAACAGAAATGACCGAGAAAAAAGTAGAGAAAACTCACTGGGGTAATCAGAATCACCAGTGCTCAAAGCAATTCGACCCTCTTGTCGATTGCTTCTAGGATCCAGGGAGTTAAGATTGCACAAGTGGCAATCTAATTACTAGAACGTTCTGAATTTCCACCAAGTTGTTGCACACACACTGTTGTATTACTACACAAGAAACTCTTTTGGAGGTTGCATTTTCTTCTACTTCCAACTAGCTGTAGGTCCTCTGCCTGTATAGGTGAGATAGCCCTTGTCTAGTTATGAACTAAACAGTCAGGAGTTGCGAATGTAACATACTTGTAACTCCGGAAAAGTTAGTCTGAGTCATAATGTTATCAAATACCCTCAGGAGTTACGAATGTAAACAAACTTATAACTCTTGAACGATAATACAACCAATAATTCCGGAGTTTAGACAACCTCTCACGTGTGACAACAACAAATAATTACCTACCTGTAACGTCGCTTCCTGTGTGCATTTGAAGCACCTGATGTGCACGTGCAAAGTCCGCCATCAACCGCCACAAAGCCCAATGCCGTATAGCCCGAGCTAGGCCCCTTTGGGGCCTAGAGGGAACCTTCTACTTAAATTGGTGGCAAAATAATATGCTGGATGTAGGAGTCGAGCCTTGTCCTCTTTGTTCGTACGAAGTACTAAACTTATGCCAATCAATGAGATAAATAGAGATGGTAACCAGTTATAAAGGCAAAAAAATAACTTTTGAATTTATAACTGGTAGTAATACCATCTCTATTTATCTCATTGATTGTCATAAGTTTTTCTAAGAAAGGAGTTCCTAGAATAACATCCTGAGAAATTTCTTTTACAACTATTAGATGTAAATGTATACATATTTCATCCTTACCACCTAGGACAAATCACTATCTTGTCATGCATTCAATATTAAATAAATTTTATATTGAAACACACCTAAGCTTTGTCCAAGTGTAACTTTATTGAACTAGAGTTGAGACCAAACTCCAACATTATTTGATTCAGTCTGAAGCTAAGTATAATGTCATGTCCATCATTAGTCCCCTCTACAAAATGTATACTCAACTTCAACAATTTATTGAAGTTCAACTGGTGTTGTTTCATTGCAACATAAGCCATAGTTTGCAGTATTGGACGATACCGATCCGATATGATCGATACCGATACGGTTTGGCATGTTCCATTTTGATACCGACCAATACTGACTGATACCAACATTCGGGGTCAATTCGACAAAGAAAATTGAATGAAAAAATCCAATCAGCAAGGGTGTAAAAGCGTAGTAAGGTTGTAAAAGAAGAAAACGTATCTATCACAAGTAAAACAATCGGCAAGGTTGACTACTATTTCATTCAATTTCAAAATTACTAAGAAACAACACAGAAAATCAAGGTTGTGAAAAGGGTTAGACGTGGGGGGGGGGGGGTGCAGCCGCAGCCTAGACCGCCTAGGCGGATGTCCAGGCGGCCGCCTAGATCTAGGAGGTTCAAAAAAATAAAATAAAATCTAAAAAATCTACCAAAAATTGCAGAAAAGGTCCATAAAATCATAAAATATGTATAGTCGAGCGTCAGGGGGACTAGGAGGGCGCCTAGGCGGGCATCGGCCGGGCACCAGGCCCGGCTTAGGCGGCCTAGACGGCCGCCTTTTAGAACAGAGCAGAAAATACTTAAAATTATACCTAAATGTATAGAATATTTTTTTCCTAAAATTTTAATAATTATTTTCATTCCAATACTAAAAAATTCGATACTCTGATCCGAAACTGCCGATATTGTCGTTATCCCGATCCCAATACTCATAGGAAGGATCCGATTCCGATATCGATACTATGAACCTTAGTTTCTGCATAGTTTATAATATTAAAGTCAATACAATCAAGTTTTTGTTGTTTGCTTGTTATCACACTTTTTATCTGTTGTACGTTTGAGCTCACTTGACACATTTTCTTTTTTATTGTATTTTGTAGGGTGTGCTGGTTAGGAGGGTTGAACCCACTTCTGCCGCTAATGCTGTTCTAAAACAGGTATGCTTAGTTATTTAAGAAAGAATAATCTGGAGTAGTTCCATTGGAGCAAGATATATCTCGACCATTTTTTTTCTTTTGAGTGGTATTTTGTTTCTTAATTCTGCTACCAAAAGTGAATTCCACTTTCGTTGTGTGTTGACGTCTATTCTTGCTTATTTTCTCACAGCAGCTTTGAGTCGCGTTGCTGAAATCTATAATATCACTTATAGTAGAAATCACACGTTTGAAAAGGAAAAAAAACTTAGGTAACGTATTAAAATGAGTTCAAATAAGTCATTTCATATGATCAAATTCAAATCGAAGTTCCAAAATCAGCAAGCCTTGTCTCAGCTATTCAAGTAAGCCTTATTAATCCTTCGCTTTCTCCAATTATTCCTATTAAGGAGATAGCTCATATCTAATCACAATTGAGTCAAAATGTGAACCTCTCTTCAGAGTGACAAAGTATATCGAATTAAGATCCGTTCTGTACTGTACTATGGAGTCTGAACTAATTTCAGTGTTCTAAATGGCGGTTGAGGTGGCCGCCTAGGCGGTAGGCGGTCTCTCTCCGCACCACTTTTGCGGTATGCTGTGGAATAAGCGGCCAACGGAGGTTTGGCGGCATAGGAGGAGGTGAGACTGCGTAGGCGGGCGCATAGGAGGAGCAATACCTAACAAGATGTTTTGGCTAAAAGATTTTGCAAGCATTATGGACCTATGGTTTAATTTTACAAGACTAAAACTTCATAAATCTTCGTTCAACAACTTAGTTATGCATGAAACACCCTTAAAATATGCATATTAATAAAAAAAAGTGGCAAAATAGTAAAATATGTCCAAAATGTATCAACCGCCTAGGCGGTAGGCGGACTCTCTGTTGATATGGTATGTTGGGTGTCATATTTAAGTATAGTATAAGCACATAGGAATATCCTGAGGACATATTTGGGATGCCAGAATATGTCACAGGATATTCCATTATGAGATTATTGTCATAATGATTGAGATCATTGTATTAATGACTGTAAGGCTATATAATGCCAATGAGACAATCAATAAAATAATCAACTAATTTCAACATGGTATCAAAGTCAAGTTTCCACAAACCCTAGCCGTCACCAAGCTTCCACAAACCCACAGGAGGATTTCCTAGATCTCCACCGAACTCTTCCACTCCCCCCTTCTTCCCTTCTCCGCCCTTCGCAGGCCGTCCTTCGCTGTTGCTGCCCCGTCCCGCTACTGCTGCGGCTACTACTGCTGCTGCGGCTACTGCGACTGCTGCTGCTGCGACGGTGGCTGTGACATGCGTGCTGCCGCCTCCTCCGCACCAGCACGAGACAACGCCTAATAGGGATGTCTAGATCTGAAAAAAGGGGGGACATGTTCGGATCTAGGAGCAGACGGCGAGGACGAGCGTGAGTCGTGGAGCGGACGTGACGTGATTGGGTAGACGACGCATCGATGGAGGAGATCATCAAGAAGCTAGATTCTGCAGAGGTGGCGACGTTGATGAAGTTGTTGACGATGTCGGCTGGTGAGAACACGACACGAACGTCGCCGGAGTTGAAATTTTCCTCCATCGATCTGAAATTAGATGGACCAGCCACCTATCTGAGTTGGTCACGGCGGGTGAGAAGAACCCTCGCAGGAAAAAACATGGAGGGGTTCCTGACGGGCGAGACGATAGAGCCGGACGAAGGCTCGACAGGACGCGATGAGTGAAAGTCCACTCATATGGTGATCTACATCTGGCTTCTCAACTCCTTAGTCCAATCTATTGCCGCCACAGTAGACGGTATCGAGATGGTGAAAGATGTGTGAGTTGAGAAGGACCTATGATGGTGTGGGGAACAACTTACGGGTCTTCCAGATAAAGGGGGAGATTGATGACACCGTACAGGGAGAGAAGACGGTGCAGGAGTATGCCACGAAGTTGGAGCGTCTGTGGTTGGATTATGATCACTCCTCAGATCGGACGAGCTGCGGGGACCCTAAGTGTAAGGAGAGACAGGTGTGTCTGCAGGAGAGGACGATGAAGTTCCTCAAAGGGCTGACTGCAGCTTTCGCACAGAGGACGGCCCTACTTCTAGCCCAACCAAAGATCCCTAGCCTTGAGGAGGCTATCTCAGCCATGATCCAGGAGAAGACACGCATCAGGCTGCAAGCCGGGACATGTGGTCCCCCCGAAGCAAAGTCAGCACTAGCGATCACCAGCTCAGGAAACACAGGATCTAAGGGAGAGCCCTGGCAGCATAACCGGCAGTGCTACAACTGTGGGGAGATGGGTCAGGATCTAAGGGAGAGCCCTGGCAGCATAACCGGCAGTGCTACAACTGTGGGGAGATGGGTCATCATCGGTATGCTTGTACCAAACCACCTAGGGAGGGAGATTCAGGTGGTGGACGAGGACCGTTCGGCGGACGAGGATATAATGGAGGACGTGGTTGTGGTCGAGGGGGTAGACGAGACGGCCGAGGAGGTTATCGGGCGAACCTCCTGATATCAGAAGGGAACGGAGAAGCTGATGGCACCTTTACTGTGGAGGACCAGGCACTGGGAGACATGAGGAGTAGAACAGAGGAGGCGTCCACCTCATTCTTTGTTAGGGGCAACGCTGCCATGTATGCCCATCCATCAGAAGGTACTGACGAATCACTTGCCCTTGCGTCTATCTCTTCCCTTAAATCATCAGACTGGATTATCGACTCGGGAGCATCTCGACATGTGACGGAGAATGCTAGTGAGTTTTCTTCCTACACTCACCTAGCATCAGCAGACAGCATTCAGACAGCTGATGGCACTTTCCAGCCAGTGGTCGGTAAGGGTACTGTTAATTGTACAGGTTCAGTAAGATTATCCAATGTTTTACATGCTCCATCCTTTCCAGTCAGTCTCTTGTCCATTAGTTCTATAATCCTCCAACTTAAATGCATTGTTTCTTTTGATATTCCTAAGGTGACCTTCCAGGAGAAAGGGACAGGACGAAGACTTGGGACTGGCACTTGGCATGAGGGACTGTGGTACCTAGATCGAGAAGGACTGGACTCAGCATTGGTATCTATGGCAGAGAAGGCTGGCATGGAAGGACTGCAGCAGAGGACTGAGGATACCTTGATACTCCATCATCGGAGGATGGGACATTCTTCCTTTGATACTCTAAGTAAGTTGTATCCAGAGATTTATGCAAAAACAAATAAAGAGAAATTAGTATGTGATACGTGCGAGTTAGAAAAACTTACTAGGAGCTCATATGTTGGCACGGGTCATAGGAGCACTTTTGCTTTTGAAGTAGTACATTCTGATGTCTGGGGTCCATGTGCTACTAACACTATGAATGGTTATAAGTACTTTGTTTCTTTCATTGAGTGTACCTCTCGTGTTACCTGGTTATATTTGATGAAAAATAAGAATGATGTACCTGCTTGTTTTCGGGATTTTCATAAGCATGTCCATACTCAGTACAAAGCAGTTGTGAAGGTACTGAGGTCTGACAATGGAACGGAGTATACCAACAGGACGCTTGCAGAATACCTGTCAGCACACGGAATACAGCATCAGACCACCTGTGCATACACACCAGCACAAAATGGAGTTGCAGAAAGAAAAAACAGACACCTTCTGGAGGTCGCAAGAAGTATGATGATCGACATGAATGTCCCACAGAGTCTGTGGGGGCATGTAGTGTTGACAGCAGCTCAACTCATCAACAGGATGCTCTCGAAGGTCCTCAGATGGAAGTTCCCATGTGAGATATTGCAAGGCAATAATAGTGGGATACTCCCACTGAAGGTGTTTGGGTGTGTGTGTTTTGTGAAGGACAATAGGCCATCAGTTGGATAACTTGACCCTAGAGCGGTCAAATGCATCTTCGTAGGCTACTCGGCGACCCAGAAGGGGTATGTGTGCTGGAGTCCAGTAGAGAAGAAGAAGTTTGTCAGTATGGATGTCCACTTTCGGGAGCATGAGCCATACTACCGCCAGGACGGAACTTCACACAACACGCCTAATACTGCCAGTATTAGGCGAGAGGGGGAGATGGAGAACTTGGTGGTAACCGATTTAGAAGTTTGGCATGGAGGCACGGAGAAGGGACAAGAAGGTGAAGGTGTTAGACCTACGGCTCAGGGAGAGTTACTTACCTACAGCAGGAGAGAGAAGCAAACTGCAGGACCAGTACCGACAATGCCAGTGCCAAGTCCCTTGCCTGCGTTCGTCCCAACTCCTGAGGCACCGACACCAACCCCCCTTCAGGTGATACCCCCTCCTTCACAAGATATCATTCCTCCTACTTCTACTCCTTCCACACCACTATCTGTACGGAGGACCACTCGCAGCAATGCAGAAAATCCTCCAAACAGATATGGTTGGAATATTGCTCGGTTTGTTTCTTATGACCATATCCCTTCTTCTCATGGAGCATTTATAGCATCTTTGGATAGTATTACTGTACCTAACAATTGGCAGGTTGCCAAGAACGATCCAAAGTGGAAAGCGGCAATGCACGAGGAGTTGGGAGCTCTGGAGAAGAACCACACTTGGGAGCTTGTGAGACTGCCAGAGGGGAAGAGAGTAGTTGGATGCAAGTGGGTCTTTACCGTGAAGCAGAACCCAGATGGACAGGTTGAGCGCTACAAAGCTCGACTAGTAGCCAAAGGATACAGTCAGACGTACGGCATCGACTATGACGAGACCTTTGTACCAGTTGCAAAGATGAGCACTGTCAGGACTCTGATTTCTCTGGCAGCGAATGGTGGATGGAAGCTACACCAACTGGATGTGAAGAATGCGTTTCTTCACGGAGATCTAGTGGAGGAGGTGTACATGGAGATACCACCAGAATTTGGCACCAATCAGACAGTAGGCAAGGTCTGCAGGTTGAAGAAGTCCCTCTATGGACTGAAGTAGTCTCCTCGAGCATGGTTTGACAGATTCAGAAGGACGATGATAGGGATGGGATATCAGCAGATCAATGCTGATCATACTGTGTTCTTCCGTCGGAGTGGAGGCCACATCACCATGCTTGCGGTGTATGTGGACGATATGATTATCACAGGAGATGATGAGCAGGAGATCGCCCAACTCAAAGGAAAGCTTGGCAAAGAATTCGAGGTGAAGGATCTCGGCCTTCTTCGGTACTTCCTTGGGATTGAGATTGCTCGAGAAGCAGAGGGGATTGTTCTCTCTCAAAGGAAGTATGCACTGGACCTTCTCACAGAAACTGGGATGTTGGGGTGCAAACCTGCAGCGACACCAATAGATCAGAGGTTCAAGATTGATGCTGAGGCTGGAGAACCAGTTGATCGGGACAGATACCAGAGACTGGTTGGCAAGTTGATCTATTTGAGCCATACACGTCCTGATATCTGCTTTGCAGTAAGTGTGGTGAGCCGCTACATGCATGACCCACGGAAGGGTCATATGGATGCAGTGTACCAGATTCTGAGGTACTTGAAAGGTGTTCCCGGGAAGGGACTAATATTCAGGAAGAACAATCACGTGAGCATCGAGGGCTACTGTGATTCTGACTGGGCTAGTTGTGCTGATGACAGGAGGTCTACCTCGGGATATTGCATATTTGTAGGAGGTAACTTGGTCTCCTGGAGGAGTAAGAAGCAGTCTGTGGTGGCCAGATCGACAGCTGAAGCAGAGTACAGAGCTATGGCCTCGGGAGTTGCAAAGCTGCTATGGTTGAAGAATATGCTGGTGGAGCTGAAGCTGGATCAAGGAGCCAAGATGAAGCTGTGGTGTGACAATCAGTCAGCTATTAGTATCGCCAACAATCCAGTACAGCATGACAGGACCAAACACATCGAGATTGATAGATTCTTCATCAAAGAGAAGTTGGATAGTGGATTACTGGAGCTTGGCCATGTTCCAACCAGGGATCAAATAGCAGATGGACTAACCAAAGGACTCGCCTCAGTGAGCATGATTAGAGGATGTGACAAGATGGGCTTAGTGAATATCTTTCACCCATCTTGAGGGGTAGTGTTGATATGGTATGTTGGGTGTCATATTTAAGTATAGTATAAGCACATGGGAATATCCTGAGGACATATTTGGGATGCCAGAATATGTCACAGGATATTCCATTATGAGATTATTGTCATAATGATTGAGATCATTGTATTAATGACTGTAAGGCTATATAATGCCAATGAGACGATCAATAAAATAATCAACTATTTTCAACACTCTCTCTGCCGCGCACCCGCCTACCGCCGTTTAGAATCTTGACTAATTTTACTATTTACTGTGGTAGCTACATTACCCATAGCTACCAAAGGATGCTTCGAGATATTCTTTGGGGCTCCTGCTAATTCAAGTTATATGCGATAGAAGACTGGGAATACCAGGTATTTCTCTTCAATAAGAATATGGTGTATTCTCCATTTTCAACACAAAGTACTCCATTTTTGATAATTCAGATATCAACTAGGACTTATGTTGCCCATGTGAATCCACATTTTAAGAATAAGTTACCTACACCGATTTGCTTTATTTAGTTTCACCATTTTCTGTCCATGGTCTATGGAAAAACATGAGGTTGTACTCATAATCACAAAGAGGTAGCAGATTTCTGTTCCCATTGTCTCATGCATAATCTAGGATTCTAGTTAGTACCTCATAATCTCCTCTTTGACCAGTTAATCTCCTGTTTCGTATTAGTCAACAATTACTTGGAAATTTATAGTTGGACCTTGTATTGGCATTTATGTTTTTTGTCTATGTTGCACGGACATGGAAAAATGATGCCCGTATCCGTACCATATTTGTACCTGTATTCATGTCGGTATTCTTGCAATATAGGGGAGTACATTTATACAGTGTCCATATTCCATATCTGTATCGTGTCGTTATCTTTATCCGTGTTGTGCAACATAGTATTACATAATGGTGTCTTTTCCATAAATATTTTGTATAAACAAGATCCTTGTTCATATAGATAAGCAGTGACGAGTTCTGTGGAAAATTCTAATAATGTCATACAGTATACTGAGTTTCTTTGTGTATTGGTACCTCAGCACAATGAAGCTCGAAAGTAGCAATCAGCCTACACTGGTCCTGGTTGAGGGGCTACTACCCTTTTGATCCTAGTATAACCCTCACATCAATCCCTTGAACTTTTGCTAAATGTGCTGCATCAATATTTATTTTCCGTACTATGTTTAAATCATTGCATTTTCACAGATGTAGCAATTAAATAATTATGAGTAACTACAAATTTGCATTTCTTTCCAAAAAATTATCTTTTAACATTCGTGTCATGCAACTTGCAATATATTTAACTTTCAAGCATTTTATACATATTGTACTGAGAATGTGAATAAATCTTGAGACATTCTGTATTTCCAGGGTGACGTGATTGTTGACTTCGACGGTGTTAATATAGGAAGCGAAGGAACGGTTCCTTTCCGGTCCACAGAGCGCATTGCTTTTCGCTACCTTATAAGCCAAAAGTAAGTCCTCTTCCTAGTTATATGTTACATTTTGTAAATCATTAAGAAATTTTACCTGAAGAATGTGCAATGCTTCGATACCAACTAGTTATGTGCCTATAAGCACCGTTTGTACTAATTCCTTTATTGTAGTATGTTGTGGGTGCCCGCAGAATTGACTTATCGTCTCTAGATGTTAGAAGCCAAACTACTTCAATACAACAGACTTACATCTTTTTTTACTGTAATTTATGTCCCTTATGATCATGTCTCTCTTTGCTTTGTTATATACTTCAGTACATTCCTGATGACATGAAGTTTGAACTTTGTACTGGTTAAAGGTTGAATATTCAAAATCATTTCTGGTGTTAAGGCACAACGTGACATGGGCTTGACCAAATACTTCTGATCCATTCCTAGGTTCGCCGGGGATGTTGCAGAGCTTGGTATCATCCGAAATGGGACCCGAATGAAAGTTCAGACTGTTCTAAAACCTCGTGTGCATTTAGTAAGCAGTTAGAGGATGACCCTGGATTCTTGGCTATCTTGAATTAACATTCTTTTTAGCTGAACTGGTTTACCGTTTATTGTTAAAACTCTTGATGATACTTTTATTTTTCTCATCTAAGGTGCCATATCACATTGAAGAGGGACAACCTTCATATTTTATTATTGCAGGTCTTGTTTTCACTCCACTTTCAGAACCATTGATTATGTAAGTTTTGCAAGTACAATAACTATATGCTCAAAATCTTATAGATGCTATTTTCAAGAGTTTGTATCACCAATAATTCAGCCCGTCTGTTTACTTTGCAGAGAGGAATGTGTGGACTCAATAGGGGTAAGTTAACTCTGAAGTTGAATAAGATTACAAAACTTTCGCCTGATGTGCTGGTCTAAGCCACTTTGTTTCTCTTTTTTACCCATGCAATGTGACTGGAGGTTTTCATGTTCATTTTTGTGGTTAGTTAAAATTATTGGCAAAGGCACGGTATTCTTTAGCAAGATTCGAAGGAGAAGAGATAGTGATTCTATCACAGGTTAGCTTGTGTTGTTGTTAACGTGTATCCTGCCTTAGGGACACAATACTTTATCTGCCAGCCAATTATCATGAGATATAATCACTGTTGAATTGAAACATATGGGACTTCTATCTCCTCTTTTTTGAAAAACCTTTGCAACTTTATTTTCACTTTTGATATTTAACTACTATCATATCATTCATTATTTCTGGGATTATCTTATTATGCTTTGCTGCTTGTGTCCAGATTTCCTAAGACCTCCATTTATGAAACTAAATTGTTGAAGAATCTACTCCTTAAATAGGATAGGGTGCCTATTTGCGTACTGTTATAACCTCTAACCTCTAATCCATTGGTGAACCACATTGCTGCTGTGTATGCCTGTCTATACTGTATATTACAAAACCATGATAGCTACTTGGAATTGAAATGGTACGGAAAGATACCATGATCAATAGTGAGATTCTCTGCCCCTTGTATATGAAACTTGAAATAGCAACAGAAACATACTCTACAAACTAAATGTTAAAACTTTTTACTGCATACAATTTTTTCCGGAAACCCTTTAGCATGCTTTTCCCAATCTGAATGAGTTATAACCTAAGAAGGATTTCTATATTTGATATGTGCCTTTTTTCCCACATCTTAATATTAGTGTTGTTAATATAAAAGTTGACACTTTCAGAAATCTAATGTAGTCATTAGCTCTATTAGATCAGTTCGTCATGCGTCAATTGTAGTGGGGATCATTTTGCCAGGTTTTTGCCAAGGTTCGCAGTATCGGACTCGGTATCAGACCATTCCTATGAGTATCGGGATCGACAATATCGGCTGTATCGACATCGGAACTTTGGTATCAGAAAGAAAATAATTATTAATAAATGATTAACATTTTATAAAATATATTTTATATATTTATGCATAATTTTAAGTATTGTTTTTTAGTAGTTTGAAATTGAATGAAATAGTACCGATTGATTTACATGCGATAAATAATTTTTTTTCTTTTACATGTACAGTCTTATTATGCTTTTACATCCTTGCCGATTGGTCTTTTTCGTTCAATTTTCTTTGTTGAATTGATCGAAAAGAGACCCACAATGTCAGTATCGGTCAATATCAGGTATCAGTCGGTATCGGATCGGGATATGCCAAACTGTATCGATATCGGCCGTATCGGATATGTATCGGCCGATACTGCAAACTATGTTTTTGCATGGTTAAGTCAATGTAGTTATCATAGATTAATTTCTCATAAGTCAATGTAATTACGCAATGCTTGACAGGGCCAATGACTTCTTTAATTGCAGTTGGGAATTTTACTTTGCCTTCCTCATTTTTTTTCTTGTATTTTTTAGGTCCTAGCGAATGAAGTAAATATTGGATATGAAGATATGGGTAATCAACAAGTAATCCACACCTCACTCCTCCAAATGAGTATCTTGATTATAATCGCTTCGGATATTGTATGTTTTTGAACTAATGATGGCCAAAACAGGTTGTGAAGCTCAATGGAACTCGAATTAGAAACATTCTGCATTTAGTTCATCTTGTCGATTGTAAGTAATACCCGCTCATTTACTGTTAAGCATTATGCTCGAGACACCCCCAATTAGGAGTTATCAGGATTAACTAACTACTGCTCTGTTGCAATTCGTGTGTTAGCTTGCAAGGACAATTACTTGATATTTGAATTCGAAGACAATTTTCTTGCTGTTTTGGAACGAGAAGCTGCTGCAACTGCTTCACCATGCATTCTGAAGGATTATGGGATTCCAAGTGAGAGGTCTGCGGATTTGTTGAGACCATATATCGACTCGCATGATAACAATACAGTGCTGGATGAGGATATAGGATCCTGTCCTGTTTCTAGTCTGGAAGTAGGATCCGAAGGACTCCTATGGGCGTGATCTGCCTACAAATAATCATTGAGCTTTGCTATAAATTTTGCAAGGTTTTGTTCTGACAGCAGCCTCATGTTTTCAAAGAACTTCAGAGAAATCATTAGCCTGCCAAGTTTGTACGAATAAATCGCTGAAAAATGTGTTACATTTTCAAACAATAATGCCCCTTTTAGTACTAATTCTGTTTATACTTACTGATGATGAATATTGAATACTCATATACGATGAGATTGTGTACTAGAGAAAATCTTGTTTACCAAAAATTTAGACTAAATTACAATTTGATACCCTCAACTATTCCAAATGTTCAACTTGATATTATGAACTTTGATAGGTGTCAACTTAATACACTTTTCTCGCTTTTTTTTTCTATCGGTGTTGACCTAAGATGGAAAATGACGAAATTATCCCAACATTATCTTTCCCACCCCACCATTCTCCAGCAGCCAAACCACACCCCCGTCCTACTCTACCGATGGTCGCACATCAACGGCGACACAATAACAACAGTGCGGCAGCGCGCGGGGCGACTGCGCGGCAGCGAGTGGGGGCCCAACAGTGCGCAGGTGGGGATGCGGGAAGAGGGGGGGGGGGGGGGGGGGGGGGGTTGGGTTTGGGAGGTATTTTTGTCCATTATGTTTTTTTATTTTTTTAAACGGAAAATGTAACGGTGAATGACGGAGGGTACCAAGTTGAAAATATTAGTTGAAAGAGGGTATTAAGTTACTACTTATAAAAGTCCAGGATATCAAGTTGTAATTTTGCCTTAAATTTATGGTAAAGGATGCAACAGATATTTGCCTAGTGGAGGAGCTAACGATATATATATTTGGAATAATGTTATTAAGTGTTCCTCCAAACTGTGGCAGCCAACGCGATGGTTAATGTAGTAGTTGACATAGCAAAATTTAAAATTAAAATTAATACTAACATTAACATTAAATTAATATTAAAAAAAATTGGATGATTAAATTTTTGGGTTAAAATTTGTTATGTATGTTGTCATGTTAAATATCACATAATGCTATTTAACATGTCACGTCAATTGTCATATAAGAAAGAATGGTTTGAAGGAATACTTTGGAGGAATTAATAGCATTACTCTTATATTTGACATGCATTTAGTTTTAGTTCGATTTGCAATCTCCAAATTGTCTATATTTTGTTATTTGAAAACCTTAAAGTATAAGATTCAGGTAAATTTGTAGTGCTAAGAAATAAGAGGCATGATTATTCTCTCCATTTCCTTTCTTCAGTTTGAATGGTGGTGTTCATCTGACCGAACACTTTTTGTTTCATTATATATCATATTTTGATCATGATCATCATTATTCAAGTGGCGGTTGTTTTCTTTCAGAGGTTGGCTTTGGAACATAAAGTAACATAAAATAATTGACAATTTTTATGAACTTCTGTAGACCTAATGTCAGTTATGTTGCAATTTTGCCAGTGAGCTATTGATTTTCCTCATTTTTCACCATTATGTATAGAAAATTAATATTAACATTAACATTAAAATATTAGGTAATTTACATTTTTTTGTTAAAATTTGTCATGTCAGCTGCAATATTAGATGTCACATAATGTTATTTAACATGTTACGTCAGCTGTCACATAAGAAAAAATGGTTTGGAATGACACTTTGAAGGGATGCATTGCATTACTCTTACTTTTAACATGAGATTGAAGGAATTGTTCTAAGAAATCTATTACGAAAATTTTATCTACAACTGAATTAACATACATATATAGTATGATATGATCTCGTCACTCTGGGAGTGCCATTCTTTTCTGACTAATGAGTATGGACTCCAGCTCCTATAACCAAGTGGGTGTCATGTGGGATATTTTTCTAGAAGGATTAAATTTAAACGTCTCAAGAAAGCATTTATGCTTCTTGTCACTCTCTTGAATTTTTTCTCTTAGGAACTAAGTCCCGAAGGGACTTAGCGACTCGGACTCGGACTCTGACGAAGGGCGCAAAGTGGTGCTTTGATGGCGCATTTTGCATGGCACTTGTGTGCATATGTTGCGCTCGTTTTATGCGCGGACTTTGCGCACATGAGCGAATGTATTGTTGAGTTGTTGTGCGCATACGAGTATTCTCGTATACGCCTATGCACAGATAGCACATGATGCGCGCATATCTCTGTTGATTGCGAAATTTAGATGATTATAGAAATATTCAATCAATTAATCCGATCATGATTTTGGGGGATTCAATTTTAATTGATTGTGATCTTTCCTATTTTGGTGGGTGGTCATATTAGAGTTAGGGTTTCAATCATTCCCTATAAATAATCTTTTCGTGCCTCCGTTTGGAGACAGAAATTAAAAGAGACAGAGGAGTCTATGTGTTGCTGCTACTGTAGAAGTCCAGGTTTCTTTTCTAGTCAGCAAGGTTGAATCATATCATTTTTATTTGAATCCGTTATTTCAATGCAAAGAATGAGAAAAAAAAGAAATAGTGTTTGTCTAGAAACTAACCCAGGTCCATTGTCCAAGACTACTCGTCAAAATATGGAGATACTTATGGCAGAACGGCCTGAGGTTCAATGTTAGTAACCCAATCCTTTCTTAAAAAATATATTATATTACCCTCATTGATAATAGCTAAAAATGTCGTTCGTATGCTATTATTCCAATTTCCCGAATGGACTACGAACGTTCCAGAAGTTCTTTTGTGAACTTGTTGGTTCCTGAGAACGAATCGTCTGGACGACAAATCTTGTTTTGAGCAATGGTGGTTTTCACCACCCAAGCAAATCGTCAAGTTTTTGTCTTCTTCTTCTTCTTCTTCTTCCTTCTTCTAGTTGTAAACGTTCTATCTCAATTGCAGCTGAATTTGCAAGGAAGAACGTATTTTGATTATCATCAGTTTGTAATATGATATTATTAAAGTTTTCATCGGAATCGAGTTTCTCAGAGAGCAAACTTGTTTGCGTGAATCTCTGAGTCTCGACTACAATTTCAGAATCAAATAGAGAGCAGACTGAAAGGTCTCGCATGAATATCTGTTCCTGATCTCTGTGATCCATTTTTGAACTGCCTCAGAACTAACAATTGTAGGTCATGGACTCCATGAATACAATTCCAATACCAAATTGTATTATCACACTCTTTCTTAGGTTACACCCGCCAACTGGTCTTGTGTGTTTTATGGCGACTCTTGGCTAGAAATTTGGTAGGCTTCCAGCTCAATTAAAATTACACAAGGACGTTGAACAATCAAGAGGAGTAAAGAATAAAAAGACTCGGAGAATTAAAAAAACAACGGAGGAAAAAAGTAACAAGGAAGACGTTAAATCACAAAACACAATCTGCTCCTTTATTTGACCCAGACAGAGGTGAACATTATTCAGTTTTGGACTGAAAACTGAATGAAACATAACCGAATAAGAGATTCGATTCAGTTTAAAAAAAAAATTGGTTCAGTTTTAAAAATACTAAAAAAATTATTCCATTTCGATTTTTTATTTCAGTCCAATGCCAAATAAGTGCAATTATATAAATATCTCCAGTTTTGTGCATAAAATGTATATATTTTGAAAACAACAATTATATGTATGTATTTTGAAGTCCAATTTTGATAATTTAACAACTAGTCTAACTTTGGACGCAACTTTAAAACACACACACACACACACACACACACACATATATATATATATATATATATATATATATATATATATATTAAACGATAGAAATAACATAACCGAACAAACCGAATAGATTATTTAATTCGATTTTGGATTTTTAAAAATTATTGTTCGATTGAAACGAAATAAACCGAACGCTCATCCCTAGACCGTGCTGGACTCAAAGCTCACTCTACTCACCACATTGCATTTGAAAAGAAAAAAAAAGGTCACATTATTTTATCAAGTATTCCCTAAAAATGGTAAAAGTCGAACTCGGATGGCTCTTGTGATTACCGAGGAGAGGTATAAGATCCCGACTGGGTGGCAGAAGATCAGTGAATCGAGCCACGGAGACATATTATTTCTTCCATTTATTGATGGTGAAAGTTGTGAGACAGTGGATCCAAAGACATGTAATACAATGTGCTCAAAAGTCCCGAACTTTACGCCGGATCCCGTACGTTAAGCCAGAATTTAAAAATAAATAAATAAATAGAAACCCTAAAACTGGTAAAAAACATCAAAAACAAGCATCACATGGAATATCATTGTGCAAGTTCCCTTAACTTGCTCACTCTTCATAGTGCAAGATTTGGCTTTCCCTAATAAAAGAGGGCAATATAATCGCCTCCAAAGAAAATATCATAACCTTAATACTAATATTACTGGCTTTAATGGGATCAAACCAAAGAACAATATGTACACAACCTTCCACCAAGTCTAATATAGTGCCAAGAGTGACAAAAGTACTAGGAAAGCACAGGTGAGCATTTGGTCGATTCGGCTCAAACTGAACCAAATTTAGAAAAAAAAAAAAAAAAAAAAAAAAAAAAAAAAACCTATTTCAAAGCCCAACTGAACCAAACTGACTTTTCACGCAAATCGAACCAGATGAAATTTCGGTCTGGTTCGGTTATTTCGGTTCAGCCAACTTTCTTGATGGATTGAACTTTTGCCAAAACCAACCAAAAATAAATAAATAAAGTAGATTATATGACTATCTTTGTTTCTAATTTAGCAAACAAAATCCTAAAAACTCAAAATATGAAAATATATTATAGAAATGATTTGACTGGTTTGCTAAAATTGGATTGAAATTATAAGGAATAAAGTAAAAAAAAAATTGACCATCTTTGAGAGTATTGAAACAAAACAAATTAGAAAAACAAATAAAGTTGGGATGGATGAGGACAGATCATAAATTTACAAAAATAAGGATAGAAGAGATCATAAAACAAGAAAACTTACAAAAAAATTATAGTGATTACTTTCAAATATATATAATTCGGTTTTCCGTTCGGGTCCCAAATTCCAAATCCGAACCGAAAAAACCAAAATTTCAAAAACTAAAACCAAAAACCAAAGCATACTGTAGAAAACCAAACCGAATTACTATTTTCGGATCGGTTTTCGGTTTAAAACCGAGATATGCTCACCCATAGTATTTAACATGGATTGGCATTGTGAAATATGAGTCTTAAAATATTGAACCAGTCAGAAAAATGCAATTAGGTTTTGTATACTAGACCTCCTGCCATTTTCATCTTCCCAAGCACATGCCAGCTTTAAAACACAACAGTCTGAGTACACACGGAAATAATGTAACTCCACATAATAACACAACTCAGAATAGTCTTATAATCCTAGATCTCTTTATTCAACATAATACCGATAAGTTACTGAGATAACTGACAGCAGAAATATGCTTGAACCACTTTCTAACTTGGAAGTCATTGCTTAAGCCTGCAGCCCAATTATGCCTGAAAGTTCAGAAACCATATTCAGTCATTAAGACATATTGTGACGAATATTCCTGTTTAAAGGAAAATATTCAGAGGCATCGATGTGTAGGAACTCACCACAAGCTACCCTTCCACCAGCATTTCCAGTGGTCTTGCTGAGCTCATGGCCACCTAAAAGAAAAACATAGCATCAGCATCAGCATGACTAAACTAGACATTACAATAAATATACGTCATGAACCCAAGTGACTCATCTCTTTTCTTTCTCCCTCTAAAGAAAAAAGGGATGTGGATTGAATATGTCAAAAGCAAGTATGAAGTATCATGACCCCCTATTTCTGTGGATAGGTTCCACAAGGATATTAACAAAGCGTAAAGAAGACCCCAAAGGTTAAAGAGCAGACTATGATTTCTATTGCAAGATCGTGAAGTTAGCCTTCTGTGTGTATTGAATAGAGTAAACAAAAGGATATCAATTAGTCGAGGACAATAGTAGGAATCTTAGAAGCCAGAAACGGGAGCGGGGACAGAGGCAGGAGAGCGCGATTACTTATAAAGTGGGGAGCATGATTAAATGGTGCGCTAATAATTTGTTTATGTTTACTAATTATCGTTATCAAAATTTATAGATATCTTAATATTTATTAAAATTTATAAAGTTCAGTTCAAAGTTACAGAGAGCACATTCACATGGTAACTTTTATGATGTAAAGGTAAGTAATCCTTACTTTATCGTTATTTTGATGAATATGTATTACAGGTTCACCAACTTTCTTCTCAAAATTTCTGTCATCTTTTAAAATTATGATCATGTTGTGGCAAGCGCTCATGTCATCGGCGAAACGCGCTCCTGTCGCCGACGAAACGAGCTCCCAAGTAAGGACTGCCGAATCGAGATTCTTAATGAGATTCGTTGACCTCCTGACTTCTAAGACAGGAATGGATGAGGTAAATTGATTGGTCTCTTAATCATAATAACTTGCATCAAGGAAACAAAACAAAGAAAAAGCAATGCTTCTGCATCTGGTCCACCAAACATTACATTTTCCTCGTTGATCCTAACCTCATGAAGAGGGTACAAAATACAGACATATCCTCTTCCTGTCCCCAGCAAATCCCCAAAGGAGAAAAGAGAGGAAGTTTTAAGATGACAACGGAAGGAATTAGTACCCTAACTATCAGTCTCCATTCTAGTTAAGGCTATAAGTTGTGCGCTTTTTATTTCAAAGCAACATGGCAGGAGGGTAGATTTCTACTGTAAATATTTTACTTGGTTATTCATGCTTTTGGTGCCGAAGGACAATATCATCAAACTATGTACTGAAAAGTAGTATACGTAGAATAGTACTAGTTTGTTTTAACTAGTATACTATTATTAGGCAGAATGATTACCCTTTCCAAGATCATCAGGATCAGCATGGACAACAACAGCCCGCCCGATTATGGAATTTGGTCCACTCAGTGGAATCTGAAGATAGAAAGGTGATAAATCATTAATTAATTAATTAATTAAATAAAGGCTTTGAAAGTGGAAAAGCACTAAGCATTCTATAAGTTAATTTCAGGTTGAAAAAAAACCATGAAAGTGTCATTTACCTGGCTGTCAACAATGGCAAATGTAGCAGTCCCTGAAGAATGACAAGAAAAAGAAGAAGACATTGATAAGAATAATATAATATAGATGAATTGGCCTCGCCTATAAAGGAGCTCCAAAGTGTAATGAAGGGGCTAATGTAAGATACTGAGGATTTGGGGTTAGGGTAGCCCCAGCACAACCACTCATAAAATAACTATATCAAAAACATAAAAGAATAAAAATTATACCATCGTCTTCAGCCTTCACATTGCCAAGATCACCAGCATGCCGAACATCCTCATCAGGAGCTCCATGCTCCTTTCCAGCAGGATTGTAATGAGCCCCTGTATAACAAATGATCATAATAATGACAGGAAGAACAATCAGTTCAGCGAAAACTTTTGTGAGTGCGGAAATTTCCTTATTGAACCCAAAAGAAAACAAAATTACCAGTGGACATGCAGCCATTTGTAGTATCACCAAGGGCATGAACATGGAAGCCATGAAGGCCCGGCTTCAGCCCAGAGATACTCCCTGATACTGTGGTCGGACCTGAAAATAGTGAATACAACTCACATGAATAATGCTTCCATGTTAAAATAGGTCATCTGATTATATGATTATTACAACAATGATTCAAAATTAAACTGCAAATAACTACTCTAGGATAGGTAGTAAGCTTACCATTTCCTTCTTGGGTAAAGAAAATGTGGCCCTTCACACCCTCACTTCCAGAAAGTACGGCAACAGCCTTTGCCATTCTTTATGTGATCTACAACATTAATATCCAACAGAAAAGGAAGAACATCAATAACAAGAAAATCTATGATTAGCGGATATGGGCACACGGTGATTTACATGGCATCTCCAAATGGGAAAAAGTGTCAAAATAAATACACAAAGACGCAACTACATGTGTGTTAACATGAATATTTATATGTGGTTGGATATTAAGTTTCTTAACATCTACCAGGTAAATTGAAATCTTATAGCACATGCAATTAGAGACACGCTTTTCGACTATTCATATCTTGTGATCCACATAAAATGCAAGTGTCGGAGTCTCTGACACAGAATCTTTGTAAATAGTCGAGGATTATTCATGAAATATATATTTCATGAAACTATGTGTGTTTTGATACAAGGCAATATGGATTGAAATTTGATATTCTCATCCATTTTTGTGTGTTCAGCATACGTCCAATTCAGAATTCGTGGTAATAAGGAATTCCCATCAGACTCCCACCAACTGAGGGAATATGGTTCCCATCTTGAGAAGTGGGTACTCTGTATTCCCATCTATCCGGAATATGATCCATGGAATTTGATGGCTGAAAATTTATTTTCTTGTGTATATTGTGTACATATTATACAGAACCCAATAATGCAGAATCCTCATTTATGCCCCTTGTTCAAATTTCCAGGAAAAAACAGAATTTCCAGCAATATTGCAATCTGCGTACCAAACGCAATTTATACCCATTCAATAGGAAGTACAGTACAGAAGTTAGTAAATTTAGTTTCTATACTTGTATGTTTCAGGGGAACCAAATGAAATTTTAAAACAAACTCTATGTTGAAGTCATGTTGCTCTTAATACAAAATCAGAATGAATACAAATCTACAAAAGGGATAATATTCATGGTGGCTTTTTTTATCAAATCAATAGTCTTGAAGTGTTATTTATGTGGTTTGGATTCACAATGATAACAAGAGACTTCAACGACTAGATAGATCTCATCAGCTGCATGTCAAGATTAGTTTTACCACTCAAACCGAAGAAGCGCGGACAATAAAAAAATTGATATGGTATCAGAGTGTCACGTCATGTCAGACACGTACTGGACACAAGAGACGCTACAAAATACCCTAGGGCACGCCGAAATCAGTGTCACGTCCATGTCTTCATGTTCCGTATCGATGTCGTATTCATGTCTGCGCGACATCGAACCCACAGATCAAGGCAACCACCTAGGAAACCACGGACAGTCCGAAAAATCAACCCCGTCTCCGTGTTGCACGCGCACCCATCCAGCACTACATGGAACACTCCAAAATACACCAGTACAACGCCAGAACCTGCGCCGTCTGTGTCGTGTCCGTGTCCCCGTATTGTTTCCGTGTCCGTGGAACATGATGGCAATCCCATCATATGATAAGTACAATCACAGAATTTAATTTACAATCAAATCAATACAAAGTCATCTAACATGATCTCTAATAATAATAATAATAATAATAATAATAACTTCTTAAAGATTTTAAAGAAAATAATAGATCAATACAAAGTAATCTAACATGATCTCTAATAATAATAATAATAATAATAATAATAATAGCTTCTTAAAGATTTTAAAGAAAATAATAGATCAATACAAAGTCATCTAACATGATCTCTGATAATAATAATAATAATAATAATAATAATAATAACTTCTTTAAAGATTTGAAGGAAAATAATAATAGATCTGATGTGGAAGAAGACAGTGAAGATCCATAGGTGGCTTAAACCCCTAGCCTTATCTACTACTGATATAGGGGCAACATTTTAAACCCTAAAAAACTATGAATCAATTAAATTGGAGAAGGTATACCTCAGGCAACCCCTAGAGAAGAGAGAGAAAGTGGGTAGGTAGTATATTTTGAGAGAGAGATTGAGTGTGATGGAATTTATAGTGGCCAAACAACAATATATGGAATTTGTTGACTTTAGCCTCATTTATTAATATAATTTTATAATTACTCTTAAAATAAGATGTTTGTTAGACTTATATTCGATTTGGATAATACTCGTATTTTGAACAGAAAATTTACTGTAGCGAAATAAATTTATATTTAATTTATCTAACCGAAACAAGTTTGAAAAAATTAGAAAAAAAAGTTAGCCTCCGCCAACACCGTTGACGAAAAACAGCAAAAAAAATAAAAAAATAAAAAAGCGGGCCCCACGGCCAATTTCCGCCAACGGAGTTGGCTGAAATGGGGGGGGCCAATTTCAGCGAAATTGGCCCATGGGGCCCACTTTTTTTTTTTTGGTTTTGTTTGGTTTGGTTTTTTTACTTTCTTTGGTTTGGTTTTTTTGTTGGTTTATTGTAATTAGTTATATTTCTGTTTTATTTATTTAGTTTAGTTTAATTTTGTAATTAGAGTTAAGTAAATTTATTTTAACGAAATAAAATTAAAATAAAATAAATTAATTGGAAAGAAATATTTAGAAATATTATTTTCGGAAATTTGTTTCCAAAGCATCAAAATTTGTATAAATTATATCTAAAACATAAAAGTTTAAAAAATTACGAAAAAAATATCAATATGAATTGGACGTTTATATTTAAAAATATTATATTTATATCGTAAATTTTTTCGTCGTTAACAGACGCTAAAAAATAATAATATTAAAAATTTGCCGTAAAACTATTACGTCTGCCGTCGAGCAGACTTCGAACGGCCATAACTACTTGTTTATAAATCATTTTTTGTTAAATAATAAGTCGATTTGTATGTTTTCGACGAGTGTAACACAAATCATGTAGAAAAAAAATTTATCCGAAACACGATGCATATGTTACAGGCAAAAATATAAAATTTAAAACTTTAAAGTATCATAACTTTTGACTGGGAGATCGAAACAAGCTCCAGTTTGAGCCAAAATGACCGTATGGAAAAGTACTTCGGGACAAACAGTATCATCGTTTTACGGACTTCGAAAATTTTAGAATCGTCAAAAAACGATGTTTCGACCTCCAAATTTGACTTTCGGTAATATTATTTTTGAATATTTAAAATTTACTGTAGTGAAATAAATTTATATTGGATGTGGGGGCCCACAGATTTAAAATGATGTTTCGATCTCCAAAAAAAATTTAGAAACATTTAAATTAATTATGTTATGTCTATTATGAAAAATAAAGTAATAAAACAAAATAAATAATCAAACCAAACCCTAAACCAACCAAAACAAACCATCCAAAAAAATCCGTGGGCCCCACACCAAAATTCAGCCAACATAGTTGGCGGATTTTGGGGTGTGGGGCCCACGATTTTTTGGGGTGGTTTGGGTTTGTTTGTTTTGGATTGTTTTGGTTGGTTTTTTTTAGTTGGTTTTGTTTTATTATTTGGTTTAGTTTTTTTATTTTGTTTTTTTATTTTGTTTTTTTAGCCAACAGAGCCAACATTTTTTTATTTAGTTTTTTTATTTACTTTTGTTTTGGATTTTAATTTATTTAGTTTTGTTTTGAATTATGTTTTGCTTTGGTTTTTTTATTTATGGATTGAATATGCCAATTAATTTGGGTTTGCCAATTAATTTACAACCAACATTATCCATAATGAAATTAAGGTATTAGGAAATTAATTGGCAATACCTTTCAGCTAGAATAATGGTGGCCCGGACGAAATACCTTACATATGCCAAATCAGCTAGAATAATGGTCATCTCTCCGAATGGTATTTCTAAATATTTCTAAATATTTCTAATACCTTTATTTAACATTATCCATAATCCAAAATGAGCATAAGATCGTCCTAAAATATTTACAACCCAAATAATATTTCTAAATATTTCTTTCCAATTAATTTATTTTAATTTTATTTCGTTAAAATAAATTTACTTAACTCTAATTACAAAATTAAACTAAACTAAATAAATAAAACAGAAATATAACTAATTACAATAAACCAACAAAAAAACCAAACCAAAGAAAGTAAAAAAACCAAACCAAACAAAACCAAAAAAAAAAGTGGGCCCCATGGGCCAATTTCCGCCAACTGAGTTGGCTGAAATTGCCCCCCCCCCCCCCAATTTCAGCCAACTCCGTTGGCGGAAATTGGCCGTGGGGCCCGCTTTTTTTATTTTTTTTATTTTTTTGCTGTTTTCCGCCAACGGTGTTGGCGGAGGCTGACTTTTTTTCTAATTTTTTCAAACTTGTTTCGGTTAGATAAATTAAATATAAATTTATTTCGCTACAGCAAATTTTCTGTATTTTGAATCTTTTAAACATTAGGACAATGACAAATGTAGAAAAGAGAGACTTTCACTTTCAAATGAGTATTGTCCGTGAAAAAAGTTATCTCTGGTAATCAGGGGCGGAGACAGAATTTTAAAATAGGGTAGGCTAGCTAGTAGTTACTATATGATTCTAAAAATTTAACAGATTTTTTTTTGTAAATTTGATGATTCGACATAATTTTCTTTGTAAATTTATGCCTAAATTTTGGTAATATTTACTAATTGATAATTTTTCACCAAATATAATTGCTTCCATCTATTCCAAATATATACTATGCATTTCAAAAAAGAATACTAGGAAGCAAGAATCTGAAAATGAAAGCCAAAACCTTGAGGAAAAAGTACTCTTGCACTCCAAATTGTTAGGCACAAAGTAAGATATGAACATTTTGAACAAAATTTTAAATTCTAATAAACACATGGATTGGAGCACCCGGAGAGGTGGAGCACCCGGTGCGTCTCGGTCGTGGGTCGCGGTCTCGCGGGTCTCCGGTCGTCGGTCGCGGATCACTGTGTAATAAATCCAGACTATGAGACAGAGAGTGAGAGAGTCGGAGTGTGAGGTCTCTGGATTCAAATGTTTCACTCTTCACATCTGTTGATTGGTATAATGGATGAGCTTTATGGAGTATCGGATGGGCTATAAGCATATATTAGCGTATATAAAAAAAAATTGCTATTTTTTTTTTTTTTTGCATGTGCCTCCGCCCCTGCTGGTAACAATAGGCTAAAACACAATATTTGCTTTTACATTTGAGTCCATTTTTGTTCACCCACCAAAACTAGTGGAAGTGTTCATTATTCCATCCAAGAGTTGTCACGTGTCAAATGAGTGGTTATGTTTATCAAACCACTCCCAAAGTAATTTTATGTTAGATGAAAATGACACATGACAATCATTGAGTAGAACGGTAAACATATTCATTAGTTTTGGTGAGTGAACAAAGATGCACTCTTCACCTTTTGTTATTATGGGTGAGCATTATTCGGTTTTGGACTGAGAATCGAATCGAATCGAACTGAATAAGGAATTTGGTTCAGTTTAAAAAAAATCGTTCGATTTCGATTTTGAAAATATTAAAATTTCTTATTCCATTTCAATTTCGATTTTGGTGCAAAACAAAAAATCGAATAATTACTTATGCAAGTATATAAATATCTCGATTCTATGTATATGTTATGATTAAAAAATGTGTATAATTTTGTGTATATTTTGAAAATAACACTTCTATGTATATTTTTTGAAGTCCAACTTTGAACGCAACTTTAAAATACAACAAATATGTCTATAAAAATTATAATTTTTAATATAATCTAACTAAGATCTCAACTTTGGATTCTATTCATTAAATAATAAAAATAGTCCAATCGAATAAATCTAATTGATTATTCGGTCCGATTTGATTTCAATTATGACTAATTTTTATTCAATTTCAATATCAATTTTAAATTTTTAGAATTTTGTTTTGACTATTTCGATTGGATTGAAACCGAACACTCACTCGAAGTCAAGATGATTGTATCATTATCCACGAATGTAAAAATAGAGGATATATGACCCAATCGACAAGTATTATCATTGCACCAGGCAACAGCTTTTGCAAGTCATAACATGTTACTTTCTTTCCAACGGATATATATATATTCCGGAGAATATGCATGAAATTTTGAAAAAAAGGGTGGTAAATGTATATTAACTTGGAAATGTATCGAACTTAACTGACTTTTATGCTCAGAGAGAAGAGATATAATCTTTCTGGCTAGACGATCGATTTCGAAATCAAACCGCAAAAGAGATATGAGACAGTGAACCCAAATGACACAACGTACGGATCGTCGAATATCTAACAAAAAAATAGAAATATTATACCGAACTCAACTGGCTCATGTAGTCAGTGAGAAGGGTTATAACCTCTCTGACTAGATGGACGGTCTCGGAATCAAACTGCAAAAAATGTATGAGACTGTGGGTCCAAATGACATGTAACGTAACGTGTACAAAATTCTGTGCGTATCGTCGGACATCTCAAAAAAAAAAAAACTTGAAAATGTTATTTTTATGGAGGTTAGTTGCAAGCGCTGGACATACTGGTTCTCTTTAATCTATTAAATTTTAATTTAAAATATATTTTAAATTAAATTTAAAGTATATTGTCTCAAGTTACTAAACATTAAGGCTATATGCTGTTGAGTATTAAGTACTTTATGTGGTATAACTATTAGATATTAGGGATATTTAGACTTTAGGTCTCACATAAGTTGTAAAATTAGTGTTTGTATCTCCAAAATATAATAATTAGTATTTAGATCTCGAAAGTGTCGCCAAAAATAATATGAACACTTTTGATACAATTTTGGTGGCACTTTTGAGATCAAAAATGTCATTAATTATTTTTTGCGACACTTTTGAGACCCAGATATTAATTATTATTTTTTGGAGATCCAAATACTAATTTTATAACTTATGTGAGACCCAAAGTTTAAATATCCCTAGATATTATATAGTCACTCATTTTCATGTACCTGGTATTATTTAATGAAGATTTTTTTTTAGCATCTCTAAGAGCATCAAAGCATCATTAATAAAGCCCATACCACATTTTAGATTCTAGATTTAAAATGTAGAAGCTCATTTGGTAGAATAGTAAGTCCTATACCTAGTTCCAATTTCTAAATTTTGGGTTCCATCCCACCCATGGGGCTATAGGTTGGGTCTTACAATTTCTAGATTCTAGATTGTAGAAATCTATTTTGTAAAATAGTAAGTTCCAATTTGGAGCCCAACTTTCTAGCTTATATATTATATATTTTTTTACATCAATTTTTGACCACACAATCTTTGGAACCGGAGCTCACTTTATCATTTCCTACTATTCTTATACAAATCCAACCCATTCTACATTTACCTTTTTTTTTAAAAAATTTTGGACCCCAAATTGCATTGGAGAGTCCCAACTACTAATGATGCTCTCATTAGTAAGGCCCATTCCACATTTTTAATTCTAAATTCTAAATGTAGGAACTCATTTTGTAGAATAGTAAGTTACATCCCTAGTTTCAATTTCTAGATTTTCAGTCCCATCCCACCCATGTGTGTTAACGATTGTGTCTTCCAATTTCTAGATTCTAGATTGTAGTAACTTATTTAGTAGAATAGTAAGTCTCAATTTGGAACCAAACTTTCTAGATTCTATATTTTACATTATAATTTTTTTACATCAATTTTTGATCACACAATTTTTGAGATCTCACTTTATTATTTTCTACTATTCTCGTACAAATCCAACTCTACATTTAATTACTTTTTTTTTATTTTTTTTTATTTTTAATTTGGTCCCAAATTGTATTGAGAGTCCTAACTACTCGTTCTCTAACAAAAGTCCACATCTATGGGCTTCACTCATTCAAAAGTCCAAGAGGGCACATTAAAAAAAAACAAAATTAAGAATATTTTTTTTAATTGACATATATGTAATATAATTTCTCTGTGGTGCGCTCATGGATTACGCCAGACTGATCGAGAAGTGATTTGTTTTAGATTGGAAAATCTACTTATTTAAGTTAATAATAATCTTTGGACCCAAAAATATATATTAATTTAGTGAACATTTAAACAATCGATAAATTAATAAAATTATTAATTTATGGATTAGTGAATAATTTATCCACTTATCAAGATATATCTTATTTTCTTAAATATTATATATTGTATTTAATTTATTGTTTTACGAACTAATAATTCTATATATTTGTTTAGTCAAATAAAATTCACAAATCTACTTGTTTTTACTTTATTAATTTATTGATTGATGAATAATAACTTATTCATTTATCAAGGTATATCTTGTTGTAATCTCTCCTCTCCTCTCCTCTCCTCTCTCTACACCCTCTCATTTTTTTTCTTCTATTTTTCTAAATAAACCTTAGTAATATTTAGTATGTGTTTATATATGTATTTTTTTTATATGTATATGTATATGTATGTTTAATTATATATACATTTAATTTTTTTTAATACATACACGCGTGCGCACAACACTTTTTTGGAAAAAAAAAGATAATTCTATTGTAAAAATAACTTGGTACATCATACCCCCTCCCCTCAACCGGGGCTCAACACTTCCCCGTCCCTTTTACATCAAAATCAATATTGTGTACAATTCCAACACTAGATGCGCACATACCCTCAAAGACGTTTATTTCTCTCTCCAGATGTGCCAGACTACTGAGGCCAGTCTGATGCAAGCCTCTCGGAACCAGGTCAGTCCTCTACAACGGCCATCCCTGATACTATGAATCACCAGACTAACTTCCTGCTCATCATTGATCATCAAGCTCAATCGTGTCGCCTGCTCCCTCTAGATCTCCCAAGTGAACGGGAACCGAAAGAACAAATTCAACATCCCGGCTGCACATAACACACCGGATATCTCCAACTTGGACCCCAAAACTGGAGAGCCTCTCTCTCGTCATAAGTACGCCCATAAGAAGCTTGTACATGCAGAGTTGCATCTTTCGCGTAATACCTTTCATCCAAATAATATCCGCACACTCTTCCTTCTCATGTTGCTTACAGATCTGATTGTAAGCTATCTTGAACTCAAAATTACTTTTCGCACTGCCATCCAACACCCACGTATCCCGTATAAGGTTAATGTCGATTGGGACCTGAAAAATCTCCACCACAAACTACTACATACCCGAAACTGCATCCAGCCGCCAAGCCCTTGCAAACACTATACGGCTGACTAGATCCCCATAGGCAGTGGGTGCAGAATGAGGGCCCATGCCCGCTCCAACAAGCTCCGGTGCTGGACCCAGGGATCCTGCCATAGATCCGTATCTCCTACATCCGCAATACATCGGGTTATAAGCTGCTTCAACGGTCGCGGGTGTCGCAATATGTGCTTAAATACAATTGATTCATTATTATTCTCCTTATAGGTCCAGGAATTTGAGTTTTTGAGATACCTGCCATGCATCCACTCGGCCCATAGCGACTCCCTCGGTAGGAACTTCCATGTTAATCTCAACATCGCAACCTCCCGCATGGTTTGGAGAGGCCGTAATCCTATCCCTCCTTCCCACAAAGCCGACAAAGTCTATCCCAAGAGATGGCGTGTAGTCCTCCCCTCCAAACAAAATTTGCACATATCTGTTCCACTCTCCTAATAGTCTCCAATGGGAGCATCACCGACTGGAAATAGTACCATATTGTCAATCACAGATCTGACAAGCTCAATGCGTCCACCAAAAGAGAGTCTGAGCCTACCATCCCTCCACCTGTCGTTGCGTAAACTCTACTAGGCTTTTGCATTGCATGTGCTTTGTATATTTACTGGATATAGGTATCCCCAAATATTTCACAGGCAATTCTCCTCGCCCAATCCCTATCGCAGCGGCACGTTTTGTAACTACCACTTTCTACCATAGGAATATTTTAGTAATTTTGCATATTGTGAATTTTTTTAATATTATTTTATATTAGTGACTGCCTAGAATTATATTAGTGTTAGTTAGTCGCTATCCAATAAGAATTTACAAGTGTTAGTTAGTGCTAATTATTGTTAGTCATGACATTAGTAATTAGAATTAATTAAGTTTAGTTGCCATGAAGAGAATATTTTTCTTAGTTGTAGAGATTTCTTCCTTTAGTTAATTAGATTCCATTTATGACAAATGGAAAGAGACAAATTTGATATTTTGGCATGACCAAACCTTACTATAAGAGATAATTTCAATTTAGGGCTCATCCGTTCATTTTATTTCACTCATTAGCCTCATTTTTTCAAAGCTTTTTCTTCCCCAAGCAAACCCAATTCTCTACCAATTCCTCTCAATCCACTTTTAATTCAACTTATTCTCACCATCATGAAGGCCTAGAGCATTAGAGATCACAAAAAGATCCATAGGAGAGGAGCTTGCTAGAAAATCGTGTCCGACATATTTCTTCTATGTCCAAATTCAAAATTCTCCAAAGAGGTTACCAAAACACTATGTAATTCTCTCAATTTTATCAAATTCATGGTTAGGAACACCATTTGGTCATGTAAAAACCTTTCAATAGATATATTTGACTTTTTAATGGTAGATCTAGGCACTAGAAGTCCTCAATTTGGTTGATATAAGTTGGTGGCATAATTTTGGGGCTCAATTTAGAAAAAAACTAATTGTGTCCATTGAGTGTGTGTATTGTGTCCTAATGAGAACTATTGATATTTATTTAATTGTGTGATGTCACGTCCCAGTCCCAAAATGCGTAGGACCAGGACACGTAAGCATGCCAGCCGTATGAATATGGCACTCCAATATATAGAAACCATAACACACGTACGCTGTAATATGAATATCAATTCACAAGTGGTAAACATATATGCCACAGGGCATAACTAAATCTCATCCGCAGAAAATCGTATATAAATGAATAAACAATATCTATAACTTAATCTCAGTGTAAAGTATCTAATGAAGGTAGTCGGATGGAAACAAATCCACTACCGAACCAGAATATAGATAAACAAGATAAATGCAATATAAGAATATCAACTAACAGTCACGGCTCGAAGAGAAGACCTCATCACAATATACGTAGCAAGTCCGAATCTGCGTTCCTGCGAATACTCATGAACAATACACCTGGAAAGGGCCAGGTCTTCAGAGGGACATAACAAGATACATAAAAGCATGCCATAATGTAAATACTGTAAAAACTCAAGGGTGACCTAACCATCTAAGTGAAATACAACTTGAGGACAACTTGAGTGTGCGGGAAGGTGTAGGCTCGACATATGCTGACGTAATTCACCAATCGTGACAATTGGCTAGTATATGCCACATATGCCCCCATACCAGGGCACTGTAATATAATAACGTCCATACCGCTCTGAAGAACGGGAAATCTGTATAGTATAACGTCCATACCGCTCTGAAGAACGGAGAATCTGTATAGTATAACGTCCATACCGCTCCGAGGAACGGAGAATCTGAATAGTATAACGTCCATACCGTTCCGTCGAACGGAGAATCTTAATAAACGAAGTGGGTGTCCCATACGCCTACTAGTTGTCCTCCCCGCCTAATGATCTAAGCATGTTGTATCCACAACACGCGTCAGCTACTACGCCTCGGCGTCGTAACTCTGGCTCATAATCTATCGTTAGAGAAATAGTCCATCCTTACAACCAAACAAGGACAAGGATCGGGCCATCGTATCACGACAGTCTATGCTCCGACTACTAATAACTGCTAAGTCTTCTAATATGCATTGCTAATAGCAGTTATTCCCTATCCGTCGCACGCCTACACGTACAGGTGGCCAACTACATACGCAGGACCGTGCCCTACATGAGACTCACAACACGTGTAAGAAATGTGTCAAGGCTTGGGGAGTCATACCGAAAACTCCACAACTTTAGGTGGGTCTACTAGACACTAGGTCAGACACAAGTTCTAACGTCATCGCCTCCGTTGACTGCACCCGAGTCTCTCTCGAACGAGCACAATTAAATAATAAATATGCAGCTAATAATACAGAATTTAAACAGTACAACAAGGGCAAGGTATACTTTCCTGGTGAGAAGGCTACGTAGCACCAATAACTTGCTCCTGAAGTCGCGCAGATAATCCAACAGGTCTTCGGGGTCAGCGTATACAGGTACAAAAATTGGGGGTGCTTCGGCGGGTTGTCTGGCAAGGGTGACGGGTCCCAGGGTGATAATTACGATATTGGTAGTGATATGGGTGATGACTGGGACGATGGCGATGATGTGGATGATAATAGCTAAGGGGGTGATGATGTGGACGATGGTGATGACTAGGACGATGATTGGGCTTATGGTGATGACTAGGCTGAGATGTTGATAATGGTAATGGTGTTTAATGATAGTATTAATAGTGATGAGGTGTTAATGAGATGATGATGGTGAGGGGGTGTTGATGATGATACGACGATGATTAAGGTGAGACGATGGTGATAACGACGATGATAATGACGACGATGGCTACGATGATGGTGGTGATGAGGAAGATGATGTGGGTGATGGAGATGACGAAGACGATGATGATGATGATGACTAGGATGATGATGACGACGTTATTGGCGATGATAATGACGATGATGATGATGTGGATGATGAACAAGTGATTAGGTTTAGGGTTGGTAATGATTTTGCTATATTCCAGGTGAAGATGATGATGAGTATGATGATGATGATGCTGGTGGTGGCTACTGATATTCCGGCCAGTGGAGGGAGGGAGTCCGGCCAGCAGGAGGAGGAGAAGGTCAGGGAGCAGGGGCTGAGGTCGAGGAGAAGAGGAGGAGGACCGTGGTGGTGATGGGTGGTGGACAGGGTGGTCTGAGGTGTAGCTCGGGGAGCATCGAGGAGGATGACGGGGAGGAGGAAGGAGAACAGGTGGTGGTGGTGGTACTCCGGTCAGGGGATCGAGATGGCCGGAGGGGATGGCCGCTGGGGATGAAGATGATAGGGAGATGGTGGTGTAGACGAGGTGCACGAGGTTACAGAGGAGAGGGGTGGATCTGCGGGAACGCTGGGGTCGATGGGAGGAGGAGCAGCGGGGTCGGGTGGTCCAGTTGACTCCGACGTCGGGGTGGTTGATGGGTCATGGTGGCTCGGGGTGGAGGAAGAGGGGAGATGAGATGACAATGGTGGTGGTGGTGGTGTCGACTCCGGTGGCGGGGAGTCGTTTGTGCTGGACCGCCGGGGTCGGGTGCTCCGGCGTCGAGGCCGGGGTGATCGGTGGTTCAGGCGGTGCTCGGGATGCAGGGAGGAAGAAGATGACCGGGGTTGGCTGCGGGGAAGTTGGGAAGAGGAGATGGGTTCGGCGAGTGGAGGAGGAAGTTGAGAAGGAGGACGGCCAGGGTCAGGCGAGGGCACGACGGTGCGGGTCCGGTCTGCTCCGACGAGAGGAGAGGAGGTTGAAGATGAATAGGAAGGGGAGGGTGCCTTCGGCTGGGTGAAAATAGGGTTAGGTGATTTTTGGGAAAGTAAAGGAACATGTGATATATTTATATATAAAATTTTGGTTTGGGTTGACCTAGGAATAGTTGACTTGGTCAACATCCTCTTGGGTTGGACCGTGGGCTCACATGAGGATGTTTGGATGGCTAGGATTCACATTAATTAAATACAAGGCTAGAATTTAAATGGAGGACGATGTGCGCGTTGCACATTCCAAAAATTATGAAAAAAATGCCTATGAAGGGGAAAGTTGGGTTTCTTCATGTATTGTCCAATTGTGGGGACACCTCAATACGTTTTTGCATAGAAGCACCCAAAAATTAGAAAATTGCACAAAGACGAAAAATTAGATTTTAATTAATTAAAATATCGCACAAGGTGTTCTGGAATTAATCAGGAGTACATGGGATTAAAATTAGGTGGGACACAAGTGTCAGGGACGTAGAGGATTCAGTGTAGAATATTAATAAAATTTGGATATACAAAACGGCCAAGATTGTGTCTCCAATTTTGATTGGAACACACAGGGGTACAAAGTTGGAATTTATTTAGAATTAGAAAATAACATCCGCGACGAATATTGTGCGAATAAAATGTAGCACAAGAAAGCATGATTATAAGTTATATAGAGGTCAGAATAGATGGTGGTCATGTCTAGGGTAAGAGTGTAAAATTTGTTGGAAGGCAATGGCTAGTGTAGTGCTCCAATTATCGGAGCAACGGTAAGGTGCGCTAAGCGTTATAAAATATCGCATAATTAAATAATTGTCGTGTTCTAATTCTAATTGGATTCTAATTAGACCTAATTTCTCTATCTATGCCAAGTAGTCCTAATTTTGGGTGAGGGGGTTTACATGTGAATGTGTTCTTATGTCTAAAATTGGACACGCAGAGTCTGTATCATGATACGCCATGATAAGTATAGGTGAAATTGGTAAATTGGGTGTATAAATGTGTTCTTTTGTCCTCCAAATTCATTATAGTATTCAGCTTCGTTTTTAGCAGCCATAGTAACTTAGAAATACCATAACTCCTAATTAATGACTCTGATTAATCTTCCATTTTTTTAAAAGAACCGTATCAAAGATAACTTTCCAAATATATAAATTAATAGGCCAAATTTATTTTAGAACTTTCTGTAAAACTATTTGAGTGTCAGGTGTCTGAAAGACGAATGTGTTTCGATATTTTCGCGATTTCGGGAGTTTTCGGACATGAAAATACGATCCGTTTAAAGTTTCAGAAAGCTAATACGAAGAGATACGACATACTTTAACTCTAGAGTTTATTTAATATGTCTAATAGATGCAGTATTGATTACAAGTAGAGAACTGACTATACGGCATATGCATTTAGTGTATCATATGAGCTTAGGTAGTATGGATATCAAGTGAGTGTAGGTATCATAGGTTGCCAAGCATATATATATATATATATATATATATATATATATATATATATATATATATATATATATATATATATATATATATATATATATATATATATATATTTATATATATAAAAGTGTTAGATAATAGGTGTTAGTCAGTGTGTGTGTTAGTGTAGATACAAGTGGTTATCAAGTGAGCCAAGTATATGTAAGTTATATGTCAAGGTATTAGAGTTTGGGGCAAGGTACTAATGTGATACTTGGGTACCATAAGGATATTGGTATCACGACATTCATGTATCATGAGTGAGGGTAAATGAGTATTGGGGCTTGAGTAAGGTATCATATTTGGTATCAAGTATTAGTATTAGAGTTGGTTGGATAAGTATCTAGAAGGATAAGGTATTGGTCAAAGTACTAAAATATTGTGTATTAGAACTAGATAATGGATAATATTAAGATGTCAAGTGCCAAGAGTAGGGTGACTATCTTGGATTTAAGGTAAGTGTAGGTTATGGTCATGTGTTAGTATCTTGGGGGTTGGTATCATATGATACCTAATGTGGTACCATGGTACCATGTACAAACAAGTGTGATATGTATGGGATAAATTAGAGTGTGGTATCCTATGATGTATCAAGGTATTTAGAATACCGAGACACCAAAATATTAGAACTAGTATGAGGTAATACTAGGATACTAAGGTAAGGTTGTGATATTAGATATTGGATTAAGATACCATGGTAAGGGTAGCGTCTAGCTTGGGTAATGGGTTAGATACCAAGGTATGAGTTAAGGTATTGGATATTGGTCCAGGTAATGGTATTAGCTAAAGTATTAGTGTAGAAACTAGGATACGGGGTAATATGTTAAGGTATTGGCTAAGGTAATGAGGTAATACTAAGGTAATAGCTAGGTAATGAGGTAATACTAAGGTATTGGCTAGGTATTAAGTGTTAGACTAAGTTATTGTATATATTAGTATATCTATATAGTATATATGATATTATTATATCATAGCTAACTAGTATGACTTTAAAACCTAGTTTAGCCAAGGTATTGACCCTATAACTAAGAGATTGGCTAATAGTTAAGGTATTTGTAAACCCCCTGATTTTTCAGGAATTTTTAAAATAGATTTTTTATAATTTTCTGGAATTTTCTGGGATTTTTAATTAATTAAAACTAAGGTATTTTAAAATTAAATAATTTTTAAATGATGTTAATTAATATTAAAATATTATGAGAATAATATTTTCTGGTGTAAAATGAAAAGTTAGACATAGGGTAATTTTTCGAGAATTTATTGGACCACGGAAGCATTTTTTAAAGACCTAAAAATCAAGTTTTAAAAAACCCTAATTAAACCCTGAATAAAACCCGGTTTATTTCAAATAAACCAAACCAACCCAAATCGGCCGGTCCACCGAACCAAGCCCAACCTATCGGATCGGGTCGGATCCCACCGCCCGACCCGACCCGCCTACCCTACCCGACCAGGCTGCTACAGTGCACCCTTTTCCCCCGACCCTGCCGCTTCAACTCCGCCGGCCGTTATGAATCCGGCCGCCTTCCCGCGGCGGTTACTCCACCAGCGCCGCCCCCAGCTCTCCTCTCCTCTCCCTGCAATGCTTGTCGCTCCGCCTCCCTCAATCCCTATATAAACCCGCCTCCGCCTCTCTCTTTCCCTGTCATCCCCGGCCAACCCCCTCCGCCGGAACCCCTGCCTCCCCGTCGTCCCCGCGAGCCGCCCAGCCCCGTCTCCTCCCCTGGCCTCCTCCTCCATCTCCTCCGCCTCTCTCCTCGACCCAGTCCCCGCAGCACCGTGAGAAGCCCCGGCCGCCTCGACCTCGACCCCGCCGCCTTCACTTGAGCCCGGCCGACTCGACAGCAATAGCACCAGCAGCAGCCGAGCCTCCAGCCGCAGCCCCAGCGCCGCCCTGGCTCCGCCTCGCCGCCGACGACACGCCAGAGCCCGCTCCGCCCTCCTCCGGCCAGCCCCGGCGTCCCAGCATCGAACCCTAACCCTAACCCTAGATCACTGTGCAGACACCGTGTCCCTTTGCGTCGTGTCGCCTCGCGAACAAGGAAAATTTGGTTTCCTCGGAGTCCTGTTCAGGTACTCTTTTCTCTCTCCTCGCTGTCCCATTTTATGTGCCATCTATTATGACGCGAATCCTGCGTGATCCTTTCGATGCCCGTGTAACCTGCTCGGTATGTCGCGTCCTGTGGTGATCGCGAACCGCGATCCAAAAACAGAAAAATATTTACCCAAATTTTCTCCGGAACTGAGTACGCCCTGCCAAACGGGACGACTTGGTCGCGTGCGGTCTTCACCAAAAGGTGCGCACCGTTGATACGGACGTGCGAGATTTTGCAGAAGTTGATTTGGATGTGCGTGCACACCGGAATCAACGCGTATTCGCCGACAACGCCCCGTATCGTCCTGTTCTAAATCTCGCTGTAACTTGGTGTACATACGTCGGATCGATAAAAAACTTGCGCCATCGGACTCATAGCAATACGCTGGTCCTGTGACCCAAGTTTGGTGCGATTCTGAGAACGTTGACAAAATCGCGTATCGTGGGCCCCGCGGCTCCACTTGACGGGCGATTTTGTGATCGGCTCATCGAAATCCAATTCTGGAAGTTCCGTTGGATTTATATCATCGTTCTGGACTTGTTGACACTAAGTTGGACGAATTTGGAGACCCTTGGTTCTGACACATTTTTCGGTGCAAAGCGGCCCACATGTGGACCCCGCTTTGACTAGAACTGTCATTTTTTCTCCTGTGTCCAAATTGGACTCAAGGACAGGCGTTTTTAGCTATTTGATATTTTTTGAATCTGATGGTGATGTTTATTTTAGCAACCGGAGAACTGCCTGCAAATTCTGCTGCTGTCAGAGCTACAGTTGGAGCAAGAACCCCTGGCAAGTGTACCTTGCCAACAATGCAGTTTTGCTACTTATTTTCTTGACATATTTATACCTTATTGTACATGCATGACCTAGGACCGTGTGACTTTACTTAGCATCTGATTAATAGTCGGGTGCCAACCCCGTACGCGGAGTTGTGTAACGTCATCTAGAGATGGATATCGAGACCCTTTACATTCTCGTACTTGCTTTGTCGAGTACATCATAACCCAGGACACCTGACACTAATCATGAGACAGAATCTTCCTGAAATATTCAAGGTGATTCTATATAGGATACAGGTTTCATGACATAGACATTATTTTCTTAGATCTTATTATGACTTGCTGCATTAATTTTGATCCTGCGTGTCATGGACATGAGACATGTGATTACGTTGGCTGGGGAGAGTATTACCATATCAAAGGCTGATTATATTATATATATTGTCATCTGGAGGTATCTTAGTCTCTGACACAGAGCTTTGGCACAAGTTCTGGCCCTTCGAGAGAATACTGCTATAGGTTTCTCTGACACTGATCCTATAGTAGTCTCAGCCCGAGTATGACTAAAACTCTCACTTGCATATCACTTAGCTGGTTATTTATTTACCTTATTATTTCATTTATTGCTGCACTGTATTTATTTTGGCATGAGTTATTTTGTACCTTGCTATGTCCCCTGAGGACCTGGATCTGGATTATGTCCCCAGGGTTAGCAGAGGATATCTATCCTGAGGTCTACGGAACAGGAGCATTAGCAGGAACAGAACCAGGAACCAAGGATGAGGTGATTGCAGAAGATTTCTCCTGAGTATATATTTCTTCTATGCTCAGTCTTGTTGCTATTTAAACTCTTTTATTTCTTGTTTAAATGAACAATTATAACAGACTTATTGTCGGGTTGTTCCCCGATTTTATTTACTTGTGACTGGATGATGTTTTATTTCCTTTTGATGATATTGATGTATTTATTCTGTGGATGAGATTAATAGACCCTTATTGTTGTATTACAGCTTAAGTACGCCCCGATGAATCCATTAAATTGGGTTTGTCCATCGGTGCGTGCTGCTGGCCATTGCCACGTGTCTAGTCCCTCGATATTTGGGACTGGGGCATGACAGTATTTGCGATACGGGCTAAGGTATTAGGCAAATGTGTGATACGGGTTAAGATACCGTAATACGGGGTAAGGTAAATAGCTATAGGCCAAGGTATTGCTAGAAATTATAGGTAGAAGTATATATTAGGGTAATATATGTTAGTAACTTATTAGTATAGCCTAGAAACCTAGTAGTGGCCTAGTATTGACTAGTTTGACCTAGTTGGCACCTAAAAAGCAAATAGTGAATTGTTAAGACCTAGTATAACTTTATAAACCTTGTAAATATGTAAAATTAACCTAGAAACCAAGAAATGATCTAGTTTGACTGTGTTGACCTAGATTTGACCTATTTTGACCAAATTTGACCTAGTTTGACTTAGTTGGACCTAGTGTTGATTTAGAGACCTAGTTTCAAGCTAGTATAGCATGTTTATGATTCCAAAATACTGTAATAATATATAATTTCATATATAGGTCTATGAGGCACTGATACAGACACAATTTGACATTCATTGCTCTATATCACAGATGAGTACATTCTCTGGCAGTTTTTTGTTTATGACATCTTTTATGTTTCTTGTATCCAGTGTAGATATTCTTGTTTTCATGACACATAGTTATACGTATTGGTATTTCTGGATCCCGTCATGAGATGTTATTCCTTGTGTACCTTGGTATCTTGTGCAAACCTTGTTATTCTTGTACTTGTATAGACACGGATTATTGAGAAAACTTGTTACCTTCTCATAGAATCCCGTGTCGAAGCGTGCCATGATTGGATCCACTATACCAATCGGGGGTGGGGAGCATTAGTGTAGATATATGATCATAGCCTCCTTGTGCATTTCTTGTTCCTTGAATAGTATTAATCATACACCACACCTATGATTAACCATGCCATAATTCTTGAATCAAGTTCCCAAGCCGATCACATATTGAAGCTAGTACGCACTCACTTAGCTAGTTGTATTTCTTGTCTCTTGTATATGATACTCATTAATCTTGAATTTATTTATATTATTTTATATCTTGTATATTTCTTGATCTTGTTATATTTATCTTGTATTTTTTCCTATTTACTGTTACATAATCTTTATCATTTATTGGAACTGTTGTTAGAGGTGTGCTTCGCTCCAATCCTGACTGGATAATATTTTTCTGTGATTATTGTGCTCTATATTCTGGGATTTCAGGGTGATGCTATAGACATGCCTGCTCTTACACTGTGGACCTTGTCACGCCCCAGTCCCAAAATACGTAGGATTGGGAATACGTAAGCATGCCAGCCGTATGTATATGGAGACTCCAATATATGGAAACCATAACACGTACGTACGCTGTATTATGAACAATAATTCATAAGTGGTATATATATTGTCACAAGTCACAGGGCATAACTAGATCTCATCCACATAATCAAATAGAAATAAATAACCAATCTACTATATAACTGAATCTCAATATGAAGTATCAAAGAATGATAGTCGGGTGGAAATAAATTACTGCCAAACTAGAATATAAGGAAAACCACATAAGAACATCTAATGAACAATGAGACTCGAAAAGAAGACCTCCTCGAAAGAGATAAGTAGCAAGTCCTGATCCGTGCTCCTGCGAATAGTCAAGATCGTCTACACCTGGAAAGGACCAGATCCTCAGAGGGACATAACAAGATACATAGAAGCATGCAAATTGAATACAGTAAACATGCATAATAGACAGAAAATATATAAGTACGCTGTACAAGATAATCTATATGAATATGCATAATGAGGACAACTTTTCGACGTATGGGCATGGGTAGGCTACTCTATCTAATCTCACAACTCACACACACATCAGAAACATCAGAAATCGACATACCTCAAGGGTAGCGACCAGCGCGATACAACTATCGTAGTGCGTGCTAGTTACTACGGTTTACCAGAGTGGTTATAGCCCATACGCCTACTGATTGTCCTCCCCTCCCATGATACTGTGTGTCAAGTGTGTGTCAACATATATATAGTATATAATTATGACTGAAAGAAAACACACACACAATGAATATATAAAATATAATAAATATGCAAAAGTACTATAAGCAATTTGGTAAGGTATCTTGCCTGGTCTGAAAAGGATAAAGTCCCAACTCAAGGCGTCGTCCGATCTACCCGTCACATAAATTAAACAAGTTAGGTTACAAAAGTGGGTAAATAGTTTTCATCATTTTAATCTATTTTAACTATGAATAAAATAACCTAAAATAGTATTTTAAGCTTATTATAATCTATTTTATTGTTAAACCCTAATTTTGGTCCAAAGAAATTCAACTTTACGGATTTGTGATCCGTGGCACGCAAATCGAGACAATCCGTTGACCAAAAAGTCAACCAATTCAAATTCTGGATTTGTGCATAAATTTCTATAGATTTTAGCACTACATGAATTCTGGAATCGACAGTTTCATAAAATCACAAGTCGATAAAGAGTTATGGCCACAAGGGCGCACAGATGACAATTTTTGGTAATTTTCTATTTACGTCTACATTGCACAAATTTTACAGTAGATTAAACTTACATGTTAAATTTTGAAAATATTATTTTATGTAATTTCATCATGTCAACTTTCCAAAACTTTAAATGGTTCATAATTCCGAATTCGGGATCTCCGGAAATCTCGAAAATACGGAAACGCGTCTAATTTTGGACATCTGGCACTTTTAGAATATTCTAGAAAAATAGGTTCATAAATTATTAAAATAATTTATATATTCAGAAATCTAACCTTGATACGGTTCTAACAAAAAAAACTGGAGCGCATTTGGAGTCCGGAGATAGGAGATATCGTCTTTTTAAGTCGTCATAACTACTAGAAAATGAGGCTGAATTTATGACGAATTTTAACTATTTTTGGATGAAAAAGAGGAGTTTGGGGAAGAAAAATATGAAAGAAAAGTTTATTCCATAAGTCTAATAGATATTTATAATGGTGGAGACTACTTAATTGAATCCGACTAGGATTGGTTAATTTGGATATGATTATGATCAGTTTAAATAAGGATATGATATGCATGGAGTTGCTTTTCTAGTAGGCTCATGATTTGAATTAATTTAAAATAGAGTTTGAGTTTATCTCAATAATTTATAATCTTACATAGAATTAAAGATAATACAAATAATTTATATATAATCTTATTAATATCTATTAACACTAAATTAGCATCTATCTAATATTAAGACTATATATATCCAAATAAATCCTAAATAATTTTAAAAATCTAAATAAATTTCTTAAAATTCTAAATAAATTACAAAAAAATATAATTAAATATTTTAACCTAAAATAAATATTTGGTAGGAATAATATGCAAGTATGGTCTCATAGTAAATCGTGGAAGTCCTAAAAATTTACGTTCCCTATGTTTTAATTACCTAAAAATTCTAGAAAAATCTCCAAAAATCTAAAATAGCCTAAAAATAATTCTAAATAAATATTTATATAAGTAAATATATTAAAAAATTTATTTTCTAATTAAATAAGAGAATACTCTAAAGTAATTTAATATTTAAAATAATCTATAATAAATATAATAATATAAAATACACACAAAATAGCTATTTTGGGTGAGGGGGTTTACAGACCTTGAGGTGACAATTATAGAGATCTTGGCTAATTTTTTATATTCCATATTATGCCTAGTTTCTTTTCTTTAGAATATTATTTGTTTATCTTTCTTATTTATTCTGCCTTTAGATTATGGTGATTGAGTATATGATAGAACTAGTTTTATAGTAAGATTGATAGCTAGATATTGATGACCTAGACAACGTTCTACCGTCGATGTTGCGGCGTAGCTGGACGTACCCACGTACTCGTGTCCGATCATGCGGGTGCGGATAGTGACATATTTTTATGGTGGCCCATACAGGTCAGGCTTCGCAACTAGTGTGATATCAGGGTAGTGCAACGACTTAGTTGTACTACAACGAGCCTACGATAGGATATTAGATATAGGATATATGATGAGAGAATACTCAATCAAAAATTAGGATTCCTTGAGAGATTTCTAGGACGACCCTTGAGAATCTTACTATAAACTCTACTTCAAAATTTGTTTCCACTTGTTTTCGTTTACTCTCACTTATTGTTGTTGAATTTGATTATTGAAGTTCGTTATTGACTTTGATTCTTATATCGAGATGCATTTTATGGACTGAATTAGGGTATGTTATGATAAAATATTTTGATGAGGACAGTGAAAAATGTAAACGTCTACTTTAGTTATGGAGTCTAGAGTTTATCGTAGCCATATTAGCTGGCATAGAAAAACATAGAGCCAATTTTGGGATATACTTATCTTGGTTATGGAATTTAAAGATCTCGCAACCATACTATGTAATGACCCGTTCCATTCAAGCGGACAACCGATTCAAATGGCGCAAGTGCAACCACCCGACCCGCTTTGCTCAGCGAGAAGACTCGTTTGAGGCAAATAATTTTAGACTTGGCCCTTCAGGAGTTCAGACTTAGACTTTCAAAGGCTCGCTCGGAGTATCGCTCGACCGAGGCGAATCATCGCTAAGGTGGGTGGCTACAATGAACTTGTCTTTGCTTAGAACATGGAAATAAAATTGGCTTATAACTTGGACCCTCGTATGCTATATTTGCTTTGTGCAAGTAGACCCCACTATGCCTCGAGTAGATCATCATATACTCTTCGTAGTGTACTGCTCACTTGTTTACACTGCTCGTCCCTTAAGAACTATGTTGCTCGATATGTCCCTGTACGGTTGCACTCCTCGTACTACCCCTTAGACCGTGCCAACGTAAATGCTTATGTTTCACACAAATGCATGCTTGCTTGCTTACATTGTAACTTGTACTCATTTTTCTCATTTTAATGCTTGCCACATAATTTTATGCCACAGTCAAGTAAATGTTATCTTGTCTTGCATTCATCCAATTCACCGGAAAGCTATCTAATAGTCATTTCGTGCAAGTATGAACCTGAAAGTATCCAGGACCGTTAGGTCACCAAGGCAATTCTTGAACCAGAGGATTGCATCATGTCAAGTAAAGCAAGAATCATAGCTCATGGAGCGAGACTCATTCAGGTATTCGAATCCTTGGTAGTCTCTCTCGAGCGGGCGAGATGGTGTATGCGTTCTTATTTCAACACCTATCTCCGCCCAAGAGACTACGTATCATCCAATGGCTAAGTGAATCAAGAATTAATATGTCATGAATTCCGTGAATCTGAAATCCAAGAATGTTCGTAGACAACTCGTGCACGAGGTATCGTGGATTTCTTGGACGATCGCCGGGGCACTGGGATTATGCCGGCCTGGAAGAAATCATATAGGGACTCTAAGAGCTTTGGCGGGATGGTGTATGTGCCTCGAGTTTTTAGTGCTACACCATCATCGTCAAAATAGTCTGGGTCTTTCCTGTTATGGCGGGATGGTGCGTGCCTCAAGTTTTTAGCGCTATACCCATCTCCGTCAAGAGACTCATCCAAATGGCTTGTAGCACCAACGACCCTCCTATTCATATAGATAAGTCATCCTCGCTTAGCGAAAACCCATGTGTATGTTATTGCATCGCATCCAATAATCGAAACTACCTGAACAGTCATGACTATAAGATATCTGTACATATTGAACACCTGAGAATCTATTGCAACACAGCTGAGTAATTCGTGTAACTCGTGCACCTGAAATAGAACCTCGATTACGACACTTGTGTTTGCCTATGTAATTGTCCCTGGATTTTATTATACATGCTTGTGCTTGGTTTAACTTAGTTTACCTTGGACATGGAAGGACAAATGGTAAGTTGGTAAGTCTCGTCGTGTTCCTTTATATCGCACGGCGTACTGCCACACGAGTTTGACTTTTTATTATGCCATAAAACTGATCCTAAGGCAAGACTAGAAAGATAACTTAATAGTTGGTGCACAAAACCTTTATAACGTGTTTGGATTTGTCGAACGGACGAGAAGCCTCCCTACCAGTGCATTCATGTATTGATAACCCACCAGATTGCTTGCAGGGTGTGGGAGAACCTCGTTCGGTGTGAAAACTCCTTTGTGCGGGCTAAGGCATGGAGTTCGCTCTGGAGCCTTGGACCGTTGAGTCCGGAGCTGAAGCACATATACAAAATATAATGTTGGAACATCGCCTATGTATCATTCCACAAATATAGCCACTTGACATGCTTTTACTGTTTCAAGAGAGAGGGCTTGAACGACTTGTAATCTCGGCCTAACGCCACTTGTAACACTTGTTCAATATCAATAAAGAGCTTATTTTACTTTTAGACTTGTGTTATTCAATGCTTCCGCTATTGACGACTCTGTGAACTTGTTATCAATCGCTTGTTCGTTCATTATTTTTGCTACACTCGGACTATTTGTGCAACTCTGTGGCTTAGACATCTTACCGCATGTTCGGATCATGGCCTTGCACGGGCACAGCTTGTGCTCGTGCGGCATCACGTCCAGATATAAAAGGTCATCCCGTGGGAGCGCTGGTGTGGTGATTCGTGCCTAACGGGGATGTCCGATTACCTGTGGGAGATCGGGGTGTGACATATTGATATCAGAGCATGGCTTTACGCCTTTGGACTTTGTATCAATTTTCTCTGTTTCGACAGTTCGTCCGTGGGTTTTGTGTATACACTCTCTTTCGTTGACCCGATTGGGATGTTCCATACAATGAGTCTAAATACTTTTAAAAGTGCATGTGAATGATATAATTTGCTTGAACTGGATAGTTATGCAAAGACCTTTATTTCGACCTGTGTTAGACCTTATGGGGATAGACTCGTGCTAGAATTTGCAAGTTATGTGTCAACCCAAATACCTATATAAGATTTTCCAGCTGGTTAGTTTGCAAAATATAATATCGTTCGAATGGTTAGCTATGCACACAGCCTTTCGGCTAAGTTGTGTTGAGTATCGCACGCCAAGACCCTTTTGGTGCAAGCAAGTTTGCAAGCGAGATTGGAATATCGTTCAGATAAAGATAAGTCAGACTTAGAATGAAAATTAATAGAAACCTTATCAATTTATCGCTAAGGCGAATACAGGTGATCGTGCTTGGATTTTGAGAAATAGCTAGGACGATATTTCGTGTCGGCAGATACAAATCAGATATGGTTTACTTGGATGAGTATCAACATGATATAAATATGAGACTAAGATTTATCAGGCGACGCCTAGGTATCGTGCAGGAGTTCTAAGGAACGACTTGGTGAATATGCTAGCGAGTGATGCGAACACGATTGAGACTTTAATTTGGGTGACTCGATTCCTGAGTGGTGTATGGATCATTTTGGAAATGTTCAAACGAATTCATAGCTCTTGTGCGATAGTTGGATTGAACGATTTGGGAAAGTCTTGAACAAGTGATAAGGATTATATCAAATAGGGATTTAAGGAAATGAAAATCAATATCTTGGTCAAGAAAAACTTGATGGATCGTGCGAGCGATTTCAAATTGAATCGAACGGATTGAACTTGAATAGAATATCGCTCGAATAGAAGTTAGCCTGAGAATAAATATTGTGGTTCGATGAAAGAGGTAAGTGATAACGGATCTGATCTGGAGTTTGGAAGAACGATCTTGAATCTACTTCAAAAAGATAACCTTTGAAATCAGTCCCAACGATAACGATTATCCTGCTGGAGCATCGGCGTGGTGATTTCACATTCGGCGGGGATGATCGAACTCACGAAAATATGCTCGATGATTATTCAAACGAACTTGATGAATGAAACGTATCAAAATTGGATAGACTTTGGCTTGAATATTTGAACTTAGTTGTTTGAGGAATGCCAGAAGTAGACTATGGATTTATCAAACGGTAACATTGAAGTTAGATGATTTTGCTAGACGAATTATAATCACGCATGAACGAACAAGACTTGGTGGATAAACATATATATCTTGGATGGAGCAAAGTAAAATGATAAGGTGTCTCGATCGTTTTGATGATAACCATAACATTCGACGTTTTTTTCTTATACGAGCGTAACTCTATGCTCGTACATGTGTCATGCCCGGATTAGGACGATTATCTAGGGGTGAGTGTTGGCATGGTGATCTCACGTCCAATGAGAATGATCGAACTTGCGGAAGACTAAAGCGTGACAACTGATAGATCGTCTTGACTTGTGGTTCGACACGATAAGACGAATTTGGAAATACAAGTAAATCAGAAGTGTTTCAAGGATAAGTTAGCCTAGAACCTGGAATAAATCACACTTGATGGTTTCGTGAACGAATACATAAATTTGGTTGGACGACTTGTAGTTATGATTGAGATCAAAGATTTAGAAATGAATCATGACTTGGTTGTCTAGACTTAGATTGGATATATGGATCATATCAAAACATGTTTGGGGAGATAGACTATACAAATTTCTAGGCTTGTCATGCGACTTGGATATACATCATGAATTTGACTGAACGGACTCGAACCCTGTACAAACAAATATGTAAATGTGAGTAGGATGATCTGTACTCGATGTTTAGAAAACTGAGTAAAACAATCTTGGGTAGAATATTCCGTGCATGAATAATGCTTTGACCTTAAAAATTGGGGCGAGCATCGTGCGATAAATTTGTACATTGAATCGTGTGTTTAAACTTGTACCTATTGTACCTATGACTTTGTGAGCTGACCTAGTAATTAGGCAGACGATCCTGTACCGAGTGAAAGAACTTGTGTAACCGACTTTAGAGTATTGCTTGAGCAAGCCATAGAACTGGGGCAGCAAGACTCAGAGTTAGACTTAGAATGGTAAGTGTGTGCTATGTTTGACACAAACATAATGTATGATAGGACATAGACGCTAGTCGATCGATCGGATAGATCGTGCTTAACGGTAGTACAATGCTTGGTTTTAGTTGGAATGGAAATGATTTGGATTTTGATTGACCCTGTTGGAAGTATTATCGTGATTTGTAAGACGAGAGCCCTTGAAATTTTTACAAGTATCTTGTCCGAATTCACTATCGCTAAGTTTGGTTGAATGCATATATTTGAGGGACGCCTTAAACGTATGCACGATCCAAGACTCAATGATATATTGAACTCGAATGCAAAGACTTCGTTATCGCTAAGTTGGTTGACATGCATATGTTTGAAGGATGCTTCGAATATGTGCACGATCCAGACTCGCGATATGCTGATCTCGAATGCTAGTGCAAGTGAATATGTTAGATTCACATAGACAAGTATAACAATTTGGATAAGTTTGCCTCAGCCTTAGATCGTGATTTAAGATGGATTGTAACGTATCTCGCGTTAAATGATATATGTTCCGCGCTAAAGCGCGGTTGAGACCGGGTCAGAGCTTGGATTGAATGCTAGAGTCATTCAATAAGACAGACCCAGCATACACGTAACACAATATAAGGAACGAGTAGGAAATTGTGTTCTAACGGATCTAGTAGTACCGATTGCTATGCTTGAGGTATATTCAATAGTGCGATAGAACAGTTTGCGCTCATGAAGTCTCGAGGATGAGACTTTTTTTGAGTGGTATATAATGTAATGACCCGTTTCGTTCAAGCGGACAGCCGATTCAAATGGTTCAAGTGTAACCACCCGACCCGCTTTGCTCAGCGAGAAGACTCGTTTGAGGCAAAGAATTCCAGACTTGGCCCTTCAGGAGTTCAGACTTAGACTTTTAAAGGCTCACTCGTAGTATCGCTCGACCTAGGTGAATCATTGCTAAGGTGGATGGCTACGATAAACTTGTCTTTGCTTAGCCAGCACACTTAAAATATGAACGATATATGCTAGTCGCTAGGTGAATCACCCCTTGCATGCTAATAAAGAATACAATGCACCTAGCTAAGAGAATAATCCCATCTTGTATTTCTTGTGTTAGAACATGGAAATAAAATTGGCTTATAACTTGGACCATCGCATGCTACCTTTGCTTTGTGCAAGTAGACCCCGCTATGCCTCGAGTAGATCATTATATACTCTTCGTAGTATACTGCTCACTTGTTTACACTGCTCTTCCCTTAAGAATTATGTCGCTCGATATGTCCCTATACGGTTGCACTCCTCATACTACCCCTTAGACCGTGCCAACGTAAATGCTTATGTTTCACACAAATGCATGCTTGCTTGCTTACATTATAACTTATACTCGTTTGCCTTATTTCAATGCTTGTCACATAATTTTATGCCACAATCAAGTAAATGTTATCTTGCCTTGGATTCATCCAATTCACCGAAAGACTATCTAATAATTGTTCTGTACAAGTATGAACCTGAAAGTATCTGGGACCGTTAGGTCGCAAGGCAATTCTCGAACCAGGGGATTACATCATGTCAAGTAAATCAAGAATCACAGCTCATGGAGCTAGACTCATTCAGGTATTCGGATCCTTGGTAGTCTCTCTCGAGCGGGCGAGATGGTGTATGCGTTCTTATTGCTACACTTATCTCCGAACAAGAGACTACGCATCATCCAATGGCTAAGTGAATCAAGAATTAATATGTTATGTCATGAATCTCGTGAATCTAAAATCCAAGACTTGTATGGTTATGGACAACTCGTGCACGAGGTATCATGGATTTCTTGGATGATCGCCGGGGCACCGGGATCGTGCCGGCATGGGAGAAATCATATAGGGACTCCTCGAGCTTTAGCGGGATGGTGTCTGTGCCTCAAGTTTTTAGCGCTATATCATCACCGTCAAAAGAGTCTGGGTCTCTCCTGTTACAGCGGGATGGTGCGCGCCTCGAGTTTTTAGCTCTATACCCTTCTCCATCAAGAGACTCATCCAAATGGCTTATAGCGCCAACGACCCTCTTGTTCATATAGATAAGTCATCCTCCCTTAGCGGCAACCCACGTGCGAGTTATTGCATCACATCTAGTAGTCGGAACCACCTGAAAGATTATGAATATAAGACATCTGTACATATTGAACACCTGAGAATCTATTGTAACACACCTGAGTAATCCGTGTAACTCGTGCACCTGAAATAGAACCTCGCTCACGATACTTGTTTTTGCCTATGCAATTGCCCCTGAATTTTATTATATATGCTCGTGCTTGGTTTAACTTAGTTTTCCTTAGACAGGTAATGGCGAATGGTAAGTTGGTAAGTCTCGCCGTGTTCCTTTATATCGCACGATGCACTGCCACACGACTTAGGCTTTTTATTATGCCATAAAACTGATCCTAAGGCAAGAATAGAAAGATAAATTAATAGATGGTGCACGAAACCTTTATAACGTATTTGGATTTATTGAGCAGGCGAGAAGCCTCCCCACCAGTGCATTCATGTACTGATAACCCACCAGATTGCTTGCAGGGTGCGGGAGAACCTCGTTCAGTGCGAAAACTGCTTCGTGCGTGCTAAGGCATAGATTTTGCTCTGGAGCCTTGGAGCGTTGTGTCCTGAGCTGAAGCACATATAAAAGACATAATGTTGGAACATAGCCTATGCATCATTCCATAAATGTAGCCACTTGGCACGCTTTTACTGTTTCGAGAGAAAGGGCTTAAGCGACTTGTAATCTCGGCCTAGCACCGCTTGTAACACTTGTTCAATATCAATAAAGAGCTTGTTTTACTTTTATACTTGTGTTATTCAATGCTTCCGCTATTGACGACTCTGTGAACTTGTTACCAATCGCCTGTTCGTTCATTATTTCTGCTGCACTCGGACTATCTGTGCGACTTTGTGGCTTAGACATCTTACCGCCACTTCGGATCATGGCCTTGCACGGGCGCAGCTTGTGCTTGTGCAACATCACGTCCAGATGGGAAAGATCGTACTGCGGGAGCACTGCCGCGGTAATTCGCATCTAACGGGGACAACTAATTACCTGCGGGAGATCGGGGTGTGACATGCTAGCTGGCAATACGAGAATTTAGATAACATGATTTGAGAGATATGCACCTTGGTTATAGACTCTATAGTTTATCGCAGCTATGTTTACTGGTGTGACAATAATTCTGGGTAACATGATTTCAGATAGATGTATATGGCTATCATATTGTATTTTAAATTGGTTCTTAACATATCATCTCTATTATTTCACTCCTGTTATTATAGAATTTTGTTTCATCACCTTTTTCACGCCTTGGTCCCGCAGGGGTCGTTTGTCCTTGTTTGGTCCCTACAGAATCGATCGTCCTCGTACGAGCGTGATGCTGTGCAAGCCTAAAGTACGCTTGCACAAGGCCAAAGTTTTGAATAAGGGCAAGTAATATATTTAAGACAAGAGCAGCGGCACATATATTGCAGAAAAGTAAAGAACACAATGGCATATGGAAACAAGCTCTTTATTGATAATCGAAAGTGTTACAAGCGACACATGGCCGAGATTATAGATCGCTCAAGCACTCTCTTTCTCTCAATTACAATGACACTGTTCCATACATTATGTCCCTCTATACAAAAGCAGTTCAAAGTCGATACGGCTCAAGGCATCGACTCCAGATTTCCGGTTCCTTGGGATGAGGCACGCCTATCGCTTCCTCGGACGATCCAGCACCTGAGAACAAGCAAACTGTTGGTGGGTCAGCACTTTTATAAGTACTGGTGAGTATAAAATAACTGAACAGAAGCTACACCCCCTGAAACCCACACTAAGTAAGCATGTGGCAAAATATTACATTACTAGTGATCTTGCTACTTTTACCTAAGTTTATTTCATGCAGCTCAGTATTGTAGTCAGTTTACTTCTTTTGAAAATATAGCTTGGAAACAGTTTTGCATATTCAAACAATAAGCATACAATCAGGACAGTGTTCTATCGTGCAGTGCGCAGCATGTATTGTGCACAATATTCTAACTCTTAGGGACAATGTTCTCTAGTGGACTGTTCATCTCAAAACAAAACAAGCATTAAGTAGACTATCATACTTTCAAGCACACAAGAAGAACTAGCTATATGATTTCGGTCCCCGAGAAACTCAGGATCGGTAGCGGTAATCCAGCTAACCAATGACTCCTTTATCTTATGCTATTAGCAGCTGTGACTCATGGTTGCACTTCACTAGCATAATAGCAGCCGGGACCAAGGTTCAGCTTTGCACTCATAGCTATTATCCGACCGATGCGAATGCATGAAGCACAATCAGATAAACTCTAAGATGCACATGTTCATGAACAAGCAGGCTATATATAAACTCTTTATGTTTCTTACCCCTTGCCAAACGGTTATCCCTGTAGCAGACATAAGAGTTAGCAATAATTTGCATAAACATATATGTATAAGGTTCTTTTTTTATGTCCGTCTCTACATCAAACAGTTAGGTATGCAAGAAGGCTAGCCTAGCATGTGCCCTAACTATAAGATGGTCCATGGGTAGCCCCATGATTAGTAGCGGTTGCCCAAGGTTTAGCTCTTCATTAGCACGCACCTATGTCGGCAGCTGTGACTCAAGGTTCAACTCTTCACCAACACACACGAGTATTAGCAGCTGTGATATCATGGGTTCCGCACAACACTAATAGATACATCGTCCCACTAGACCCCCTTGCGGGCCATATCCTCAGGGCGAAACAAAAATCTCTTCCGGATTGAGCGATTCCCAGTACCCCAGGAACCGTCGAGAGATAAGACCTTGTGCACAAGTTGTCCGAGACCAATGCAATGACACAAAACATCTATAATGCAAGCAAAACAAATGATCAAGAAAAACATATATGGTCTAAAAAAACACATCTTGTCAAACAAAGCACATCTCTCACATATCTAATAGTACACTCCACTAGACCCCCTGCGGGCCGTATCCTCAGGGCTCACTATTAGTCTATGCTTATACGAATCAAAGACTTATAGCAGTTCAATATAGCAAAATAGACAAGCGAAACATATAATGGCAAGCACGATTTTGATTTCATATCTAGCATGCAATATCTATCTCTTTCTTAGCATATTACAAAGGGGCTTATTCAAGCAATTCCTTTACTTATCTTTTTAGCATAGCAAGGGTTCGTTCGATAGTTGTGTCGGTGTAACTAAACATGCAATATTTCTTATATCTTTGACTTAGCATGGCAAGGTTCTATCTTATTTCAAACAAGCATACAAATTCTCTAGTTAAGCAAGCAGGTTCATTTTGATGACAAGCTATACGAGTTCTCTTATTAAGCATGCAGAGTCAAGTTCTATCATTCTTCTTATGAAACTATCTTCTTAAGAAAACAAGCATTCAAAAACTCAGATTCATTATTAAGTCGTGCAAGAATCAGAGAATGCAGTTCTGCCCACTCACATTGATCAATCGTCTTGTGGTTCGGTCAGAAACTCTCCGAGAAGAGTTCCTCTCGAGCAAGCAAAGCGATATTACTTGTACATAGTGCCTACGCGGAGCGGGGCATTACATACTTACCCACCAACAAAGAGTTTCGTTCTCAAAACTCAAGGAGAAACTCACAAAAATTTAGAGCAGCGATAGTCCTCATCCCTCACCATCCTCAATCGAAAACACAAGCAAAACACAAGCACAAAGGCACAACTCTCAAGCAACAAATTAAATACAAAAAACTTTTGCGCGCATCTTTGAGAATATTTATGGACTTATTGTATGAAACGTTCATTGCAACACAATAACGAGCATATCTCAGAGTCGTAGCAACGAAAAGGATCGAGTCGCTCTGATACCATTATGTCACGCCCCGGTCCCGCAGGAGCCATTCATCCTCGCTTGGTCCCCATGGAACCGATCGTCCTCGCACTGACGTGATGCCGTGCAAGCCTAAAGTGCGCTTGCACAAGGCCAAAGCTTTGAACAAGGGCAAGTAAGCTATTCAAGACAAGAACAGCGACACATATATTACAGAAAAGTAAAGAACACAATAGCATATGGAAACAAGCCCTTTATTGATAATCGAAAGTGTTAGAAGCGGCGCATGGCCGAGGTTACAAATCGCTCAAGCACTCTCTTGCTCTCTATTACAATGACATTGTTCCATACATTGTCCCTCTATACAAAAATAGCTCAAACTCGATATGGCTCAAGGCATCGACTCCAGATTTTTGGTTCCTTGGGATGAGGCACGCCTATCGCTTCCTCAGACTATCCAGCACCTAAGAACAAGCAAATTGTTGGTGGGTCAGCACTTTTATAAGTACTGGTGAGTATAAAATAACTAAAAAGAACCTACACCCCCTGAAACCCACACTAAGTAAGCATGTGGCAAAATATTATATTACTAGTGATCTTGCTACTTTTACCTAAGTTCATTTCATGCAGCTCAGGATTATAGTCAGTTTACTTCTTTTAAAAATATAGCTTGGAAACAGTTTTGCATATTCAAATAATAAGCATACAATCGGGACAATGTTCTATCGTTCAGTGCGCAGCATGTATTGTGCACCATATTCTAACTCTTAGGGACAAAGTTCTCTAGTGGACTGCTCATCTCAAAATAAAACAGGCATTAAGTGGACTATCATACTTTCAAGCACACAAGAAGAACTAGCTATATATTTCAGTATCCGAGAAACTCAGGATCGATAGCGGTAATCCAGCTAACCAATGACTCCTTTATATGATGCTATTAGCAGCTGTGACTAATGGTTGCTCTTCACTAACATAATAACAGCCGGGACCAAGGTTCAGCTCTGCACTAATAGCCATTGTCCGATCGATGCAAATTTATGAAGCACTATCAGATAAACTCTAAGATGCACATGTTCATGAACAAGCAGGCTATATATAAACTCTTTATGTTTCTTACCCCTTGCCAAACGGTTATCCCTGCAGCAGACATACAAGTTAGCAATAATTTGCTTAAACATATATGTATAAGGTTCTCTTTCCATGTCCGTCTCTGCATCAAACAGTTAGGTATGTAAGAAGGCTAGCATAACATGCGCCCTAACTATATGATGGTCCATGGGTAGCCCAATGATTAGCAGCGGTTGCCCAAGGTTCAGCTCTTCACTAGCACGCACCTGTGTCGGCAGCTGTGACTCAAGGTTCAGCTCTTCACCAACACACACGAGTACTAACAGCTGTGGCATCATGGATTTCGCACAAGACTAATAGACACATCGCCCCACTAGACCCCATGCGGGCCGTATTCTCAGGGCAAAATAAAATCTCTTCCGGACCGAGCGATTTTCAGTGCCCCAGGAACCATCGAGAGACAAGACCTTGTGCACAAGTTGTCCGAGACCAATGCAATGACACAAAATATTTATAATGCAAGCAAAACAAATGATCAAGCAAAACATATATGGTCTAGCAAAACACATCTTGTCAAACAAAGAACATCTCTCACATATCTAATAGCACACCCCACTAGACCTCCTGCGGGCCGTATCCTCAGGGCTCACTATTAGTCTATGCTTATACGAATCAAAGACTTATAGCAGTTCGATATAGCAAATCAGACAAGCAAAACATATAATGGCCAGCACGATTTTGATTTCATATCTAGCATGCAATATCTATCTCTTTCTTAGCATATTACAAAGGGACTTATTCAAGAAGTTCCTTTACTTATCATTTTAGCATAGCAAGGGTTCGTTCGATAGCTGTGTCGGTGTAACTAAGCATGCAACATTTCTTATATCCTTGACTTAGCATGGCAAGGTTCTATCTCATTTCAGACAAGCATACAAATTCTCTAGTTAAGCAAGCAGGTTCGTTTTGATGACAAGCTATACGAGTTCTCTTATTAAGCATGCAGAGTCAAGTTCTATCATTCTTCTTATGAAACTATCTTCTTAAGCAAACAAGCATTCAAAAACTCAGATTTATTATTAAGTCATGTAAGAATCAGAGAATGCAGTTCTGCCCACTCACATTGATCAATCGTCTTGTGGTTCGGTCGAGAACTATCCGAGAAGACTTCCACTCGAGCAAGCAAAGCGATATCACTTGTATATAGTACCTATGCGGAGCAGGGCACTACAACCTTCCCTAGCTTAGGAATAGGGATATCCTTAGTTCCTCTAGTATATTTTCTCATAGAGCTTCATTTCAATAGTTTCTGAGGTTCCTTGGATAGTGCATGCAGTAGTTTGGTAACTTGCAGATAGGTTGTGTCAAGTTGAGTATTGGTGTTGGTTGTAGGAAGTGTAGCTTGTGAGCCTGAGAGTGGTTCTTGGTTGGGTATATGAGCATCAGGTATCAATGTATAAGCCTAGAAGTAACTCGAAGCGTAGTACATTTGTAACAATGGATCTAAGGTTGGTGTCAGAGTATTGTTAGTGATTGGTACCTAGGTATTAGAAATAAGAGAGTTATGAGAGGGAGTAGCATACCCATATCTGATTCTAGGTATTGGTATTATGTCATCATACATGTTTTAGATGAATATAGAATCATATACTTGAGTGATCTAAGTAGCAATTGAATATCATAAAATTATTTTGGAAATTAATAGAGCCTCACTATTCTATTGGTGCTTGATACTTGGTTATGTAGAGATAAGTATCCATGAGATGTATTAGAGAGTGAGCCATGGTAGAGTGATACCCATAAGTGTATATGTGAGTGTGATAGTATTACAATGTATTATGCTAGGTAGTAGGAATTGAGCTACATGTGGAAGTTGTGCATTAGTATGGGTAGTAGTGTGTGTGTGTGTGTGTGATGAGCTATTGTGAGTGTTAAGAAGTTAGTGTCTGTGTATCAAGAGTGCCTAAAGAGTGCAAGTATTCAGGGTGTACCAAGATTTGGATAAGTAACATGTGATATGTGTCAATCTGATTTCAATAAGTATTATTGTGGGTGATAATATTAGCTAGGTGTACCAGTACGATATTGAGGTAGGACATATAAGGGATGAGTCATGGAGCGTAAGGTACAGGTGTATTAGACAATTGGAAGAGAAGTAACCTGTATATGAGTAAGTTTCAGTAGTGTGAGCACCTTGCTAGCGTATTGGAAGTGAGGGAGTAGTTTTGCATCAGTGAACCGTATGATGGATATAATGGTACCGGTGAGATATCATAGTGTCATAGTGGATATGAGGTATTTATGTATGTACATTGATAACAAATACAGGTAAATAACCTAGGGTGATTGTTAGGTGTAAGATATGAGTTTGCACCAGATGCCAAGATAGGGAGAGTACCTTAGTGTTAAGATCCAGAGTACCTCAAGTATTAAAAAAGTCTTAGGGTACAAACATTCTAGTGGCTAGTGTACTAAGTATAGATGAGAGACATGAGTAACTTGGTTTGAGAATATCATCTAAGTGCCACATATAAGAGCTAGTGCCTTATGTAGATGGTGTCAAGACTGAGGTAGGCACCCTATAGAGAGTATTCTAGATTGGTAAAGGTGTACCAATAGGGTACATGAGCATGAGTGTATACAAGTGTTCATTTGTAAGTAGAATGGTTAAGCAGTATGCATGTGACGGCAAGAAACTAAGACAGATAGAAGACTATATGTGTGTCAGAGGGTGAACTAGAATAAGAATCGACATCCTAGTGAATGCGTTCATGTGTCTCACAAAGACATAGAGAATCTGAGTGTTGGTAGAGTACCCTTCTAGTATCAGAATATAGTATCCTAGAAGTGTTAGTATAGTATCCTGGGTAGTGTGTGCCAGTGTTTTTATGGCCTATAACCAAATTATATCATTAATATTAGAAGTGGTATCCCTTGATATTAAGTATTATGGCTAGATTGATGCTTAGTGAATAAATAGTATAAGTATTAGATATAGATAAATGTCTAGATAGACCACCTGTGGCACAACAAATTGCCCTGCACCTGCAGAGGGAGACATCCCAGCAGGGCTGGGTTTTTGCGATGATGATTGAGAGACCGATGCTACAGGTGTTGAGTTAGCATGTTATGTTCTATTCTTGACCTTCTTTTTATTTTCATCTATTGATCTGCTTGATTCCCTAGTATCTTATAGCTTACATTAGTAAACCCTTGATAGAGACTACAATATCATGACAGATAGAGACCATAACCGTACTTTTAGAAATATACATTGTGGCTATCAGAATTGTATGCTGATATAATTTTTAGATGAGATTTTCTTAGACCATGACTAGATGGAGGCTTGAGTATAGTGAGGTTTATAAGTATGTTATGACCGTAGAAGAAAAGAGACGAGATTATCTTCTGGACCATGAGTTATCATTTCAGTTCGTGTCTACTTCTATCCTTAAATTTTGAGGACAAAATTTTTCTAAGGGGGGTAGGATTGTAACTATCACTTTCTACCATAGGAATATTTTAGTAATTTTGCATGTTGTTAAATTTTTTATATATTATTTTATATTAGTGATTGCCTAGAATTATATTAGTGTTAGTTAGTGGCTATACAATTAGAATTTGCAAGTATTAGTTAGTGCTAATTATTGTTAGTCATGACATTAATAATTAGAATTAATTAAGTTTAGTTGTCATGAAGAGAATATTTTTCTTAGTTGTAGAGATTCCTTTCTTTAGTTAATTAGATTCCATTCATGACAAATGGAGAGGGACAAATTTGATATTTTGGCATGACCAAACCTTACTATAAGAGATAAGTTCAATTTAGGGCTTATCCATTCATTTTATTTCACTCATTAGTCTCATTTTTCTAAAACTTTTTCTTCCCCAAGCAAACCTAATTTCCTACCAATTCCTCTCAATCCACTTTTAATTCAACTCATTCTTACCATCATGAAGGCCGAGAGCATTGGAGATAAGCGAGAAAGAAGCATTAGTGAAAATATATTCAAAGCAGTATGTAGCCCCAATCAGCACAACCAATAAAAAATAGTAAATTTACTATAACGATAATATATTTAAATAAAATAGATAAAACAAATTTTTTTTGAAAATATCTGACACAATCAGTGGATCTAGAGGAAATCCAACGATTCGGTTTGACTTGACGGGTTAATAGAGTTGAGTGTGTGTGTGTGTGTGTGTGTGTGTGTGTGTGTGTGTTTGGGGAGGGTGCGGTGGGGGGTGGGTTGGGGTTAATGCATGAGCGGGTGAGAAGTTCAATGCTGGCATGGCAGGTTCTGACTGTTCAGTTCTACCAACATATAGGAGGAGGGTGAGGGGATTGTATGAGAAGTTTAATTCGGAGGTAGGAGGGGCCAGGAAAGATGAAAAAACAAAATTTGAAAAAAAAAAAATTCAAAAAATCGAAAACATTCTTGGTAATCACGTTTTTGCCAAAAAAAAAAAAAAAAAAAAAAAAATATATTTTATTTATTTATCTTCGTTTTCACACTTAACTAAAGCAGAATTTTTTAAAAAAAAAAATAGAAAAATGTCCTTGGTGAAAGCGTTTTCAATGGACTATTGATTTTAAATGCAAGGAGAACCAAAACGGTCTTGCTAAGGACATTTTTGTTCTCTGAGTATAGTATATTCAAACTTATTTATCTCTACCTAATTTATTTAAAATATAATGTTCTGTACAAAAAATTCTGAAATCTATTCAATAAGACGGACAGTTGTGAACGATGAGCTTGTCCAATAATATAATGGCATATGATAATATCAAAAGCCAAAAAAAACCAATTAAACAATTATCAAATATAATTAAAATATGATTAAAAAAATAGTAAGATATTACTATATATCACTATACCATTGGACGGACTCACCATTCACCGCGGCCACGTTGTAAGTCCATGGTGAGCCCATCTCATTGAATAATTTCTCAATTGGATGCTAGTCAGCAATCTATCATATACCAAGTTCGATATTTACACATTGTCATGTAACGTCAAATCTTTCTATATAGAAAACCTTCCAACTATTTTCTCTCTCACTATTTTTTCTGAAATTGAAAAAAGAAGAAACTCTGCAATCATGTTCCCATATTTTCCATCTAGTTATCCACATGTAAGATAGGTTAAAGCAGTTGATCCTAAAATTTGACAAAATAATTAGTACCTGTGTGGCTGCACAAATTCAGTTGATAACTGCACACATTATGTAAAATACAAAATAAGCAACTTGTTAATCTTATATTGCATGTCTGAAACTTGCTGAATCTTCTCTTGAACTATAACTATAAGCTTGGCTACCTGCCCAAAGTTATTGATCCATGTCACTTCAGCAGGAATCCGGTCTGTTGTCACACTTGCATACATTCCTAAAAGGTTGCAGATTCAATATAATAGAATATAAATCATACTGAAATTTAAGTCAGAATAACCATTTTCGTTTACATCAGGGACTCATTTACTGATAATAGAAAGATCAATTGGAAAAAAAAAAATCTCAGTTAACGAAAGCTACGATAAAAATGGCACATATAATAAAAGATTTCATACCTTCACTTGCAATAGTCTAAGGGGAACGGAGGCCGCAATGCCATCATTTATACAGAAGGTAAGAGACCTGCTGAGTAATCAAAATCCCCATGCCATGCCTAAAACTTGAGGGTCACAGAAGACAGGCCATACAGAACTTGAAAATGTTCAAAAGCCTACAGCTCCATCGGCACCAATCAAAACCAGAAGTTTATACAAAGAGTTGCATTTCAGGAATTGATTTAGACTTGAGACACAAAAATATGCTCATTCCCATTTTATTTCAAAGGAATTACTTTCATTATTTTGTTTTTTAGTATTCACATATACAACACTTACGACATCATCTCTATTTCTCAGTATGGTTGTCAACTAATACCCCAGTTGGTCCATGCAACCACCTTATTTCTCCGATGATATAAAATTTATGATATTTCAGTTCACGCATAAAGTTTCACTTTTCTTTCTCGAAAATCAAATACTAGCATTAAATCAGAGAAATCCAACCACCACCGAGAGGGATAAAATTCGCCAGTAATCTTCTGTCAACAAAAATGCTGAGTTAAAAGAAGAAGCTTCCCCGACGAACTAAATCACACGATTTCTTTAAAATATAAGCAGTTTGGTGGCAACCATCCGAAGCAGCATTACGCTAGGTATATAATACATCCGGCAGAAGCAGGTCCCCACTTGCGAACTCGATATCTCTAGTTCCACATGAAACAAATATAGAACTTTTTAGAAGACAAAAAAAGAAGAAGATGATGATAACAAGTTGTGCAGAAAATGGAGACTTGAGAGGAGAAAAAGAAAAGCTTGATTGACATAAAACAATATAACAGTCTAAAGGTGTGCTAACCTTTTTGACGAGGGAGTCACTCATCATCTAGTTTGCATTACTCGATAGTTTAGGATCAAATCTTCCGGCTTCTTCCATACATAAGCTCGTACTGTCGCAAGACTCATTTCAGGCGAGAGGACCTATACTCCAGAGATCAGGTCAAAAGAACTAAAGATACTTAAAAGTAACTCCGAAGATGGATGCATATATTTATGGCAATAATGTTTACATTACAAGGCATAACCACTATATGCAGCAGTCATTGACACTTATTTTACTCATCCAAACCATGACATGTGACTACTGCCAGTTATAGAATACAATACTGCAAGTAATCAGAGTTCTCCAATACCCCAATTAGAGGGAGTGACGAATTTGTTTCCATATACTTCTATGGCTGGTCATATGCCATATTAAACCACCGAGATAAGCACATACTTTTAGCATAATAAAAGGGCTATTAGGGTGTGTGGCAAATGGAAACTTGTACACGGAAAATAGGAAAACAGTGGAAGCAATTTCCACTATCATCTTGGTTGCCTTTTGCAAAGTAAGAATGAGAATCAATGAAGGAAACTAGTATCATCTAAAAAGGGTAGATATTAAAGGAAAATTGCAGAAAACAATAATTACACAAATGTAATATTATTAGCTTTTGTAAAGTAAGATTGGCAAGTACTAGGATTTATACTAGTAAATGAAAAGTAATGGTGGAAACAACTTTCCATAGTAGAGGACCAAATGCCAATAGAACTTATAGAGAGCAACGACACAATTGTTTAGTATTATTGTTTTTTTCTTAAATCCAACACCCATCTCTTAGCCCTACACTAACTCTTTCATTGTGGTGTTACCTCACACTTCCGTAACTTTCATATTTTAGTTTCTAGCTAACAAACAGGATATTTAGTTGGAAACTTAGTCCCTTAGTTTGTAGAACTTACCAATTGCCAAACACACCCATATGCAAAAACATGTTGAAAGACAAAAGAAGGGATGGGCTGGAACATCTAAACCAGATCAGTAACACATTTATAGTGACAAGTTCCAGAAAATGCTACTGGAAACAGAAAAAGGAACCGGGTCAGAAATCCCTCTCATAAAGGAAAAGCAGAACTAACTAAAGGCATGTTTTTTTGTGTGAAAAAAGTCTTACACCCAGGTGGATGTCTTAAAAGCTTTACTCATGGCCGAAATTATTCTCAGACTAGCCTTAATCTTGAGAGCTTCACTGTTGATCTATAATTATTGAACACGAAGACGAATGTTGCACTTCAAGCCGGATGACTAGCAAGGTAAGGTAACGATCGAAACTCTAGACACACAGAGGTCGCTATATGTACACAAAATATACATATAATTAACATATGACTATATGTGGTTGATTTCCTATTTGGATATTGAAGAACTTAACAAGGATCGAACTCTTGTAGCATTTAAGAACGTAATACTCTGAACTTTATAAATATGTTATGTTTCATAGAGGAGGGGACAAATCTTTGTCTGCACAAGTGTTCAAACAGGTGCACAGGTGACATGGACGAATACATCAAACTTTAGTAGGGAGAAGTGTCCTACATATCATAGCTCTTTGATGCTTTCTTCGCACTTACTTGGTTATTACAAAAGATATGGATGGCTTTATCTTTTTCCATGATTTTGTTCCTGAAGGAAGGACCCATCTGCAACAGATGAAAGTTGTCCTTGTCCACACTTTATAAATTATGTTATGTTTCATAGAGGTGGGGACAAATCTTTGTCTGCACAAGTGTTCAGACAGGGGTGCACAAGTGACATGGATGAATACATCAAACTTTTGTAGGGAGAAGTGTCCTGCATATCATAGCTCTTTGATGCTTTCTTCGCACTTACTTGGTTATTACATAAGATCTCTATGGATGGCTTTATCTTTTGCCACGATTTTGTTCCTGAACGGAAGGATCCATCTGCAACAGATGAAAGTTGTCCTTGTCCCACACCCAATCCCAGACCAAACCCTCCATCTGAACTTCCACCTTCAAATGGCTTGTCAAGAACCAATTTCTCAATTACATAGTTGACAACCTGCAGATCACAATGGAACACATCAAAAAGAAACAAGCAACCTAAAGAAATTAATTTGAATAATGAGGATAAACGACAAAAATAATTCCTCTCCTTTTCCATTAAAAACAATATGTATCAAATTATAATCCTACTATTCAAGCATTTTATCAGTTACATAGAGTAATATATGTGACATTGAAAACATAAATAGAAACACGATAACCATAAATGTATCCAAACAATATCTATCATTTACTAGAAAACAACAACAAAGCCTTTACCCAAACTTTTGGGGTCGACTTTTCGAATCCTTTTCTTCCATTCAGCTCTATTAAAGGACATGTCCACTGTAACATTAGAAAGGAAAAAAAATCATATCCTTTGTTATAGATTCAATCCAAGTTCGTTTAGGCTTACTCCTAGTTCTAGCAGCTCATTTGACTAATATCTTGTTGCTCCTAAATGTCAATTGGTCTACATTTTAAATGTACAAAGTACAAACCACCTATGACTTATTCCCTTATCTTATCCTCAATTAGTGTCACTGCACGAATACTCATTTTTTTATCCTATCTTCAACGTATTGCGACTCCCATCTTAGCATTTTCGTTTCAGCTACACGCATTTTCGTTTCACGTTAACTACCCAACAATGTGATCCATAAAGCATGGCTGGTCATGTAGTTGTCCTATCATTTACTAGCAAACACGTCATATAAGGTTAAATATATTTACACTTACCTCATAAGATATACTTACATGAAATATTTAACTGAAAATAACAAATTTGATGTAGATAACAGAATATTTGTATAGGAAGTATGTAATCCTAAACACTTCAATACATATTGTGAAATACACATCTACATATCTGGAAGGGCTTATAAAACCTTTCCAGGTCAACCTCAAAAATGTTCTTACCAGGACCTTTAATCTGTATTATTTCTGGATAAAGATCTTTATTGATATGGTTATAATATTATAAGAATATTCTCATCAAAAAGTGGTATTTACACCAGCTCTTAACATACATTCAATAGACTCATACTTACTTTGTGTATCCGCAATATCCTAGGTGCACTCAGTTTTCCTTGTGTGAGTGATTGAGCAGCTAAGCCCTCACAAGGGTGCAAGTAGAAACTACACCTGCAGAAGACAAAAGACGTAATTAATGTCATTACCAAAATAACTGGAGACTGACAACTGTGAAAGTAGTAATTTGTACAGAACTTTATCCCTACTGCCTCAGAGAAGTAGCAGCTCATGCAGATTACTGGTATTAACTTTACAACATAAAGTTTAGCTAGAGATATCAAAAGCACTAACCCATACATATCTGATTAACAACCAAGAGTTGTACAAATTATGTGCTTCATAATTCTCATCAAGAAACCACCCATGCTATTAAATCCCTCCAATATAAGATAAAGTGCATGGCCCATGAAAATGTATCGTCCAGAAACAAGAGCACAAGCAATGTACTTAAAGATGGCTAGGTGATGCTTTCATTCACAATGGAAAACTCTAGACGTCATGCATGCTGAACATATATATATATATATATATATATATATATATATATATATATATATATATATAAAGGAAGTTCCGTTTTATTCTAGTATTCAGGTCTTCATCACCATATAGAGTTGCTCTAACAGATGGATCATTGGGATAGGTGTAGGGGGGCACTATCTCTGATCAATCAGTTTTTTACTCATGTTTAATTTTCCAACCTAGCACTGTCTGTGAGCATATGCATTCGTCAAGTATGGTTTTCTTGTTTACAGTAGTGTTTTTGGTTCTATTTCCTCCACTTTTTCTCAACATGTGAGATATAAACTGGTAAAACAGTAAGCTCTTCCTTTTGTATGTCCTGCAAGTGATTCCATTACACCTCATGGTCTGCTCACTCAAATGTATGGATACTGCTCGTATTAACATTTAAAAAATATTAAACCAAAAAACTCCAAAAGAATAGCAAAAATGTTAAAAGAACAGTTAACCCAAATAAACTCGTAAACAAATTTACAGTAAATGTTAAATAACAAAAAAATTATCACAACAGTACCCTTGGGTACTGTCCACATGGAAGTTGAAATATTGTAACTAAGACTCAAAACACTCGAACAACTCCAAGACTTTACTCTAATAACTTCCTCCAGTAAACAACCAACTGTAGCTACTACATAAACAAAATACACAAACAAAAGCACACATACATGCATGCAAGCATGCATCCACATGTCTGCAAACTCATCGATGCATATTTATGGAATCCTCATAATGTTAAGTTCATATGCTATAAGCAAAATCTAAAGATGTTCATACTAATCATGCGGGGAACTACACATGCTGCAATATGAAAATAAAGAATAACCTTAGAAGTTCGATGATTCTGCTGTCATTTATCAGGAGTCTATGAGTTCTCGTAGAAAATCAAACAATAAACATGCAACACTTTTATCTACTGAAAAGTACTTCTACTTGTCGCACACACAGGCTTCCCTGACAAAGTTGACAACCAAAGCAGTACAACTAAATGCTTCAAACACAGAATAGGTCTGACTCGATTTACTCAACTAATTTGTACTTGCAAAAAATGAGAGCATACTGAAAACTTCAAAGTCAGGTTCAAAAAGATGTTAAAGTGATATTAAACTGCATGAAGGTAAGAAATTACTTAGCATTTTCTCGTGTAGGCATCCGACCATTCAACACACAGTCAAGACACCACCGAGGAAGATCTTTCTCATCTTCAGTCCCATCTAAATCAGTGACTCTTTTCCTCCAAGGACCTCCATATGTGCCCTCAGTAATGATTGATGGAGGGGAAACTGTTGAAAATTCAAATGCAGGATACACCGTAGCATTGTGATTTACAGCACCATCATCTACCTCAATCCTTGAATGGGAAACAGTTCTGCTAGATGCATCCTTCCCAGATGAAGTATCACCTTTTGAAGAAGATTGTGATCCAGGCCTCTGCTTTCTTCTAGCCATCCAATGTGCAAAAAGACCACAGAGAGTCTCCTGGGCTAGATTGATCTACATATCAACATGAAAGCATGACTTTAACTAACTGAAAACAGATATCCCAATATCATCAAGAACCACCTCAAGGTTCCATCATCAATAATTTTGATACTTATATTGTTATGTTGCTTTTTTATCTACCCGCGCATCTCAAGAAACAAATACATAGAGGGATAAGGGGTGCTGGGCTTGTTCAAATTAAATACTCATAAACTTATGACAAATAAAATCCTCATAAATTTCAAAATAAGCCAAGTAAAGAAGCACATACTAGAAAAACTAACACACTCATGCTGGTCGTGTATGTGGGACTTAGTTCAGCTAATGTTGAACACCCCTCGAGTAAAGTGTGTGCATTGAAAGCTAACTACCATCACGTTAGAATGTTAACAATGGTTTTCAAATCAATCAAATAACAGATAAACCATGTGACATGCTTCAAGCGAAGCAAGTATTTTGTGGCTTCTACGTGAATCTCTAGTACATGTTTATATGAACTTGTATAAAGTGCGCTAGGAATCATATCAAGATAAAAGAATTTGACAAACTTCAGTCTGTGGTGTTCATGGCATTCAGTGCTCGTTTACATCTGAGATTATATGAAGATCTGAACATCAACACAAAATGTATGTGTTTTCCAACTCAATAAATGAGTCTCTACATGAAGATCTGAACGATAAGGAACTCGAAGAAAATGAAGGGGGAAAATGGAGCCCCACCACTAATCATCTTCTCTCCAAACCCAGACCCTAACCATACCTCTCCCTTCTCTTCCATGCCTACTACATTTCCCCCCTTCTTATCTCCCTCCCATAACTTCACTCTCTTTCAATCCCATTCTGTCTCTTGAAGACCTTCAGAATTAGGTATTTCTTCTCTCAATTTTTCCAAGAAAGCAACCGTTCCACTAAACCCGGTAACCAATGCAAGTCCTCGATTGGCCAGTGTCGTCGAATCTATTTTGGCGTGTGTTGACCACAGTCTATTTGCTTCTTCCTGACTTGGGTGAATCAAGAGACATCCGGAACCTCATTTCCTACTGATATTTCTATTCATGGTGGTGATTGAATTCTTTTGTTGTTGTTGTTGTTGTTGTTGTTTACTATCTTTGTCCTACTCTTAACAGTTTCTCTAATATATGCAACAAAATGGGAATATTTGACATATGTGCTCCATTGAGTGAGTGTGTTAGATATAGTGCTTCTATGTAGTCTCCTTTAGTCCCACATCTAATAATGTACTATTAGAAAACCTCCCCTCACCTTATATATATATTCAACAAACCTCCACAAAATATCCCTGTTAATTTATTCTCTCTATTAACAATATCAATGTATAGGAAGACATATTTCTTAATCGTCAATTCATCAGAAGCTTAGATGAATGTTGTGGTTATGAGTATTCTTCAGGTCAGTATATGACTAGTCAAGCCAGTTCTGTACTCATCCAATATTGACAGTGGTCAATAGCCAAAAGATATGCTTTCAACAGACAAGTATATTTCCACTCTTGCTACTATTTGTGATGTGTGTCAATTAGAGTCTATGGTGTACTGGGCGCTAGGCGAGCCGACAACCTACCCGCCTCGCCTAGGCGCCCGCCCAGGTCTAAGCAGCAGCAGGAGTACTAGCAGAAGCAGCAGCACTTTAAGCAGCAGCATCAGTACCAGCAGAAGCAGCAACAGTACCAACAGCAGCTTAAGCAGCAATACCAGCAGAAGCAGCAACTTGTTTTTTGGTAACAGCAGCATCAGCAATAGGCTAGGCGTCCGCCTCGCCTCCCCTGGTCGACCCTAGGCGTCCGCCTAGGCGCCCATCTCCAGACATGGAAAAAAATTTCCCAGGTCGAGGCGTCCTCCCCTCAACCTGGACGCCTAGGCTGCCTAGGCGTCGCCCGTAACAACATAGATTAGAGTTGTACCAAAATGATAATTGACTCAATTAGCTCGAATCACTCTATGTTCTAAAAGGCAGCCTAGGCGTTGGGTGCCAGCCCGATGTCCGCCTAAGCGCCTGCCTAGTCCCCTCTGACGCCTGACTATGTATGTTTGGGGGTTTTATGGACTTCTTATGCAATTTTCAGTAGGTTTTTTTGTTTGTTTTTTTTATTTTTTTGAACCACCTAGATGTGTGCGGCCGTCTAGGTGTCCGTCTAGGCAGGCTAGACGCTAGGCGGCAGGTGCCCGCACGACTAGCACCTAGCGCTTTTCACAACCTTGAAATCACTCGTTCTAATTTTGGTACAAAGTGTAAGGTTGTGCATAGCCTCATTCTTAAAGAGGGTCACATGGTGACACGTGGCCTCAAGGTTTCAGTTTTTGTTTAGAAAGGTAAAACTCGAGCAAAGATAAGACATTACATTTTCAGATTAAAGGATGTCAGATAGTTGAGAGGTCAAGGAAATACAAATATGCCTTGTAGATTGCCTCTTACTAGATCTGGACTATACAGGAATATATCGCTTATCAGAAGGAACAAACCACCATTGACCTATCATAATGCATGCAAAATCCTCTTTCATTCTAAGATACGACAATCTGTAGGATGCTTTAAAAACATTGGTTGACTATAAGTTGGACTTAACAGATCAGATGCCCATTCTGGGCAAGTCATGCAGGGCCCTTGAAAGTCCGCCTTCCCCTGCTCCCAAACTATATAAATACGAGAAGGGATGTCCTTTCGTCGCAAAAGATTTCATTTTCCCACAAGCTTGTGTTGATATTTCGGTGGCTATCTTAAGAAATGAATAGTAGGAGGTGTCTGGTAGTCCCCTACACTATAAATAGAAATTAGAAAGAGGACAAGGAAAATCTTGGAGCAAGGCACCACGAGAACGACCAAAGGATCATTGTGATTAAACATACATAATCACTATGTGTCAGCCCCCTTTCCCGGCGTCCTTTTGGCGCATATTCATCTTGGCGCACTTTGGCGCACAATGGTTGCTAGTCCGGCCATTGTTTAGACCGGACCCGAGAGTTGTGGAGAGAGTGGGTTTGGTTGGGTTGGTGGCATGTGTGGCTTAGATGGGTTTGAGTGATCCAACGGTCCACATTTCAAACATAAACCTATATATTCCCATTTCTCTCTCTGCTCATTATCTTTCCTTTCAATTTCTCACCCTTAGGTTTCCTCTCCCTCCGTAGGCAAGAACATTTTGCACAAGAAGAAGAACTATGGATTTATGCATGCTTTTAGTTCTTAATGATTCCAGTTTATTTCTAGCTCATATTGTTGGGACTGAGCACCCATTCATCTTTAATATTTGTTGTTCTTGATTTTCTTGGTTGGAATTGCATGGATCTGAGTTTGGGTCTATGGGTTCACTTTTGTTTTTCCTGGGGTTTGATCTCCCTAAACTTTGTGTTTTATAAAACTAATTAGCTCATAGTGTAGAGCACCATATTTTATGTAACTTTGCTTTTGGTCGTACTTGTTTTCGAGTCCAGCTAGTTCAGTGCTGAAACTTGATTCAATACGTATATCGAAATGGCTGACTGGAGAAGAAGAACAGTGTTCTGTGAAGAGTATGCAAGAGTACCCCTTTGACGTAGAAATACGTATGTTTCACTTTGGGCGCATTGACATGATGTCTCAATTCTTCGTGCGTACTAATCATACTGCACTCAATCTCCTAGCAAAAGTACGCCAACTCACACTCCTTGAGTCAGTGGCGCACTTTTGAGAGGAAAACTCAGTTGGCGCACTTTGTGCGTATTTAATCAAGTTCTTCCTGAGAAACCAAGAGAAAGTGCGCCACAATAGGTCAGCGCACTTTCTTCGCGTTTAACAATATGGCACACTTTTTCTATGTTTCGTCAGCCGACGCACTTTTCTTACGTAGGTCTGCTCGCGCACTTTCTTCACACTCTTTGTTTCCTTAGGGACGAAGCTTTTGGTTGATTTCTCGATTTCTGTTTTATTGATTTGTGTACTCCTCGACTGACGAATTTCTCGACTGTCGAACTTTGATCACGGATTGTGTTGTCTTTTAGCTAGTTGCTCGCGCACTTTCTTTGCAAAACGTCTTATTTCTTGCCCGCGCACTTTTGTCAAGTGCATCGTGTTGGTTAACTTGATAAAGTGTGCCACCCACTTTCTAGCTCGCGCACCTTCTTGTGAAAGTACGCTAACCTTATTTCTATGAGTTTGTGCGCCAACCTTGTTTCTGTGAGTTTGTGCGCCAACCTTACTTTGGTGAGTTTGTGCGCCACCCCTTTTTATAGTTCATGAGACTTTATGCGCCTGATCTTCATGCATACAATTTCATGCGCATGTTATCCTTAGTGACCCCATGCGCGCACGTAGTATTTTCATTATGTGTTCACTTATCCTTTTTGGAATGTTCTTATCATCCTCAATGTGGTTGATCCTGGTATTTTGCTTGTGTTTTGATTCTAAGGAATAATGGACTTAGAATCCAGACCTCATGCTAGACGTGACCATGTGCTAAGATTGGCTTCATATATGGCATGAATATGTATTGGACTTGAGTTTTTCTCAGTGAACCAGACTAAGTGAATAGTGACTAATCAGCTATGTGAATGACATAAGCTTCGTATTATAATGTGATCAAGATATCTGTGACCCAATGATAATTGGTAATTGGACTCGAGTATTGTATCCGTGCTGATACGATTATTGTCTGATAAAGTGTCACGACCCGCACCCGGGTGTTTGGATACGAGTGCGTGGGTACGTCCAGCCTACGCTGCAGTGTCGACGGTAGAACGCTGTCTAAAACTAATACTGTATAACCAACACCTCATAATATAAAGGGAACAAATATTATACTCAATCACAAAACTTAGGTGAAAACATGTTGTATATATATATGTGTGTAAATGTTACAGTACAAAATCTTGTGTTCATAAATCATACAACTATAGTAAGTCTGCAAACTTTAACTATTATCATAACTAGGTCTCCCGCTTGCTGCATTCCTCGATCCTCCACGAGGTAAAATCAGGCTCGAAGCTATTTCCCAAAAATCCATAATAGATATGACATAGGTCCTTCTAAGTGCTACCTGAAATATTATCCAGTCAGGATTGAACAAGTACAATTCTAATAGCAGTTTCAATACATAATAAGGACTATAAAACAGTGATAGAAAAGTAGTACATGATGGATAAATAAACTGACATTAAGGCATAGTAAGAAATGAATATGAAAAATAAATAAACAGATAATATGTCATGTATCAACAAGAAAATCTATAGTCACTAAGTGTTTTGAAATAATAGTTTGATTATGTGATCGGCTTAGGATTGCACAATGGGAGCCGGTTAATCATACGTGAAGTGTATGGTTAGCCTTTGCACAGGAATTATATTTGCATAGGATTAAGGGTATGATCACATATAAACTAGCATTTTTTCGCCCCGACTAGCATACAAGAATCACACGAATATCAGGTATTATACAAGGTCAAAGTCTAAAAACACAAGATATGCTAGTCCGTGTTTCTTTGTGTCAGGAATCAAATACAACAATACTACATGTGTTATAGAAATTATCAGTAAGAAAACCATCAGAGACTGTACTCGCCTGGGGTCCAAAGCGGATGAAACAAGTCAGAGAGTGTGACGGGGTCCAGATAACCTATATCATGAATAATTACATTAATTGGTGAAATATAATTTAAGTATATTCAACCCACTAGATTTCTAGGCCAATTTTATGCTATTCTGATTTATAGATGGGACAAATATCTATATATAAAAACTTAAATATAAAAATAATGTATATATAAGATATATTTATAGATACTTATGTATAGATACATACATATATAGTATATATATATATAGAGATACACATATAAGTAGATACACATATATAGATACATATATATAGATACATATATAAATACATAGATACACATATATAAGATATATAGATACGTATATAGATACAATATAGTATTCATATAAAGATACATATATAGTACACATATATATATTATATATAGATACATAGATATATAGTATACATATATAGATAAAATATAGTATACATATATATATATATATATATATATATATATAAATACATATATAGATACACATATATAGATGCATATATATGTATATGATATATATAGATACAATATATTATATATAGATACGTAGATATATATACTATACATAGTATACATACATATATATATATATATATATATATATATATATATAAAGACATATATAGATACACATATATATAATATATATAGATACAATATATTATATATAGATACATAGATATAAAGTATACATATATAGATAATATAATACATAGATACATAGATATATAGTATACATATATAGATAATATATATATATATATATATATAGATACATAGATATATAGTATACATATATAGATAATATAGAGTATACATATATATAGATACATAGATATATAGAGATATATATAAATACATATATAGATACACATATATATAAGATATATATATATATATATATATATATATATATATATATTGCTGCTCTGCTGCTGCTGCGCGCTGCTCTGTTGCTGCTGTGCGCAGCTGCTATTGCTGCTTTGCTGCTGCTGTTGCATGCTGCGTCTGCTGCTGCGCTACAGCTATTGCACTACTGCTCTGCTGCTGCTGCTGTGACTGCAGCTGCTGCTCATTGCAGCTGCTGCAGGTGCTACTGCATGCTGCTCTTCTTCTTTTTCTTGACACACACACATATATATATATATATATACACTTATCCTAGTTAGAGTTATAAAACATATTTGAAGAGGATCAAGGGTTACCTTGCTAATATAGGGTTGAGGGAAGATGAGGAATGGTGAGTGAAGGAGGTGGGGATGATGTCCTTATATAGGGAAGGAGAGGGTTGGAGGTTGTCAAGATATTTTTATGCTGAATTTACCATTGTGCCCTTAACCAATTCAATTTGGATTTTTCTTCTTATGAAGGACAATTCAAATTGAATTTGACTTCTCTTTAATCTAATTAAAATCCTGGACATGAAGGTTACAAATCTATCCCCCTTAGAAAAAGTTCGTCCTCGAAATTTAAAGTAGATCATACAGAAAGAAAGAAGAAATACCTCAAAATTTAAAGAGGTATTGGTATCGCTCACGCATCTCATCCTCTCTCTCCCAAGTAGATTCACCCGGGGAGTGATGACTCCAAGCGATACGAAAAAATAAAATCGTCTGGTTACGCAGCACCTTTTCTCTGCGATCTAGTATCTCCACAGGCTGCTCTTGGTAGCTGAGGCTCGGTCCCACTTCAATTTCTGAGTGATCTAATACGTAGTTAAGGTCAGCCACGTATCGTCTCAGCTGGGATACATGAAACACGTTATGTACTCCCTCTAATGTAGGTGGCAATGCTAGCCGGTAGGCTACAGCACCGACCCTTTCGGTAATACTGGAAGGTCCGATAAACCTTGGACTGAGCTTTCCGCTTCTCCCGAAATGAATCGTGCCACGTGTTGGAGAAATTCGCAAGAACACAAATTTGCCAACCTCGAACTCTAACGATCTCCGGCGACTATCGGACCAGTGCTTCTGTCTGTCCTGAGCCACATGAAGTCTTTCTCTAATCTGCTTTACCTTCTCCGCTGTATCTACTACCATTTCTGGTCCCAACAATGCTCGCTCGCCTACGTCGTCCCAAGATAATGGGGTACGACATCTCCGGCCGTACAGAGCCTCGAAAGGAGACATCTCGATGCTTGCCTGGTAACTATTGTTGTATGCAAACTCCACTAGATGAAGATGATCCTCCCAAGATCCACCAAAGTCTAAAATACAAGTCTGAAGCATATCCTCTAGTGTCTGAATAGTCCTCTCTGAGTGTCCATCTGTCTGGGGGTGATATGCAGTACTGAACTTGAGGTGAGTGCCCAAACTCGCCTGCAAACTCCTCCAGAAATGAGAAGTGAAACGACTATCCCGATCCGAGACTATGCTGATGGGAACCCCATATATCCTGACTATCTGCCTCACATACATCTCTGCCAGCTTCTCCGTAGACAAACCCACCTTGAAAGGCAAAAAGTGGGCCGACTTGGTCAACCTGTCAACGATGACCCAAATCGCGTCTTTCCCTCCTGGAGATCGTGGAAGTCCGGACACAAAATCCATAGTAATGTGCTCCCACTTCCACTCTGGAATGGGTAATGGCTGAAGTAAACCTTCTGGCCTCTGCCTCTCGGCTTTCACTTGCTGGCACACTAAGCATCTGGATACAAACTGTGCCACTTCCCTCTTCATGCTATACCACCACACACTCTCTCGCATATCCCGATACATCTTGTTGGCACCTGGATGTATGGAATACTGAGAGCGATGCGCTTCCTGTAATACCTCCTCACGCAGCTCCCACTAAGCACACATAATCTAGCACTATGTCGCAAAGAACCATCCTCGGCAATGGTGAAATCATCCTCCAATCCTGCTCTCATTTGAGCTCTGATGCTCCTCAGAGATACATCTTCATACTGGGCTGCCTTGATCCTGTCCATCAACTTTGAGTGTATCTGCAACCCCCATATTTGCATAGCAAACCAGGAACTATCACCTCCATGCCCAAGCTCTCCAAGTCCACCAACAAATACCGATCATGTGTCAACAACATAGCTACCGGATACCTGCTCAAGGCATCGGCAACTACATTGGCTTTCCCAGGATGATACTGTAAAGATGTCAAAATCCTTCATCAGTTCCAACCACTGACGCTGCCTCATGTTCAACTCCTTCTGAGTGAAAACGTACGTCAAGCTCGTGTGGTCTGTGAAGATCTCCACACGCTCTCCGTACAAAGTGTTTCCACAACTTCAGGGCAAAGATGACTGTTGCCAACTCCAAATCGTGGGTAGGATAGTTCTTCTCATGAGGAAGTAATTGCCTGGATGCATAGGCAATCACTTTCCCATTCTGCTGAAGAATACAACCCAAACCTTTTCCCGATGTATCACTATAAATAGTGAAACCTCCAGACCCTAATGGCAACGTCAAAATAGGAGCAGACGTCAACCTCTTCTTTAATTCCTCAAAAGCAACCTGGCAATCCTCTGTCCAAACAAACTCTACATCTTTCCGAGTGAGTTTAGTCAAAGGCTCTGCAATTCGAGAGAAATCTTTCACGAACTTTCTGTAATATCCAGTCAATCCTAAGAAGCTTCTAATTTTTGCAAGAGTGGCCCAAAATTCTACGGCAGCAATCTTCTTTGGAACAACTAATATTCCATCTACAGTCACTACATGTCCGAGAAACTCCACTTTGTTTAAGAAAAACTCACATTTAGAGAATTTTCCATATAGCTTCTCCTTCCTGAGAGTTTAAGCACTATCCTTAAATGCTTCTCGTGTTCTTCTAGCGTCTTTGAGTATACAAGGATATCATCTATAAACACTACCACGAACTTGTCCATGTACTAATGGAATACCTTGTTCATCAAGTTCATGAAGATTGCCGGGACATTAGTTAACCCAAACGGCATTACCAAGGACTCGTACTGGCCATATCGAGTCATGAATGCAGTCTTCGGAATATCTTCATTTTTCACCTTCACCTGATGATATCCGGATCTCAAGTCAATCTTTGAAAATATCTTTGCGCCACTCAACTGATCGAAGAGATCTATTCTCGGCAGCGGATATTTGTTCTTGATTGTGAGGTTGTTCAGGGCCCTGTAATCGATGCACATCCGCACCGATCCATCCTTCTTTGGCACAAAAAGTACCGGGGCTCCACAGGGCGACGAACTTGATCTGATGAATCCCTTGTCGTCTAATTCATCCTGTTTATTTAGCTCCGCCAGCTCATTGTTGTTGATCCGGTAGACATGCTGCGATATTGGTTCTGCTCCCGGTATTAGATCAATAGAGAATTCAACATCTCTATCTAGCGGCAATCCTAGTAACTCCTCGGAAAACACATCTAAGAACTCAGCAATAATAGGATGCAGTAGCTCTTTCTCTTCCATTATAGCTTTGCACAGAATTCTATGATCTGGCTTCTGTCTTTCTAGCAAACTCGAACTCCGGCTCTCCTGGAGGTGAAAACAACACATGACCTCTGCGACAGTCAATCTAGCGAAATGCATACCCAACCAATCCATTCCAAGGACAATGTCAAAACTTGGAAGTGGCATTACGAGTAAACTAGCAGACAAAACACGATCTTCCAATGTAACATGATACCCCTTGCAAACATCACTGACTAGGATGATGCATCCCCCAGTCGTGATCTTACAATTTCTACTCAAGGGTTCCACTACTAAATTATGCTTAAGTACAAAAGACATGAAACTATGGGATGCACCAAAATCAAATAAAGCTACGGCTGAAATAGAATCAAGAAGAATGAAACCTGCTATAACATCACCGGTGGGCTCAGTTTCCTTGTCAGTTGTAGCAAAAGCTCTGTCATGTTGAGGAGTTCCCTCTGTTGGTGCTGGACAAATTGCTACTGTTGTGTTGGAAGTGGAGGTCTCCTCTGCTGTTGTGCCACAGGTGGCTTAGCTGGTCCCTTTTGATTTGTTGCACCTCGAATATGACAGTTGTTCACATGATGTCCCACAAATTCACAGTATAGACAGACTCCTAGTCTTTTTCTGCATATTTTTCAGGAATGTCCCAATTTCTTGCAAAAATGACAAAAATGGGTCTGTTGGATCTGTCTTTGAGAATGCGGCTTTGCCAGAAATCTAGTTGGAGGACAATGCTGCTGCTGATGCTGGAAAGTCCTCGGTTGAAAATGGGAACGTTTTGCTGGTCCCGTGCTGCTGCCTCCTTCAAACGCATTCCGGTCCCGCTTGGGTTTAAAGTCCATGTCCACCTCGATCCTCTGGACTTCTGCTACAATCCCAGCAAAAGTCGTGATACTAGAGGGGATAGTGACTCAAATTTCCTGGGCCAAGCCTCGCCGGAATCTCCGAGCTCGGTCCTCCAGATCTCTCACCATATATTCTGCGAATCGGCTCAGCCTGCCGAATTCTGCAGCATATTCATCTACTGAGAGACTACCCTGCTCCAAGTTCTGGAATTGTTTCTCCAGAACGTCCTGGACTACTGCGGGAAAGAACTTCTGTTTGAAAAGGTGTTTGAACTGGTCCCAAGTTAGGTCTGGATCAGCAAATCTGGGCTCATTTCTGAACCAAGTGCGGGCGATATCGTGAAGCTGCAAGCCTACAGCCTCTATCTTCAGGTCTTCCGGTATCCGAGCAACCCACATAATTCGCTCGATATCCTCGAGCCATTCATCCGCGTATAGGATCCCTTCAGTTCTCTTGAACTACCGATGAGCCATCTTCCTGAAGTCCAAGATATTGCCCATTTTCTGTTGAACAGGCTATTGTTGCTGAGATGCAAACTTCTCCATAGATGCCAAAGCCATATGATGGGAACTCTCAATGCTTTCTTGTATCATTTTTGTTTGTTCCCTCCGGGCCTCAGTCTAGGCCCTCTGCGCCTCCAGCATACATCTGAAGAGCTTATATAAATGTGTTCCTTCAGTGGACATGCCTCCAGTGTTCGATTGTACACCTCCTTAGGGTGGAAGTGTAGGACGAGAAGGAAGATATTCAGAGACAACTGGAGCGGCTTATGTAGCTGCTCCTGAACAACCGGGTGCTCTGGTCTCGCGTGTCCTTCTGGAATATGTTATAGGTGCCATTCTGAAATTTGAAAAAAATAAGGAGATCATTAAGGCACGAGATAAAATATTATTTGAGAAGGACAGAAATTGGAGGAGATATCAAGTCATTCAGGGTGATTAAGATTAGTAAATTTAATTCCGAGTTGTGATTGAGTATTTCCTATTTCTAATATCATATATCCTATTGCAGGCTCTTAATAGTACTCTAGTCCTAAGTACTACTACGACATCGCACTTCTTGCGAAGTCTGACCTGCATGGGCCACCATAAAAACGTGTCACGACCCGCACCCAGGTGTTTGGGTACGAGTGCGTGGGTACGCCCAGCCTACGTCGCAGTGTCGGCGGTAGAACGCTGTCTGGAACTAATACTGTATAACCAACACCTCATAATATAAAGGGAACAAATATTATACTCAATCACAAAACTAAGGTAGGTGAAAACATGTTGTATATATATATATATATATATATATATGTGTGTGTGTGTGTGTGTGTGTAAATGTTACAGTACAAAATCTTGTGTTCATAAATCATACAACTATAGTAAGTCTGCAAACTTTAACTATTGTCATAACTAGGTCTCCCGCTTGCGGCTTTCCTCGATCCTGCAGGAGGTAAAATCAGGCTCGAAGCTATTTTCCAAAATTCCATAATAGCTAGGGCACAGGTCCTTCTAAGTACTACCTGAAATATTATCCAGTCAGGATTGAACGAGTACAATTCTAATAGCAGTTTCAATACATGATAAGGACTATAAAACAGTGATAGAAAATTAGTACATGATGGATAAATAAACTGACATCAAGACATAGTAAGAAATAAACAGAAAAAAATGAATAAACAGAATGTCATGTATCAACAAGAAAATCTATAGTCACTAAGTGTTTTGAAATACTAGTTTGATTATGTGATCGGCTTAGGATTGCACAATGGGAGCCGGTTAATCATACATGAAGTGTATAGTTAGCCTTTGCACAGGAATTATATTTGCACAGGATTATGGGTATGATCACATATAAAATAGCATTTTTCTGCCCCAACTAGCATACAAGAATCACACGAATATCAGGTATTATACAAGATCAAAGTCTAAAAACACAAAATATGCTACTCCGTGTTTCTTTGTGTCAGGAATCAAATACAACAATACTACATGTGTTATAGAAATTATCAGTAAAAAAACCATCAGAGACTGTACTCGCCTGGGGTCCAAAGCGGGTGAAACAAGTCAGAAAGTGTGACGGGGTCCAGATAACCTATATCATGAATAATGCACATAAATTGGTGAAATATAATTTAAGTAGATTCAACCCACTAGATTTCTAGGTCAATTTTATACTATTCTGATTTATAGATGGGACAAATATCTATATATAAAAACTTAAATATAAAAATAATGTATATATAAGATATATTTATAGATACTTATGTATACATATATATATATATATATATATATATATATATATATATATATATATATATACACACAATATAGTATACATATATAAATACATATATAGTATACATATATATATATAGATACATAGATATATAGTATACATATATGATATAGTATACATATATACATAGATACATAGATATATAGATACACATATATATATAATATATATAGATACATATATATGTATATGATATATATAGATATATATAGATACATAGATATATAGTATAGATATATAGATAATATACAGTATATATATATATATATATATATATATATATATATATATATGTGATATATATAGATATATATAGATAAAATATATTATATATAGATACGTAGATATATATAGTATACATATATACATAGATATATATATAAAAAGACATATATAGATACACATATATATAATATATATAGATACATATATATGTATATGATATATATATATATACAATATATTATATATAGATACATAGATATATAGTATACATATAGATAATATATAGTATACATATGTACATATATAGATACATAGATATATAGTATACATATATAGATAATATATAGTATACATAGATACATAGATATATAGTATACATATATAGATAATATACATAGATACATAGATATATATATATATAAATACATATATAGATACACATATATATAATATATATAGATACAATATATTATATATAGATACATAGATATATAGTATAAATATATAGATAATATATAGTATACATATATAGATAATATAGAGTATACATATATATAGATACATAGATATATATATATATAAATACATATATAGATACACATATATATAAAATATATAGATACATATAGTATACATATATAGATAATATATATATATATATATATATATATATATATATATACACACACATATATATAATATATATAGATACATATATATGTATATGATATATATATATAGATATATATATATATATATAGATACAATATATTATATTATATATAGATACATAGATATATAGTATACATAGATACATAGATACATAGATATATATATATAAATACATATATACATATATATAATTATATACTGCTCTATGCTGCTGCGTGTAGCTGCTGCTACTGCTACTCTGTTGCTGCAGCTACTACTGCATGTTGCGTCTGCTGCTGCTGCGCTGCGGCCACTGCTCGCTGCTGCTGCACTGCTTCTGCAGCGACTGCAGATGCTGCTACTGCACTGCTTGCTGCTCGCTGCAGCTGCTGCATGCTGCTCTTCTTCTTTTTCTTGACACACACATATATATATCCTAGTTAGAGTTATAAAACATATTTGAAGAGGATCAAAGGTTACCTTACTAATATAGGGTTGAGGGAAGATGAGGGATGGTGAGTGAAGGAGGTGGGGATGTCCTTATATAGAGAAGGAGAGGGTTGGAGGTTGTCAAGATATTTTTATGCTGAATTTACCATTGTGCCCTTAACCAATTCAATTTGAATTTTTCTTCTTATGAAGGACAATTCAAATTGAATTTGACTTCTCTTTAATCTAATTAAAATTCTTGACATGAAGGTTACATAAAGTTCATGATCTAATGTGCATTGAGGTACGACATATCGTGTTACGTGTTAAAATGATTACAATTGGTATGTGCATCGAGAATGCCTCCAAATTCCTGAACGCGTGATACTATAAATATATTATTTTCCCCAGTACGGATATGATATGTGAGTCAATACCAAAGCGTGGCTAGGATATTGATTTATTGAATGTTGCATATACGCTCGGGTGAATCCAGATTGAACTTCCATGGATTCGTATCTAACGTGTCCGTACCTTGTACATCTTAAGAAAAATTCTCACGTGGTTATGCCTTGAAATTTTCTAACACAATATAGGATTAATTAAGCAACTAAAAGTAGTAGTAACATGGGGAGAAAAACGGTATCCCGAGATCATGCCAACGAACCTTCCCACATCTAGTACGTTGTGGGCTGGCCATCACAGATACTGTCTATCATCTGTCTTAGTGGTGTGCAGTATCTGACCTATTATAATATGCTGAGCCACTGTTTCACTATAGGAACATTGGAACCTCTAATACCGTATTTTTAGCGCAATGGCCCTACGAGGAACCGGTACATCTCGTGTAATACATGTATATTCATTTATTGGTTAGGTTAGCTCATTTTCGGCAATGGCGTGATCTGAGGATACCTATTATGCATTATTCTGAGATAACCTCACTCCACAAATAGCAAGACATACAAGTGATTGGCTGATTTTATTAATTGGACTTGGTTGTGATGGTATTATTCTGTTAGTAGCCTAGGAAAATGTACTATCATAGTCTGATGGATTCAACCCTTGACCTTGTTTGGTTGTAGGGTTGGGCCTTGTGCTAGGATATGCCATGGACCTACGCTACGACGCAGAACTATTATATATATATTATATTGCTTTGGGTTTTGTTCTTTTCGTGATTCCTTTGTGGTACTTGCTATTTGGGGTCTAACCCCACTGGTTTTGCATGACCAGATTTCGAGCCAGTATCCGAGAATCCAGCATACTTTCTCCTGACTAATGGCATGTACCAGGAACATGGCCGTCGAGGATAACGAGCTATATTCTTTTGGACGTTTAGCCAACCGACACCTATTAGCCGGCAAATTTGAACACTAGTTCCTTATATGATTGTATATACTGTCATGTATATCTTGATCTTGCATCAGGCACATCATTCTGTATCGCCAGATCTCTAAAGAATATTCCGATGTGGTGTTTGGGACACCTTATTGCTTATTCTGAAGTGTTCTATATTATTACTTCTTGTTTGAATGATTGAGGCATAGAAGTTCTTGACCCTAGGAGACTTGATTGTAGCATGCACCTCTTGTCTAGTTACAGCCGTGATCGCAGTACGACGTATAGTACCTTGTACGGAGTAGCTGGCCATGTCCGTCTCCGTATTTTGGTATGGGACGTGACACTATGCTTCTTCTATATGATATATAATTCAATGTTCATAGTATCAGCAGAATAATAGCGTTTTGGCATGTCTCAGTCCAATACTCACTCCAACCGATACCAGCATTCGAAATTTATTTCGCAACTAATTCAGCAAAAAATAAAAATACAAAGAGAGAAGTATGGGAAAACGGTGTAACACAAATGATGGTGTCAAAAATTTACATGCTACAACCCCTTATTGGCACATTTTAACCATGACCATTCGTCGAAGTTGTACATTTATAAAATTATAGCATCATCCATCTTAATATTACTCCACTAAAAACTACTACAAAATAACAAATAATAGATAGAATTATGCCTAAATGTTTCAAACAATTCATAATTTTTTAATTATAATTACTATTACTTTTTTGTTTCTCCGAAACGAAATCGAAACTCTGAACAAAATTGTGGAAATAGCCGATACCAATATTCGTAAAGGTCTGAAATTGATTCTTTACCGATATAATTATGCCAACAGGATCTACAACAGGAAAGCCCAAAAAAGGAGGTTATGTGAAAGAACATTGTGATATTTTAATTTTAGGGACATTTTGCTATGAATGCCTCATTAACATTGAGGGTGCATGCATATAACTCAAAACATGTTTAACTAAGGTAATTCTTCCTAGCCTAACTTCTTCATAACTATGGTACTTCAAGTTTCATGTTATACATGATAAAACTTACAAAGTCTTGCTTGTTGCTCATTATGTCATATGAAAGTTATAGTGTTATGTCTATGATTTGGATAGTAAACACATGAAACCTGTTCGTAACCTAAAGCTCTTCATGTCTATCGAGTTAGTGACCTATAAAAATTACTGAGTCCATTCTTAATAGAAATAACTCATGTACTGAAGGAACCTTCATAAGAGATGAAAAAAGTGAGGGTTAGTAGAAATTCTCCTCTTCTAGAAGTACTGCTTCCAAGGGAGAAACCGACACTAGTTGAATCTTTCACCAAAGGCCCGTTTGAGTGCTTCTATAGCTATCATATCTTTCACTCTTGATCTTTGACAGCTATTGTTGTCTTTGAATCGAGAAAAGAAAACAAAGAGAGTGTAGCTCATATAAAGAACCAGAGAGAGGATAACAGAATTAAGACAGCTGGCTTGAGCCTGTTCTTCCATACTCTACATTGGGGGCCTCATCAAGCAGGAGTTCAGGATTAATTCGATCTACTGATCATTTTCATATATTGATATTTGCTATGTACAAAGAAACTCAAGACAATCAGTGAAATCCAACTTACCAATGAGCAAGATATCTACTAACATAAGAAACTATCACCGTGATAATGCAACAACCTCCCAATAGATGGATTGGAGGTTATCTCCATGAAAAGAGAGAATAGGAAATGAGTGCATCTGTAGAAAGTTGGAGGTGGCGTTGATTCAGAATAAGATGAGTGAAATGTTTCAGATGTTTTGAAAATGCAAAGCAGACCAATGGATGCACATGTTAGGAGTGACAAGCTTCTAGTTGAAGGAGCTGCTAGAACTCAGGGTAGACCTATGAAAACTGGCATTGAGGCTGTTACTGCTTTTGCTAATATGTGAGAGGAGAGATCCCCTTAACAGAGATGAATGGAAGATGAGAATTCATCTAGCTGACCTCAAAATATGGGATACAGGCTTTGTTATTAATGTTGTTTAACGATAAAGATGAACTGACAAGAAAGGGATTCCTGCATCCATTCTCAAGAGGACTTTAATAGCTAATTCTAAGTGATGGCAAGAATTAAAACAAGATATTGTGATTTGGAGAGAGGGAGAGAGTACATTCTCTTGATGCTTGCAATAAATGATTGGCTAAGGAAGCACAAAAGTTTCAATCATTACAGTGTTGTCACTAAAGCAAACCTAAAAAAAAGAAGAAAAAACAAAGTCTAGTTCTCAATTTTTGGGGCATAATTGCCACAAGAAAAATGGTCCATGCCAACTTTGGTAACAATTAGAACATGAAGACGAAAAAACTAAATAGAACTTCAATGTCTTGTGATACGTATATCAATGGCCTGTCAACATTCAGATTAACAATTTATGAGTACTCAAGAGTCCAATAATATGTTTAAGAATTGAAATTCTTTCACGCAAGTAACTTGTATTTTCCGATTATTAACTTTATAGAAACTTTGCCGCAGAATTCAAGTGAAACATAGGTCGAAAAGAAAATATGGTGATACATAACCTACCTTAAGATCTTCAGATGCTCCAACAATATTCAAGTCAACAGCATACATCTCTGCAGAAAAACATTGAGGGGTATCCAAGTGGATGGACAAACACCCAAGCCTAGTATCCATAGTGAACCATGCGGGAATGCTCACCTGAAGAAAAGAAAATTATCTTCAGAGAGATTTAAAGCATGCTCAACGAAATAGATATAACTAAGACAATTTTATTCACTGTATGATATACCATTTCAAATAGCTCTTCTTTTTTCTCCTCAAAGGAAACCTGTAAAAAGGAAAGAAATAAAATATATGATGGCTTTTCAATGATATGCTGACTTTCAAGGGACAGGCCACAATACAAACAATTGTAGAATGTGGGATTAGGATCAAGCAAGAAAGATAAAACTCATGTCTTCTTTCCCCTAAATGCAGAAACCAAACAATGACATTCTTGATATAAGATTGAAACCTTGCCATAGTCCTCAATCACAACTCCCCTGGTAATCTCCCACAGCTTAACCGAACCTGCCGCATCCTGTAACAATGATGCGCAAGGGATGTTGAAAAATGTACATTTGCAACTATATATGCCCCTAGAACTTAATATGAAACAGTCTACGGAACAATTTCATAGGAATGTAATAAATAGAGGGGCACCATAATCACCTTTGTCAAAACCTGCCTTCTATTATTTAAAATTTCATGCTGAACAATTCCTGGGATTCCAGGTATGGTGAAGGATGGTTCTTCGTAAACAGGAACCTGCTAAATAAATATATGACACCATCATAACAGTGAAACCCAGAAGATTGACAGAAGAACTTTTACATAAGGATTCTAAACAGGAAAGTCAGAAAAAAAAAAAATTTGAACTAAAGGCTACATTCCACCAATCAAGTCCAAGGACATATGAACAGTAACAGTACATAGCTCTCACTTGAAGCCTAGTGAGTAAATCACGAAAAGATGGGACCAGACTTGGATTGGTAGTTGCTGATGATACATGGCACCTTACACATATGCTCTAGATGGAGTTGTGGCAGAACAGACGGTTAGGCAACAGAAAAAACTACAAGGAGTGTGCAGCTCGGCATATCAAATCGAAAACCATGTTAAGGGCATGTGAATTGAGCTTGTTTGGAATTGAAGTTTTTCAAGAGGCGTTGTGGAAAGATGCACAGCAAGACTCCAGAAGAGAAGGCAGGTGTAGAAATTATTTGAATTTTGTACAACTGAGACAGCTCTATCAAATAAGAAGGCAAGATTGCATACAGCATCAACTTTTTCCTAAGCATAAAACAATGACATAAATAACAAACAGTCGAGAACATTCCAATAATGTATGCAGTTGAATGAACAAAATCAACAGATCAATAAAACTTACAACAGTTGATCCGTCTAAACAAGCCCTTGCCCTTGAAAAGGACAAATTTCCAGCTAAGAATGAGCCCCCTTTTTCAAAAGTCTTCTGTGGATTCCTTCCTTCAGCTGGCCACCTATGTACAGAAGAATCTGTAGTTGCAACCCATAAGCTATCATCTTGCAATGCCAGTTGGAGGATTGGGTGTTCTTTTGTGCAAAGTAGAAGGGTCTCTCTTGTTGACAGGTCTGTTAGGTATAACTGAGACAATTCAGAGGAACACAAAAGACTAACATTCAGAGCGGGTTCAAATTGTAATTCAAGAAGGAAAAGTTTCCGTGTCGGATTCTTTACTTACAGAAAGGTCCTTCCCACCACTGTAAACATGGCTAAATGATGGAGTGCTTGCAAGTGCCCAAACTGAGTCTGTATGCACAGCATAAGAATGCACGCACCGCTGCTGTCCAAGATCCCATAGACTACATGAACAAAGCAAGCATTTGAATATCGCAAAAAGAAAAGTTCATCATCTACATATAATGCAAGAGGAAGCAGTCATCTAAACTAGTAAGAAATTGCTACATGAGAAAGATGCAAGACCTTTTCCTTGTTTCAAAATAGGCTTTCTTTTATTTTTCTTTGGCATTGCGTAAAGATTTAAGATATACAGTATACTGAAGCAACTTGAAAGATGCAACAAAATAAATCATTTTGATAGAATTTATAATGAACCAAATCAATTTTCAAGGAAAGAGAGAGTTACCGGATCATTGAATCCGAAGATCCTGATAAGCAAAACCTGCAATAAGATAAATAGTTCAACATGTTCAATACTTCAATAGTAGACTCAAACTAAAGTTGCAAATTGTAGCACAGGCTACATAAGAAAAAGCAAACAAAAGAATATAAATGTAGTTAGGCTGCCAAGATTAGAATGAAGGTTTTACTTTCTTCCTCTTTGAGAAAAGGAAGAAGCTATATAGAATAATGAAATGCCAATAGAGAAATGATAGAACTAAGAACCCATGCAAGTCCAACTTGCACACAGACCCACATCGGAACAAATAAATATTTGACAATAAACACCATCAATTAATTTTTGACAATAAACACCATCAATTATTAGAATGAAGGGTTTGACTTTCTTCCTTCTTTGAGAAAAGGAAGAAGCTATATACAATGATGAAATGCCAATAGAGAAATGATAGAACTAAGAACCCATGCCAGTCCAACTTGCACACAAACCCACGTCTAGATCCTCCCTCCGCAAGTTTACTTGTTCGGTTTCTTCTATTTTTGCTTGTTTTCTTTCTTCTATTTCTACACCCTAGAATGTAAAAGAGGCCCTTCTACATCTGGGATGGCGGGCTGCCATGGATGAGGAGATGCAGGCCTTTTGGGCTAATGGTACTTGGGATTTACTTCCTCTACCACATGGCCATTCTCGTGTTAGTTGTCCGTAGGCAGTTATTGTTAAACATAATCCAGATTGTTATGTTGAGCGCTTGAAGGTGCGTCTTATTGCATGAAGCTTTACTCAGTAGTATGGATTGATTATGAGGACTCTCTCATGTTGCGAAATATAACACTATTCGTGTGTCGATCTCTCTTGTGGTGCACCGTGGATGGCTTTTACATCAGCTGGACATCAAGAATGCATTTCTGAATGGTGATTTAGTTGAGACAATTTATGAGGTTTGTTATGAGACTGCAGGGGAGTCTCTTGTGTGTCATCTTCACAATGTGCATCTATGGTCTCAAATAGTCTCCTCGTGATTCGATAAGTTTAGTCAGGTAGTCCAAAAGATTGATTTTACTCGGAATATTGGTTGATGTTACTTGGAGTGTTGTGATTCTTTTGATCTATGTCGACGATATCATTATTACTGGCGATGATATTGATGGGATTTGTATGATTACAAAATAGTCTTCTCATTCTCTTACTAAGGATTTGGATCTTTTCGGTATTTCTTGGAAATCGAGATTGCTAGACGTTATGATTCCCTTATTTTATCTAAACGGAAGTATTATATGAATCTTCTGCATTATGTTGGATATTTGGAGTGTAAGACAACTGATACTCCTATAAATGCAAGTATGCAACTCTCCTTTTCTGACTCATTATCCAGTTTTGATTACATTATGCATCTTGTTGGGAAGCTGATATATTTGAGTGTCATTCGTCTATATATTTTCTTTTTTGTACGTACTATGAGCCAATATATGCATTCTCCTCAGGTATCTCATCTTCATGTTGTTGAACATATTCTTCGGTACTTAAAAAAATCTCATGGCCAAGAACTCGTCTATCAGCTCTACTCTTCACTCTCCCTGGATGCTTATGTCGATGCTAATTATGTCGACTCAGTGGATGACCGTCATTCTAAGTGTGACTTTTTTACTTATTTTGGCGACAACCTTGTGATTTGGCAAAGCAATAAGCAAATTATTGCTGTCAGATCTTCTACAAAAGTTGAGTATCACTCGATGGCCCATGCATTTGCCGATCTCACATGGTTGAAGAGTCTTCTTGGTGATCTTGGTGTTGCTCTCTCTTCTCTTGCTCTTCTTTATTGTGACAACCAGTCAGCTATTCACATAATTGAAAATCCGGTCTTTCATGATCTGAGGTTGATTGTCATTTCATTTGGGAGAAGGTCAAGCTTTATGAGGTTCAACTCCAGCATGTTTATGCCACCTTACAGATTGTCGACATTCGCACCAAGGCCTTGCCTCACCCACTTTATCTTCACTTTCTGTTCAAACTTAGAGCTCTCGACATCAACGCTCCACCTTGTGGGTGTCACGACCCAATTCCGTAGAATCAATTGAGGCGTCCCCCGAATCGTGACCGCCGTGCGAGCCTGGGGTTGCGCCCACAAGGCTTTAATGATTTGCATAGCAAGCACATATTCAGAGTACGCAGATAAATTGAAACACAGATTTGAAACATGGAAAAGTTCTCTTTATTGATAATGAACATCTATTACAAACTCTTGAACGAGTTAGCTAATATGCCGAACGGCTTACAAAAGAGATGACTCAAAATGAGATAGCAGTCATGTACATTACATCCCTTTATAAACTCAAAATGATAAAGACCTCCAGGCTGGAGGACGGCTTTGCCACGAAGCTGCATTTGTGTATGAAGAGTTGCAGCTTCGGACTTCAAAATGCTTCAAGGGCGCGGTGAAGGTGCGCTAACAGCTGGACTGGATCGGGAAGACGACTTCGGCTCCTCGCTCGGTTCGCCTTAGTGCGGAGAACCTGTTTCAACGAGGGTCAGCATATCGAAACATGCTGGTGAAGGCGAGCTAGCCGAACTATACCAATCAACACGTTGTTTTAAATGAAGCATGCATATTTGTGGGTTTCTATTCTTGCCTTAGTTCATTTACAAGTAAGCAGCATATAGAATTTACTGAAAATGAACGTGCCACCGTTCGGTGGATTTTACCTGCCCGTCTGAATTACCTGCACAATACTTACCATGCCTTCCCTGAAACGAAGACACAAGTTAGTATGCAACAGGTTTAAATATACACAGGGATCACTGGCTTAATGCCACAAAGGGACGGTTTATAGTCTCGGGACAAGAATGTTATGCAACGCAGGTGGCGAGCCCCGCTACATAGCATCCCGTCCATGACAAACGACTATACGAACTCTTCCGCCCGGATCGGATCGGCCCCAGTGCCCTGGCGGCCGTCCGCGGAAGCCAAAATACCTTGTGCACAAGTTGTCCGTGATCAAGCACATTTAGTTCGAATTATTTCACACGAATTACAAACGAATTTCGAACGAATAGGAGCAAGCTCCATAGCCAAACGGTTTTGCATAGTCTTACTGATCAATCTATGCCAAATTAAAGTGTGTTCCATATGCATAGCACAATTTATAGAAGAAACATGTATTCTAACTAAAATTGAAACATATGTTGAACATTCCAAACGAATAAGCATGCAGTGTAAGTAATCGTTTCTAAGTTGAATGACAAGCAATACAAACTAAGTCTATTCCCTTTTTATCTTGGTATGTTTTATTATTACTTGGTATCGTTTGATCGGGGCAAAGGAGTGAAGCTTGGAAGCAGGGCGAGCTAATCGGGTTGGTAGCCACTCACTTAGAAGTTGGAAAGAAGAAGGAAAGAGGCGCTTCACGACTCCGCTCGCAAGCCGCCTACTGCTCGTTCACCTGCACACGAACAGCTCGATTAATACTTCTCCCTCTCTTTCCAATCTCGGAATTGAAGTGCAGTTCAATGAACGAAAACAATGAAAACCATCGAAACCGTTCAAGGAAAACAAGCAAATCCCAAAACCAATTCAAAGCACGAAAGCAACAAGCGACATCGAAAACCGAGGCAATAAAAGATAGCAGCGGAGAGGTCCCTCCTGACTCTGCCGCTAAGCCGATCCTTGGGGCGCTGTCCACTGAATATGGGAATCGATTCCGAAGAAACAAATCCATAACGAGGACGAGTTCTTAATTCAATCTATCCCGATCGAACGATACCGTCTTGTGTTTCTTAGCCGCGCTCCTCGAATAGGAGGAACGGGGCGCTACAGTGGGGGAGTGTAGAAGATAGTTATCTTCAGCTCCACCTTGTGGGGGAGTGTAGAAGATAGTTATCTTCACTTTTATGTATATGCTAGCATTAGTCTAGTTAGCCTTGCTTTAGTCCCACATATGAAAAAAAAAACTATGGAGGGTAAATCACCTTGGCATATATATATATATATATATACATAATCCTTTATCCTAAAATAATCAGGTCAGTTAAGGTGAGACGACTTCTCAACAATTACTATGGCAGCTGGTATGATACTGAGTTGAAGAGAGAGCAAGAATTGTCAATAAAGTTACCCTTACATAAACTATGTAGTCAAAAAAGTGGAATCAAACCCGACTCTTTTTCTAGCTTTACTTATCCAGGTTTGTTCCCAACACTTGCCCAGCCTATTTGAGTAATGTATACTACAGAACCGGAGAAGTTTGTGAAGCTGGTCTCATTATTTTGGGCAATATTACCCTTTCTTATTTACTACAGATATACTAAACCTAACAAATATGATTGATGGATAATAATGTAATTTATTTATGAAAGAATTATAAGCTTCTTTCAAAGTTTCCTTTATGAAGAGATGTTTCCTCGAACAGATGTCACGAAAAGGTGAACAGAAATATCGCATCTTTTAAGACAGAATGATTTTATGTTATCTCAATCTATTTTCTTTTAAAATAACATCATTTTTAGATAATAGATACTCATCCAGTCTCAAAAATGAGTTTTGCATCACCATCTTTTCTCTCAAAGAAGAATATTATTTAATAAAGTTGACACAATATAAAAGGTAAGATTTTATTCGATTTAATTAAATAATAGATATTCATGGCTGTCCATTCTAACAAAGTGAGTTTTTCATCTTTTCTGTTGAAGAAGAATATTTCCTAACAAAGGATCAACACATAATAAATGGTGAAATTTTATTTATGATTTAAATTGATTCATTGATGAATGTTTGCCATTTGCATATCCTTCTAGAGTAACATTTAAAGTCAATATGCACTTTGAGCTGCAATTTTTTCCCTTGCACAGAGAAATTTTATACTAATTTACTATTCATCGTCATATGATTATCATAATAAACATAGATGTCAATTTATGGTCACGCACAAAAGTGCATTGTTTATGCTAATTTCATTATGAATAATGTTATGTATCAAGTGCATTGGACTTTAGTCCCACATCGGGTAGAATAATACAAAGAGGATGACTCCTCTCCTATATATATATATATATATATGCAGAAACAATCACATTACCTTAACCCAGATTGAGGTGGATTCACTGATTCTCCAGAAGATCATTACTCAAGCACACTGCTCCCCATGGAACCTCATATACTGGATCAGACAAATTCAAAACCTGCTCCCCAACAACCTCCCCATTCTGCACACTCTTAGGAGTGGGAACTCAGTAGCTGATGCCCTAGCCAAATCTGCTCATGACACTCATCAGGACAACATCTTCACCCACATCTCTCAGTTACCCTTGGAGATGAGAGAGACGTTCAGGTTTGAGATTCGCCTGTTAGGATCAGATCGGAAAGAGAGGTCGGTCAATGACAGGTCAGAGAGCTTCGGGTAAGAGATCAACACAGAGTCAAGTCAAGCTTGAGTTCCACCAGTGCCAGTTCTAGCAGAAAGTCAAGAATGATAGGAGAGCAGTTGATCATTGGAATCAGATCAGATAGGAGTCCTGACATTCCAGGTCCTTCCCGTCCCGGAATTCCTTCTTCTTGATAGCACAGGAATATGACCCTGATTTTTTTCATCACCCCTTAAGGGCCTTTCCTTTTCTGATCTCAGATGGTACGAGAAGAAAAAGACGCCTGCTACGCTTCCTCCGTCGTCGGCCTTTGGAAATGATAAATAAGTTCCTTGCCTTCCTTCTATTAGCTCCCGGCACGGTCGTCTCACTTTGTTCTCCTCACTAGCTCTTGCACCCTATCGGCTCACTGTCGCTCGCCTCACTTCGATATATCTCGCCTTCTCTTGAATGTCCCGTAGAAGGAAGGTCACCTTTTAGGTTGTCGATGTTCGAAAGTTCACTGTCCGGGTTGTGGACTAATACGTTCTTTGCGACGAAGGGTCAGATCTCCCTCTCGCTTAAAGGGCTATATTCAGTCGGAACCGAAGTCGTGTTGCTTTAGTCTATAGGTTCTCGAACCTTCTCTCATGGATTCCCTGAATTTCTCATGTTATGAGAATGTAGGAATTTTCTGTTTTAGGTGTGGTCATCTTGGTCATAAGGTGGAAGATTGCGATCTGCCGGCGGCGATTGGGGCAAAGAGGAAGGTTGCCGGAGAGGAAGATCGTCTATTTCTTATTTCGTATTTCCAGAACGAATGTTAAGAATAAGTCTTCCATCATTTCCATTTCCATTCTGTGACTGCTCTGCTCCCGAAAAGATCAAAGGAGAGAAAGTACTGCATCTAGAGGCCGAAGGATGATTGAAAGCCCTGTTGAATCAGTCTCGAACAACCAATGCTGGCATGCGAAAGATGGATTGATTGCAGGAGCGAGCGGAGAGGGCATAAAGAAGCAAGTTGTAGAAATGCACAGAGAAGGCCCTCATTAAAGTAGTGAATCGTCGGGGGGAAGCGAAGGAGATTCTTTTTTCCAGAAGGTCGTGGGAAGTGAAGGCGAGCGGAGTGAGCTGAATAATCGAAGTGAGGCGACCGTTAGGGAGGTAATAGCCCGAAGGAAGGGCTGCAAGCGGAACGTAGGCGCTAAGAAGCTAAGTGACTTTCGTCACCCACGTAGTGAGTTTGAGAGTGACGTGGAGCCAACGATCCACTAAGACTTACGTATCTACAACTACATCCCCGAGCGGCAGTCAAACGGGGGCATGAATGCGAGATGCCAGCGGAATGATCGGCCGGACAGAGGCTAGGGCTGCTTCCTTCCCACCGCGTCCTTCTCACTGAGCGATGATTGATGCAGTCAGTCAGTGCCCTCGATTGTTCCAGATAGAAGGATCATGGCGCCCCGGAACCATGACATCCAGCAGCTGCCTTGCGTGCAAGAGACTTCTATGCCGACCATTATTCCTTCCTTAAGGCATGCCCCTACTCAACTTCCTATTGCAAATGCCAAAGCACCAAGAGCGACAACTCTAAGTTCTTTCATACCCTCCGCTCAGGGAAAAGAGCTAACTGCTGCTGGAGAGGCAAGAGGGGCCGTGATGGTGGCAGAGGAGGCACGTAGCGTTTTTGTTGGTGTTGAGAGGCGCGTAGCGGCGGGAAGATGCCGCAGGCTTGTGTGCTGGAAGAGAACTGCCACTCCTTTATTGACCTACTATCACCCCCACAGAATAGATATGCCACCACTAGCCATAGAAAGAAAGTCAATTTCCCGTCTCGACAGTTGTTCGGGCTACCTACATCAAATCTTTAATATAAATCCGTGGATGTAGGGTAAGCTCCAAGATGGGTAGTTCCTGGTTCCCTTGGGATCATAAAGAAATGCTTTAGTAGAACGCCATAAAAAGAAGTCAACAAACCTTAGCTATTCGTTGGATCCTTGGAGCAGCTTTCAAACTACGTATAAGCAACAGGATAAGCTTAGAGAAATGTTCATTTGCTGAGATACTGGATGCTTACCGAAAATCCGTCGTTGTTGCCGGTCTTTTCACCAATGAGCACTTGCTTGAGACCCCTTCACGCTGCAACCAAAGACCGCTTCGCTTGGTAAGAACCGAGACCCTTCGGCAAGAGGTTCCTTCCCAGCTGCTATGATGCGAGTCGCCTCTCTGTTTTCCTCCCCTGATAGGTCTTCTCGTCTCACCTTGTTGATGAGTGAGATAGGGACCACCAAATCTGTTATCCGGTGAGGCGAGCGAAGTGAGAAGCGTGGTAAACAATGGAGACTGATTGCTGCCGGTATGTGCAAAGGTGTCATAAGTGTAAGATTAACGGTAATCTTGTTGTGGTAGTTCAACCAGAGCAGTAAGGGTCCGACTTTGCATTAACCTTAAGGAGTAGCCCATGTTTTTGGTCGCTTCGCTCCGTCGCGAGCCTCCGGTCCGGCATGTCCTTACCTGCCGCCACGGTGCCCGGCATAGCCGGTGGGGAGTTCGTTCGGCACACCTTTGAAGGGCGGCTGAGAGCGAATCTTGCTACGTTCCACCTCTATTCCTGACTTGAACAGCTTTCCCTTGCGGCGGCTTTTCCAAGATAGAACAGAAGCCTGATTTTGATACGAAAATCAAGACTGAAGTGTGCGAAGTTGACGTCACAGCTCTTCGACTTACCGGATCTGGAAAGTGTTGGTTCGAGCCCAGCTCGTGCCCTAAGCAAGACATTCTGGTCATAGAGTGAATATCGATGAACTCGTCTCTTTCCCGTGCTATCAAGATCAGGAGAGAGGCTTTGCGCAAGAAAGAATATATCGCCTAGTCTAACTCTTAAGTCTATATGTGTGTGTGTGTAATTCTTCATTCAATAATTATCATCTAATTATTCCATCTTACATGGTACCAGAGCCATATCATCCTCTCTCCCAAAAGATGAAAAAAAATCTATCCCCCCCGGTCCCTACCCGAGCGGCAGCCCGCACCCCCTTCCACCCTGCCCGAGCAGTCGCCTCCCGTCCCCGAAGGCCTTCCACCCCCCCTACCATGTTCCCAAACCCTAACCCTTATTCCATCACAGCCGCCACCCAAATACTAGATCTGTAAAAAAAAATGAGATTCTTCGAAGGGTAAACGATGGTTGTTTGCATGAACCTCTGAACCTCGACAAGGGTTTCAGAAGTTAACTGAGAGCAAGCTTGGGTTTGCGTTAATCTCTGTTCCTGACCCGGTATCCACATCAGGATCTAACAGAAAGCAACCTGAGTTTCTTCTCTATCATGGCTTGTGTGATCCATATTCGATCTTTGCTTACCTTGCGCGAGCCAGTTCTGGCTATGTTGATCGCGCATTGGCAGAGTTTATGTGATTATCGGGTCGAGACGATCAACGACAGTCGATTCGAGAACATTGAAGGATGACGAACACCGACGCGAGTAACAGTGCTACCAACACTAGTACCGAAAACGAGGTGGCGGGGACACCGGATACTGACATGACGATTTCATCGTTTCAACTTGTCGATCGACGGTTGGAAGGACCAGATGGTTATTCCACATGGCACAAGAAGATCGAGAAGATGTGGAGAATACGGTTGTCACAGCATCTAACTGTCTGGTCCCACATACGAGCAATGGAAGACAGACAATAGTCGACTGTTTACACAGTTAATGAATTGACATGGTTCAGAACACGAATTCGGTGAAGGAATTATGGGAGGTCCTAGCGACGGTATTTGATGGTAACATCGATGTCTTCCATCTATAACTCGGTTGTTGGAGTCTACCGAGCTGATCAGGGAGACAAATCACATAAGGACCACTTTCGTGCCTTTAAGGTCCTAACTTGTGAGGTTGATCGTGTGTTACCTCTAACGACGAATATCAATGAGACGAGAACTCAACGTCAGCAACTCTATGTCATGGCTTATCTTACCTCTCTCCATCATGATGCAGACTCTGTACGATCTCAGATCATTGCTAGGATCGAGGTTTCGTCTTGATAGAAATCGACTTTCGTGTCCTACGAGCAGTGAAAGTCGTCGAGACTACTGCGGGTGATGCACATGCTGATCGATCTGCCTTGGGTGCTGCTCGTGGTGGATTCCGTGGAGGCTGTGATGGTTGACGTGGTGGCCGACATGCGGACTGTGATGGTGGAAGAGGCAATGGCAGACGTGATGGAGGCCGACCGCGGACATGTTTCAACTGTGGTCAACAAGGACACTTTCAGTGGCAGTGTCCCAAAGCATCTGTCGTCAACGTTGCATCAGATGCGCACGATAATGACGGACTATCAGTGCAGATAACGGCAGAGACATGCCGAATAAGCTCACCGTCGTGGTGAAACTTCTATATCTGGATCCACAGTGGGATATTCAGCAGCATATGTGGTAAGATCGAAGCAGTGGATAATTGACTCGGGTGCATCTGATCATATGACAGGCGATGAAAGTATGTTGCGTGATTATATATTGGTGGGTCGTATGAACGATATTACTGTTGCGAATAACAGTTCACTGAAAGTTCGTGAAAAAGAAAGTACTCGTCTTTCTTCCGGACTGCCACTCACTTCAGTATTACATACACATGGAAACCCATTTTGTTTACTATCAATTAGTCAGATTACTCGTGACTTGTAATGCTCGATAATATTTGTTTTCTGATGATTGCGTTTTTCAGGACCTGAAGACTGGAAGACTATCGGTTGGGAGCATATGGCTGGAGGCTTGTACATGATTGACGTGAATTCTTTCGTTGCTTGCATCGGTGTGACACTCAATCCGTTTGAGTTGCACTGTCGGTTTGATCACCCATCTATCCAAGCTCTCCAGAAAATGTGTCCATCCTTAGATTTTTAAGTTCCTTTTTATTGTGAGTCATATAGTTTGGCCAAACATCATCGGATACCCTATCTGGTGAGTCTAAATAAAGTTGCATCAGCTCCTTTTGAGTTAGTGCATTTTGATGTATGGTGGTCATGCCCCATTAAATCTGTGATGGATTTCAAGTATTTTGTTTCCTTTGTTGATGACTACTTGTCACATTTGTCCACTTGCTAAAAAATTGCTCCGGATTATTTGATATTTGGTGCAATTTTTATGCGGAAATCAAAATCCAATTTGGGGTTCTATTAAGTGTTTTCGGAGTAACAATGGTCGTGTATATTTGTCTCATGAGTTCAATTCTCATCTGGCTAGACATGGCATCATCCACCAAACTTCTTGTCCTTGTATGCCAAAACAGAATGGTGTAGCCAAACACAAGAATCGTCATCTTTTGGAAATAACGCATGCTCTTATGTTTCATGTACGTACTTTCAGAAAATTTTGGTCGGATAAGGTCCTTACAACTTGCTATTTGATCAATCGCATGTCATCTGCTGTTTTCAATGATAATACTCCATTTTCTCGGTTATATCCCTAATCTTATGCCATTTTCTCTTCCTCTCAAAATTTTAGGATGCTTATGTTACGTTCGGGATACTCAACCTACCCATTCTAAATTGGACCCGAAGACAATCAAGTGTATTTTTCTTGGGTATCCTAAGGATCAGAAAGGGTATCGTTATTTTTTTCCAATCTTGAAGAGGTATTTTATGTCTTGAGATGTTACCTTTGTTGAAACCGAGTTTCCTCTACTCCCACCAACTACAAATTTTGTTCCCAAAGTTTACCCAGAAGAGGATTTTTTTTGTTGTATCCAATTCAAACACAACAGCCTCCGAAAGTGTGCCCTCTCCTGCCGAGCCAGTCTTCCGGTCCGACGGTCAACAAACAACGGCTCAGTCAGAACCAGCATCGCCAGTCTCACCAACTCCGACAGAACAAGTATCACCAATAATGCCCACAGTCGTAAAACCATCGTCCTCCTTTAGCTCTATTGATTTACCACCGTTTGATATACCGGCTCACCCTCGTCGTGCATGTCGCAACCATCCTTTGTATGTTGACAACTACAAAGGACTGCGAGTCAGACTCAGTCCTTAGTGGCTACTATTGACGGAATTCAAATCCCCAATTCTGCAGAGGAAGGACTCAAACTTTCTGGTTGGCACGTCACTATGGAAGAGGAGATATGTGCGCTTCGGAAGAACCATACTTGGGACTTGGTGGGTTTGCCTACGGGTAAGAAGGCGGTAGATAGCAAATGGGTGTTCACAATCAACGTAAAACCGGATGACACTCTTGATCATCTGAAAGTTCGTCTGGTGGCTAAAGAATATTCTCAGACCTACGGTGAAAATTATTTTGAGACCTCCCCACTTGCCAAGATGACTTCTGTGCGAGTGCTTCTAACCTTAGTCGTCCGCTATAATTAGCCCCTCCTTTAGTTGGATGTGAATAATGCATTTCTTCATGGGAACCTTGAAGAAAAGGTGTATGTAATGCAACCTCCTGGGTTCGTTGCAAAGGAGGATAAAGTATGTCATTTGCGGAAGGCCATCTAAGGTCTCAAACAATCACCTCGTATCTGGTTTGGTCGATTTATACATGTTACTTAGTTTGGCATGTGTCAATCGAAGAACGATCATTCGGTATTCTACCGACAAACATCAGTTGGACGAATACTACTTTGTGTCTATGTCGATGACATTGTCGTAACGGGAGACGACAGACATGAAATTGCAGGGCTAAAAAAATTTCTGGGTGAACAGTTCCAGACTAAAGATATGGGATCGTTCAAGTACTTCTTGGGCATTGAAGCTACATGAGGTAAGCAGGATATTGTGATGTCTCAAAGGAAGTATGTGTTGGATATCCTAACCGATGCAGGAATGATGCAAGCTAAGAGAGAAACCTCACCCATGGATCCAGGGATAAAGTTACTCCCCGATGAGGGGATACTGATGACCAATCCAGATCAGTATCGTCGAGAGATTAGAAAACTCAACGACTTGGCAGTCATGACTCGCCCTGACATTTCCTTTGTCTTAAGTGTCACGAGTAGATTTATGGCTTCTGCATGAGTTCCACATCGGCAGACAGTTCTCAAAATCCTGCTCTATCTAGTCCAGAATCCGGAGAAAGAAATTCGGATGGAGAATCAAGGACATACTCATCTTGAATGTTTTACATATGACTGGGGTACAAGTCTTACTGATAGATGGTCTACATCCAGCTATTCAGTATTCATTGGTGGAAACTTAGTTTCGCGGAAGAGCACGAAGCAGAGTGTGGTCTCACGATCAATTTCAGAACCAGAATATCGAGCCATTGCTCATGGTAGTTATACCTGCAGCATCTTCTACAAAAGCTGAAAGAAGAAGCAGGATCGAAAGTAGCAGTTATGTGGTGCGATAATCAGTTTGTTATCCACATTGTTATCAATTAAGTATTCCATGAACGGACGAAACATATTGAGATTGACATTCACTTTGTCCGTGATGAATATCAGAAGGGGATGATCACATTTCACCATGTGAGAACTGGAGATCAGATAACTGATATACTTCTAAAGTCTCTTTTGGGTTCTCGAGTTCAGTTTCTTTGTAACAAGCTGGACATGATAGACATATATGCTCCAGCTTGAGAGAAGGTGTTAAGTATTAAGTGTATTGGACTTTAGTCCCACATGGGTAGAATAATAAAGGGAGGGTGACTCCTCTCGTATATATATGTGTATTCCTTCATTCAATAATAATCATCCAATTATTCCATCTTACAAATAAACCTAATGGATAGGACCCAAACTTAATTATCTTGGTAAAATGGATCTGATTATGACTGTGCTATGATAAGTTAGGATCAGTCTTCAGTCGGGTAAGATTACATGGAACAAGGGGAAATGAAGATAAATAAATATGAGTAAAAGGAAAGAACATGTGTTGGGTTAAGGCGTGTTGATATTTGGAGCCAACATCATTGCCTAAGCCTTACTAACCCAAACTTAGCTTATTGTTCTCATTAATTCTAGTCCTAATTTTTCTAAAATATTTCTTGTTAATGTCTAGATGACTATTAGTTTATGAAAGAGGATTCTCATTCACAGGTATTGGTATACACAATAATTAAGAAACAATAAACATCACAGAAACTTGATTCTCCCTTTCTTTTCCTTTGAAATTATATGCAAGTAAGATTAACTGCCAACAATGCATGTTCAGCTTTTTTGTGATATATTTTGTCCATGAAGCCGTAACCATTTATGATCATCTCAGACTGGCTTTTATATAAGAGGGTGTTGATTGACGATTCTTCCAATGTGAATATCCCCTGTCGTGCTTCAATCTTCTAATTTAACTGCCAAAAGGATTCTTCTCTGTTAGGGGAAACCCACTTGCTTCACAAATGCTAGGGAAAGTTGATCAAATATTACCAGGAATCTTAACTTCCTACTACTCGATGATCATGACAATTTCGACCAAGGCTGTGAAGGGACTAGTGAAATCTCTTTTTAATGTTAGGCCACTACTCTTCACAGTAAAAAGCACAAGGCTCGTTTTCATTACGATATTGCTACGCACAAACACCTCTTGACCACATCACACAACCGACTTCGTACTCCAACCAACATAATATCAGCCAATAGTAATAGTCCTCCATTCAGCCACTCGAGATCTTCAATTGCTAAAATGTTCTCTCTCTTCTTCCCAAGTAGTAAATTCCAACAGTCGAGCTTTTTCCACTGATATATAGAAGTATATGAGCAGGAAAGCGTCAACAGCTTTTCTCAAATTACGATACCTACTGTCCTAGGTATCAAGACATTATCAGTTTAAGCAGAGTACACATTAACCTAACTAATTTAAAAACCAGTTCACACTGGACAATATGCATTAAAGCAGATCATGAAAGCATGGTCATTGGTCTCCAGGAATAGAAGATGAGGATGTTGAGAAGCAAATTATAGTAATACTGCCAACATCATTACATTATCATCATATTGATCAATCAAGCTTGTTAAGGAAAGATGGGGCGACGATGCGGCAAAGCCCCAAAGGCCTAGGTGAGGCCTCAAGGCGGCTAGGTGGGGACCTCAAGACTAAAATATGGGGCGTGCAGTAGGTAAAATATTATAAACATGTAGTTTAGTTTTGTGGTGTGGTGTCCTAATCTTTCTACTTGATGTAATCGTTTGGACTTTGTCCATTGGTGTCTCGTTTTGCTCCATAAAGAAACTCATGTTCCTCATCCCCTCTGGATATATCCAATCTTTGTCATATAAAAAAAAAAAAAAAAAAAGAGGAGAGAGAGACCTACCGGAGTTTCAAAGGTCAAAGGTCAAAGGTCAACCGCCAACCTCCGCACTGAAATCGGAAAAACATAGCAAGGAAATGGAGACAGAGAGTGAGTGAGACTTGACAGAATCTGAGGTTGGAGCAGAGGGGGAATTGGAGAGAGAGAACGCGTTGAAGTGGAGATGAAATTTAATGCAAATCAACCAAGAGAGATGGAACTAAATCGTGAGTCCTTTCATATTTTTATTTGGGTTGGGCAGGGTTCTACTTAAAAAAATAAATGGTATTATGCCAGGATTTTTATTAAAAATGATGCAGATCGAGTCGGATAACATAGACGCCTTGTGCGTTTAGACGGGCGTCAGCCTAAGTCCTTGTGGCCTAGGCACCATCCCCCCTTAAAAGGTCTAGGCGGCCACCTTTAATAAGCTTGTGATCAATTAATAGGTTTCTTACAAAAAACTTAGAACTTGAGGGGACTTTTAAACTTTGGATAAGTCAAAGATATCGATCTGCCAAAGGATGAAGTCAAAGATATCGATCTGCCAAAGGATACATACGAGTTTAAACCAGTTTAATATGCATGTTTAAAAAAATTATATAGTTCCTGATATTGGATCAAGATTTATAGACAAATCTTAGGTGATTCAAATCTACTTGGTACAAAAACGAATCAAAAAATCTCCAATCCATCCTTTTTTTTCACAATGTTGCAAGTCTTATCTTTCCTCAAAAAATATATATATATATATATTCCCCAACCAAGAACGTGAGTAGATTATCTTGAACCATGCATTTCCTGAATTGGGACAATCTAAAAAAAAAGACTTTCGAAAGCTAATCAATGATGACCTTCCATGAATTCCCCTTTATAAGTCGCAGATGAAGTTGCAAAAATAAGAGCTTGAATACAACTTGTAAATAGTCCAAGAAACATAACAGGTATAGGAACTACTAAAGACTTCAATATAAAATCAACGTTGAATCCTGACTACCTGAAAAAGGCATCCTACCAGATCACGAAATGCAATGCAACAAGGGGCAAACCAAGCGCTTGCGCGAAGAAGTGAATCATATATTATTTTCAGAGAATGTAGCCATTAATTAGTGTGGCAGAGAATATTCCCAAATTTAACCACATTAGTCCGGTTATTGTTCTAGTGTATTTAATCAAGGTTATGACTGTTGTGTATTCTTTACTTGCAAAAGGACATACTGTTAGTAGGATTTGATAGGTATTTGGTTTCTACACTGGACCCAGGTGAAAAATTATAAATTGAACCATCACTTTAGTTCACTTGCAATTTAGTAAGACATATCACACGAGAGCAAGTATAAGACACTCACTTGCAGTCTAGTAAAGACATATCACACAAGAGCATGTATAAGTCACGACGAAGGCTGGAAAATTGGTAAAGATTGAAGGAAGTGACAGGTTCTATAAGCAAGCTTCAAGAGAGAGATGTGCTTGCTCTCAAGGGTCCAAGTTAACTAGATCTGAAACACGGTCAACTAAACCATTACTTCAAGTAGTGAAAAGAATCAATCTAATTCGGGTTTAGGATTTCCCTAATTGTTGTAACTCGGAATCTTAGAGAGGGTTCTAATTTTTGGCATGACAAATCAAACTCTCGTCTCTTGACGTAGCAAGAGCCAAAGAAATCAACAACAACAATCCTTTATCCCAAATTTTTGAGGCCGGTTTTTTGGATCATTTTCTTTATTCAGCTCTGTTAAGGGCCATGTCCTCTGTTACACTAACGAAAAGCATATCCTTCTTTAAAATTCAATCCTTACATCAATGAAAAAGGACAGAAATTTAATTTCAAAAATTCTTATGAAGGAGGCTTAGGTTCACTGTTTATACACATAGACAACATCCAATATAGTAAGATCCAATATAGTAAGGAATAGGAGCAACTAATCCCCTACGGATTAAGTTACACATCGTAACTTATCCCTAATTACTTTTATAAAAGAAGGAAACAAAATATAAGGAACAATAGTAATCCTAATCATAAAAGTTTAGAATACTGATTATAATTCTAAAAATTAGAATTAATAATCCTAAACACTATGGGGCCCTATGACAACTAAAATTATTTGAAAGTTAGAAAGTTTATTTTGAGTTTCTAGAAACTAAAGAAAGTAGGTTTACAAACTGAAAAAATAGTTGTTTGCTAGAAACTAGAATAAGTAACTAGAGCGAAATAATGGCATGTCAATATTGACATATTAAAATAATGTAAATATGGACCATATGAATTAGCTTGGGTTAAAATAAATAATCAATAATAATAATAGATGTTGCCCCCTCTAGTTTCCTAGTTTACACCATTTGGGATGGAAACTAACTGAGTCCCTAGTTTCCAGTTTTGTTGACCTGGCATGAACTTTCTAAAGTTAGCTTCCTGAACCAAACAACACATCAAATGGAAACTGGGACTTTCCACTAGTTTCCATGGTAGTTTCTAGTTGTGAAACAGTCCCTATAAGAGAACCTCCTGGATCAGGTAGAAGGCTTCTACAGTTCCAATCAGGTGGCAACTGAACTAGGTTGAGGATATATAAGATTTAGCAACCAATAATTAATGCAGTCTTGAGAAAATAGTGGCCTTAATTTGTTAAGTCAGGTTTGGTTGTAATTTGGGGGGTTAAGGTGTAATTTAGAGGTAGTCTTTTGCAGATATTTCTGGAACAGTTCTCTAAAAATAATGGTGCTTTAAATCAAATAATGATATCTGTAGAAACTAAACATGTTCATGAAACCGAAGTTCGTATATCCAAAAATGACCTGAGACGACTTACGAAGTGATAGACCACAAAGTTCTTTGTCTATGGCCCTTCAGATCCCAAAAAATGTGTCTACACAAGCCTTGCAACCCAGCCAATAAATTCCTAACTAGATTGTAAAGACTTCCAATGGTATCACAAGATTAAACAACAGAATACCTGTCTCCTAGTCTGTCATCCAAACATCTCTGCCACTTATCACCTATAATTTCCCCCAAGTAATTGGGAACTGCCTCCAAGTTCTAAACTAACCCATGTTTCTTATGGTTGCATAGGAATGCAACTTCATTTCAAGTCCAATTTACATAACCCAAAAAAAAACATAGAATACTGTAACATTGATCATGCCACGTCTAATGATCGCCCAAATTTTAACCCATAACCCATATATCAGAAGCATAGTGAATCCTACATATCCCAGTACAAGCCACCTATCCCATCACTCAGGAAAAAGCAAGTAATCCTTATGAAGTCACCAGCAGAATGTAATTGTTCCATCCACCAACCTGCATCAACTTCTACTTCAAGAATAGTCCTTGATCCAAAGTGCACGACCACACCAAAACTCTTCTCTATCTATCCAACTAGCATTTCAATTCATAGAGCTTTAAGTCAGAGGTCACATGTGTTGGTCCATCCGATCTCAGTCAACTTGATTTTGATAATTAACTAAACCATGCATTGATATGTCGTATCTGAAGCCTCAACACTGCTATTGCATGTCGTCTGTATTGCGTCTATTCAAATGTAATCTTTTATTTATTTGAGTCTAGGACTGATGTACGCTGAGTCGCACTGGCAAAACCAAGAACCTATAAACCAGATACCTAGTCCACTCAAATGAACCAAAGAACCTATCCACCAAATCAGGCCATATTTATTTACAAAGTCTACCATACTAAGAGACCGAACTCGGGCCGAACTCGGACCGAACTCGGTTACCCTTTTGGTATGAAATCAACCAGTTCAATAGCTCCTGATTTCTTGGCCCAACGGTTGAAAATTTGAATTAAACCCTGACCGAATTCTGACCGAATTATGTTTGCCTACAACCTATAAATAGGATGGGAATTCTCATTCTTACTCAATTATTCTTAAGTCTTATATCCTATTGTGAGCAAACATCTAAGCCTTAACTTTCCCATCTCAAAGAGCAACTCCCTAGCCTTCCTAGTGCCAAGTGCGATCTCGGTCTAGAAGTCTTCTAAGTTGTAAAGATCTTTGTTCGATCGGTTACTCTCTCTTTCTAAGATGTGAAGTTGCGAGACTTCGGATCAAAACTCGTGGTGTAAAGAAGTGGCGAGCCTTCGGATCAAAGCTTGTGATTCATTATTGGTGATTATAGTGAAGAAACTCTGAGCTTGAGTTCTCGGGACTGGACTAGTCCTCTAAGAGGAAAACCAGTATACATCTTGGTGTTTGCGTTTGCTTTCTCTCTACTTTACTGCTTTACTTTACTGTCTCTATATACATTGTTAGTTAGCAACTGCCTTCATTCCGATGATCTTAAATTAGGTAGATTATTTCGCTGCACTCTATTCATCCTCCCTCTAGAGTTGCCTCACGGTCCTTCAATTGGTATCAGAGCTAGTTCTCTTGATATTTGGCTTATCCTAAGAGACTTATGGCAAGTGTTAGATCTATCCACACCAACAATGGTGAAGACCAGTCCACAAATAGGCCACCCCTATTTAACGGTACTAACTACACATACTGGAAGACACGTATGAGCTTCTACCTAAAGTCACTTGATTTTGACCTTTGGGCTGTAGTAGTAGAAGGATACAAGAAGCCACCTAGAATAGTCATAGATGGTAACCTTGTAGAGAAGCCTCATGATAAGTACACAGACACCGAAAAGAAACAAGCTAGTCTTGATGCTAAAGATATTAACGCTCTATTTTGTTTTGTAGACATAATTGAATTTAACAGGGTCTCCACTTGCGAAACTTCGCACGAAGTATGAAAACTTCTTGAGGGCACTCATGAAGGAACATCACAAGTGAATGAATAAAAAATAAGTCGTCTAACACAAGAGTATAAAGCATTCAAGATGAAGCAAAATGAGACGATCACTCAAATGTTCACGAGATTCCTCGACATCGCCAACCCTCTATTATCACTCGACAAGGAGTACAGCAATCACGAGAAGATTCGCAAGGTACTCAGGGGACTCACCAAGAATTGGAATCCCAAGGCCACTGCAATCATAGAAGGGAATGATCTTACCACGATGACCCTCGAGACGCTAATGGACAAGCTGATGACTCACGAGCTAGATCTCAAGGAATTTGAAGAACCCACTCCCAAGGAGAAGATCGCTCTTAAGACACATAACGAAAAGGTCACCAACTACAACTCCGACAACAATGAGTCTCAAGATGAGGAAGTTGCCCTGACCACAAGAAACTTCAGGAAATTTCTAAAGATTGAGAAATCAAAGAAGAGGGAGCCAACTGACAACAATGATGAAGAGCCTATATGCTACAACTGTAAGAAGACAGGGCATATAAAGAAAGATTGTCCAACCCTAAGAAAAGAAAATCGCCACAATTACTCATCCAGAAGAACATCATCACGGAAATATGCAAACACTAGTATTTGGCACGAAAGTGAAGCTAGTGAATCCGAAGAAGAGAATCCTCGAGAAGCAGCAAACCTATGATTCATGGCGTTAGCTGATTATGTAACTAATAATGACTTTTATGATGATTTTACTTTTGATGAACTAGGTAATGCTTTTAGTGATATGCTTGATGATTTTAGGAAACTTAGAAATAAGTATAAGCATGCTAAGAAAGATGTTCAAGATTGTCAAACTGAAATAGAGAGACTAACATCTCTACTAAGTGAAGTAAATGATACCTCAAACGATTCAGACGGAATTCTAGACTTAAGCTTAACCTCAACGAGGCACTTGCCAGTCTTGACAAGAGCTTTCAGGAGAACGCTAAACTTAAGGAAGAACTCAAATCTTAAAAGAAGTATTCCATTGCTACACGTAGAATAGAAATGCTAAATATGATGAAGTATATGCTACCTCTAAAAAGTTAGAGATTAGATTGGGTAAACAGGTTGAACAAACCTCCACCCAACCTAACACGAGACACGTAGCAAGACAAAAGAATACTCACAGTTATGCTCCTACCTACATGCATAACAGTTCATGCAATCATCATGCACATAGAATCAAATGCAATCATGCATTTTATTATAGATATCCACAAAGACCACAAAGAAATGTCAAACACAATCATGCATTCTATCCACATAGACCGCAAGAAACTGATTCCAACAATCATATCTATCATGCTGCACCAAGCATCAATCACACAGCTACATGTCACTACTGTGGTAAGAAATGACATATCTAGATTTTGTAGAACAAGAAAATTAGTAGATATGAATGTTTATGCATGGGTACCAAAAACTAACACAGCAGGACCCTCAGGAAAATGAGTACCAAGGGTTACATCTACAACTCGTTTTGTAGGTGGACCAACCCTCTCATACTAGAAGCAAGTAGATTCTTGATAGTGGTTGCTCACGACATATGACTGGTGATGCTAACATATTTGCAACGCTATCGATGAAGAAAGAAGGTTATGTCTCATTTGACAATAACCTCAGAGGATACATTATTGGTAATGGTAATATAGGTGTTCCTCCCTATCCTGTCATAAAAGACTTCTGTCTAGTAACGAGATTAAAACACAACATACTCAGCATCAGTCATCTAGCTGACCATGGTTATGGTATTAACTTCGTTATAAACAAATGTTCTATTTATGAAAGATCCACTGGTAAGGTTATCTTTGAAGGGATCATGGAAGACAATATATATATTTTCTATCTTGCAAAAGACACTGACAATGCAGGCAAATGTCTATATGCCAACAAAGATGACAGCTGGCTATGGCATATGCGTCTAGGACACAAACATGGACACTATTGCAAGACTATCTACAAAGAAAATGTTTTCGTTAAACAATCTCCCCCGTGCCGAACTCGGTTTTGAAGATTTCAAACATCCTGGTTTTGAAGATTTCAAACATCCTGACCACGTATTCAAGTTACGAAAGGCTCTATACGGACTCAAACAAGCCCATCGTGCTTGGTATGAACGTCTTAGCCTCTTTCTACTTGGAAACGGCTTTTCAAAAGAAAAATTGATACTACCATTTTTATAAAAAATTCTGCTGATTCTTTGTTATTAGTGCAAATATATATTGATGATATCATATTTGGATCTACTAATGAGATGTTATGTAACGAGTTTGCTAAGTGTATACAGAGTGAATTTGAGATGAGCATGATGGGAGAACTGACTTTCTTCCTAGGATTGCAAATCAAGCAAGATTCACAAGGAACTTTTATCCATTAGACTAAGTACACGAAAGATTTGCTCAAAAAGTTCGACATGGACAATGCAAAGCCTATCGGAACTCCAATGGCAACATCCACTAAGCTTGACCTTGATGAAAGCAGTAAACCAACAGACATACGTAAGTATTGAGGTATGATTGGTAGTTTGTTATATCTAACTGCTAGTCGCCCAGACATTATGTTTATTGTATGTCTTTGTGCTAGATATCAGGCTAATCCTAAGGAATCACATTTGTGCGCAGTTAAACGTATCCTCAGATACCTTGAAGGGACTTTGATGGCAGGCTTATGGTATCTCAAAACTACGTCTTTTGACCTTGTTGGTTACTCGGATGCTGATTTTGCTGGATGCAAAGTCAATCGAAAAAGCACCAGCGGCACGTGTCATTTCCGAGAAAAGTCTCTAGTCTCCTGGTTTAGCAAGAAACAAAATTATGTTACATTATCAACAATTGAGGTAGAGTATATCGCCGCAAGACGTTGTTGTGCTCAAATTTTGTGGATGAAGCAAACCCTAGAAGACTTCAATCTGCACTATAAGAACATTCATATTTTCGGTGATAACACAAGCACCATTAATCTCACCAAAAATCCAGTATGCCACTCACGCAGTAAGCACATAGAAATTCGTCATCATTTTCTAAGGGATCATCAATCACACGGAGATATTTGTTTAGAGTATGCGGACACGAAACATCAATTAAATCAATTAGCAGACATCTTTACTAAACCTTTAACTGAAGATCGATTCAACTTTATCCGTCGAGAATTAGGTCTTTTGGATTCTGATAAAATATAAGAATCATAAGATGCTTTACTCATTTTTGTTACATTTTTCAAAGTTTTGAAAATTTTGGATACAAGTCGAAAGGGCCCTTCTGTCAAAAAGGTGTAAATAACCTTAAGCGACACGGTATTTAAGTGTCTTCGGACCACCGCTAGCTGGGATCTGGCCTCTACAGCTACTCCGAGATGATTTAAACTCTTGAAAACGTACGATTTAAGTTCAACACTTATTGTTATGTATTCAAATCAAGTCAAGAAAGGCATAATATCGATTAAAGTTACATTGAGATTATGGAAATAAATGTCAACAGAATTCGGACAAACTCAGACCGAGCTCGGACCGAACTCGGTTAGTTTAATTCCAGAATATGCTATGTCATTTAATTATCTTCCTAATTTGGAATTTTGCTACTTTATATATTGATCATTTCGCTGCTCATTGATTCAGACCAACGAAAATCTTTCCTCCTCCACAAATAACCTTAGCATTTCCTCTTACATCCTCTCCCAATAGCCCCTAAAAGGAAACAAGATTCCTTTTCCGACTCTCTTTTCTGTCCCATTATGCCAAACATAGGTGAATTCGACGGTTTCACTTTTCGAAGCCTCAAAATTTCAAATGATTGGTTTAATGATTTCTCCAAAAGACACATCTGTTTTGTCCATCCTATTGATTTTACTTCTCAATACAAAGACTATCTACCTACTTTTCAGAAACTTCAACTTGAAGAATTTGTTCCAACCCATACCAACATTTACACCAATGGTATTCAAATGTTCTATTGTAACTTAACATATGAACATGACACTATTTCATCGAGAGTTCATGGCATTCCAATTGAATTCGTTGCAGATGACTTGGGTGAAATCCTACGCATTCCCGCTGATGGACAACCCTTAGTCAACATCACGCAAGTTCAATTCGATCATGACTTAACCCTAGATTCTTTCAAGAATATCATATCACCCTCTTGAATGTCCACCTGGTAAATTTCATGCTAGATATTTGAATGGTCACTTCTTTGAAATGCATCGCATTATCTTTTCAACTTTTCTACCTAAGAAGACTTACTTTGATGAGGTCTCTTATCTAGAAATGTCAGCTTTATATCATGTGCAATTCGGCATTAACTTCAATGTTCCACAGACCATCTTATCTCAAATGGTTCAATGTCGCAAGAAAGGGCGTCCACTGCTATACGCAATGTACTTGCCAACCATTTTCAGCTATTTTGATATTCCTTTGAATACTTGCCCAAATCTTGAGGAACCTTTATACCTCAATCGAATTCGGAGAATTGAGCCAACTATGTTTTTACCTTATAACTCATCATCAAACTCCAACACTCATCATGTTGATTTTGTCCCTCCTGTTGATGAACAACCACAAACATTAGTCTATTTTCACTCTTTTGCGTGATCGCTTCCACCAAGAAGATTTACGCAATCGTGCTACTGATCATCGTCAAACTCTTCAGACTCGGGCTCTTGGCAACACTTTGATAGACATTCAGTACACCCTATCGAAGCACCCAGCAGGACCTTTTTCGATTCTCCGGAATCCAAATCAACAAGGATTTCGTATTGATCACCCATATGTTCAGCAACATTTGAATCCAGCTTATGACTTCTTTGATCCAAACAGAATACTTGAACCAGATTATGAAGATGAAGAAAATGACAACTAGTTACTCTATTGATTTGAATGTTAAAAAGTTTACTTTTAGATGTTCTACTATAATGTTTCCATTACACATCTGCTTTTGTATGTTTTCTTTCAAATGAACAAAAGTTTAAATACAAAAAAAAATTTGTCATTATATATTATCATGTATACACTTTACTCTCTTGTTTCTCTTGTCATCTCACCAATTTTGGGGGAGCATGCTATTTCGATCAAATGACAACAGGGAAGAAAGAATACATGATACTAGCATACAAGACGATACTTGACAGACATTGTCTTCAGCATATCAAATGCTACACAGTTACAGGGAAACCTTGCATATCAAAGACGTGCAGTATCATTCATAGTTTGTCAATTATCAAAATGGGAGAGATTGTTGGCCCATCCGGTCTCAGTCAACTTGATTTTGATATTTAACTAAACCATGCATTGATATGTCGCATATGAAGCCTCAACACTACTATTGCATGTCGTCTGTATTGCGTCTATTCAAATGTAATCTTTCATTTATTTGAGTCTAGGACTGATGAACACTGAGTCGCGCTGGCAAAACCAAGAACCTATAAACCAGATACCTAGTCCACTCAAATGAACCAAAGAACCTATAAGCCAAATCAGGCCATATTCATTTACAAAGTCTACCATACTAGGAGACCGAACTCGGCCCGAACTCGTGCCGAACTCGGTTACCCTTTTGGTATGAAATCAACCAGTTCAATAGCTCCTGATTTCTTGGCTCAACGGTTGAAAATTTGAATTAAACTCTGACCGAATTCTGGTCTAATTCTGTTTGCCTACAACCTATAAATAGAATTGGAATTCTCATTCTTACTCACCCAACTATTCTTAAGTCTTCTATCCTATTGTGAGCAAACCTCTAAGCCTTAACTTTTCCATCTCAAAGCAACTCCCTAGCCTTCCTAGTGCCAAGTGCGATCTCAGTCTAGAAGTCTTCTGAGTTGTAAAGATCTTTGTTCGATCAGTTACTCTCTCTTTCTAAGCTGTGAAGTTGCGAGACTTCGGATCAAAACTCGTGGTGTAAAGAAGTGTCAAGCCTTCGGATCAAAGCTTGTGATTCACTATTGGTGATTATGGTGGAGAAACTCCGAGCTTGAGTTCTCGGGACTGGACTAGCCCTCTCAGAGAAAAACTAGTATACATCTTGGTGTTTGCGTTTGCTTTCTCTCTCTACTTTACTGCTTTACTTTACTGTCTCTATATACACTGTTAGTTAGCAACTGACTTCATTCTGATAATCTTAAATTGAGTAGATTATTCCGCTGCACTCTATTCACCCTCCCCCCTCTAGAGTTACCTCACGGTCCTTCAATATGAACATGTAACATAACATACATGCACTCTTACAGCAAACATAGCATAGAGAGAAGGAAAAAAATGGGGGGGAGGATGTGGAAGGATGTCATGCATAGAATTAAAACATGATGGTTGAAATGGAGAAGTGCTTCTGGAGTACTTTGTGACCTGAAGTTGAAAGAAAATTTCTATAAGGCTACTATAAGACCAGCCACACTTTATGAATCAGTCGTTGGGCAATTAACAAGCAACATGTCCAAAAAGTTGGTGTAGCGCAAATGAGAATGTTAAGATGGATGAGTGACAATACATTAAATGATATGATAAAAATGAGTGTATCCGTAAGAAGTTAGAGGTGACACCAATTGAGGACAATATGAGAAAAAACTGACTTACGTGGTTTGAAGTTTGAACATGTGCAACACAAACGCAAAGATATCTTTGCAAGGAGGAGCAATAATATAGTATTTAATGCCAATGGAACCGCTAGGACTAGAGGTAGGCCTAAAGTAACATGGTCTGAAGTGTTAAAAAATAATATGAATCCTTTTAGCATTCAAAGGACATGGCCCTTAATAGAGTAGAATGGAAGAAGAGAATTCAAACAGCCGACCCTAGAAATTTGGGATAGTCTTTTTTGTTGTTGTTGTTGTTGTTGTTGTTGTTGTACTTGCCTGACTACATACCTGCAAGAAAATAGATGACTCGGAGAAGAAGAATCAAAATGTTTCAATAGCAATAGCAATGAAACTAGGCTGATATGAAGAGAAGGTACGTATGCTCAAAGAGACGAGTCGATACAGCATGGAAAGGTTAACTTCATAACCAATGTCCATCTGAGTTCTATGCAATAATGCAGGTTTCTACTCAGTAAACATGCAATGACACATCAAAAAATATGCAATTTTAATAGTAACAAGCAGAAAATCATGTGAATATATAGATCTAACCACCATAATTGAAAAATCTCAAAATCGAATATACTAACCTGCCTGTGGAATCAAGAAGTAAAGCCCTAATATTATCCGTATGCCCTCTTAGCTTCATGTTCTTTGAGCCAGTTCTTGGATCCCAAACACGCACAACCTTCAAAGATAAAAAAAGAAAATGGTCCCAAGTAAAGTCACACTACATACACCAAATCGTGCTACAGAAATGGACGTTTCTTGGGTCATTCTATGTGGAATGGAAGCTAATCAGAAATAGGAAATTAAATGTACCTTTTCCGTTCCACCAGAAACGAGCATTGTTCCACTATCATTCATTGCTAGGGCATAAACAGAGTCCTTGTGGCCTTTTGCAGAAACAGGAATGTATCCATGTGATTGAGTGTTATGCACAGATACATTGTTGCTTGAATTAACTGAGCGCAAATTCGTCAAAGGAAGACCCAGGTTTCCTGAACTAATTATTCCATTTGAACTCCCATATTCTGCGGCGTCAACAGACTTTGTAATAGGAAGAAGTGCTGCTTCAATGTCCCATATAAACACCTCACCACCAAGGCCACCAGAGGAAACAATATTGCTCTAAAATGCATGATACTACAAAAGGATAAGAAATATAATAGTAATATGCCACAAGGCTCCTGCTTACGCAGGACCTGGGAAAGTCAAGATGTACGCAGCCTGACCCCCAAATATATGGAGAGGCTATTTCCGTGGCTCGATCATACATCCTCCAGGATGCAACTAGCAAGCCTTACCGTCGCGCCAAACGACGCCCTCTAGAAATCTATAATACTAATAACACTCACAAGAAAATAGTGAATATGCAATTACAACTTGCTGAAAAGAGAGGCATGAGCCATAAATATCATAAACCTGAGCACAGGTCAACAACCAAAAAAACAGCATGAAGTTCTAGAAAGGGTTACATTTTTTCTGGCCGCAGCAAGACATGTAACATAGTCCGAATGTTGACGAAGGGTTCTGGTGCAAACACCATCTGACAAGCAATTCCATGTCTAAAACAAAATATTAATTCAGTTAATGACCCGCAATCCACAAGAAGGCAGGTGCAACTTTAGCAGAAGCAGATAACCTTGACAGTTGTGTCTGAAGAACATGAAACAAGGGTCTTTCCAGCAAGAACTGCATCATTGACCTGCATAGGAGTTATCAGATATGAAAGGTCACGAAATTAGCATGATGTTAATATGACATGTCATAATCATCATTAACTGTTATGGGTCATCCAGGCCTTCATACAATACTCACAGAAAACTAAATCAGAACTCAATACAAATGTATAGATTGACAAAAAAGAAAGCAATGGACGCAGTGCAACTAAATACGTTTGATCTTGGTATATACACTTACTATCTTAAGATGTTTCTTACATGTGAAATTACTTAATTTGAATATATAAAAGATGAAAAGCAATAGAATGTACAAGTTTAGGAATAATAGTTAACCATGATCAAGGGCAAGGCCATACCAAATGATAAATTGCTACATCCTATTAACACTCCACATTTCCAAAAGTCTGAAAGACTTATTGTGACAATCCACTAAGGGTGACATAATATAAGGTACATGGAATCCATGAAACATTATGTCAAACCTTGAGTCTACTTTGAACTCCAGGAGACAATGACCAAGCACTTGCCTGCAGCTCACACACACACAAAAATATATAGAGAGGGGGGGCAGAGGGAGAGGGAGAGTAAAACAAGGTGCTATTTATAGGATTTCAACTCAGATGTTTTTACTGTAAAGAATTTGCACTTCAAATGAACATCCATATTGTCTATTATGATCTATATTATTTGAAATATGCATAAACAACAAATCAAACATTTTGCAGTTGTTTTATTCCTTCACCAAGTAGCCAATAATGGATAGTTTCAACATAAAATTGTGTAGACCAGTGATAAAGAATACCCTAAATCCATTGAAATTTGGTCTGCACCGGTTATATAATATTCAGATCATGATAAAAGGGGGTATGATCAATATACTTTACCCTGGCATAATCTTTTGCTTTTACACTGTTTAGATCATATAAATAATTTCACATGAATTCAGGGCCGAAAATTGTTTAAATAATAAAAAGTAGGAAGAAGCAAGAGAAGTCATAGTAGAAAAAGATTGCATTATGCAGTTATAAAGCAATATGGATATCTCGTCCTCTTGATACAGAACAGAACTTTAAACTTTATTTTGACTCAGAAAATAGAGAGCACTAGATAGAATACGCCAAGTGGGAAAAAAATCATTAACAGCCAGAAGTCAATCGCTAACTTAGCTAGTGGAAGGTAATTTCATTTAAATCTAAAAAAGCAATTAACTCAATATACATATAGAGAGAAAAATAGGAATGAAAACGTTACCCAATCAACATGTGACTCAAATGTCGCAGAGCAGCTGGCCTCATCATCAGCCAGAGCCCACCTTTTTAATGTCCCATCCCGGCTTCCAGTGAAGAGATAATTACAACTATCAGGAGGTGAAGACTTCAAGACAGCAAGGCAGTTGACACCTGCACAATGCTGTAATAATAGGTCGTACATGAAGTAGGCAATAACATGTCATATATACATTCGCAACTTCCTCAGATAATCTACTATAGTAAATATATCATCTAGCAAGGATAATGCCTACTTTTGTGTCATCTGCACCATTCAGCACGTATGTTAAGCGTTTATCCTTCCGGGGACGAGTTGAATTTGATGTGTTACCAGCACTACCCACACGGTGCATTGCAGGAGTACCTAAACAAAATACCTTTCTTTCATCAATGCAACAGCCACAAAAGAAATTTGCTTAATACAAACTCCATCGATAAGGGAGGTTTGACTAGCAGACAATCACAAAATAAGTGTAGGCATTTAACACACAGTACAGTCAGCAAGTTCTTGCATCTTATTTTCTTTAGATCACTTTCAAAGACTATATAAATATTATTGATGACAATTTGTCAAGTGCCTATTTCAGATATCATTACTGATAGAAAGTATTAAACAGTTCAATTTGATCGAGCGCATCAATTCCAGGACCGAGCCAGGGATAGAGCTTGGGGTGGGCCAGGATGGGTTGGGGTAGTGGCTGGGTAAGTGGGGTTGATGATGTATTGACGCCCACATGTGATATCTATGTCCCAAATTCCTAAAGCTAGTTTTAAGTTAATATGAAACTGTAATTAATATATTTCATTCCATATCCTTATACCATACTAATTGATATGGGAGGCATCCAAATTCACTATCAATTATTTTGATTTCTTCCAAAGAAGTTAACCTCTTTTGGATGTAAATTTGATACCCATCAAGGAAAGTAACAAGGTCACACTATCGGCCAATACCAATACGTATGAACAGTATTGTATCGTATTTGGCATGGCCAATCTGGTACTCACTCACTCCGACGCTAGCTAATGCTGAAATTTTGGATTATGGTCATTTTAGCAAGGAAAAATGTTAAAAGAAAGAGAGGAGTATGGAAGAAGAAAAAAACCAATGTTGATACAATTATTTGATCATGTCGAAGATCAAGATGCTACAGGTGTCGATAAAATTCTTTACACAATGTAACCATTACCGTTTGTCAAAGTTGCACATTAAAAACTCACATTGCTCATATATCTTAACATTACTCCATTCAATATTATATATTGTGGGGTGCTTTGTCTAAAAACAAGTAAAATAAATGATAAAATCTATTGTGGTGAATCGTTTGACAATATTAAATATTATTTCATTCAAACTAATGAGAAATAATAAGTAATGCATAAGATCATGTCTAAATGCAGCAAATATTATTTTTTTCGTTGTTTAAATAAATTTTTTTTTTGGCTCCTCAAAACCAAGAACTCTGAAACTATGCTCCAAAACTACTTAAACTACCAAAATCATCGATATTGATACTCATAAGAAGGTTTCGAATCAGATTCCAATAGCAATATTGTGAATCTTGAAAAATAATGTTCATTTTCTTAACTTGTTAGGATTGTGGTTCAAATATTTATGCTTGTAAGAATATTAAGATGTGTTACTATTAGGATACTTCCCTCTTCCCCGTTCATTGTCCTAGTGCCTAACTCTTGTATCATGTCATACAATCATACTTAGAAGAAGTTAAGATCTCATAGCCAAGACAAATATATTTAAACCAAGGTTCAAAGTATCGGTATCGGAATCGGTATCGGACCATTCCTATGAGTATCGGGATCGGCAGTATCGGTAGTATCGGCGGTTTCGGATCGGAGTATCGGATTTTTTGGTATCGGAAAGCAAACAACTATTAGTAAATTATTAACATTTTAGATAATATATTTTATGCATAATTTAAAGTATTTCCAGTATTGTTTCTTAGTATTTTTGATATTGAATGAAATAGTAGTCATCCTTGTCGATTGATTTATATGCGATAGACAAATTTTCCTCTTTTATATGTTTTTACAACCTTACTATACTTTTACACCCCTACTAATTGGTTTTTTAATTCAATATTTTTTGCCGAATTGACCGGAAAAGAGACCTCTAATGTTGGTATCGGTCAGTATCGGATATCGGTCGGTATCGGATCGGGACATGCCAAATTGTATCGGTATCGACCGTATCGGATCGGTATCGGCCGATACTTTAAACTATGATTTAAACATTCTCCCAAAAGTTTACTTTTAACAGTTTCTAGAGTGCAAAACTATGAAATGTCTAAAACTTGACAAAAACAATTATGGCATATAAATTTAACAAAAATCGGAATTATGAACAAAATCTGATAATGAAGATATAAAAGCTCCTACAGAGCAACTTAGCAGAATATCAAAAACTAAGCCAGGGGGTGCACGATAACCTACCTTGGTGTAGGACTCTTCTCCTAGAAGTTCTTCTCATACATTACATTGCAATAAGCAAAATAAGTATAGAGAGAGAGGAATTATGTGCAATCTAGTTTTTCTCTATAAGGGAGATCATTGTTGAGACAGGCATAAAGATAATATAGTCTTGAGAAACAAATGAAAGATATAGAGATTATAGTGGGGAGAGTTCAACAGTTGGACGGGGGTCATGGTTTGACGGGGACCAAAAATTATTTAGATACGGAAACAAGTTAAGGTAATTACTAGGTAGATTATTTCATATTTGTCAAACATGGGCATCCCATTGCCTCGAGGCTACTGCTTACACAAGGTCTTGGAAGGGTCAAGATGTCTCCAGTCTTAACCCCATAATTATGGGTAATATTATTTGTCATTCACTATAATACTAGTTATAAATTTGGAAAGAAACCAATAGGTGTATTAATTGAATCTAAAATAGGATATGTTGAATAGTAGCACTTTGGGGCAGCAGCTATAGATATTTATTTTGAAATTATGCATGTGCCTACTGCCAGAAAGAATAAAAAAAGGGCTCCAAAACTGAAAGACAATTTCTAGATAATAGAACAGAAGAGGACATCAAATGAAAGGCAATGATGGATTTACAACACAAAAGGCAACGAACATTATTGAAAAAAGACAACAATCAGCAGAACATTTGAATGTGAATTGCAAAGTATTAGTAATCAACTCTCCTGTATGAAAATGACTATTGAGCATAGCACAATTCTATAGAAGGTCCAATACCATTATCGTTGTTTTAGTTGATTATACATAATTTTGTAGATATTGTGGTGCCTTTGTGCATACACTGCGAACTGTCTATCTAAATGTCCCTATCCATTCTCCTGATACCCAGGAGCAAAAAATTTGCCTACTTCACTGCAACATTAGTGCCTCCTATTTTGCATGGACACTTCAACAGAGATCTCGTGCCTATGTCAGATAGGTAGTGATTTGGATATTTTCAAGAATATATGTGGATGGGTACTTAATCACCTAAATTTTGAAAATCTATTTACCTGTATCAAGGCACATGGATGATGTAAAGGGGAAAAACCATTCGGTAAAATAATGCTAAGGGATATGAATCATAAATGCCAATATTAATAATGAGTCAGCTTCTCCTCTCCCTTGAAAAATAAGCTCTTTTCTCTCTCCTACAACAATTTCCATTTCTGGTGTTGCAAAATTAGTCTGCTTTAAATCTCTCCTCTTTTTTTTACTAATTTAGATATAAAAACTGAGGTAAATATGTCTTTGGTAGATTTATTTATTTCATATCCATGTGGTGTTGTATCCTTGTTTTTTATTCTATTATCAGTTCGTTGCATATCCTTATAGTTCATTGGATCTAGTATCATGAAACATAGATTGACTCCATCAACAGTCATGCAATTGCATGTGACTTAACAACCATGTTTATTATTTCCTTTACTCTCATGATCGATAACCCTAATCTGATTTTATTTCTAAAGGAACTCTGTGCCTCGAGATGTTGAAATGCAATTCACTCTTTAGCATATGTCATTGAGAGAAATGCAATTCACTGGAACAAGTCTATAATCTTACATCTTTGTCTGAACTAAAGGTGCTCCTCAGTTGCATGGGTATAAACAGCATGAACAAATAGGTAGGTCTATCTCCCCGTCAACTGGCATCCAAGTTTTAAGGCAAGGCCCTCTCTGGCTCATTTACCCTCAGTAGAAAAATTCTGACATCAAGATAAAGAGTCGATGCCATGTTGACAATACAACCATAAAGATAACCACTTCATGAATTCTTTTGTGGAGATTACTCATGCTCCCCAATCCATCCCATTACGACAGGAGAATGCTTGGATGATGATGATAATGGAACCTAAGCCTCAAGATGCAAGAACTTATTCCTAGTATAAAGTTATAAACACGTCCATGATTTCAACTTGATTATAGTAAATAACACATTGAAAGATTGCTTAACAATTTATAATGTGAAATTTGATGAGAAACTATAGTCTTAGTGATAGTTAAAACAACCAGTAACTGTCCATACCAATGTTGTATCAAGAGATTTCTTCTGCACTTGGGTCTAGTAGAATCACTAATTATTCAGAATACAAGGATGATTAATAACAATTATACAGTCATCTGGGATTCTGCTTAATTGGCACTCAATTATCTGATTAACCACTTAATCAAAAATTTTAGAACACTAATTCAGTATTCCTAGCTTTGAAAAAACATATGACAGGTGAATGTTTCAATAAACTAAAACTCAGACATAACTGACATTGCCAATACCCTGATCTATTCCCTTTAGGCAAACACATACAAAAAATGAAAAATGGAAAAGCCAATCTATAAGATCAAAATTATCTAGGGTTTTATCCAACAGTTCATGTTTAAATCTAGAGTTTTTTTTTCCTTGACCTAACTGTCTATAGAAACTAGGGTTTTTATGTGTTTGCATTTAGCTCTTCATTATTTTTATTGTCCTTCAAAGATAACCTTAACAAAGATTTTAACTTGTCCCATCTTCACAACTTTTTCATACTCGAGGAGGAATTTTTAAGATGATTATTGGCTATATTATTGTAAACTCCAAAGCAATAGGTAGGCTTCCCTACATGTCACCTAATTTTATTACTTGTACACACCACTTTTATACATACCCACCTTATCTGCGAATTTAGTACCAACTCGGTTGGTTTATGTCAGGGAAGTTTGACATGTTACAAAATTTTGTTAGCCTTTTCCTAGAGCCTTGTCAATTTGACTTTACCCCAAGATAACAATAATAATTAAATGTATAATCATTAAAATGATTGTCAATTTAATTCTCGATTAACAATTTGTCAATTATTTTAGTGCATGTTGGATAATATAGCAGCTAAAATGTATGCATCTACTAGTGCCAAAGCTATCCTGACAGAACAGAATAAATTTGTTTCACATAATACGAAAGCAAAAATGCTCTTTCCCCCTAATACGTCAGAATACCTAAGCTATTAAGGCCTCGTTTGGGAACAGAGTAATGAAAACAAAGGTTCTGTGGAGATAGTCCTGCGGACTACAAATAACTTTACTTTGGAATGTTTTGGTGGGTTTGGATTTAACATGACTCCAATCTGAATGGGTTTTTGGGAAACTCCATTTCCTTCTCTCTCTTCTTACAGAAATCCAATACTACTACCAAATTCTAAAACATCCCCTAAGTTAAATATAACTCCAGCTTTCTCAATAGAGTTTCATCTTTTTGAAACTTTGTTTCAAAACTCCAAAATCCAGAACCTAACCCATTTTTTAGCAAACTTCGTCTTCGTATGGATAAAGAGTTCTACTTAATTGTAAGTGAGTTGGTACTTGATTCAAGCAAAATTCTAAAGTTCAGACGAAGCAGAAACCAATGGACCGAGTAGACAACCTCTCAATCCGATTAAGCGGCAGCCAATCAAGCAAAGTTTGCACTTCGCCGCGCAACTGCAATAAATTGACCGTGTATCCCCATCTATCCATCTATACGTAAAATAGTGTGTCGACTCAAGCCAAGCTACCATTCAAATTCGCATATTCTCTCAGAACAAATTCAACAGTCTAGAATCACGTAACGCAGCGAAGAAAACATGACAATTGTTGTAAAGATCCAAACTTTTTCACCTGGGTCTCGATCAAAGACGCACACAGAAAACCTAAACTTCAACTCTACTAAAATCAGGTCAAAATTATCTTACATGCAACCGTACCTCCTCACTTCTCGTTCAAGAAAATGATCGAATGAGGGTTTATTGCACAAAAACCCTCAATCTGAACCAAATTCACTTAAACCAAGATTAAAATGGCAGGTTGCAGTACAAAAAATCACTAGGATCGAGCATTCCTTAGGAAACAAGAAACATGACCTTGTAAAGATACAAACTTTTTCACCTAGGTCTCAGTAAGACCCATATGCAAGACCTAAAACTCCAACTGCGGTCAAATTTATCTACATTCAATCTGACCTCCTCGCTCCTGCGACGAATCGGGGGTTTATAGCACCAAAACCCACAATTTTGAACCAAATTCGACGCGTAGACCCGCAAATTGACGATGATCGAGCGCTCCGATCGCATATGTAAGAGAAATTGTCGAAAAAAGAAGGGATTCAAATCGTAAGATTGTCGGAGGGAATTAGGGTTTTGAGACGCCTACCGAATGCCGGAGCTCCAATTGGGGATTTCGCCGACGGGATGAGAGAGAGAGCTCACAGACAGCGGAGATTTTCTCTCTTTCTTCTTTTTCTTTTTTGTGTGCGTAATTTTCTTTGTTTTCCTTTTTGACTTGGTAAATCATATTTGGATATTTTGCATATAAGTGTCTTCAATTCTTCCTCATTTATACATTTGTTTTCACTTGAGAATAACCTTCATTTTACATAAATATCCATTGTCGATTTTTCTACGAACAATTGAGTGGGAATAATTATTTAAAAATTAGTTAAATTTTGGGACAACTTCCGATACAAATGGAAGGTTACTACCGAAATATACTCTGGTAGTGATTTTTAAAAACAACTTGTCTTATTAGTTTTTTTGTGTAACTTGAATAATATCAACTTTTTTTTTTTTCTAATAAGTGTGTTCATTTTGGACCGGCTTATGAAAGTAAAAAATACTATCTGTTATAATATGCTTTACAAAATAACACTAGAATCGACTTAGCCTTAACACATTGATAAAAAAAAAAAAAACTAACAAACTCTCACTCTCTCACAGAGCTTTTTTATTTTTCATTTATTTTTTTGTCTTTGTATTTTTCTCCAATGTTTGCGTAACAAAAAAAAATAAGGAATAGAACAAGAGGATGGGTTGCCACCAACATACAATGAATATAATGGAAGAATTGGGTTTAATTTTTTAAGCAATTACAATTCATATTTGAGGGACTTTTAAGTAATTAACAAGGTTTGGGAGACTCGTGTAAACAATCAGATAGGTTCAAGATTTAAGGGACTTATTAGTAAATGCACATGCATTGTAGGTAAAATATTTTTTTCTAATTTTGTTAATAGTTTAAATATTTTTAAATTAAGATTTATTATATATATATATATATATATATATATATATATATATATATATATATATATATATAATTTAAATTTAAATATATTCAAATCAAATTTAAACTATTTTAAAATAATATAATTTTTTATCAAATCAAATTTAAACTAATTTACAATAATATTTTCATCATGTCACGAAAATTCCTTGTGAAATGGTGGCAAAGGATTGATGAGAAAGAGAAGTTGATGGAGGTCATGGCTTCTATCAAAAACAATGAATCGAAGTTGGACAAAAGGGTCAAAAATGAACTCTTTGGTGACAATACGATCACCAAACTTAAGGATTCCCTAATCAGGAAGAATCCTAAGATTTCTGCTGAAGAATTAAAGAAAATGTGCCTTCAGTTCTTGAAAGCACAATTTGATGCTAATTTTGATATGGACATTTTCAGTACTACTTCGGATACGAACCTGGAAGACATGTCCGCTGATGATTTCTATCAGACCATTTGTCACGACCCGCACCCGGAAAATCGGGCATGAGTCGTGGGTACGTCCAGCCTACGCCGCAGCATCGGCGGTAGAACGCTGTCTAGGTCAACTAACTAAATAATAATCTCACACAAAAATCGGGCATGACCTCTCCAAAAGGAGGGCAACCACACAAACAATATATATATATCTGCCGAGATCTCAACTCCAAACGGAGGAGCAATATCAAAAGATAATCTCAAGTACTCAATCACGAATCTAAGCACGATAGATAACAAAGAAGACTAACAACTATAAAGTCTAACCACCAACTACTACTACAACAACCACAACATCAATAATAATAATAATACAACAATACATCATCCAAAATAATATACAAACAAGGTCTCAATCCAAAACCGGAGACAAATCCGGTGCTAAAAGCTAATAAAAACAACAACAAGATCCTAGTGATCCCGGCTACCAACCCGGAAATCACCTCTAAACTAGAGGGTCCCTGTCTGCACCATCGACAGGCTCAGGTCCATAAAACGTCGGACACCAATCCTCCGGATACTCTGAAAAATATGTCCAGTCAGGACTGGAGCAAGTACATCTCTAACAGCAGTTCCATTTAAATGATAAAAACTATAAAACAGTTATAGCAAGTAGCAAGAAAAATGGAGCAAGTATGAACAAGAAAATATGTAAGTCACTGGTGCATAAAGGTAAAGATGCATGGATATCAGAGCAAGATAGTAATAACTACAAGATACAGAAAATCTAAGCTAAGATCAAGTCCGTGCACATGAACGTGTAGTGAGTCCAGCATGAAAAACATGTAGTGAGTCAAGTCCAGAAACATGTAAGTGAGACAAGTCAAGAAATGCATGAGAGTCCAGACTATAAAGAATGAACTCGGTGTCTTTGAAATACTTGTTTCGACATGTAAACGGCTAGGGGTAAGTACGGCTCACCGCGCACTGGGTGCGCGGCTGCTATCATTCCAGATTAGACCAGAGGGAGTGATTCCTGATGATGCCAGATAGGAATGTTTACATGTCTACTCGAGTATTTCCCCCGCCCCGACTAATACAAGTGGATCCAAGACCCGACACGCAAATCAAGATGAGTCCAGCCTGTACATGAATGATGCCTGTAGTGATGCCTGTAGGTGATGCCAGTAGTGATTCCAGAATAGAGGCCAGAAACATGAAATGTACGTGTCGCAAGTAAATGAATCCAGAAATATCAATCAGTGTCTCGTGTTGTGCCAGAATAATCAGATGATACTATACTAAAAGCTGAATCATAATAATCATCAGATAATGAAAACTATCAGAGAATGTACTCGCCTGACGTCCTGAGCAACTGGCGATCCGAACTGGTGTCGCAAGGACCTAATGCGAAAAGCAAGGTTAAACAGGGTTCTAATGAGTTAAACAGATATAAAATAACTAAAAATAGGTTTCTAGGGTCGTTCTAGGTCAAACGGGTCAAACCGGTGAAATCTGGGTCAAAAAGTCAACTCTGGGTCCAAAAAGTCAACTCTGGGTCAAAACTAGGTCAAAAGTTGACTTTGGCGGTCAACCGAGTCAACTACGGTCAAGTCTGGGTCAAACTAGGGTGCTCCTGAAATTCTAGGTCAAACCGAGGTCATTAAGCTAGAAAACTCACAAACTCGCCTCCTTGAGATACCGGGATACCCTCGGTATCCGATACCTCAACCTAGGCTACGCACCCCGCCTAAACCCGCGAAAACCTATGCTAGCACGCGTAAATATATACACATAAGCATATAAAAATCACCCCAATACATTTCCTAGGCTAATGCTCAAATACCCCGCTCGAAACTCAATACCTTGGTTATCTTAAGGTATTGAAATACCTTGGTATCTCAAGATATTGAGGTTTCGCTCTAAAACTCCTCTAACTAGCTATCTAGCTATTGAATATATACCTAGTTATTAATCTAGGCTAGATAATATATATATCTACTATATTTATATATATCTAAGTATGTATATACCTATGTATATAGATATCCACACACATTTACCCGATTACCCATATACCTTACCCTACGCATAAATATATATACTAACTATAATATATATCTAGCTCTAGGTATATATATATATATCTATGCATATAGATATAGGTATCTACCATATCTACCTATCTATCTATCCATATATATCTATCTATCTATGTATCTAATCTATTTAACTATCTACGTATCTATCTAACTATTTATGTATCTACCTAGCTAGCTAGCTATATAACTATATATCTATCTATCTATTTATATCTATGTATCTATCTATTTACCTATTTATCTAACTAGCTATCTACCTATCTAATTATCTATCCATTTACCTATCCAATTATCAATCCATTAATCTACCTATCTAACAATCTATCTATCTATATATATATACATACCCCTCTCTCTCGCACACTGCTCTTGCTAGCTGCTGCTACCTAAAACTGCTGCTGCTACTGCTCCTTCTGGAGCTGCTGCTGCTGCTCTCCTAGCAGCAGCTAGCTGCTGCTGCAGCTGAACTGCTGCTGCTGCAGTTCAGTTTCAGCTGGGCACCCCCCCCTCTCATCTCACATACACACACACACCCCTATATATATATACATATATATATATACATATACATATAACTCTATAGATATATATACACACTAACTTATACATTCTAACACACACTCACACTCAAACACAAATCAACACACACACACACACATAAATACACACACACATATCTCTATATATAAATAAACACACATCTACATATATACTCACATATATCTATATATATATATATACACTAATATATATATCTATACATCTACACACACACACACTAACATATATACTAATATCTATATACCAACACACTCTAACATATATCTACACACACATATACACTCACATATCTATATATACATATATCTACACACAAATATCAATATATATATACACACACTAATATATATATATGCATATAAACACTCACACACTCAAACATATATATATATATCCTCACACACTCTCACACTCACTCTCACACAACCTCACACACACACTCTCACACACACTAACACACACACTCACTAATGCACAACTACACACACAAACACTCATACATATATATAAATATATATACATATATACACACTCACTCAAACTCATATATATATATATATAGGCACTCACTCACACTCACACACACTCACCTACGCACTAGCACACACTCACACAAGCACTCACTAACACACTCACAAACACATAACCACACATATATATATAAATATATATATAAAAACTCACACACAATATATATATACACATATATATAAACAAACACAACACAACGCACACCACGCCCACAACGCCCACCAACGCACGCCCAACGACCCCGACACTCACCAACACCCTAATATATATAAAATATAACTCGAAAACTCTAGCACACACTCCCCGATACTAACCCAACGCGCGCACAAGCCCGAAACGAGGAAACCAAGTCGAAATGGCCGTTCGGTCATTTCGACGAACACGTGGTGCGTGGCTCGGAAAACCTCCTGAAACGCACACCAAACGAACTCGGAATCGGCCCAAAATTTACCCACGCGTCCTAAACGATGTCTAGATCCTAGAAAAAATGCTACCGCGTCGATTCTAGGTCCGTGGCGAAAACGCACATGCACTTGGAATCGGCGACGACGAAAACCCCCAAATTCGCCCGAAACGCCCGTTTCTCCGCGACGCGGCTTCCCGTGTCCGAACGGAGACACGCACTCACCCTCTAGACACCCGACAACGTCTATCTAGGTCCGTCTAACCTAGGGCATCACCAAAAATTGGGCCAAATTCGGATTCCACCCGAAATTGACACAAAACCTAGTGTTAAAGTTTCTAAACTCACCCAAACTAGTTCCAACTTCCTCCTACGGGTAGCCTAAGGGTCTAGGAAGGTTCTAAAATATTAATTACACTATAAAAGAGTAATTACAAGGGGAAATTTAGGGTTTACCTCTTGGGAGTTGGAATCCCAAGCCAAAATCCCCAAAATGCTCCAAATCCTCCAATCCAAGCTTCCAAGCCTCAAATCCAAGCTCCAACACCAAATCTAGGCTCTACCCACCTAGGTTAGGGAAGAATGTAAGGTTAGGGTTAACAAATAAAGAAGGAATGGAAGAAAATAGGAAGAGGGACTTACTTTGGAGGAAGAAGGAGAAGAAGAAGAAGTGGAGAAGAAGAAGAAGTGAAGAAGAAGAAGTAGAATGAAGAGGAATGAAGAAAGGGGGGCTGTGGGGCTGCTCACGGGAATGGGGCTGCTGGTCTCACGGGTGTGGGGGGGGAAATATAGGGCCGGCCACTTAATAAAGGGTTCCACTAAGTCCAAATGACCAAAATGCCCTCCCGTAACTCGGTTTTGGGTTTCGGGGCTCCAAATGCACTCAAACTAGTTCCAAATCTCTCCAACTAACTTCCTAAAAATAAAATAAATATTCTAAAACCCAAAAATAATTCTCACAAGGGTGTGGGCTGGGTCGGACATGGGTCCACTAGGGTCTGACATGGGTCCAGGCTAGCCAAAATCCTAAAACAATCAATAAAAATTTAATACAATCAATAATTAATTATAAATACAATTAATTATAAATAATCCACAATTAACTAAATTAAAAAAAAAAAAAAATACCCGGCTCTGGAAATGGGGTGGTGACACCATTCTTGACCCTATCAATGACGATAAGCTTTAATTGATATGGGTGGGTCCCATCCTCCTTTTATCACATGTTCTGAGGATGGCTTTTGGCAACTTTTTGTAGTGGGATATCCACTCACTGTTGCATGTTGGTGACTGCACCAGACTATTTGGCAGTATTCGTCTTATATAATTTTTTATCAAATCAAATTTAAACTAATTTTTTATATATATTAAAAAAGTAGATTTATAAAATTTATTGATATTATTAAAAAATTAATAAAAAATTATATTATATTAAAATAGTTTAAATTTGATTTGAATATATTTAAATTAAAATTATATATATATATATGACAGATCATAACTCTATCATGGTTAACTAAGGTAACAACTTTATCAATAATAATACTATCAATAATCCTCAAATTCATGCAGTGAAATATGGTAAACCTAATATGATGAAATATTACTATAAAAGACCAACTCCTGCTGATGTACTATTTGCAGAAAATGTTCAATAGTGCAAAACCATTACATTGGAGGAAAAATCTATGAATGGAACATAAATGGACTAATTGATAAACAAATACATGATCAGTTGCATCGAATGATGATGTATTATAATGTTGTTAAGGCTATTGGAAATAATGATAAAGATACCGCACAATTCATCTCTTGCGGTTTTACCGGCATTCTTCGAGGCTGGTGGTCAAATTGTATGACTGAAACCCAACGGCAAAAAATATTAAATACCGTCAAAACTGAGACTAATCTAGAAAATAATATCAGCAAACAAAACAGGATGTTGTTTATACTTTAATTATCACAATACTGGAACACTTTACAGGAGAAATCTTCGATCATGGAGAAAGAGTGAGAACTCTTCTTCAAAATCTAAGGTGTCCAACATTAACATACTTTAGATGGTATAAAGATACTTTCTTAAGTAGAGTAATGTTACTTGGTGATGCTAATGAAGCTTACTGGAAGTCTAAGTTCATTGATGAACTTCCTAATCTTTTTGCTGAAAGAATAAGACAAGATTTAAGAAGCCAAAATAATGATATTATGCATTATTCTAATTACACTTACGGTAATTTGATAAATAAGCGTATTGAATAAGATTTAGCTTTATGTAATGACTTAAAGCTAAGACATCAATTAAAAACTCAGAGAATCTCTCAGAAGAAGCAATTGGGAGAATTCTGCGACCAGTTTGCAATTGATACTTTTAAACCTCTAAATACAAAGGGAAAAACGAACGTAAAAGAATATAAAGATTATAAATGACCTTATAAAAGAAAGAAATATCTTTCAAAAAGGCAAGACACTACTGTTAATAAGGACAGTAGATATTCTAAGAAAAGAAAATATTCTAAAAAGAATAATATCATTAAATATGGTAAATTAGGCCAATATGCTAACAAATGTTACACAAAAAAGAAATTAAAAGAAATTGAGGATGAAGGGTTAAGAAAAATTCTATATAAATTAATGGTCGATTTCGATTATGAAAAAAGTTCATCCAATAATGAATCAGTTAATGAATGTGATACTAATTGCAAGTGTAACGAATGTGTTGCAGATAAGGATATTAGCTACTATAAATCAATAGTAGAAATGAATGAGTTATCAATAAATACTTTAATTCTTGATAAAAAAAAGATATTGTTGAGGCCTTAGTTACTGATAATATCAGTTCTGCAATTAAAACTAGGATAATTGATTTAATTGGAGAAGAGTCGGATAATAAAGTCAATACTCCTATCCAGATTCCTACTGAAGCCTACAATATGGCTGAAGTAATTTCTAGATATAGAATCAGACAAGTTAAACATGTTACTATACAGGAACTTCAGTCTGAAATAAAAATATTAAAAATTGAGATCAAAATGTTGAAGTATCAAGATCAACAAATCCAAAAAAGATTGGATAAGTTAGAAATAGATAATATATCTAGAAATATTGCCAGATTAATAGAAACTGGTGAATTCTCTTTTTTTCAACCAAAAGAACAAGGAGAGGAGAATCTATCTGTTCAAATGGAACAGATAGAACAAGAAGCTAGAAAAAATAATTTGTTACAAAAAATAAATTTATTTATTACCCATAAATGGTATATAAAAATAAATCTACTCATTAATAATGAGTATTATATAACCAATCTGATTGCACTAGTTGATAGTGATGCAGATCTTAATTGTGTTAAAGAGAGAGTTATTCCAATAAAATATTATAAAAAAACTACCCAGACACTTAGTGTTGCTAATAATAAAGCATTAACTACTCCTTATAAAATTACAGATGTTAATGTTTGTAAGGATGATCTTTGTATTCTTGTACACCTAATAGTTGTAAAGGAAATATCTCAGCATATTTTTTTGGAAACTTTCTTCCTAGAAAAACTCATGTCTATCAATGAGATAAACAAAGAAGGAATTACAACTTGTTATAAAGGCAAAAGAATAACTTTTGAATATATAACTAATACAATTGTTAAGATTCTTAATGAAGTTACTTTAAAGGAGAATCAGATTAATTCCTTAAAATAAAAAAATGTTCAGGTAAATATTACTCAGCAATTAAAACAGTTAAAAATTCAACAACAAAAAAATTAAACAAGTCGAAGAGGACTTTAAGCTACACACTTGTAGTAATATCCCTAATACTTTCTGAGATATAAAACAATATATTATTTCTCTTCCATACGAAGAATCCTTTAATGAAAAGAATGTTCCGACAAAGGCAAGACATTGTAAAATGAATCAAGAATATCTTGAATTATGTAAAAAAAAATCCAAAACTTATTGTATAAAAAATTAATTCGCAAGTCTTACTCTCCATGGAGTTGTACAGTACTTTATGTAAATAATAATATTGAAAAAGAGAGAGAGGGATTCCAAGACTTGTTATTAATTACAAACCTTTAAATAAGGTTTTAAAATGGATTAGATATCCAATTCCCAATAAAAGAGATTTACTTAATAGAGTAGCAAAGGCAAAAATTTACTCTAAATTCGACCTAAAATCAGGTTATTGGCAAATTCAAATTGATGAAAAGGATAAGTATAAGACTGCTTTTACTGTTCCTTTTGGTCATTATGAATGGAATGTAATACCATTTGGTCTGAAGAATGCTCCTTCAGAATTTTAAAATATTATGAATGAAATATTCATTCAACATTCTAATTTTATATTATCTTATATAGATGATATATTAATTTTCTCTAATACTTTAGAAGAACACTTTAAACACCTTAATGTGTTTAAACATTTAGCTATTAAAAATGACTTAGTAATTTTTGCCCAAAAAATGAAGCTCTTCCAGCAAAAAATAAGATTTTTGGGACATAATATTGTGAATAACACAATAATTTTAATAGATAGAAGTATTGAATTGGCTTCTAAATTTTCAGATAAAATTACTGATAATAATTAGTTATAGCAATTTATTGGTGCATTAAATTATGTATCTGAATTCTATAAGAATATCGCTAATGATACAAAAAATTTGTATCAAATATTAAGAAAAAATTCTGCTCCATGGAGTAATATTCACACTGAAGCAGTAAAAATGATAAAACAGAAGGTAAAAAATTTACCTTGTTTACACTTAGCAAATATTGAGTGGTTTAAAATTGTTGAAATCGATGCCAGTAATATTGGTTATGGTGGAATACTAAAACAGTTAAATCCTGACACAAATAAGGAAGTGTTAGTGAGATATCATTCGGGCAAATGGAATGATACTCAGATAAATTATTCTACTATTAAGAAAAAAATTCTTTCTATCATTCATTGCATTCATAAATTTTAAGATAATTTACATAATAAATTTTTTTATTACGCATTAATTGTAGTTCTGTTAAAACTATTTTAGAGAAATATGTTAAAAATTTAGCATCTAAGAAAATATTTGCTAGATGGAAAGCTGAATTAGCCATATTTAATTTTGAAATTGAATATATCAAAGAAACTAACAATTCACTTTATGACTTTCTTACTCGTGAATTTATATAGGACCATGAATAAGAAGGATAAAGGAAAGTAACCATGGGTTCCTAGGCCCATGACCTCAGGCTCTAATGAGCCAAAACATTACTCCAAGAAAACTGTTCTTGGAAAAGCGAAGACCTATAATATAGGAATTCAGATTCAAGACTCTGAGAAAACTAATATTTATTTATATAAGCAAGTTGTTGAGGTTGAAACAAGTTTCACTAAAAATAATTATTCTTAAGAAATTCTTCAATTGAAAAAATCTGATATTCCGATGATGGATGATCCAAGGAAATTAAAAGATAAATATTTGGAAGCCAATATATTTCCAGTACAGGATAAAGACCGCAATGTCTATGAAGGTATCCTGCTAACAACTAAATCAGTTGAGATATAACATTTCTATCAGAAGACCAATGATCTTCGTAGTGACGTTAATTACAGCAAAATTATTATTCGTCACATTATTACTCCTCAATCATGGGGACTCCATCCCAATATAACTAAACAATTAGTTCACCGTGACAAAGGCATCAATGTGCCTTATTCCTATTGGGATTACATTGTCACGCCCCGATACCGTGGAATCGATAGTCGTCCCCCGGGCGTGACCGTCGTGCGGGCCTAGGTTGCGCACCGCACAAGGCTAAGTATTTTGTTTTGCATAGCGAGCACATATTCAAAGTACGCAGATAATTAAAACACATATTGAAACATGGAAAAGTTCTCTTTTATTGATAATATGAACATCTATTACAATCTCCTTGAACTGAGTCATAAGGATTGCCTCTATGGGCTTACAAAAATGTTGACACAAAATGAGATAGCAGTCCTGTACATTACATCCTTTACTAAACTCAAAATATAAGACATTGTGTCGGAACGACTGCTTTGCCACGAAGTTGCATGGTTACTTGGTGGCTAGCTTCTTCTTCAAAATGCTTCTTCAAAAGGTTGGCACGGTCGAGGCGTGCCTACAGCTTGGACTGGATTGGGGATTTGTCTCCTGCTCCTCGCTCGGCTCTCCTTAGCGCGGGGAACCTGTTTCAACAAGGGTCAGTACATCGAAACGTACTGGTGAAGGCAAGCTAACCCAACTATACCAATCAACACGTTGTTTTAATGAAGCATGCATATTTGTGGGTTTCTATCTTGCCTCAGTTTATTTTACAGCAAGAATTAGATCTAGAAATCAATGAAATAATCTGCCACCGCTCGGTGACATTTACATGCCCGTCTGAACCACCTGCACATTACTTACCATGCCTTCCCTGCCAAGAAGACACAAGTTAGTTGCAACAGGTTTAAATATACGAGGGGATTACTGGCACGTTGCCATAATGGACGGGCTAGTCTCGGGACGGAATGACGTGCGGCACAGAGAACAGGAGGCGCCACAAGCCACTCCATCCGAAGCAGGCGACTATCGTGAGTTCCATCCGGATCGGATCGGTGCCAGTGCCCTAGCGACCGTCCGCAGGAACTAAGACCTTGTGCACAAGTTGTCCGTGATCAACGCAGTACACTAAGTTATCATTTGAGGCAATACAGGGCGATATCAGGCACAGGGCAATAACAGGGCAAGATCTACTTTAGCATAGTCTTCCTGTTGAGTTACTGCATTGAAGATGAGTTCTATACATAGCACAGTTTTAAGAAGAAATATTCATTCTAACTTATTTTTATGCATATGATGAACATTCCAAACGAGCAGGCATATAAGTAAGTAACCGTTCATGTCACGCCCCAGTCCCAAAATACCGTGGGACCAGACACGTGGCAATGACCAGCAGTACGCACCGATGGACCAACTCAATATAATGGATCCATCAGGGCATACTTAAGCTGTAAAACAAGTCTACGACAATCATGGTACAACTAATCTCATCCATACAAGATATAAAATATGATCCACAGAATAATAAAGAATGTAAATCATCATCTAGTCTCACAAAGTACTTCGGGGAACAACCCGATAAATATCTAGTACAATGGTTCATCTGACCAGAATATAAAAGACTGAAATAAATAATAAAAGCTGAGCATAAACATGGATGCTCAAGAGAAGTCTTCGGCTAAGACTTCGCCCTCGGATGGTGGTACTGCTCCTGGATCAGCTCCTGCTCCGGTCCCGTAGATCTCGGGATAAACCTCGTCTGCAAAATCTGGGGACAAAAATTCGGATCCAGGTCCTCAGGGGACATAGCAAGGTACAAGAAAGCTCATGCCAATAAATAAATAAACAGTGCAGCAAATAAATAACTAAATGAAACAATGGGGTAAAATATGTAACCATCTAAGTGTAAATGCAAGTGAGAGCATCACTAGTCTCAGGCTGAGCCACTACAAGCTCTGTGTCGGGGAGCCGGTAGCGGTAATAACCGGTAGTGGGTCTAGCTCTGCTACGAGAGTCTACGACCTCTCAAGAATAGAAGATATATATATGTAACAGCCTGTAGCCTGTGTGTCTCTCCCCACCCAATGTAACCACGCATATCATGACCACAACGTCTCATGCCCATGTCAAGCGCGATCATAGCTAAATGCAACAAGTCATAAAGTATCTAAGAATATAATGTCCATGTCCTGTATCCTATACAGAATCACCGCGAATATCTCGGGAAAATCTTGTCTCATGAATAGTGTCAAGTGTCCTGGGTCATAGGGTACTTGATAAGACAAGTACGAGAATATAAAGTGTCACGAATGTCCATCTCTAGATAACCGTACCCAACACTGCGTACATTGTTGGCATCCGACTAATAATCGGACGCTAAGTACGTCACACGGTCCTAGGTTGAGCATGCACAGCAATATATATATAGCAAGGAAAATAGATAACTAAGCTGCAGAGTTTGGCAAGGTACACTTGCCTGTTGTCCGAATATCAACAACTGTCCCTGTATCAGTGGATCCGGTAGGTACTACTCCAAAAGCTGTAATAAACATCACCAATAGTCTCAGAAGATATCAAACTGCTAGAAATGCCTGTCCTTACGTCCAATTTGGACACAGGGGCAAAAAGGTCATTTCGGATTAAAGTGGGTTCCATATGTGGGCCACTTTGCACCGAAAAGCGTGTCAGGGTCAAAGGTCTCCAAATTCTGCAAACTCAGTGTCTACAAGTCAGGAACGATGATACAAACCCAACGAAACTTCTAAAATTGGATTCCGATGAGCCGATCTCAAAATCACCCGTCAAGTGGAGCCTGTGGGGCCCACGATACGTGATTTTGTCAACGTTCTCGGAATCGGACCAAACTTGGGTCATAGGACCAGCATATTGCTACGAGTCCGATGGCGCAAGTTTTGTCTCGATCCGACGTGTGTACACAAAGTTACAGCACATTCCAGAAAGGACGGATACGGGGTGTCGTCGGCGGATACGCGTTGATTCCGGGGTGCACGCACCTCCGAATCAACTTCTGCAAAATCTCACACGACCGTATCAACGTCGCGCACAGTTCGGTAAAGACCGCGTGCGACTAAGTCGTCCCGTCTGGCGGGGCGACTCCGTTCTGGGGTGAAATGGGGCGTTGTTTTTCCTGTTTTTGGATCGCGGTGTGCGATCACCACAGGACACGATGCACTGAGCGAGTTGCACGGGCACCGAGAGGGTTATACAGTCTACGCATAGCAACTGACAGAATTGGAAATGGAGATATGCATTGGGAGAAATCGGTACCTGAACAGGGCTCCGCGAATTCTGTTTTCCAAGTGTCCGAACGTCAACCCCGTGTCCTGGTTGAGAGCAGCGGTGTGTCCGGGGTCGGATCTAGGTCAGCGGCGGCCTAGGGCTTCGCCGGAGGGAGTCGGCTCTGGGTCGTCGACGTCCTGGCTGCAGCGGCTCCGGGGTCTGTGCTGTTGCCGGGTTCGGGGAAACGGCCGTTGAGTAGAGGGGACGGTGGCGGAGTCGATCAGTGGTGGACAGCGGCCGCGCGGGTCGGGGCTGTACTCGCCAGGGGGAAAGTCGAGCGGCGGTGCTCAGCATCTAGGGCAGAGATGGGCCGAGGTCGGTCGGCGACGGGTCGTGGGGTTAAGGGGAAGTCGGGGACGAGGGTTCTGGGCTGCTCGAGGGGCGTCGAGCGGCGGACGTGGGCTGCTGATCGAGAGATAGGTCGATGGCGGCGCCGCGGATCTCTAGGTTGCGGCTGGCACGCATGCCAAGAAGGGGAATTTATACCCTGCTACAGGAACTCCGGCAAGCTAGGGCTTCCCAACTGGTTTTCGGGTCGGGTTGGTTTGGGCTTGGTTTGTTTGGGTTCGGTTCGCAATTCTATAGCTTTTGGTCCTCGATCCGTTGCTCCGGCGTCCAATAAATTCACCGAAAAATGCCATGCGTCCGGTTCTCCATTATACACAATAAATTTTTACTTTCAGAATATTTTAACACCCATAAACTGCCCGTAAAATTCTTCAACTCCTAAACACCTCGGTTCTTCATCCAAAATCCCGAAAACATCCGAGAAAATTATATTAAAAATTATCTGAAAAAATAGGGTGTTTACAGTTCACAAGTTTCATTTGACAAGCAATATTTCCCAAGTCTATTCCCTTATTATCTTGATATCTTTTAGTTATTTACTTGGTATCGTTTGATCGGGGCAAAGCACGAACACAAGATTTAGATGTGAAGACTAGCAAGTAGGGCTAGCTAATCGGGTTGGTAGCCACTCACTTTAGTCGTTGGAAGAAAAAAGGAAAAAAGTGCTTTAGGAGTCCGCTCGAGCGACGCCTACTGCTTGATCACCTGCATTGCCACGAACAGCTGATCGGTACTTCTTCCTCTCTTTTCGTTATCGGAATTGAAGAGCAGTCCTAAGAACGAAAGCAATGAAATCCATCGAAACCGTTCAAGAAAACCCAAGCAAAATCCGAAAACCAACTCAAGGCACGAAAGCAACAAGCGACAGCGAAAACTAGGCAACAAAAGAATGCAGCGGAGAGGTCCCTCCTGACTCTGCCGCTAAGTCGATCTCGGGGGCACGGTCCACTGAATATGGGAATCGATTCCGAAGAGACAAATCCATAACGAGGATGAGTTCTTGATTCAATCTATCCCGATCGAACGATACCGTCTTGTATTTCTTAGCCGTGCTCCCCGAATAGGGGGAACGGGGCACCACATACATCGAGACTTTTATCAAAGTATTTTACTTTGACAATAGTAAGCAAAAATACTCATGGTTTATTAGAATCTGTCCTAAAATTCTAAAACAAGAAATTCATGCTTGGTTTATACGCTGGTGGTTACAATTTGGTGCTACCTTAAAAATTTTAACACCATCTCTCCAAGAATTATTTGCTACTTGCGCTCAATCCTATCCTATATGTCAGAATGCTGACAAACTCTTTGAAGGGGAGAGTACTATGTATTTCTTTATCCATTTTAAAATTTCATATATTTTCAAATGGGTAATTAAATATAAATACAATAATAATAATTTTCTAATATTGGCCAAAAAAAATTTGATCAAGTAGTGGAATCGTATTTATAAGAAAGAGAAGGTACAAATAGTACAAAAATCTATCAAGGAAAATGAGATCCTTGTAGAAGATAAATTAAAGAGAAAAATTATTGAAGATAGCACTCTAAAGAAATTAAAGGAATCATTAAGACGAAAAAACCTCGAATTACTAAGGAAGAATTAAAGAAGAAATATCTTCAAGATATATAGACTCAATTTGACTCAATTTTTAAGACATATAATTTTTTTGTTAGTTCTGCTAAGTCAGACAGAATGGTTGAAGACAATGTCGAAGAAGATTCAGAAACCTTCTTCAAAATAATGCATCATCGAGTCACTACTCAACAGTCTGACGATGATATTGATGATGAAGAGATACAATAATCGTATCTGCCTGCCAAAATACATGTGGCAGTTTTTTACTTTACTTTATGTAACGAGGAATATCTTTAATATCATGACCGACAATGGTGGACCCTACTCTGCTTTCGGTACAGATGCTCCACTACGTGTTAATGGCGATTAAAGTAAAGTTGATTGTGACGGGCACTTACAATTGTTTGTGTTCGAGATAAGAAGGAATCTTCGTGACTCGCACCTGCCAGTCACCCGATCAACCAATGCAGACAGTTTGTATTATAAATAGAGGCTCAGCCTCTGTGTGATGTATGCTTTTGTTTTTCAATTTTAAGAGTGTGTAATTTTTCTTTCAAGCTTGTACTACTACTTATCATCGGTAAATAAAATTTTAATATTCCGCATAAGAGAGTTTGTTCTCATCCGCTCTACAAGAGCGCTTATATATATATATATATATATATATATATATATGTTTGTGAAACTGTGGATATATGTTTAGATATATAAATTATTTTAAATATATTTTGAATATTAAATATATTTTTATTTGGATTTGTTATTTATATCTTTATATACATTTGAATATATGTTTAGGTAATTATAATAATTTTAAGATATTTTTACGTAAGAAAAATATGTACACTAGTAGTTAGAAATTTTTAATTATTAATTACATGAGGATTAAAAATTATTAATTACGTGAAAAAAATAGTGGGTTACGTATGATGAGAAAAATAGTGGGTTACAGATGATGAGAAGGAAGTTGGTTTTAGATTTTTTTTTTAATCACCCGTTAGTTTTTTATTAATTAAATTGATTGAGTATTTATTAACGGTTTGAACGGATAAAATAGAAGTTGGTTTAAGGTTTTATTTATCTCCCGTAAGAAAAAAAATTTAATTTAATTGGTTGAGTATTTACTTACGGCTTAGACATCTCACTTTTGAGCCGTCTAGAAGTCGCTTTTGTTATACCCCAATCTCCCGCAGGCAAATCGACCGTCCCCGCTAGGCGCAAATCACCGCACCAGCGCTCCTGCGGGACGATCGCCTAACTCATCTGAGAGTGGTACCACACGAGCGTAAGTCGCGCCCGTGCAAGGCCATGATCCAAACATGCGATAAGAGGTCTTAGCCACATAGTCGCACAGATTATCCGAGTACAGCGGAATAAGGAACGCATAGGCGATTGGTAACAAGTTTACAGAGTTGTTAATAGCGAAAGCACTGAATAACACAAGTATAGAAATAAAACAAGCTCTTTATTGATATTAAACAAGTGTTACAAGCGGCGCTAGGCCGAGATTACAAGTCGCTCAAGCCTCTCTCTCTGAAACAGTCAAAGCGTGCTAAGTGACTACATTTGTGGAATGATACATAGGCGATATTTCAATATTATATAGAAGGTACAAATAGTACAAAAATCTATCAAGAAAAATGAGATCCTTGTAGAAGATAAATTAAAGAGAAAAATTGTTGAAGATAGCACTCTAAAGAAATTAAAGGAATCATTAAGACGAAAAACCTCGAATTACTAAGAAAGAATTAAAGAAGAAATATCTTCAAGATATATAGACTCAATTTGACTCAATTTTTAAGACATATAATTTTTTTGTTAGTTCTGCTAAGTCAGACAGAATGGCTGAAGACAATGTCGAAGAAGATTCAGAAACCTTCTTCAAAATAATGCATCATCGAGTCACTACTCAACAGTCTGACGATGATATTGATGATGAAGAGATACAATAATCGTATCTGCCTGCCAAAATACATGTGGCAGTTTTTTACTTTACTTTATGTAACGAGGAATATCTTTAATATCATGACCGACAATGGTGGACCCTACTCTACTTTCGGTACAGATGCTCCACTACGTGTTAATGGCGATTAAAGTAAAGTTGATTGTGACGGGCACTTACAATTGTTTGTGTTCGAGATAAGAAGGAATCTTCGTGACTCGCACCTGCCAGTCACCCGATCAACCAATGCAGACAGTTTATATTATAAATAGAGGCTCAGCCTCTGTGTGATGTATGCTTTTGTTTTTCAATTTTAAGAGTGAGTAATTTTTCTTTCAAGCTTGTACTACTACTTATCATCGGTAAATAAAATTTTAATATTCCGCACAAGAGAGTTTGTTCTCATCCGCTCTACAAGAGCGCTTATATATATATATATATATATATATATATATATATATATATATATATATATATATATGTTTGTGAAACTTTGGATATATGTTTAGATATATAAATTATTTTAAATATATTTTGAATATTAAATATATTTTTATTTGGATTTGTTATTTATATCTTTATATACATTTGAATATATGTTTAGGTAATTATAATAATTTTAAGATATTTTCACGTAAGAAAAATATGTACACTAGTAGTTAGAAATTTTTAATTATTAATTACATGAGGATTAAAAATTATTAATTACGTGAAAAAAATAGTGGGTTACGTATGATGAGGAAAATAGTGGGTTACAGATGATGAGAAGGAAGTTGGTTTTAGATTTTTTTTAATCACCCGTTAGTTTTTTATTAATTAAATTGATTGAGTATTTATTAACGGTTTGAACAGATAAAATAGAAGTTGGTTTAAGGTTTTATTTATCTCCCGTAAGAAAAAAAATTTAATTTAATTGGTTGAGTATTTACTTACGGCTTAGACATCTCACTTTTGAGCCGTCTAGAAGCCGCTTTTGTTATACCCCAATCTCCCACAGGCAAATCGACCGTCCCCGCTAGGCGCAAATCACCGCACCAGCGCTCTTGTGGGACGATCGTCTAACTCATCTGAGAGTGATACCACACGAGCGTAAGCCGCGTCCGTGCAAGGCCATGATCCGAACATGCGGTAAGAGGTCTAAGCCACATAGTCGCACAGATTATCCGAGTACAGCGGAATAAGGAACGCATAGGCGATTGGTAACAAGTTTACAGAGTTGTCAATAGCGAAAGCACCGAATAACACAAGTATAGAAATAAAACAAGCTCTTTATTGATATTGAACAAGTGTTACAAGCGGCGCTAGGCCGAGATTACAAGTCGCTCAAGCCTCTCTCTTTGAAACAGTCAAAGCGTGCTAAGTGACTACATTTGTGGAATGATACATAGGCGATATTTCAACATTATGTCATGTATATGTACTTCAGTTCCGGATGCAAGGCTCCAGAGTGAATGCATGCCTTAGCACGCACAAAGGAGGCATCCGCATCGAACGAGTTTCTCCCGCACCCTACAAGCAATCTGGTGGATTATCAGTACATGAATGTACTGGTGGGGAGGCTTCTTGCCCGCTCGACAAATCCAAACATGTTATATAGGTTCCGTGCACCATCTATTAAGTTATCTTTCTAGTCTTGATTAAGGATTATTTTCATGGCAATAATGAATATCCTAACCCGTGTGGCAGTGCATCGTGCGATATAAAGTAACACGACGAGACTTACCAACTTACCATCCATCCTTTCCTGTCCAAGGTAAACCAAGTTAAATCAAGCACAAGCATTTATAATAAAATCCAGGGGCAAATAGCATATGCAAACACAAGTGTCGTAAGCGAGATTATGTTTCGGGTACACGAGTTACACGGATTATCCAGAAGTGTTGCTGAATAGGTTCAATTGTTCCCATATGTACAAGTGTGTTAAATCCATATACGTTCAAGTATTTCCAATTTTTAGTGTGATGCAATGACTCGCACGCGGATTGCCGCTAAGCAAGGATGATTTATCTATATGAACTGGTGTCGCTGGCATAGCCATGAAGGACATAGTCATTGACGGGGAGGGTATGCAACGAAAGTACGTGGTATGCTACAAGAAATCCCATCAATCACTTGAGACTAAACATGATATTCTATTCCGGATCAGATCGGCCCCGGTGCCCCGGAGATCGTCTGTGGAACTGGATCCGAAGATCCTCTTGTTAAACAAGTTGTCTGCGACATGCAAGTCTTGGTCTTCCAAATTTACAACTTGACATGATAATCCATGATTCTTGTTCTGAACGAGCATTGCTCCACGAGCTGTGATTCTTGATTTGCTTGACATGATTCTTATTCAGATATAAACTTGACATGATTCTCGTTCAGAGTTCAACTTGACTTGATGCATTCCCCTGGTGCGAGGACTACCTTGGCGACCTAACGGTCACGAATACTTACAGGTTCACATTGCACAGAAGAGATATTTGATAGTCTTCTGGCTAACTAGATGCATGTACGATACATATAGCGTTACTTGATTGTGGTATAATTTCATGTGGCAAATATTGAAACAAGGCAACGAGTACAAAATACAAGTAAGTAAGCATGCATTTATATGAAATATAGACATTTATGTTGGTACGATCTATGGGTAAAGTGATGAGTAAAATCGTAAAGGGTCATACCGAGCGATATAATCTTGGGACGTGCAGTGTAAACAAGTGAACAGTGCACTACGAAGAGTATACGATGATCTACACGAGGTATAGCGGGGTCTACTTACACAAAGCAAAGGTAGCATTCGAGGGTCCATTTAAAAGCAAAGTTTCATTTTCATGTTCTAACACAAGCAATACAAGTTGGGATTATTCCCTTAGCTTGGTGCGTTGGATTCTTTATTAGCATGCAGGGGGTGAATCACCTAGCGAATAGCATGTATCGTCTATATTTTAAGTGTGCTGGCTAAGCAAAGACAAGTTTATCGTAGCCACCCACCTTAGTGATGATTCGCTTCGGTCGAGCGATACTCCGAGCGAGCCTTTGAAAGTCTAAGTCCGAACTCCTGAAGGGCCAAGTCGGAAAATCCTTTGCCTCAAACGAGTATTCTCGCTGAGCAAAGCGGGTTCGGTCGTTGCACTTGCGCCGTTGGAATCAACTGTCAGCTTGAGCGGAACGGGTCATCACAGCTTTATATTATGGAAGATAAGAAGAACAAAATTCCAATATTTTGAGGGTATTTTTGTTTTGTTTTGAAGTACACAGTGTTTAACACTTTTAAGTGTAGAATCAACCAACTTTAGATTTTTTTTTATTCAAAGTGTTCATCACTATATATTGATATCATTTGTAGGTTATAAATTGTAAGCTCAAACTTGATCTTATAATTTAACACTTAGCTTGTAAGTAAAAAATAGATTGTTGTAACCTTGAACAGATTTAATTATTACAAAATAAGTCCAAACATCCCTAATTTATTCTTCTTCTTGTCTTCTTTAGTTTTGCAAACACAAAAAAACTAGTTTCAAACTTTCTAAATTATCAAATAATTTTCGGTTTCCAAAATGGACATATGGCTTAAGAACTAACAGTTAAATAATTCTTGGTGAAAAAAAACTAGTTTTCAAATTATTAAATAATTTTGATTTTATTGTTATTTGAATTTGAACTTGAGGATAAAATAGTTTTATTTTGTGTTGATAAAAACATTTGAATATAAACTTTTTTTTCTATTTATACCAGTGAATTTGTGTTTAAAATAATATCATAGCTTTTGAAGACAAAATAGTCAATCCATATATTTATAATGCATTTTAAACTGATGGAGAAAAAAAAAACAATCCTTCAAATGTACGTGATAGTTATAAAAAACAAACAACATTTGTACTTTAAACTGCACTCTTCATTTTAAAGTGCTAGCACTATATAGTAATAGAAAAAACAAACACCCTCTGGCCTTCATTATGTAGACGAATAGAGCATTTGATCAAATTCGTTGTTTGTCTGTCTGCTATTGGGATTGAAACTTCTCCATGTCTATTTTCACATTATCTAAAATCAGTCCAATTCATATATATATATATATATATATATATATATATGGTAATGCTATAAAACCACCCGGGTGGTTTTATATTATGGAACCACCCTATGTTACATAGGTTGGATTGTGATTGGCTGGGTGAGATTAAAAGGTGGTGGGGTCCACACCTTTTAATCTCAACCACCAAATCCAAATACAATCCATATAACATAGGGTGGTTCCATAATATGAAATCATCCAGATGGTTTTAGATCATATATATATATATATATATATATATATATATATATATATATATATATATATATATATATATATATATATATATATCCGGATCAAGGGTCCTGCTTATAAAGCCCCCCAAAAGCTACCTAATTTCTAGCCGTTGGATCATCTTTACGTTACCTAATCTTGACCGTTGTTTTGATCTACGGTCAAGATTAGATGACTTAAAGCACCATCCAACGGACCACAGTGATAAAATTTTCTGGGGACTTTATAAGCTGGGCTCTTGATCCGGATTATTTATATATATATATATATATATATATATATATATATATATATATGAGAGATCCATATCCCCTCTATTATGCATCCCCAAACATTTTCATGTTTACAACCGTTGGATCTTGTTTAAGTCATATAAATCAAAGGTTAAAATTAGATGACTTAAACAAGATCCAACGGTTGATAACATATATATATATATATATATATATATATATATATATATATATATATATATATATATATATATATATATATATGGGTTTGGATTCGCGGTCCCGCCCGCGAATCCCCGCGGGAGCCCCATCCCCCTTAGTAATTGGATCGGCGTGGGCCCGACGCGGGCCCTCCTGATCCGATGGTGCAGGGGGCAGGGCTTCGACGGTGCTCCCCCATATATATATATGAATTTTTTTAGCATTCTTAATAATTGGCAAGCTCGGTCTTGTAATAATATAATATGGTTAAATTATATTAAAATAGTCAATAACTAAGATTAGGTTTGGGATAGCTTAGTTTTTGTAAACCCCCTGATTTTTTATAATTTTAAATTTGGATTTTTCATAAATTTCTAAAATTTGCTGGAAATTTTCGGTAATTAAAAACAGGATTTTAATTATTAAATTATTTTTAAATGATAATAAATAATATTAAAATATTATAAAAATAATATTTTTGGTTGTAAAATAAAAAACTGGACTTAGGATAATTTTTCTGGAATTTATTGAGCCCCGGACCTATTTTAAAACACCTAAAAACTATTTATTTAATTATTTATTTATTTATTAAATTATTTATGGATTAATATTTAGTTATTTATTTATTTTTATTTTTCTCCGGTCCAACCCATTTTTCAGCCCGGTCCAGTGGGCCCAGCTCAGCCCAGCCCGCACTGCTAGCGGGTCGGGTCGGGTCGGCCAGACCCGGACCGCCAGACCCGAACCCGCCTGACCCGTCTCCCCTACGTCCCCGCTTCCCGCGCCGCCCCGCCCGGCCGCCCGCCCGCTCCGCTCGGCCACGACTCCGCCCGCTCTGCTCCACCGCCCACGACGCCCCTCTCCCCTCCGCCTCGCCCGGAGCCAACCTCCCCAGCCTCTCTCCTATTTAACCCCCCTCCGTCGCCTCTCCGGCCACCTATCCCCCTCACCGCCGCGTCCACCGCCCGCTGCCCAGCGCCGCCGCCACTGCTCCAGAGCCCCGCCGCCTCCTCCCACCTCACCTCGCCGACGGCAGCCCCCTCCCTCTTCTCCTCCTCCCTTCCTCTCCTCGACGAGCAGCGGCAACAGCAAGCCGCAGCAGCAGCCGAGCGCCGCCTGCTCCGCTCCGGCAGCTGCCCCGTGCCCGACTCCGGCGCCGCAGAGCCGCCGCGTGCCCCTCCGCCTCAACCCGGCCACCCTCCGCCGGGAAACCCAAACCCTAACCCTAATTCCTATTTCCCCTGTGTCGTACACAGGACACAGTGCCCTGTGTCGTGTCGGACACGACGAAAACCTCGGTTTTCGACCCTGTTCAGGTACTCCTAACTCTCTGCTCGTAACCCCGTTTTCAATTTCGTCAATTGCGTTGCGAAGCCTGTATGACCCTCTCGGTGCTCGGGCAAACCGCTCGGTGCATCGCGTCCTGTGGTGATCGCACACCGCGATCCAAAAACAGAAAAAATAACGACCCGATTCACCCCGGAACTGGGTACGCTCCGCCAAACTGGATGACTTGGTCGCGCGCGGTCTTCACAGATACGTGCGCGTCATCGATACGGACGTGCGAGATTTCGCAGAAGTCGATTCGGGTGTGCGTGCACACCGGGATCAACGCGTATCCGCGGACATCGTCCCGTATCCGACTTTTCTGCATTTTACCCTAACTTTGTGTACACACGTCGGATTGAAACGAAACTTGCACCATCGGACTCGTAGCGATACGCTGGTCCTGTGACCCAAGTTTGGTTCGATTCTGAGAACGTTGACGAAATCGCGTATCGTGGGCCCCATAGGCCCCGCTCGACGGGCGATTTTGTGATCGGCTCATCGGAATCCAATTCTGGAAGTTCCGTTGGGTTCGTATCATCATTCCTGACCTGTTGACACTAAGTTTGGTGAATTTAGAGACCTTTGACCCTGACACATTTTTTGGTGCAAAGCGGGCCCACATGTGGACCCCGTTTTGACCCGAAATTGCCATTTTTGCCCTTGTCTCCAAATTGGACTCAAGGACAGGCGTTTCTAGCTGATTAATATTTTCTGGATCTGATAGTAATGTTTATTTCAGCTACCGGAGTACCGTCTGCAAATCCAACTGAAGTCAGAGCCGCAATCAGAGCCGGAACCACAGGCAAGTGTACCTCGCCAAAACTTGCAACTTTGCTACCTATTTCCTGGACTTAGTTATACATCAGTGGGCAAGTGTACCTTGCCAAACCCTGCAGCTTGCTATATATTTTCTTGGTTTAATTTTGCATCAGTGGGAACATAGAGCTTGTCAACTCGCAGTAAATCCTGTTATAGTATTTTATTTGATTTCTTGTAGATTCATATGTAAACTTGTTTAACTGCTCAACCCAGGATACCCGACACTATTCATGTGACAGAATTTCCCTGAGATATACAGGGTGATTCCGTATAGGATACATATGCCTGACATATACAGTTTACATGCTTAGTTTATATCCTGACTTGTTGCATTAGCTTTGATCCTGCGTGTCATGGACATGAGACATGAGATTTCATTGGGTGGGGAGAGTATTACCATAACAAAGGCTGATTATATTATATTTGTTGACATCTGGATGTGTCTTAGTCTCTGACACAGAGCTATGGCACCAGTTCTGGCCCTTTGAGAAAATACTGCTATGGGTTTCTCCGACACTGATCCTGTAGTAGCCTCAGCCTGAGTATGACTAAAACTCTCAACTTGCATATCACTTAGCTGGTTATATAGTTTACCCTATGGTTTCATTTATTGCTGCACTGCATTTATTTTGGCTTGTATTTTCTGTACCTTGTTATGTCCCCTGAGGACCTGGAATGGACTATGTCCCCAGGTATAGCCGAAGAGATCTACCCCGAGGTGTACGGAACAGGAGCACTCTTTGGAACAGAACTAGGAACCGAGGACGAGATAGTGGCAGAAGACTTCTCCTGAGTATTGGCTCTACATACTCAGATATTTCCATTTCCAGTATTTTATTTCATGTCTATTTCCCTTAAATGTAACAGACTGATTCTCGGATTGTTTACCGAGACACTTATTTGATATTGCTTATTTATTTCCATTTGCATTATTTCTGGCAATTAATCTGTGTTTATTCTGTGGATGAGATTAGAAATACCTAAGACTTGTAATATTTTACTGTTAGAATACAGCTTAAGCATGCCCTGATGGATCCATTAAATTGGGTTGTCCATCGGTGCGTGCTGCTGGCCATTGCCGCGCGTCCAGTCCCTCGGCATTTTGGGACTGGGGCGTGACATGGTTTTTGTGGTGGCCCATGCAGGTCTACGACTAAATTGTTCGGTTTCAACTTAGGGACCGAACAGGCCAGCAATAAGATAGGATAAGTTTTTAGGATCTCATCCACTTGCTTGAATCGTTCTTGATATCTACTCAAATTAATTTATTGACTTGCATCCTGCCTTGATTCCTGTGCGCCTCTTATTTTTTATTTTGGATGCAGAAAAATGGACCCACAAGAGTGCAACCAGACTCCCGTTGGAACACCACAAGCTACAGGTGTCACCTATGACGACGAAGTGACACCAGTCGGAGGAGTTCCATCAACTCAACAGAGCCAGCAGGCAGGTCAACCTACCTCCAGATTTCGGCGTGATGACATCCCACCTCCGTCGCAGTTCGTTCCACCAGCGCCCGTATTCCCACAAGGACAGCCGATTGACGGGCAACAGATATTCCAACTGATCTACGCGGTGATGCAAGCCCAGCAACAAGTCCAACATGAGGCTCGGCGTCGTGAGGTTGAATTCTTGAGGAGCAGCATCGTAACTGCACTGGAGCAGGCCAACCTACCAGCTCGACGGCCATCGACGGGCTCAATCACTGACTTTCGCCAACTGAAGCCCCGTACCTTCTAAGGCAAGGAAGAGCCCACAGAAGTTCATGAGTGGCTCACCAACATTCGGCATCAACTTGAAGCAGCTGAGCTTCCACGAGAACGTTGGATGACTGCCGTCTGAATGTAATTGACAGGCAATGCGCACCACTGGTGGTTGTCTGAGGAGACGCGACTCGGACCAGACCGAGTCACTTGGGAGGAGTTCTCCAGACTCTTCCAAGAGATGTACATTCCTGCTATCGCTCGATCCAAACTGCGGGACAAGTTCAATCGCCTCACTCAGGACTCTATGACGGTGGAAGAATACAACGCGGAATTTATTCGTCTGAGCCGCTTCACCCCCACCCTGATCCCGACAGAGGAAGAGAAGGCCGAGAAATTCTTCGACGGACTGGACATTGAGCTACAGAAACTGATTGGATCCGTCGCACCAACATCATACTCGGACGTCCTTGCTGCGGCTCGACGCATGGAGCGCGTCACCAAGAGAGAAACCAGTCTGAAGAGGTCTTCCCCATCAGCAACATCCAGAGCACCACAAGAAGAATCTGCAAAAAGACCGCACCAACAGCAGAAAGCATCTACACCACAAGTGGTAGTCCTCCTTACTTGTCACTACTGTGGCAAAGCAGGCCATCTAGCCAGGGAATGCCGACGCAGGTTAGGACTATGCTTAGGTTACGGATCCAGACAACATGCAGTGAGAGACTGCCCTGAGCGTAGAGAAAGAGCACCAAGGGCGAATCAGCAAGCTCCACCAGCGCCTCTAGCAGCACCCTACCAGCCAGCCCAGCAGCAGTAGAGGAATCTACCTCAAGGACGAGGGCAAGCTTACGCGATGACTGTGGAGGACGCTTATGCGCGTAAGTGATTCGTAGTATCCGTTTTTAGTCTTGTGTTAGCTCGTGCCTCTTGGTTCGTGACCTCAGCCCCAACCTAGTAATTTGTAACTTGTTAATAAATAACCTAGTTTTCTAAAAAGTTGTAGTTCTTTTACTTTAACTAGATTTTCTCTGGAAAGTGGATAACTTCCATTTTAGGGAAACGATATTTCCCTAAGTATCTTGTGATGTGTTTCGAACGATACTTGCAACCGTGTCATCTCTGTTGACCGATTATTCTTTGATTGCGAGGACGCAATCCTCTTAAGAGGGGTAGATTGTAAACCCCCTGATTTTTCATAATTTTAAATTTGGATTTTTCATAATTTTCTGGAATTTTCTGGGAATTTTCGGTAATTAAAAACAGGGTTTTAATTATTAAATGATTTTTAATTGATAATAAATAATATTAAAATATTATGAAAATAATATTTTTGGGTGTAAAATAAAAAACTGGACTTAGGATAATTTTTTGGAATTTATTGGGCCCCAGACCTATTTTAAAACACCTAAAAACTATTTATTTATTTAATTATTTATTTATTTATTAAATTATTTATGGATTAATATTTAGTTATTTATTTATTTTTATTTTTCTCCGGCCCAACCCATTTTTAAGCCCGACCCAGTGGGCCCAGCCCAGCCCAGCCCAGCCCGCACTGCTAGCGGGTCGGGTCGGGTCGGCCAGACCCGGATCGCCCGACCCGAACCCGCTTGACCCGTCTCCCCCACGTCCCCGCTTCCCGCGCCGCCCCGCCCGGCCGTCCGCCCGCTCCGCTCGGCCACGACTCCGCCCGCTCCGCTCCACCGCCCACGACGCCCCTCTCCCCTCCGCCTCGCCCGGAGCCAACCTCCCCAGCCTCTCTCCTATTTAACCCCCTCCGTCGCCTCTCCGGCCACCTATCCCCCTCCCCGCCGCGTCCACCGCCCGCTGCCCAGCGCCGCCGCCACCGCTCCAGAGCCCCGCCGCCTCCTTCCACCTCACCTCGCCGACGGCAGCCCCCTCCCTCTCCTCCTCCTCCCCTCCTCTCCTCGACGAGCAGCGGCAACAGCAAACCGAAGCAGCAGCCGAGCGCCGCCTGCTCCGCTCCGGCAGCCGCCCCGTGCCCGACTCCGGTGCCGCAGAGCCGCCGCGTGCCCCTCCGCCTCAACCCGGCCACCCTCCGCCGCAGCTCCGCCGGGAACCCCAAACCCTAACCCTAATTCCTATTTCCCCTGTGTCGGACACAGGACACAGTGTCATGTGTCGTGTCGGACACGACGAAAACTCCAGTTTTCGACCCTGTTCAGGTACTCCTAACTCTCTGCTCGTAACCCCGTTTTTAATTTCGTTAATTGTGTTGCGAAGCCTGTATGACCCTCTCGGTGCTCGGGCAAACCGCTCGGTGCATCGCGTCCTGTGGTGATCGCACACCGCGATCCAAAAACAGAAAAAACAATGACCCGATTCACCCCGGAACTGGGTACGCTCCGCCAAACGGGACGACTTGGTCGCGCGCGGTCTTCACAGATACGTGCGCGTCGTCGATACGGACGTGCGGGATTTCGCAGAAGTCGATTCGGGTGTGCGTGCACACCGGGATCAACGCGTATCCGCGGACATCGCCCGTATCCGACTTTTCTGCATTTCATCCTAACTTTGTGTACACATGTCGAATTGAAACGAAACTTACGCCATCGGACTCGTAGCGATACGCTGGTCCTGTGACCCAAGTTTGGTTCGATTCTGAGAACGTTGACGAAATTGCGTGTCGTGGGCCCTACAGGCCCCGCTCGACGGGCAATTTTTGATCGGCTCATCGGAATCTAATTCTGGAAGTTCCGTTGGGTTCATATCATCGTTCCTAACCTGTTGACACTAAGTTTGGTGAATTTGGAGACCTTTGACCCTGACACGTTTTTTGGTGCAAAGCGGGCCCACATGTGGACCCCGTTTTGACCCGAAATTGCTATTTTTGTCCTTGTCTCCAAATTGGACTCAAGGACAGGCGTTTCTAGATGATTGATATTTTCTGGATCTGATGGTGATGTTTATTTCAGCAATCGGAGTACCGCCTGCAAATCTAACTGAAGTCAGAGCCGCAATCAGAGCCGGAACCACAGGCAAGTGTACCTCGCCAAAACTTGCAGCTTTGCTACCTATTTCCTGGACTTAGTTATACATCAGTGGGCAAGTGTACCTTGCCAAACCCTACAGCTTGCTATATATTTTCTTGGTTTAATTTTGCATCAGTGGGAACATAGAGCTTGTCAACTCGCAGTAAATCCTGTTATAGTATTTTACTTGATTTCTTGTAGATTCATATGTAAACTTGTTTAACTGCTCAACCCAGGACACCTGACACTATTTATGTGACAGAATTTTCCTGAGATATACAGGGTGATTCCGTATAGGATACATATGCCTGACATATACAGTTTACATGCTTAGTTTATATCCTGACTTGTTGCATTAGCTTTGATCCTGCGTGTCATGGACATGAGACGTGAGATTTCATTGGGTGAGAAGAGTATTACCATAACAAAGGCTGATTATATTATATATGTTGACATCTGGATGTGTCTTAGTCTTTGACACAGAGCTATGGCACCAGTTCTGGCCCTTCGAGAAAATACTGCTATGGGTTTCTTCGACATTGATCCTGTAGTAGCCTCAGCCTGAGTATGACTAAAACTCTCAACTTGCATATCACTTAGCTGGTTATATAGTTTACCCTATGGTTTCATTTATTGCTGCACTGCATTTATTTTGGCTTGTATTTTCTGTACCTTGTTATGTCCCCTGAAGACCTGGAATGGACTATGTCCCCAGGTATAGCCGAAGAGATCTACCCCGAGGTGTACAGAACATGAGCACTCATTGGAACAGAACCAGGAACCGAGGACGAGATAGTGGTAGAAGATTTCTCCTGAGTATTGGCTCTACATACTCAGATATTTCCATTTCCAGTATTTTATTTCATGTCTATTTCCCTTAAATGTAACAGACTGATTCTCGGATTGTTTCCCGAGACACTTATTTGATATTGCTTATTTATTTTCATTTGCATTATTTCTGGCAATTAATCTGTATTTATTCTGTGGATGAGATTAGAAATACCTGAGACTTGTAACATTTTACTGTTAGAATACAGCTTAAGCATGCCCTGATGGATCCATTAAATTGGGTTGTCCATCGGTGCGTGCTGCTGGCCATTGCCACGTGTCCAGTCCCTCGGCATTTTGGGACTGGGGTGTGACATGGTTTTTTTGGGAACAACGGATTTGTTGGATTGTATCTCCTGTTCGGTTGAGCGTTCAAAAGTGATGACAATGGAGTTGATAAATAATTTAGTCCTGCATCGAAAATGAAGGAGGATCATGAGATGTAGATAATTGAGATTGATTTAGGCCTTACATAAAAATTCCTTTTTAAGGCATATATGCCCAGTCCAATAGCCTACCTCATGGCCAACTCCGGTTCGGGACACACCATGTTTCCAACAAGTGGTATCATAGCCCAAGGTTATGGAGCTGATTTGGGTGCCTCTAATTGGTTCGAGACAGACTGTATTGAATGTTCATGTGTATAATTGGAACGAGCCCTCTTCATAAGGTGGAGTAGGTAGCATCCTCTATAAGGTGGTCTAAAGACGGATCGGACATAATGTTAAAGGCAACTACACATATTGGCTTTCAAAGGTGGGCCTGACGCACAGACCTAATATTAGAGGTAACTACACCGATTGGCTTCAAAGGTAGATCTGACACACCCTAGGTGGAGCAAGATGTTATGGTTGGCATACAATAACTGTCACTCATTGTTCCCGATATACATATTTGTAACATATATTTTTCTGTTTATGTTATTTCTTGCTTACATGGTTAATTAGGTTGCATGTCATGGAGACTAGACCAACTCTTTGGTTCATTTGGCTCATGGTTTGATTGTTGGGTTAGTTTAGTCATGAGAGAACCCATGGTCCAAATCTCAACCCTAGCTATATAACCCAACTTATTTCTCTCTCTCCCCTCATTCATTATTTCTTCCTCTTTCTTTCATTTCTAGACAAGTACACCTTGCATGACATGGAGAAACTATAGATTTTCATTCTTGCTCTATATTTTATTAGTCTAATATATGTACATTATGATTATAAGCACTTTTAATCCTTGGAGTTTTTGATTTTGATGGGTGACATTTAGTATATCTACATTTTAGTTAAGAGTTTTTCATGGGTTCCAAAAAAATTTCTTGGTTTTGGTCTATTAAAACATGGTATTTGAGAAAAAAAATAGTTTTTTTGGTAGGTGGAACACTTCATTTCGAGCATTTTGGCTTTTGGTTCCCTTGATTTGGAGTTAAAATAAATTTTTATAGAGAAAATAAATTTTTGGTTTTTGGAGCTTTTTCGTCATGGATGAACTTGCTGTATGGAGAAGACGAAGTGCACATGCGGCCAACACCATATGCGATAGAGAGTGCTTTACGGCCTGAGCTCTGTGCCGTATATACCTTCCAGCATGCGTCCATCTTGTTGGATGCATGACTGATTATTACACAAAGTGTTCTGAAGCTAAGTGCTTGGAAAAGTCCAAAGTGACAAAACTCCTTGTGTTTCACTTGGTGAACGAATGAGAAATTCGCTAAGTCCAAGAGACGTCTATGCGGCAAGCAGAACATGCGACAGGTAGACTTATGTGGCATTGGCACTATGCGCATATTTTCTTTTGATGCATAACTTTGCTTCATCCTTGCACATTTTTTATGATTTTGTCTTTTCTCTGACACACTTTATGACTTGTCACATCCATCACTTCAGTCACTTCACTGGCACGCATTTAATGCACGTCACTCAGCACTTGTCCCAAGGATTAAAATTTTCCTTGACCTATGCGGCCTGACTCTTATGCGGCCTAGACCCCTATGCGGCACCGACCTTTATGCGGCCTTGACCTATGCGACATTGATCCCATGCGTCCCTAGTTCTTATGCGACCCCATGTGCATATTTTATTGTTTTGCTTAGTTGGATGTTTTATTGGATTTTGTGATTCTATGCGTGTTATAAATGATTATAAATGTATGAGAACTAAGTGATCATGTGTTATACCTGACTATATGCTTAACCTGACTATGAGTAGAAATAGACTACGCGGCTAAGTGACTATGACTACCTATGTGCCTGACTCAACCCATGTGTTGCTATGTGTTATAACTCATATGATTTACCAATGATTGGTGACTTGACTCGACTATTGGTATCCGTGCTGATACAATTACTACGTGCTCTGTGTTCCTACGTGCTAAGTGTTCCTACGTGCTAAGTGTTCCTACGTGATTATGTTACATATTTTATACCGAGGTGTACCTACGTGCTATACGACATGTGATATAATACAATTCCTCCAACATGGACATGATAGTTGGTTAATAACCAAGCGTAGCTAGGACTTGTGTTGATTGTTGCATCACGCTGGAGTGAATCCAAATCGAACTGCTAAGTAACAAAGTGGATTCATATCTAGCATGACCGTACTACGGTACTACATGTAAGGGGAATAATATGTGACCACGCTATGTGATTCCAACTAACCATAGGGTTAATTAGGCAACTAAAATATATAGAGCATTGGGAGAGATGAAACCCAGAGATCGTGCTTAACTAGCTACCCTCAATCATATGGGGAGTGAAGGTTGGCCCCCATGGATATTATTTAAATCCCCATTAGTGGATGGCAATATCCGATTATTATATTGTACTATGTGTTCTATACGATCTTAGCACGGTGGCCTTCCGAGGGATCGGAGCATACTACTATGTACTACGCGATGATTCATGGCTCGGCTAACCCTTGCTAGAACATGGCTCGACCTGAGGATTCCTATTATATGCATAATATTTCTGGGATAACCCAGATTCCACCTAGTAAGTCGTACAAGTGACACTACCAAAATAAGTCAAATCAACGATGAATTTAGCGACTCTGGAAGACAATGTCGCTACTTTTATTGTAATTAATGACGTATCTAAATGCCGTCGCAATACGTCGCTATCAGCGGCTTTCAATGACGTTTAGCAACTACCTTTAGTATTATGAAATCTAACGTCTCCGACTAGTCAGTAAACGTCGCTATATTTTTAATAACGATGACGTTTACCGACTCCACATCTTATATGTCATAGTATATTAAAACTTTTGCGATATTTAGTGACGTCAGGTATAGACGTCGCTAAATTAATTCATATAGGGTTCCGCTTGTTGGTTCGACTTTTCATTCCTCTCCCCAAAATTTTTATTTCCCGCCCATCCCCCCTCATTCCCGCCGACCGCTTCCGAGCCCCCGGCGACCCACCCGCCTCGGCGACCCCAATCCTCCTCGGTGACCTACCCACCCAGGCGACCCCTCGACTTCGGCCCTCTTTTTCCCACGACCCTCAGATGCAACTCCTCCCCCTCCGATGTGGTTTTTCCCCTTCGACGTAGTCCTCCTCCATCGAGCCCTCCTTCATGCACTCCTCCTCCCTTCCTCCCCGTTCGGTAAACCCTATCCCAAATCCGAACACAACCAGGACACACACACACATGACACAACCAGGACACATACAGGACACATGGACACACATACACAAGACACAACCCTAACCCTGACACATGTACATAGACCTATGGACACACACATATAGGAAACAATCTACGATACACATGACACACACATGGACACGGACACACACATGCACACATACAGACACACATGGACACACACCCTAGTTAAAATAAAAATTTGGTTGCATAATTCGGAAATTTGGTTGCATAATTAGGAATTTGGGTAGTACATAGCTATTTCTGTTCACGTGTGTCAATTTAGATATATATTCTTTATTTGATTATCACTATGCTATGTAGAGTTTGTTAGGATTTTTAGGGAGATATGGATATTTGGTTCCTGCTCCGTCCAGTGTTCTGTCTAGTGTTCCGTCTAGTGTTCCTGCTCCATCCAGTGTTTCTGTTGCTGACGGTACCACATAGATAGAGGAGGAGATGGCGGTCGAGCCGACTTTGTCTCCATATCAGAGCGATCCTCCGTGCGCTCCGCCGGATGAGACGAGAATGGAGATTTAGACCGATGGCCCTACAAAGTAAGTTAATTAGTTATTTGTTTCTTATATATATATATATATATATATATATATTTAAAATTTTTAATGAGTTTAATTATCAATGTATATATAGATATCGTCCTCTGGCGGTACAGAGGGCACTGGGACATTTTCTGAGGCAAAACTATGGTGGGCCATAGATAAACTACTCGGATGTCTCGGAAGAGAGAGAGAGACATTCTGGTTTGGGCACTTCAAGACAAAAGTATATTTGATTTTAACATTAATAATATTTTTTGTTAGTATTTTATAACTAACTATTGTACTTCTTGTAGAGAACATATTTCTATCCACCACATCGGGTCGGACAGATCGAGCAACCATTTTTTTTCGTCGTCGCCAAGCTCATCCGTGATGCTATGGATGACCAGAAGGCTCGTGATCACGATAGAAAATCGGTCCTAGGCTGGATCACGCCTGAACAGTGGACTGCGATGAGGGTTAGATTCAATGAGGATAAGTATAGGGGAAAGTCAGAGAAGGCCAAGGCGACTCGACATAGGACGAAAAAGTGGTGTGGTGGGTCAATTTTGATGACGGAATATTTTCGTCGCTTGGTACGTCTTTTATTGTATACGTATAATTTTTAATCATCGTGGCCTAACCTTTTTACTTTAATAACAAATAATATATTTCTTAACAGGTTCAGTGGGGTGAGAACGCGAACATGGTGACAGTGTTCCTCGCCACTCATAGGAAGGGGGACAACTTATCGATGATAGGGCGATGCAGAGCTACGTAAGTATTACTCTTATATTTTGTTAATTTTGATATAACTTAGCAAAATACATGTAATTAGTAATAAGTACCTAAGATATATAGTAAGTAGTACCCTTATTGATAAATGCATATTTTCTAGGATGAGTATAAGAGGCTCCACAAAGAGTCGACCCAGCCCATACCTGGAGAGGGGGGTAGTTCCTCAGAACCCCCGGCCCACCCAGCTCCGTCGGATAACGAGCTATGGATGAGAGCCGTTGGTGGTCTACATAGGGGTACGTACTACGGTATGGGATCCTACATCGCCTATGTTGCATCACAGTCCTCTAGGACACCCTCTGCCAATGTGCATACCCCACAGCCCTCCCAGGAGTCGCAGCGAGCCCATGAGAGAGTTGACCTTCAGATCGCATCTCTGCGTGACAAGTTGATGCAGAGGATTATGGTGCAGCCGTAGACGGACAATGCGATGCTCATAGCATATTTTGAATCGCTGGAGCGTAGCATCATGGAGCTGGAGGATCTGGCCACGTCGACAGAGCGCAACATGACATCGCTGCAGGAGTCGCAGTTGACCGTGGGCGCTACACTATCGAGGATACAGGCGTCGCATATTGAGATGAGCGAGTGAGTGGAGACCATAGAAGCTTTACTATCGAGGATGCAGGCATCACATCTTCAGATGGGTGAAGGGCGAGCGAGTGGAGCATAGTACTAGGAGGTTGTTATCTGTCATGGATACTTGCGACACTCGACTGAAAGAGTTGGAGCAACGACGTCCTCCTGGTCTGCCTGCATCATCATCTACATCGACTCATGTATCGGGTTCTGTAATGCTTACACAGGAGCAGTTTGACGCGCTATTATCTCATATTCGATGCAACTCCTCCTCCTGATCAGTAGTAGTTTTTTTTGACATGTGTGTATTAGTCCATTCATGAAAGTTTGTATTTTGTTATTTGTACACTTTTATTGTGTGACTTATCTGTACATTTTTATTGTATGACCGGATATTGTGTGACTATATTCAGGCCTTAGAGCTTTTTATTGATTTATTTTATCATTGTTGTTGTGTGATTGTACCGGTATTGAGTATTCCACCGAAGGGGTTGACAAACCCAAGAAATTCAATGGAGGGTTGCTCTGGGTCTGTCTATTTATTTGAAATATGATCATACTGCAGGCGTGATTAGCCGATTATGTAACTGAACTTGATTGTGCATTGTACCTTCTGTTAAATAGTTTAGGGACATGGACTATCTTGGTGCGATGGTCTAACCCTTGTCCTTGTTTGGTTGTAGGGTTAGATTATTATATCACGATAGGCTATGAACCGAAACAACGATACAAGACTATATATATATATATATATATATATATATATATATATATATATATATATTCTTTCTGATTTTGTTTCTTTATTCGTGCTTCCTTTGTGGTACTTGCTATTTGGGGGTCTAATCCCACTTGTTTTGCATGCCCAGGTTTAGAGCCAATATCCAAGGATCAAGCGTACTTTCCTCTGAACAATGTCGCGCACTAGGCGGATGACCGTTGAGGGACGCGAGTGGGTTTCTTGATCACTACTCGTTATTTCAATTTTTACTCTTTTGGGCGTCTAGCCATAAATCTAGACATTTAGCTACCGACACTTGTTAGTCGTAAATCTGGACATTTAGCCTTCTTACATGATTGTAATTAATCAGACTGTAGCTGATCATGGTCATGTACTTTTGCTACTCTACCAGCTTATTATTTTATGTGGCTGGTTTCCAGAATATTGCTGTAGGATATTTGAGATGTCTTACTTCCTTGTCATGCATGTTCTATGTTTAGTATCCATACTTGAATGATTGAGAAATTAGATGTTATGTGTGACCCTAAGTGACTTGCTTGTAGTATGCACCCCTTGTCTAGTTACAGCCGTGACCATCGTACGACGTTCTATACCTTGTACAGGGGAGCTGGCCATGTCTGTCTCCGTATTTTGGTACTGGGGCGTAACAATGACGGTATGGATGAACGTGTTGGTTTAGGTCTGAAGGCGGATCAGACCTAATGTTAGAGGAAACTATATGTTGGCCCATCTGGTCATGGTCAAACCGATTTTAATAATCGACCCAAACTACGAATCGATATATTGCAACTTAGATGAATTTGTTCAGAAAGACATCGCAATACTTCGTCACAAGCTGCTACATCGTGTTTGTGTTACTCTTTATACTTTGTTATGTAATTTTTACTTTTTGAGTCTAAGGACTTCTCTGAGTCGGAACAAAATTTTAGCATTTAGATTAAACCTATATCCAAAGTACACTCATACATAAGCCAATCCAGACCAGTAATTCTTTTGGATTCGAGCCTAAACCCAAACCTACTCAATAATCCAAGTTAAAATAATATAAAATATGACCAACCGAACTCGGGGTGAGTTCTAACCGAACCAAACTCGGTTACCCTAAATTGATTTCCTAGTCAGCCTCCTCTTTCGGATGACCAAGCTCTAATGTTCGAATTTATGAACGTTAAAGCATCCGAACTAGGCCCAAACTCGGCTCAGAAAAATCCTATAAATAGAGAAACATTTCCATATTTCAATATAACTCATTCACCCCAACATTTTTCTTCTCTATTACTCAAAAGAGCTTTAATCTTTCTCATTCTCTAGACAACTCCCTTTCCTTCTAAGTGCCCAAGTGTCGTTCCGAATTAGAAGTTGAGTCGAGTTGTACAAGCTTGGTTAAAAAACTATTTTCTATTCCTGGCTGAAGTCTTTGAGATCTTCGGATCAAAAGCTCGTGTTGTACGAAGTTTGCGTGCTCTTCGGATCAAAGGCGCATGTGTACCCTATTTCACAAATAGTGGATTAATACTGAGGAAAAGTTATCGGGCCTGGACTAGTCCTCCATGAGGAAAACCAAGATAAAATTCTCTGTGTTTGAGTTTGCTTTCTGAACTTTACTTATACTCTGATTATATTTATTGCTGCGGTTTATAAGTAGTCCTTAAACTTAGAATTTTTAATTGGTGACTATTTTTTGCTGCACACGCACTTACTCTATTCACCCCCCTCTAGAGGTGTTACACGATCCTATAATTGGTATCAGAGCAGGTTTTTATTAAACTGTGCTTAGTTTATACACTCTAGAATATTCATGGCAAACACATGACCCAATATACGCCAACAATGGTAAAGACAGTCCACAAATAGGCCACCCATATTTGATGGAACCATTGAAAGACACGAATAAGCTTTTATTTAAAATCCCTTGATTTTGATCTATGGGCAATTGTCACTATTCGCTACAAAAAACTAGTCAGAATAGTTATTGATGGGAATCTTGTTGAAAAATCCAATGATAGATATACTGATTTGGAAAAGGAACATGTTAGTCTTGATGCTAGGGCTATTAATACATTATTCTGTATTATAGACATGACTGAATTCAATAGAGTATCAACCTGTACAACTTTACATGAAGTCTAAAAGCTTCTTGAGGTTACTCCTGAAGGAACCACTCAAGGGAAGGAATCAAAGATCAGCAGGTTAACACAAGAGTACGAAGCATTCAAGATGAAGTCAAACCCTCACCCAAATGTTTACTCGCTTCCTGGATATTGTAAACCCTTTGTTATCTCTTGGCAATGATTATATAAGTCATAAAAAGATTCGCAAGGTGCTTCGGGGACTCACCAAGAACTGGAACCTCAAGGCAACTGCAATCATTGAAGGAAACGATCTCACCACAGTGTCGTTGGAAACGCTCATGGGAATGCTAATGACGCATTAGCTGGACCTCAAAGACCTTGAAGAATCAACGCCAAAGAAAAAAAACCATCCCTTTCAAGATATCACAAAAAGGTTTTCGACGATAACTCAGAAGGCGAAGATTCCGACAATGATGATCTAGCCCTTATCTCCTGAAACATCAAAAAATTCTTAAAGTTTGAAAGGTCAAACCGGAAGAAGAACTACAAAGACAATACTGATGAAGAATCAGTGTACTATAACTGCAAGAAGATATGCCACATTAAGAAGGACTGTCCTATGGATAGAAAAGGAAGTCGCTATAAACATTCAAGCAAAAGAAGAACTTCATCAAAGAACCATGCTAACACAAGCATATAGTGTAAAAGTGAAGCAAGCGATTCTGAAGAAGAAAGGAATCCTCACAACTCTACAAATGTATGCTTAATACATTTGATCAGGTATCTACGAACCCCCTATATGATGACTTTACATTTGATGAACTAGGTGATGCCTTTAGTGACCTTCTAGATGATCACAAAGCACTGCTTGAAAAATGCAAAAACTCCAAGAAGGAACTCAAGGCACACAAACTTGAGATTGATAGATTGTCCACACTCGTAGATGATATCAGGAAGAGACAATCCACAAGTGATTCAAAAAAATTATCATCAGTTAGATTGAACTTACACGAAGCACTTCTTAGAAATGAGCAACATGACAAGGATTATATTCAGCTCAAAGAAGGCTATGAAATATAGAAGAAAAAGAGTAGTGATACACTTATTAGAATTAATGCTTTAACTGCTAGATATACTGAGTTATATGACACTTCCAAAAAGTTAGAAATTAGATTAGGAAAATAGCTTGTTCAGACTGCTTCCCAATATAACACGTGCACTCAAGGCCCAAGAAACACACAGCCCAAAAAGGCCAAACATTCTAATCATGCATTCTATTACAAGTATCCACGAATACACAACATATTGTCTCACATATACATCATGCCTCTGCACCAAGTATCAACACATTTGCTACATGTCATTATTGTAGTATTAAAGGACACATATCACGATAATTTAGAATTAAAAAAAAGTTGATATGCATATATATATATGTGTTCCAAAAACTAACATACCAGGACCCTCAAGAAAGTGGGTACCAAATGTTACATGTTCAACTATTATTGTAGGTGGACCTTTTCTCTCACACTAGAAGTAAATGGATTCTCGATAACGGTTGCTCATGTCATATGACCGGTGTTTCAAATCTATTCGCAACTCTATCGATGAAGAAAGAAGGTTACGTCTCCTTCGACAGTAATCTAAAAGGACATATTATAGGTAATGGTAATATATGTATTCATCCTTATCATGTTATTAAATATGTATATTTAGTAACATAATTAAAATATAACCTACTTAGCATTAGTCAATTGGCTGACCATGGTAATGGCATTAATTTTATGAAAGATAAATATTCTATTTATGATAGATCTACTGGTAAAATAACTTATGAGGGAATAAGAGAATAAGATATATATTTTCTATCTCTTGGAAAATACTAACAATACAGGAAGATGCTTATACGCAACCAAAGACGAAAGCTGGTTATGGCATATGCGCCTTGGACATGCAAATATGGACACTATAGCAAGACTATCTTCAAAGAAATTGGTAAGAGGTTTACCTGAAATTACCTTTAAGAAAGATATAGTCTGTGTTGAGTGTGAAAAGAATAAGGCAACAAGATCTTCGTTTAAATCAATAAACACTGTAAGTACTTCTAGACCCCTTTAACTTTTGCATATTAATTTATTTGGACCAAGCAGAGTCACCAGTCTTGGTGGTAAGCTTTATGCCTATATTATTGTTGATGACTTTTCTAGATATACTTGGGTTTATTTTCTAGAAAATAAAAGTGAAGCTTTTTCAGAATTTGTTACTTTTTGCAAAAAGATACAAAATGAAAAAGGCTTCATGATTACTTGTATCCGAAGTGATCATGGAGGCGAATTCGAAAATTCTGATTTCAAAACTTTTTGTGATTCAAATTGATTTGTATATGAATTTTTATGTCCTAGAACTCCTCAACAAAATAATGTTGTGGAGCGAAAGAACGTAACTCTTGGCGATATGACTATAGTCATGTTAAATCAGTATAGCCTTCCGAAATATTTTTGGACTGAGGCTGTCAATACAGCATGCCATGTTTTGAATATGGTTCTTATTCGACCTATAGAAGACTTCCCATGAGCTTTGGTTTAATAAAATTTCTACCATCAGTTATTTTAAAGTATTTGGCTGTAAATGTTTTATCTTTAATACTAAGGATAACTTGGGTAAATTTGATTCCAAGGCTGATAAAGGTATTTTCTTGGTTATGCTGCAAAATGTAAGTAGTTCACAGTCGATACCTCGTAGATATGGTTCCTTAAATCATACTTGAGCTATTCTTAATCCTAAATAAGGATCCTTGAATTTCTCCCAATTGATTAGTTTATCTAAACGCTTCCGTCAAGGCGAGCGAAGTGAGTCGAGCTACTCTTTCCACGACAAAGTCATCATCTTAGCCCGAAGAGGATCAGTCGCAGTTGAGTCTTGTTCACAACCGTCTCCGACTAATTCACCATTTTCCCTACCGACAATGACTTTCCCCGAAGGCACCTAGTGTAGTAGGCCTAGGACAACTTCCACCATGCTATCCCCCCGTCACGTACGGATAACTGCTCAATGGCTTTTTCTTTCTCTGCGAAAAAGTGATAAGTGAGTGATGCGATGCACTTCTTCAATTTTTATTTCTAGGCACTAATAGACTCTCAATGGTCACGGGACCCTGACTCCTCAGAGTCCTTATTCAGTCGAGCAATTCGAGGCAAGATATATCGAAGTGAGGCGAGCACACCTCTATTCCTCACTTGAACGGCTTTCCCTTGCGGTAGCTTTTCCAAGATAGAACATAAGCTTGATTTTGATACGAAAATCAAGACTAAAGTGTGCGAAGTTGACACAGTGCTTCCTTCGAGCGCCTAACAGTCACCTCACTGTGATAATGACGCTTCGCTAACGCTCGGCTAAGTTGTCAAACCCACGCACTGACCGTTCGCTTTTTCAGTAGCGAAAGCGCTTCCTACGGGCGCCTTACGGTCACCGCGGAGTGGGCTCCCTTCGGAGCACGGGCGCACTCACTCTAACGACGTACCTTTCGCATGAAAGAAGCCTCTGATTTAAGAATCCAATTTTCCAAATTGGTTATGGAGATTCTGTGCGGTCAGAGATTCTTTAAGAAAAAAAGGGGCCCTTATTTCCAAGCAAGAAAGTCGTTTTGATCCGGGTCCAAAAAATACACTTATGGGGAAGATCACGTCAATAATTGGTAGTATTAGGGAAATAAAGAGGATAAGGAATGGTTTAAGTAACAATCTCGAGTAAGGAATGCGATAGTGTTAGGTCAGAGTATGGAAAGGCTCGTAACGCCACCCACTCCGTGGTAAGAAGACCGAATGCAACGATCAGTTCAGTTGCTAGCTGTCCTGTTGCTGGGTGTTGTAGCTGCCATCTTTTACATCGATGTTTCATACTTTCTTAACTAGGTCATCATAAGAAAATACTGTAAAATCCTTCTGAAGTGAGAGAAGGAGGGAAGGCGCGCTAGCGTGCTACAACCGCTTTGTGGGCGACCTATGTCCCGTATAGCGTTCTCTAGTTGTTGGCTATTTCTAAAGATATTACCGACAAGCTCCTTATTCCTGGAAAATACTGCGAGTGCTTGCAGTAGGCTTTTTTTTATTTTTGCTAGGACTCTATAGGTAAGCACGAACGGTACTATAAGAAAGAATCGGTACTGAATGACCTATTATAGCTTCCATAGTTAGGAAATCCGTCAGCTTTCAATCTAAGGAGGATTATCACCATGTGCTTTTGGTAACAGGTCTTGGAGGACTGAACCCACGTATTGTAACACCCCGTTCCGCTCAAGTGGACTGCCGATTCAAACGATAAAAGTGCAACATCCTGACCCGCTTTGCTTCAGCGAGAATACTCGTTTTAGACAAGAGGATTTCCAGACTTGGCTCTTCAGGAGATCGGCTTAGGCTTTCAAAGGCTCGCTCGGAGTATCACTCAACCGAGGCGAATCATCGCTAAGGTGGGTGGCTATGGTGAACTTGTCTTTGCTTAGCCAGCACACTTAAAATGTGGACGTTTCATGCTAGTCGCTAGATGAATCACCCCTGCATGCTAATAAGAATACAACGCACCTTGCTAAGGAAATAATCCCAACTTGTATTGCTTGTGTTAGAACATGAAAAAGAAATATTGCTTATAATCAGACCCTTGCATGCTACCTTTGCCTTGTGCAACTAGACCCGCTATGCCTCGAGTAGAATGATATGTATATGCTCTTCTTAATGCACTATTTACTTGTTTACACTACACGATCCTAGATTATGTAGCTCGAAAAGTCTCTTTACGGTTTTACTTCTCGGCTTACCTTCGAGCCCGAGCCAATGTGAATGCTTATGTTTATACAAATGCATGCTTGTCTGTTTATATATTGCCTCATTTCAATGCTTGCCATATAAACTATGCCAAGACCGTGTAATACTGTGCATGTCATGCATTCATCTAATTCTGCTCGAAAGACTATCTAATAGTCATTCCGTGCATGAGTAAACCTGAAAGTACTCGGGACCGTTAGGTCGCCAAGGCAATCCCCGAACCAGGGAAACACATCATTTTAAGTTACATCTAAACATAAATTATGGATTTTTATGTCACCTTGTGTAAAATTCGTAACAAATGTACCACTGAGTCAGGAATGGCCTGGGATGGCTTGTAGCGAGGATCATGACATGCGCCTACAACCGTTGCCGTTTACTCAGAATAATGAAAGAACAAATAAAAGAACTCATTCAGTCGCGGACGCTTGTGCACAAGCTTGATTTCCTCTGACGGGGTGCCGGGGCACCGGGACCGATCCGGCCTAGGGAGAGATCCGGTAGTCACGCTAGTTTGTTCCTAGCACGGATAAGTTCGGTTGGTTGCCGGGGCATCAGAACCACCGTCTTATTGTGACTATGTCCATAATGGCTATGCCAACGACTCTTGTTCATATAGATAATCATACTCGCTTAACGGTAATCCGCGTGCTAGTTATTGCATTGCATCTATGAATCTGAATCTAAGTATCCTAATAAAAGATCAATGAATCTGTGAATCATTCCTGAATATGAGTAACAAGTACACCTTTGTTCCATAATTTAAAAGAAGAACTCGTGCACTTGATTTAAAACCCGGTCGTAGCATACTTATGTTTGCATATGCTATGCCCCTGAACTTTGTTGTATATATGCTCGTGTTTGAATTAACTTGGTTTGCCTTGGATATGGAAGGACAAATGGTAAGTTGGTAAGTCTCGTCGTGTTTTCTCTTATGTCACATGGCGCACTGCCACACGAGATAGGCTATTCAATATTACCATAAAAACTGATCCTAAGGCAACTAGAAAGATAACCTAATAGATGGTGCATATAACCTAATGAACGTGTTTGGATTTGTCGAGCGGGCGAGTAGCCTCCCCACCAGTGCATTTATGTATTGATAACCCACCAGATTGCTTGCAGGGTGCGGAAGAACCTCGTTCAGTGCGGATGCCTCCTTTGTGCGTGCTAAGGCATTGAGTTCACTCTGGAGCCTTAGAGCGTTGCATCCGAAACTGAAGCACATATACAAGACATAATGTTAGAACATCGCCTGTGTATTATTCCATAAATGTACCACTTGGCACGCTTTTACTATTTCAGAGAGAGAGGCTTGAGCGACTTGTAATCTCGGCTATACGCCGCTAGTAAAACTTGTCAAAATCAAAAGAGTTTGTTTTATTTCTACTTGTGTTATTCAATGCTTCCGCTATCGACGACTTAGTGAACTTGTTATCAATCTCCTATGCATTTATAATTCTGCTGCACTCGGACAATCTATGCGACTCTGTGGCTTAGACCTCTTACCGCCAGCCAATGAACCACGGCCTTGCATGGGCGCGGCTCACGCTCGTCGGCATCACGCCTAGATGGGTCAAGCGATCATTCCGCGGGAGCGCTGGTGCGGTGATTCTCGCCTAGCGGGGACAACCGATTAGCCTTCGGAAGATCGGGGCATGACACGTATATGGCAAAGTATAGGGATAACTTGTGGCTAGGGGTGAGGTCACATTGACGGACCCCATTGACCCTTGATGATGGCACCTGGTGTAGTAGGCCTAAGACAATGTCCTCCATGCTATCCCCCCATCACGTACGGATAGCTGCTCAATGACTTTTTCTTTCTCTGCGAAAAAGTGATGAGATTAAAGGTTTTAGATTTTTTAATAAAAAGTCTATGACTGTTGAAGAATCGATTAATGTTACTTTTGATGAGCTAAACTGTCATGCCCTGATCTCCCGCAGGTAATCGACCGTCTCTGCTGGGCGCAAATCACCATGCCAGCGCTCCCGCGGGACAATCTTTTCCATCTGGACGTGATGTCGCACGAGAACAAGCTGCGGCCGTACAAGGCCATGATCCGAACAGGCGGTAACATGTCTAAGCCACAGAGTCGCACAGATAGTCCGAATGTAGCAGAATAAGAACAAACAGGCGATTGGTAACAAGTTTACAGAGTCGTCAATAGAGAAAGCATTGAATAACACAAGTATAGAAGTAAAACAAGCTCTTTATTGATATTGAACAAATGTTACAAGCGGCGCTAGGCCGAGATTATATGTCGCTCAAGCCCTCTCTCACGAAACAATAAAAGTGTGCCAAGTGGCTACAATTGTGGAATGATACATAGGCGATGTTCCAACATTATAATTTGTATATGTGTTTCAGTTCCTGATGCAACATTCCAAGACTCCAGAGTGAACTCTATGCCTTAACATGCACGAAGGGGATTTTAGCACCGAACGAGATTCTCCCGCACCCTGCAAGCAATTTGGTGGCTTATCAATATATGAATGCACTGGTGGGGAGTCTTCTCGCCCGCTCGACAAATCCAAATACATTATATAGGTTATGTGCACAATCTATTAAGTTATCTTTCTAGTCTTACCTTAGGATCCATTTTATGGCATATTAAAAAGTCTAAGTCATGTGGCAGTGCACCGTGCGATATAAGAGTAATACGGTGAGACTTACTAACTTATCATTTGTCGTTCCCTGTCCAAGGAAAATTAAGTTAAACTAAGCACAAGCATATATAATAAAATCTAGGGGCAATAACATAAGAAAACACAAGTGTCATGAGCGAGGTTATGTTTCGGGAGCACGTGCTATACAGATTGTTCAGGTGTGTTGCAATGGATGTTCAAGTGTTCAATTTGTATAAGTGTATTATACTCATATCCATAAAGATATTTCAAGATGTGATACAATGACTCGCACGCAGATTGCTGCTAAGCGAGGATGACTTATCTATATGAATAGGAGGGTCGCTGGCGCTACATGCCATTTGGACGAGTCTCTTGACGGAGATGGGTATAGCGCTAAAAACTCGAGGCGCGCACCATCCTGCCGGAACAGGAGAGACCCAGACTCTTTTGACGTTGATGATATAGCGTTAAAAAATCTAGGCATAGACACCATCCCGCCAAAGCTCGAGGAGTCCCTATATAATTTCTCCTAGGCCGGCACGATCCTGGTGCCTCGACGATTGCCCGAGAAATCCACGATACCTCATACACAAGTTTTCTGCGACCTTGCAAGTCTTGGGTTTCAGATTCATGAAATTTATGACATGACATGTTAATTCTTGATTCACTTAGCCATTTGATGATGCGTAGTCTCTTGGGCGAAAATAGGTGCAGCAATAAGGGCACATACACCACCTTGCTCGCCGCTCGAGAGAGACTACCAAGGATCCGAATACCTGAATGAGTCTTGCTCCATGAGCTGTGATTCTTGCTTTACTTGACATGATACAATCCCCTAGTTCGGGAATTGTCTTGGCGACCTAACGGTCCCGTATACTTTCAAGTTCATACTTGCACGGAACGACTATTAGATAGTCTGCCGGTGAATTGGATGAATGCAAGGTAAGATATTATTTACTTGATTTTGGCATAGAATTATATGACAAGCATTGAAACGAGGTAAACGAGTACAAGTTATAATGTAAGCAAGCAAACATGCATTTGTGTGAAACATAAGCATTTACGTTAGCACGGTCTATGGTGTAGTGCGAGGAGTGAAGCCGTACAGGAATATATTGAGTGACATAATCTATGGGCATGCAGTGTAAACAAGTGAAGCAGTGAACGACAAAGAGTATATAATGATCTACTCGAGGCATGGCGGGGTCTCTTGCACGAAGCTAAAGTAGCATGCGAGGGTCTGATTATAAGGCAAGTTTTATTTTTATGTTCTACCACAAGCAATACAAGATGGAATTATTTCCTTAGAGTGGTGCGTTGTATTCTTTATTAGCATGCAAGGGGTGATTCACCTAGCGACTAGCATGTATCATCCATATTTTAAGTGTGCTGGCTAAGCAAAGATTTGTCCATCGTAGCCATCCACCTTAGCGATGATTTACCTCGGTCGAGCGATACTCCGAGCAAGCCTTTAAAATTCTAAATCTGAACTCCTGAAGGGTCAAGTCTGGAAATCCTTTGCTTCAAACGAGTCTTCTCGCTGAGCAAAGAGGGTCAGGTCATTGCACTTACGTCGTTTGAATCAGCTATCCGCTTAAACGAAACGGGTCATTACATTATACACCACTCAGAAAAAGTCTCATCCTCGAGACTTTCTGAGCGTAAACCGTTCTATCGCAACTATCGAATCTATCTCAAGCATAGCAATCGGTACCATTAGATCCGTTCGAACACAATTTTTTACTCGTTCCTTATACCGTGTCGCATGTATGCTGGGTCTGTATCATTGATTGACTCTATCATTCAATACAAGCTCTGACTCGGTCTCAACTATGCTTTAGCGCGAAACATATATCGCTTAACACGAGGTACGTTATGATCCATCTTGAATAATGATCTAAGTCTGAGGCAAACTTATCCAAATTGTTATACTAGTCTATACAAACCTAACATATTCACTTGCACTAGCATTCGAGATCAGCATATTGTGAGTCTGGATCGTGCACATATTCAAAGCGTCCCTCAAACATATGCATGTCAACCAACTTAACGATAGCAAAGTTTTTACACTCAAGTTCAACATATCCCTGGGTCTTGGATCGTGCACACATTCAAGGTATCACTCAAACATATGTATTTAACCAAACTCAGCGATAGAGAATTCGGACAAGCTACTTGTGAAAATCTCAAGGGTTCTCGTCTTACAAATCACGATTATACTTCCGACAGGGTCCATCAAAATCCAAGTCATTTTCATCCCAACCAAAAATTAAAGCATTGCACTACCGTTAAGCACGATCTATCTGATTTAACCAACTAGCATCCATGTTCTATCGTATATTCTGTTTGTGTCAAACATAGCACACGCTTACCATTCCTAATCTAACACTAAGTCTTGCTGCCCCAGTTCTATGGCTTATTCAAGCAATACTCTAAAGTCGGTTATACAAGTTCTTTCACTCGACACGGGATCATTTGCCTAATTACTAGGTCAGCTCACAAGGTTATAGGTACAAGTTCAAGCATACGATTTATCGTGCAAATTCGTCGCACGATGCTCGTCCCAATTTCTAAGGTCAAACCATTGTTCATTTTGTACATAATATTCTACCCAAGCTCATTTTAATCAGATTTTTAAACATCGAGCACAGATCATTCTACTTACAATAACATATTTGTTTGTACAGGGTTCGAGTCCGTTCAGTCCAATCCATGATATATCCAAGATGCATGACAAGTCTAAAAATTTGTATAGTCTATCTCCTTCAGACATGTTTTAATAAAATTTATATATCCATTCTAAGTCTAGACCACAAAGCCATAATTCAATTCTAAATCTATGATCTCAATCATAAACCCAAGTCGTCCAACAAGATTCATATATCCGTTCATGAAACCATCAAGCGTGTCTTACTCCAGGTTCTAGACTAATTTATCTATGAGATACTTCCGATTCACTTGCATTCCCAAATTTGTCTTATCGTGTCAAACCACTAGTCAAGATGATCCATCATTGTCACGCTCTGGTCTCCCTCAAGTTCGATCAACCTTGCTGGACGTGAGATCACCACGCCAACGCTCCCGCTGGATAATCGTCCTAATTCGAACGTGACGCATGTACGAGCATAGAGTTACGCTTGCACAAGACAAGGACGTCAAACATTATGGTTATCATTGGAATGATCGAGATACCTTATCATTATACTTCGCTCCATTCAAGTTATATATGTTTATCCACTAAGTCATGTTCGTTCATGCCGTGATTATAATTCGTCTAACAAAATTATCCAACTTTAATGTTACCGTTTGATAAATCCATAGTCTACTTTCGGCATTCCTCAAGCAACTAAGTTCAAATATTCAAGCCAAAGTCGATCCACTTTTGATATATTCCATTCATCGAGTTTGTTTGAAATAATTACCGAACATATTTCCGTGAGTTCGATCATCCCCGCCGGACGTGAAATCACCACGCCGGCGCTCCCGCAGGATAATCGTTCTCGGCTGGGACTAATTTTGAGGTTATCTTTTTGAACTAGATTCAAGATTGTCATGCCCCAGTCTCAAAATACGTAGAACTAGGAATACGTAAGCATGCCAGCCGTATGTATATGGCAACTCCAATATATGGATACCATAATACATACGTATGCAGTAATATGAATAATAACTCACATATGGTACATATATTATCACAAGTCACAGGGCATAACTAGATCTTATCCACAGAATCAAATAGAACTAAATAACCAATCTACTATATAACTGAATCTCAATATGAAGTATCAAAGAATGATAGTCGGATGGAAATAAATCCACTACCAAACTAGAATATAAGAGAAACCATATAAGAACATCTAATAAAAAATGAGACTCGAAGAGAAAACCTCCTCGAAAGAGATAAGTAGCAAGTCCTGATCCGTGCTCCTGCGAATAGTCAAGATCGTCTACACCTGGAAAGGGACCAGGTCCTCAGAGGGACGTAACAAGATACATAGAAGCATGCCAATTGAATACAGTAAACATGCATAATAGAAAGAAAATATATAAGTACGATGTATAAGATAATCTATATGAATATGCATAATGAGAACAACTTTTTGACGTATGAGCAGGGTAGGCTACTCTATCTAATCTCATAACTCACACACACGTCAGGAACATCAGAAATCGACATACCGTGAGGGTAGCGACCAGCACAATACCAGAAATTGACATACCGCAAGGGTAGCGACTAGCATGACACAACTACCATAGTGCGTGCTAGTTACTATATTTTACCAGAGTGGATATAGCCCATACGCCTACTGATTGTCCTCCCCTCCCATGATACTATGTGTCAAGTGTGTGTCAACATATATATAGTATATCATTATGACTGAAAGAAAACACACATGCAATGAATATATAAAAATATAATAAGCATGCAAAGTACTATAAGCAATTTGGCAATATATCTTGTCTGGTCTGAAAAGGAATGAAGTTCCAACTCAAGGCGTCGTCCGATCTACCCGTCACATAAATTAAACAAGTTAGGTTACAAAAGTGGGTAAATAGGTTCCTCTATTTTAATCTATTTTAATTCTGAATAAAATAACCTAAAATAGTATTTTAATCTTATTATAATCTAATTTTATTGTTAAACCCTAATTTTGGTCCAAAGAAAGTCAACTTTACGGATTTGTGATCCGTAGCACACAAATCGAGGCATTCCGTTGACCAAAAAGTCAACCAACTCAAATCTTTGGATTTATGTGTAAAATCCTATATATTTTAGTGCTACATGAATGCCGGAATTGACGGTTTCATAAAATCACAAGTCGGTAAAGAGTTATGGCCACAAGGGCGCATAGATGACAGTTTTTGATAATTTTCTATTTACGTCTACATTGCATGAATTTTAAAGTAGATTAAACTTACATGTTAAATTCTGAAAATATTATTTTATGGAAGTTCATCATGTTAGATTTTCAAAACTTTAAACGGCTCGTAATTCCGAGTTCGGGATCTTCCGAAATCTCGAAAACATAGAAACGCGTCTGATTTCGGACAACTGGCACTTTTAGAATTTTTTGAAAAAATTGGTTCATAAATTATTAAAATAATTTATATATTCAGAAAACTAACCTTGATATGGTTCTAACAAAAAAACTGGAGCACGTTTGGAGTCCGGAGCTAGGAGATATCGTCTTTTTAAGTCGTCATAACTACTAAAATATGAGGCTGAATTTATGACGAATTTTGACTGTTTTTGGACGAAAAAGAGAGGAGTTTGGGGAAGAAAAATATGAAAGATGAGTTTATTACATAAGTCTAATATATATTTATAATGGTGGAGACTACTTAAATGAATACGACTAGGATTGGCTAATTTAAATATGATTATGATCAGTTTAAATAAGGATATGATATGCATGAAGTTGCTTTCCTAGTAGGCTCAGGATTTGAATTAATTTAAAATAGAGTTTGAGTTCATCTCAATAATTTATAATCTTAAATAGAATTAAAGATAATACAAATAATTTATATATAATCTTATTAATATCTATTAACACTAAATTAGCATATATCTAATATTAAGACTATATATATATATATCCAAATAAATCCTAAATAATTTTAAAAATCTAAATAAATTTCTTAAAATTCTAAATAAATTACAGAAAAATATAATTAAATATTTTAACCTAAAATAAATATTTGGTAGGAAGAATATGCAACTATGGTCTCATAGTAAATCATGAAAGTTCTAGAAATTTATATTTCCTATGTTTTAATTACCTAAAAATTCTAGAAAAATCTCCAAAAATCTAAAATAGCCTAAAAATAATTCTGAATAAATATTTATATAAGTAAATATACAAAAAAATTTATTTTCTAATTAACTAAGAGAATACTCTAAAGTAATTTAATATTTAAAATAATCTATAATAAATATAATAATATAAAATACACACAAAATATCTATTTTGGGTGAGGGGATTTACAAAGATCATTCTTCCAAACTCCAGGTTAAATCCGTTATCGCTTACCTCTTTCATCGAACCACAATATTCATACTCAAGTTTAATCCGTTTGATTCAATTCAAAATAGCTCATACGATCCATCAAGTTTTTACCAAGTTTCCTTGACAAATTATTGATTTCATTACCTTGAATACCAATTCGATATAAGCCTTAACACTTATTTAATACATTCTCAATCGTTCAAACCAACTATCATACGACACCTATGAATTCGTTTGAACATTTCCAAAATGATCCATACACCACTCTGGAATTGAGTCACCCAATTAAATCCTCAATCAAGTTCGCATCACTCGCTAGCATATTCACCAAGTTGATACTTAGAGCTCATGCATGATACCTAAGTATCGCTACGATAAATCTTAGTCTCGTATATATCTCTATTGGTAGTCATTCAAGTAAACCATATTTGATTTGTATCTGCCGACACAAAATATCGTCCGAGTTATTTCTCAAAATCCAAGCACGATCCTCTATATTTGCCTTAGCGATCAACTAATAAGGTTTCTATTAGTTGCCATTCTAAGTCCGACTTATCCTTATCGGAACAATATCCCAAATCTCACTAGCAAACTAGCTTGCACCAAAAGGGTCTTGGTGTGCGATACTCAACACAACTTAGCCGAAAGGCTGTGTGCATAGCTAACCGTCCGAATGATATTCTCTTCGCAGACTAACCAGCTGGGTAATCATGTATAGGTATTCGGGTTCGCACATAACTTGCAAGTTCCAGCAGGAGTCTATTCCCATAAAGTCTAACACAGGTCGGTACAAAGGTCTTCGCATCACCATTTCGTACAAGGAATCATATCATTCACATGCAACTTTTGAAAGTATTTAGACTTATTGTATGGAACATTCTATTGGGATATTGAGAGAGAGAGAGAGTATGCACATAACCTACGAACGAGCTTTCGAAACTGAGAAAATTGATAAGAAGTCCAAAGACATATTCTGATACCAATATGTCATGCCCCGATCTCCCGCAGGTAATCGGCCATCCCCGCTGGACGTGAATCAACGTGCCAGCGCTCCCGCGGGACGATCTTTCCCATCTGGACGTGATGCCGCACGAGCATAAGTTGCGCCCGTGCAAGGCCATGATCCAAACAGGCGGTAAGATGAATAAGCTATTGAGTCGCACAGAAAGTCCGAATGCTGCAGAATAAAAACGAACATGCAATTGGTAACAAGTTCACTTAGTCGTCAATAGCGAAAGCATTGAATAACACAAGTATATAAATAAAATAAGCTCTTTATTGATATTGAACAAGTGTTACAAGCGGCACTAGGCCGAGATTAAAAGTCGCTCAAGCCCTATCTCACGAAACAGTAACTTCTTCCAAACCCCGATCACGGTTTGACTTCCTCTTGGATTGCATCAATCGCTCAAGTGAAGCAAGCGTACCAAGTGATGTCTTGTATATATGCTTCAGTTCCGGACGCGACGTTCCAAGACTCCAGAGCGAACTCCACGCCTTAGCACGCACGAAAGAGATTTTCGTACCGAACGAGGTTCTTCCGCACCCTGCAAGCAATCTGGTGGGTTATCAGTACCTGAATGCACTGGTGGGGAGGCTTCTTGCCCGCTCGAAAAATCCAAACATGTTATATAGGTTCCGTGCACCATCTATTAATCTTTCTAGTCTTGCCTTAGGATCAGTTTTATGGCATAATAAAAAGCCTAACTCGTGTGGTAGTATGCCGTGCAATATAAGAGTAACACGGCAAGAATTACCAACTTACCATTCATCCTTCTTTGTTCAAGGCAAACCAAGTTAAACCAAGCACGAGCATATATAATAAAATCCAGGAACAATAGCATAAGCAAACACAAGTGTCATGAGCGAGGTTCTGCTTCAGGAGCACGAGTTATACGGATTATTCAAGTGTGTTACAATGGATGTTCAAGTGTTCAATTTATATAAGTGTGTTATAATCATATTTGTTCAGGTGTTTTAGGATGCGATACAATGACTCGCACGTGGATTTCCGCTAAGCGAGGATGACTTATCTATATGAATAGGAGGGTCGCTGGCGCTACAAGATATTTGGATGAGTCTCTTGACGGAGATGGGTATAGCGCTAAAAACTCGAGGCGCGCACCATCCCGCCAGAACATGAGAGACCCAGACTCTTTAGATGGTGATGGTATAGCACTAAAAACTCGAGGCATAGACACCATCCCGCCAAAGCTCGAGGAGTCCCTATATGATTTCTTCCAGCCCGGCATGATCCCGGTGCCCCGACGATCGTCCGAGAAATTCACGATACCTCATGTACGAGTTGTCCATGACCATGCAAGACTTGGGTTTCAGATTCACGGGATTTATGACATGACATGTTAATTCTTGATTCACTTAGCCATTGGATGATGCGTAGTCTCTTGGGCGGAGATAGGGGTAGCAATAAGGGTGCATACACCATCTCTCCCACTCGAGAGAGACTACCAAGGATTCTAATACCTGAATAAGTCTTTCTCCATGAGCTGTGATTCTTGCTTTACATGACATGATGCAATCCCCTTGTTCGGGAATTGCCTTGGTGACCTAACGTTCCCATATACTTTCAAGTTTATGCTTGCACAGAATGACTATTAGATAGTCTGCCGGTGAATTGGATGAATGCAAGACAAGATAGTGTTTACTTGAGTTTGGCATAAAATTATGTAACAAGCATTGAAATGAGGCAAACGAGTACAAGTTATAATGTAAGCAAGAAAGCATGCATTTGTGTGATATATAACATTTACGTTAGTATGGTCAATGGTGTAGTGCGAGAAGTGAAGCCGTACAGGAATATATCGAGCAACATAATCTATGGATGTGCACTGTAAACAAGTGAAGCAGTGTACTACAAAGAGTATATAACGATCTACTCGAGGCATGACGGGGCCTACTTGCACGAAGCTAAAGTAGCATACGAGGGTCCGATTATAAGCCAAGTTTTATTTCCATATTCTATCACAAGCAATACAAGATGAGAATATTCCCTTAGCTAGGTGTAATGTATTATTTATTAGCATGCAATGAGTGATTCACCTAGCGACTAGCATGTATCGTCCATATTTTAAGTGTGCTGGATAAGCAAAGACAAGTTCATCGTAGCCACCCACCTTAGCGATTATTCACCTCGGTCGAGCGATACTCCGAGCAAGTATTTAAAATTCTAAGTCTGAACTCCTGAAGGGCCAAGTCTGAAAATCTTTTGCCTCAAACGAGTCTTATCACTGAGAAAAGAGAGTCAGGTCGTTGTACTTGTACCATTTGAATCGGCAATCCGCTTGAACGGAATGGGTCATTAAATTAACACTCAAGTAGCAAGTGACAGTAATGATGAAGATATCAGGATAACCTCAAACAAAACTCCTGAAGATGAAACTAGAATAAGTTATTGGGATAACTTACCTAAAAGATTAAAATTTTAACCAACCATCCAGAGAACTTGGTAATTAGTGAGATATCAGAAGTTGAAAGAACTCGTTCTGCAACTAGAGATCTTATTACAAATGTTGCTTTTATTTCTCAAGTAGAACCTAAAAATATTTTAGAAGCTTTTGATGATAAATTTTAGATTTTCGCAATGCAAGAGGAACTCAAGTTTCGAAACTCGTTCCCAGACCTAATGTTTATCCAGTCATTGGTAACAAATGGGTTTTCCAAAATAAACTTAATGAGGATGGGTTAGTCACTTATAACAAAGCACATCTCGTAGCTCAAGGTTACAATCAAGAAGAATGTATTGACTATAATGAGACATATGCTCCTGTTGCGAGAATAGAATCTATCTGCATGCTTTGTACTTTTGCAAGTTTTTACAATTTTAAATTATTTCAAATGGACGTCAAAAGTACTTTTTTAAATGGTGTTATAAAACAGAAAGTTTTTGTTGAACAACCCCCTGGATTTTAAGTTTTAATTTCATAATCATGTTTTCAAGCTTAGAAAGGCTTTATATGGACTCAAACAAGCCCCTCGTACTTGGTATGAGCGCCTTAGCTCCTTCATACTTGAAAATAGCTTTTTAAAAGGAAAAATCGATACTACTTTATTTATAAAATCTCATGATGATAATCTTTTATTAGTACAAATTTGCATAGATGATATTATCTTTGGATCTCCTAATTAGATGCTATGTAACGAGTTTGCTAAGTGTATGGAGAAAAAAATTAAAATAAGCATGATGGGAGAACTTACTTTCTTCCTTGGATTACAAATCAAATTGAACTCTTAGGAAATATTCATCAATCAAGCGAAATACACAAAATATTTGCTAAAGAAGTTCTATATGGACAATGCAAAGTCTATTGGAACTCCAATGGCAACATCAACCAAAATTTATCTTGATGAAATGGCAAGCCTACAGATATACGTAAGTATCGAGGTACGATTGGTAGTCTTCTATACCTAACTGCTAGTTGTCTAGATATTATGTTTTATGTATGCCTATGTGCTAGATATCTAACCCTAAGGAATCACATGTATGTGCAGTTAAGCGTATCCTTAGATACCTTAAGGGTACTCAGACGACAGGCTTGTGGTATCCCAAAACCACATCCTTTGACCTTGTTGGTTATTCGGATGGTGATTTTGCTTGATGTATGGTCGATCGTAAGAGTACTAGCGGTACTTGTCATTTCTTGGGAAAGTCTCTAGTCTCTTGCTTTTTTAAGAAACAAAATTCTGTTACATTATCAACTACTGAAGCCTACCGATCCTTGCGTGCCTCTGCAAGTATCTCCGAGTAGGCCTCATAAAAAGATGGAATGAGGATCTTCACTTCCCAGTTTAGACCCTAGCGAAAACGAATAGCTTGAACCTCTGGTTCCCTCACAAAATACTCCACAAATCAGCTCAGCTTACCAAACTCTGCGGCGTATTCCTCCACAGATATTCTCCCCTGAATGAGGCTCTCAAACTGCCTCCCCAAGTCTAACCTTTCTGCCCAAGCAAAGAACTTTTTCTTGAAGAGGTCCTTGAGCACCTCCCAAGACTGTCCTGTGTAAACAAGAATTAGCTCATTCCTGAACAAAGTGCGGACGACGTCGAACAGCTGAAGTCCTACTGCCTCAACCTTCAGATCCTTAGAAAGACATGACACCCTTATGAGACGCTCAATGTCCTCGAGCCAATCATCAACATAGACGATGTCCTCCATCCCCTTGAAGACCCTAGGCTCCAGCTTCTTGAAGTCTTGAATGTTGCCTGGCCGAAGCTGGGCAACCTGAGGAGCAACCTGCTACTGGACCAGAACTCCTCTCTCTACTACGGCACAGGCAAGCTGATGAGCACTCTCGATGCCCTGCCATAAGACATCATTCTGCCTCTGATGTGCCTCAGACTAAGCCCTCTGCGCCTCCAATATCTCGTAAAACAGTGTGAACATCTGTGTCACATCTGTCGACACAGAAGGTGGAGTTGGAAGTCCCTCATATACAACCGACACAGTCCTCTGAGTAGGAGGTGGACCCCAAAAGCAGCTGACACGTAAATCACTGGAGAAGTGACTGGTGCAGGCCCTCGGGAAGCCGTAAACCTCTCATAAGCTGCTCTTCCCTGTTGTGATCTAGTCTTAGGCGGCATCCTTAGATAAAGCGAAAGAAAGAATCAATATGGCACATGATATAAGACTTTCAAAGGAAGGACAGTTAAAGATCAAATATCAATATCAAGGAAGATAGTTGAATTGAATCAATAGAGTTTTTTCTAGATGTGATTGAGTATTCTCAGCCTATAGCCTATATCCTATATCCTGGAACATGTTCATAATAGCACTCAATTCAGAGTACCACTATGAATCGCACTAATTGTGACCTCGAAGACCTGCATGGGCCACCACTAAAAATGTGTCATGACCCACACCCGATATAAGGATGCAAGTCGAAAATAATGCGCAGTCTACGCCGCAGCATCGGTTATAGAACGCTGTTTAGGTAAACTATCTATCTATAATCAAGACATAACAATGTCACCATCAATATAAATATACTCAATCACAGATCTAAGATGGAGAATAGCACGAATATGATAAAAGAATAGAATAGTCACAATATAATTCATGAGTCAAAATAATAACATCAATGAGTCAGTGAAACCACTAAAAGTAAGCTGGAGACAAATCCAGTATAAAAGAATAACTAAGATGCTACAAGTCCCGGGTCGTCGGTCTCAGTCGGGATGAGTCCCTCCTGAGCCAAGGTCTCTGGATCTAAGCCCACAACATCCATAGGTCCATAATGAGTGGGATACCACTCTTCAGTGTCATCTGGGAAAAATATATCCAATCAGGAAAGGAGCAGAGTACATCTCTAACAACAGTTCTAATAAATGATATAAACTATGTAACTGTAAATAGATGTAAAATATACAAGATGCAACAATAGATACAAGAGATATACAATAAAGGAAATACTGGAAATAAATACAAGAATGAACAATATGGCAATGAACAAGAATACTAATGACTAAATGAGTGAGTACCAGCTTTAACATGTGATCGGCTTGGGAACTTGATACAAGATTAATGGCCAAGCTAATTATACGTGCGGTGTATGATTAGCACAATTCAATGAACAAGACTTGATACAAGGAGGGTATGATCACATATCTATATTACATACTCCCCGCCCCCTACTGGTATAGTGGATCCAACCATGGTACGTTATGACACGAGTTTCCACAGGAAGGGCACTACTCTCCTCATGAACCAATGTATGTACATGTACAAGAAGAACAATGAAACAATGCTTATACAAGATACACCGTAAATGCCAAGGAATAACATCTCATGACGAGATCCGGATATACCAATCCGTGTAACCATCGTATCGAGAAATTAAGGATATCTACACTAGATACAATGAACATAGAAGATATCATAAATAAGAAACTATCAGAGAATGTACTCTCCTAAAATCCGGTGAACAGTATCACATATGTCCGGTACGGTGCCTCGAAGACCTAGATAGGGAATATAACATAAATACAAGATTTTGGAATAAAAATAAGTTAAATTAGTCAACATCTAGGTTAAAGAGCCATTTCTAAGTCAAAACAGTCAAACTAGGTAAACTCTAGATAAAACTGGTCAAACTTGGTCAAACTATCTATTTCTAGGTTGTATGAATCTATCTCTAGGATATTTGGTCCATACACTATGAAACTAGGCCATACTAGCTAAACTAGGATACTAAGATACCGTATCGTAAGATACGCACTTAAAAGATATGGAATATCATATTATATATATACAATCATCATGATACAATAATCTTAACTAATCTAATGCTAAGTGGATACCTTGGCTTTGAACCAATGCAGTATCGCACCACTACACAATCATCTCGATACCCAAACTCAAATACCTTGAGTATCCCTCAATACCTTGACATTTACCTTGGTATCTCAAGGTAATGTCCATCTAATATGTAAATACCTGCCCAACTCTAAACCATATACTAATATATATATAACTAATACCAACTACCAAACTAATCAGTAACTACCAATACATATATACAAGCATATACATACCTATATATAAATATAAATATATATATATATATATATATATATATATATATATATATATATATATATATATATATATATATATAACTTAGAGATACATAAGAGATATATATATATAGATATCTAGCTACTAATTGCAACAAGTATCTACATATAGATAACTAATCACTAATAAACTAGCTAACTAAACTAACTATTAAACTAACTAAACTACTAACTTACCTAGCTTTGAAACTTGTTGTTGCCTGCTGATGGGGTTGTTGATGGTGTTGTGGCTGTACTCTGCTGATACATGCTGTAACTGCCCGCTGTTACCGTGTGCTCGTGCACTGCATATGCTGCTGCTGGAGCTTGAACTACACTGAATCCTACTGCTGCTGCAGCAGTTGCTGCATGATAGTGCTGCTGCAGCAGTTGCTGCATGATGGTGCTGATGCAGCTGCTCGTGCACTGCTAGCCCACTGCTAGCTACTGCAGCTGCACATGCTCGTGCCACTGCCTGCTACACATTCCCTGCTGCTATGCTCTGCTTGCTGCTACTTGCTCATTTCTGCACAGGCTTATAGCTACTCATGCATTTGCTATACAGTTTGCTCATTGCTGTTGATACATGCTGAAACCTACTGTGTCGATTCCCTCACTGTGCAACTGCTATTCACTGATTCCTGCTGTTGTACTGCCTCGAGTCCCCTCACACACATCCACACAACCACACACACAACCATCTCTACAAACACTTAACCTCATATATATATATATATATATATATATATATATATATATATATATATTGCTACTTGTACATATATATATATATATATATATATATATATATATATATATATATATATATATATATATATATGTGTGTGTGTGTGTGTGTGTGTGTGTGTGTGTGAGTGGAGAGTAACATATATATATATATATATATATATGTACAAGTAGCAATATACATATATAGATACATCTATATAGATATCTATATCTATATAAATATATACTACCTCTTTCTCTCTCTCTCTCTCTCTCTATATATATATATATATATATATATATATATATATATATATATATATATATATATATATATATATATAACCATCAACACATATATATCAATCTATGTACAAACACCCTCACACACACACACACACACACACACACACACACACACACACACACACATATATATATATATATATATATATATATAGAGAGAGAGAGAGAGAGAGAGAGAATAAGGGAGGTGAGATGGCACCTCACTCTAAAAACATGGGTGGCGGTGATATGGCACAATCTCAACCACACAAACGAGGGGAGGGGGTTAAGTGCAAATTATCAATTATGAAATGTGTGGTTGGGATTGTGCCACGTCACCGCCACCCTTATTTTTAGAGTGAGGTGCCATCTCACCTCCCTTATTCTCTCTCTCTCTCTCTCTCTCTCTCTCTATATATATATATATATATATATAAACACATGCATACATATATATACAAGTAGATGTAAAAACATAACTACACACATATATATATCTATACATACATATATACTATGATAATTAATATACTAATAGCTATACACAAGGCAATTTGGATCTAGAATGCAATGCAACAAACACGTGGAGTGCATCGCACCCGTATCACACTAGATCTATAATATGCTTGTGGTACGAGTCCACCACACAACTAAACGTACCCCGAAGGATACGAGCAAGTCTAAAATAGTAAATATGAATAATACGAAGAGTAAAATATACATCTACGTGTCCTTGTCAAAATATGAAATGCACAAAGTCCCGTGTCGGACCCCCCCCCAAAATAACACGTATCACCAAATTATTGGGATACGGCCTACACGTATCCAATTATGGATACGACACTAGCCACACACAATCATACATATTTCAATTTAGTCTAATTGACCAATTGACAAACACAACATGTGTCAATCTCGGAATTCCCCAAAATTGACACAAAATACACCATAACTTTCTCCATAGGCCTCCTATGAACCTAATTCCAATTCCTATGGGTAGTCTTAGCATATGGAGTGTTTTCTAATGATTAAAACACAAATTTAGAACCTAATTAAAGGAAAAAAACTGAATTATACCTATTGGGAGATAGATTCCCAATACAACCTCCAAAATTGATGAAATGAGCCTTCAACTTGTAGATCTTTGCTCATCTTTGTAGATCCTTGCTTTCTTCTTGTAGATCATTGCTCTACTAGCCTCCATTGGTGATATGGGAAGAAATTAGGAAGAAATTTGGTATGGATTTGATATGGGAATGAAGGAATTTGGTTGAGAAAATTTTTAGATCTTGATTTGGAATAAAAAGAGGAGAGAAAATCCCCCCCCCCCTCATTATAAATAGGCCGACCATATAACCCCTTCCTCAAGTTTCTATGTAAAGTCTAAAATACCCCTTGGGGCCTCTCATGAAGAAATAATTAAGGAGGGAAGGTTCTAGTCTAATGGGTTTAACTTAATTAATCATCCTCATAATGAATGTGCTTCTAATTGGGCTCTAATCTAACCAAATATAAATGTTGGTCCATGGGTTTAAACTAAACTAGTTTGGTCCACTAACACAAATCTAAAATAATAAACTAACATCTAATAATAATTAAATAATACAATAAATAATTATTCAATATGCACAATATTTAATTAATTATGAAATGACTAAAATACTCTTTTGTAGAAAATATGGTAGTGACAATTTTTACTAAACTCTTAGTTGAAGATCGCTTCAATTTTATTCATCAAGAATTAGGTATTTTGGACTCCAATATTATATAACTTGTTTATTTTACTAATCTACATTTTTGTAAATATAAAAATTATTTTGGGTACAAGCCGAAAGGGCCCTTCTATCAAAGAGGTATAAATAACCTTAAGTGATACGGTATTTAAGTGTCTTCGGACCACCGCTAGTGGGATCCGGCCCCTACAGCTAACCTGAGATGATTAATACAATATAGAATACAGAGTAATAATTAATTTTTAACAAATTATTGTATTAAGTCCAAAACCCTAAAATCTAGACTTACAAAATTGATCTACCTTTATATAAAGAATTGAGTCTCGAATAAATTATGGTTCAAAGGAACCGAATTCGGGCAGAGTTCAAACCGAATTCGGTCCGAACTCGGTTGCCTTTGTTTTAGAATTTGAAACGATACCCAACTCCTTATATTTACCTATTGGTCATCAAAACCCTGACATACGAACATCCGCCCCTTCTTCCTTCTTCCTCCTCCTTAGGACCCTAAATTTTCCAAACCCTAGGTTTTTGGTTCTTCCTCCTCAACAACTCTCAACTCTCTAAACTTTGGATTCTGGTGTATTTTCAAGGTTCTCTATCACATCTTCTATCTATTTTTAGGTATAATTATCCATTCCTCTCTACCCTCTTTCTTTTAAATGGCTCCTAAGTTGTTTAAGAAAATAAAAGTTACTGGAGAATCATCTTCTTCCAATGTTCAGGAAGAAATATCTCATTCCTTGTTCAGTCCATTAATGCCCGATGAGGGTGATTATGATAGATTTTTATTTTCAACTCTGGAATAATTCGTAGAGTGGTTTGATGATTTTATTACCAGGACTGTTTGTTCTGGAAACCCTATAAATTTTACTCTATTTCCTGCATATCTGCCTACTTTACTTGCTTTGGGACTTGATGAATTAGTTATTTTCTATTTCTAATCTATATTAATGCTTTCAGAAAATTTTATTGCAATCTCATATATGAAGATGATTCGATTCATTCTCGTGTCGACGGAATAAATATTGACTTTGATGCTGACGATTTGGGGGAGATACTTTATACTCCAAACGATGGTGAACCCCTTGTCGACATCACCAAATTTACGTTCTCTGAAGGCAAGACTCTAGATTCCTTTAAGGATTTTCTTTGCACTTCTGTTCCTCGTTCTCAGGGTAAGCTTAAAGCCAAACACCTTAACAAATAGTTTTATAACTTACATCGTATTATTTTCTCTGTGATTATTCCCAAGCAAACCTCCACGGATGACATCACAAACTTGGAACTTTGTGCTATTTATCATCTCCACTTTGGGATTCCATTTAGTTTTCCAATGTCTATCATTCAGACTATGGTTCGAGCTCGTAAGAACAGGCAGAAATGTTATACGCCATGTATTTACCTATCATATTTCAACACGTTGACATTCATTAGATAATTTTCCCTATCTAGCAGAGCCCTCTTATCTCTTTACTGCCCGTAAGATTGACCCTGCTTTACCACCTGTTCCACCTGTTGATGCTACCTCTGTTTCTAGACTATCTGTACCACATGCACCTCTTGTTGCTTCTACCTCAGCTGCTCCACCCATCACTCTTGAGCACCTCCACACTATGCTCCAGGATCGCTTCCGTTTGGAAGACGATCGTAACAGACTAGAGGATGAGCGCTATCATTCTATGGATTACCATACCACACTCCAGGCTCAGGCTATATCCAACTCTTTTATGGATATGCGTTACTGCTGTAATGACCCACTCTGCTTAACCCGGAGGGCCGATTCAAACGGCACAAGTGTAGCGAACCGACCTACCTTGCTCAGCAAGATTAATCATTCAATGCAAAGACATTCAGACTTGGATCTTCAAATGGAGTTCAGGCTTAGACTTTTAGAGGCACGCTCGGAGTCTCGCTCGACCGATGCGATTCATCGCTAAGGTGGGTGGCCCCGGTGAACCTGTCCCTACTTAGCTGCATACTTAAGAAAATGAATGATACATGCTAGTTTTCAGGCTTATAACCTTTGCATGCTAATAATAAAGAGATGAACGCACATAGCTAAGGGGATAACCTCGCCTTATCATTGTATAAAACATGTAGATCTTACTTGCTATTTGCGTAGTAGGGCTTATTGAGTCAAAATATAGTAGCTTCTTATATATATGCCACAAAAGTAGTTTGAGTTCATACTAAGGCATCGCGCCACACAGAACATAAAACGAGATAGATTATAATCATGTTGAATACATAGACAAGGAAGACTATCAAGTAGTCGTTCTGAGTCAGGAGAAGGAAAGAAAAGAAAGTACTCGGGATATCCAGATCATCGAGGCAGTCTTTTATCAGGGAGCTGCGTAAAGAAGAAAGATCTGAGTGTAGTCATCGGCAAGATTGAACTGAGTTATTTCTCGGCTAGGATTGGAAGTGGGAGAGTAGTTGCATGGTCACGGACAACTGGTTGCTCACCAGGTAGAGATGAGTCATCGACACGATTGCTGAGGCATCCGAATCGTATCAGCCCGGAAGGACAATGCCAGTGTAGTCCTGGTAATACACTAGCTGAAGACTAACGGGCGAGTATGGGACATCCAACAAGGCTTGCTACCGACATGGATGGTCGTCGACTCGTCGGATGGTTCGGGACACCCAGCAAGGCTAGTAACCGAGATGGAAAGACAACCGTTCCATCCCAGATCTTATCTATTATGGATAACAGAGCCAGTGGCATTCAGAAGAGGAGTAACGTGAAGGAGTACATTTGCATGACATTTTGCATATTTAGAATGGATGTACGGTAACAAACATAGTTCGAGTAGAATGGGTCTGAGGCAGAGACACAAACATAACACTTGGATTTTATAGATATTCTTTGTTATTCAATAGATCATTATTCATATTGCTGCATATGACAGGGAAGGCCGAATGGTAAGAAACGGTAAGACGAATATAGTTGTTCATTATTATGACACTCTTGAGCAGACACATATATTACTTTCATTATATTGCCATGTAACTAATCCTAAGGCAAAATACTAGAAAGATAACATAATCAATCGGTGCACATAACTAATAAACATGCTTTTTTTGTGGCATGGGCGAGAGGTCTCCCCACCAGTGCATTCAATATACTAATACCCAACCAGATTGCATGCAGGGTGCAGGGGGAACTCGTACGGATTCAGAAATTGCTTAACGCAATGAGGCGCCAGACCGCACTTGGCGTCTTGGAGCGTGGCGCACGGACTTGGAGCTCACATATATGAGACATAATGTATGAAAATATCATCATCCAGATTGTTTGAATCAGTTATAAGCCTAAGGGCATATTCATTGTAGAGAGAGAGAGAGAGAGAGAGAGCACGAGCGACTTGTAATCTCGGCCTAGCGCCGCTTGTAATCTTTATTTCATATCAATAAAGAGCTTGATTTGGATTCACTACTTGTGTTTATTCTATGTTTTCGCTATGACGACTCTACAAACTAGTATCATCGCCGTTTTGATATTTGCCTTATGCGGGCGCAACTCTAGGCTCGTGCGGTATCGCGTCCCGATGGAAACGATTGTCCCACGGGAGTTCTGGCGCGATGATTCACGCCTAGCGGGGACGGCCGTTTCATGTGGAAGATTGGGGCATGACAACATCTTCTCTCAGTACCATAGCAGCGGACCGATTCACATGGTTCATGATACTTTCTTTACTGAATACCGCATTGATGATCCAGATGCTCAGAGATACTTTGATCCTGCTGCTGCTTTTTATGATCCCAACCGTTCGGCAAAGACCGATGATGATGATCAGTAGCAGAGTAAATATAATTAGCTTAGTATTTAGTGATAATATTAACATTATGAGATGATGTTAATCTTAATGAGATGTTATTTCTAGTTATTCTTCTTTGGTTATGAGACTTTTATGAGATGTTATCTTTAGATCGATGATATTTTGTACTTGTTAAACATTTGGCAAGCTTATATTGCTCTTCATTTACAAAATGTTCCTATATAATGTTATTTTATGGTTGCTTCCTTTATATTTGTTATATTGCGTTTATTATGTCATTTCTTGCTTCATATTTTTGTTTACCTTGGCTTCAACTTTATGGGGGAGATTTTCTATTTCGATCAAGTGACAACAGGGAAGACATATCAAGATATCAATATTGCAAGCTATTATTGCGGGGGAGCAACATATCTATTATTGCGGGAGAGCAACATATCATGAATAATATATATCTTATCTTAGTTGTCGTATCAGTCGCAGTTTTGTCAATTATCAAAATGGAAGAGATTATTGGCCCATCTGGTCATGGTCAAACCGATTTTTAATAATCGATCCAAACTATGAATCGATACATTGCAACTTAGATGAATTTGTTCACAAAGACGTCGCAATACTTCATCACAAGCTACTACAAGATGATTGTGTTTGGGTTACTCTTTATACTTTGTTATATAATTTTTACTTTTTGAGTCTAAGGACTTATGTAAGTCGGAACAAAAATTTAGCATTTAGATTGAACCTATATCCAAAGTCCACTCATATATAAGCCAACCCAGACCAGTAATTCTTTTGGATTCGAGCCTAAACCCAAACCCACTCAACAATCAAAGTCAAAACAATATGGAATATGACCAACTGAACTCGGGACGAGTTCTAACCGAACTTGGTACGAGTTTTGCCCGAACTCGAACCGAACTAAACATGTGCTCGTTGGCTAAACGACACAAAAGAGAAGTCAGTGGGTAGAAGAAAGAAAACAAACTCCACAAAAGAATATACAAAAGTCGGTAAGTAGAAGAAAGGAAAACTCACTCAAGTGCTCGTTTGGGGGTCCTTCGAGTGGACAACATAGAGCGCCAGATATGGTAGATCCTCCGATTCTATTACTAGATCTGGCCAATGCAAAAAGAGTGGAGTCAAATCCCCAAATAGCAAAGTACCATAAGGAATTCAAGGGTGAACAACAAAATCCCATAATAACAAACAACAATAGAGATAATAGTAAATAAATGCGGGTCGAGACTAGTGCGGTACCAATGCATCGTATCAAAAATAAAGAAGAATAAAATAAATGCTAAACACAATAGCTATAAAAAAGAATAAGCTGATGAGCGACAAAAGAGCTTAGGAACTTCAAAATCTGAGCCACAATGCTTAAACCAAATAATGACCGGGTTGTAGATCTTTTTTCTAGCTAATAGGGTCAAGCTAATAAATCAAGCACAAATAATTTATAACAGGCAATTTAAAAATTAAGTATGTAAGAAGTAAAGCAATAAGAATACCGACACCTGATGTATCATGGTATCCTCCACGAGGCTCTCCAGTCCCGAAGACTCTTGTCCGGCTTGAATCCACAATTGTCAAAATAGTTACACCATGAGCTTTGATCCGAAGGCTCGTTGACTTTTTACACAAGAGCTTTGATCCGAAGGCTCTCTAACTTCTTACAAGCTTTGATCCGAAAGCTCATACACTTATCCATTTTATAAGATGGTTTTGATCTTCTTACAACAAATATAAAGATCTAACTTTTACAACACAAGAACACTCTAACATAATTTATGGATAGACAAATAAAAGCTTTGGTGGAGTATTTGTGGATGGCCTTTGGTAGATTAGAAATTTTAGGCTCCAAAGGATCAACCTTGAATGAAGGAGTTCAAGGCTTTATATAGGCCACCACAAAGAAAGGGCAGTAAAGCACAATTCATCCCACGGTCGAAAGATCCGTCGGTATTCTGCGAAATACCGCCGGATGATCCGACCCCGAGTACTAACGAATATAAAAATAGCCGTTGGGATCATCGATGGGACAAATAAGACCGTTGTATTTGTAAGAGTCAAAATTCGGATGATCCGACGATAATCCATAAATTATCGATGGGTGATCTGAATGTTTACAGAAAAAACTTATTGTGACAAAATGGATAATCCGACGGGATACTACCCCCAGCGTAGAAGATTGTGTCATCTTGGTGGGAGTAGCTACCCTCTGGGATCTCGGAGTCCATTCCTTGAGAATCGTTGTCTCCTCGGAACGTCGGGTTATCGCGTACGTCCAGGGGGACACTACCCCCAGTTTGGGCCACCCCTAGGGGTTCTGAGGAAGAACTACCCCCATGGGCTGACAACTTCTTTCTTGAGCGGGTGCCTTGGAAGACACATTCCGCAAGTGCCATCGTCAGCCCTCCGGGTAGTCAAATTCGCAATACAATAGTAGAGAGTGCCGGACTGGAGATACTTGACTTCTTTCTTCCCTTGGTGGCGAAAAGCTTTCCAGTTGAGTAGCATAAGGCGACGAACAACACCTCCTCCTTGGATAATTGCACATGATCTCCGGGTTGATGCAGGGTAGGTGCTTTTCGGAGTAGTCGATGGAAGGCCGACTGCCTGTCTGTGAGTATTGTCGCTTTATTACAGCAGCAGTTGATAATGATGTTGGCGCAGTTGTGCCTCGGAGAGGGTACGTCGCACACCGTAATTGTTTTCTTTGCTTTGTGCTTGTGAGTAATCACGTCATGTAAATCATACGAAGGATGTTTTACCTTTGCATCCTCTTTGTGAGTCCGGGTATCCCGGACACACGAATGCACATGTGCTGTATTTGCTCCCTGGCCTGGGGTTCGTACACAAACTTGCCCCGAGGTACCGGTGGAAGACTTTTGAGACTGACCCTGTCTATTGGTCCCTGTGAGCTGGACACATGGGTCAGTCTTATACAACTGTCCGTCAGAGTCTCGCATAATAGTTAGCGATGCCTGTTGGCGATCGGTCGTATGAGCAGTTTCTTTAGCATGACGGGCTCGCACTGTCCTGGACTTCTCTATCTTAGCTACCGCAGGCGCGTAGTATGAAGTGTCCAGCTTTAGTTTTTCACCATTCTCAGTGGGTCGCATAGGATCTGAGTCGCATGAGATACGGTCAAAAATAAAGGTTCTGTTGCTATTGGGGCCATATGCGGCCTGCTGTCTGCGGCCGGGAGTTGATGCTGCATGGATATTCTTATGCGGCCTCCTCCTTGGCCGCATAGAAGCTGCCTCAGCACCAGAACGTCTGACATCTTAGTATTTTCTTCTGACAGAGTCTCGGTGCTGAACAGTTTCTCCATCAGCCTGGGATGCCGCATAGACGTGGACGATCTGGGTGTTCGTCCGACGACCGTCATTGGCAACAGAGTGAGAAGCCGGAAGCATCTCCTCCGTAGCTGGGTGGGGCGCAACGGCCTTGGCCACCCACATTCTTCGGGTCTTCTTTGGCTTTGCTATCCTTGGCGAAGGATTATCACTTTCTTCGAAGAGCATGTTCACGAACGCTTGCTGGTTGAAGCAGACAACCAGCATCTTTTGCGTCGGGCCGAGCTTGGTCGCATAGGATTATGTCATCGACTTCTCAACAGTGGAGAAGGACGTCCCAGCAGAGTCGCTATCGTATTTGCCATTTAAATCAAAATGAGAACTGGATTTGATTAACAAACTAAGAAAGTACAAAGGAGAGTCCTAGAAGACAATCTAAGTACAAATTTATTTTCTAGGGGGGTAACAATAGAGGGTTAGAAGTGTAGCAACTCTCTTTACTCCGTGGATGATCCGTTGCAGCAGTTCTTGTAAACCTCCTGATTTTTTAAGATTTTTAAAACCGAATTTTTCAGAATTTTCTGGGATTTTTCGGGAATTTTTGCTAATTAAAATCAAGATGTTTTTGGCATTAAATAAAATTAAATGTTTTTAAATATATTAAAATATTATAAAAATAATATTTTATGGTGTAAAATAAAAAATTGGACTTAGGGTAATTTTCTGGGAATTTATTGGGCCCCGGACCTAATTTATAACACCTAAAAACTATTTATTTACTTATTACTTATTACTTATTTATTTATTTATTTATTTATTTATTTATTTATTTAATTAACTCGAGCCCAACCCAAACCCATTAGCTGCGGGTCGGATCCGGGTCCAACCCGTGACCCGAACCCGCAAAGCCCAAACCTGCTTCGTCTAACGGGTCGGGCCGGGTCTGCCAGACCCGAACCCGCCGCCCGCCCGACCCGTGTGACCCTTCTCCCCCCCAAGTCCCCGCGAGACCCGGTCAGCCGCCCGCTTCCAGCGCCGCCCCGCCCGGCCACGCGGCGCCTCGCCCGGCCGCGCGCCCCGCACCCCGCGGCCACTTCGGCCCTCTCCTCCGCTCCGCCCGGTGCCACGACCACCACCTCCCGCCTATTTAAATCCTATCACCCCTCTTCTCCGGCCCCGAATCCCCTCCGAACTCCTCCCTCCGGCCGCCCTAGCCAGCTCGCCGCCACCACTCTCCTCGCTGCACAGCCGCCTCCCCGCCGTGCGCCTCCCCGGCCGCCATCTCCTCCCCCTTCCTCCTCCTTCTCCCCCCCGACAGCGCCCCAGCTCCCCCTGGCCCGGCCTCCCGCGCCCAGTGTCGCCCGCCTCCGGCCGCCTGCCGCGTGCCACCGCCTCCGCCCGGCGTCGCCAGCGCCGCCCCTCTGGTCCGCCTCTGGCCGCAGTGCCCCCGAGCCGCCGGAGCTCCGGCAGCAACCCAGAAACCCTAACCCTAGACACGCGTGTGTCGGACACAGTGAATTTTGGGTTTTTTGGACCCTGTTCAGGTACACGTATCTCCCTGCTCGTTTACCCGTTTTCGATTCCGTCTGTTATATCGCGGACCCTGCGTGACCCTCTCGGTGCCCGTGTAACCCGCTCGGGGCATCGCGTCCTGTGGCGATCGCGAACCGTGATCCAAAAACAGGAAAAACAACGCCCTGATTCACCCCAAAACTGGGTACGCCCGGCCAAACGGGACGACTTGGTCGCGTGCGGTCTTCACAGATACGTGCGCGTCGTTGATACGGACATGCAGGATTTTGCAGAAGTTGATTTGGATGTGCGTGCACACCAAAATTAACGCGTATCCGCGGACACCATCCCGTATCCGTCCTTCCTGGAATGCGCTCTAACTTTGTGTACACATGTCGGATTGAAACAAAACTTGCGCCATCGGACTCGTAGCGATACGATGGTCCTGTGACCCAAGTTTGGTTCGATTCTGAGAACGTTGACGAAATCGCGTGTCGTGGGCCCCACAGGCTCCACTCGACGGGCGATTTCGTGATCGGCTCATCAGAATCCAATTCTGGAAGTTCCGTTGGGTTTGTATCATCGTTCCTGACCTGTTGACACTAAGTTTGGTGAATTTGGAGACCTTTGACCTTGACACATTTTTTGGTGCAATGTGGACCCATATGTGGACCCCGTTTTGACCCGAAATTGCCATTTTTGCCTTTGTCTCCAAATTGGACTCAAGGACAGGCGTTTCTAGCTGATTGATATTTTCTGAATCTGATGGTAGTGTTTGTTTTAGCATCCGGAGACGTTCCTGGAGATTTCATAAATACCAGAGCTACAGTTGGAGCCAGAACCACAGGCAAGTGTACCTTGCCAAACTTGCAGTTCTTGTTATTTATTCCTTTGACTATATATATATATTTGTGCATGCTTGACCTAGGACCGTGTGACGTGCTTAGCGTCCGATTATAGTCCGGTGCCAACCCCGTATGCGGAGTTGTGTAACGTCACATAGACATGGATATCGAGACCCTATATATTCTCGTACTTGTCTTATCAAGTACATCATAACCCAGGACACTTGACACTATTCATGAGACAGAATCTTCCTGAGATATTCGTGGTAATTTTGTATAGGATACAGGTTTTATGACATAGATATTATATTCATAGACATCATATGACTTGCTGCATTAATATTGATCTTGCGTGTCATGGACATGAGACGTGTGATTACATTGGGTGGAGAGAGACACACAGGCTACAGGCTGATATATATATATTTATTGTGAGGCCTCAGACTCTATATCAGAGCTAGGCACTCTATTAGTGTTATATTTATTGTGAGACCTCAGACTCTATATCAGAGCTAGGCACTCTATTAGTGATATTACCGCTACCGGCTCCCCGATACAGAGCTTGTAGTGGCTCAGCCTGAGTTCTAATGATGCTCTCAACTTGCATTTATCACTTAGCTGGTTACATAGTTTACCCTATTATTTTATTTATTTTCTGCACTGCATGATTATGGCTTGAGCTTTCTTGTACCTTGCTATGTCTCCTGAGGACCTGGATTCGGATTATGTCTCCAGGTATAGCCGAAGAGATCCATCCAGAGATATACCGTACAGGAGCACTTCCAGGAGCTGTACCAGAACCTGAGGACAAGATCGTGCCAGAGGACTCCTCCTGAGTATTGGTTTTGCATAGTCAGTTATTTCTGTTTCTATTTCCTGTTCCTTTATTTCCTGTCTATTTGCTTTGATGTATCAGACTTATTCTCGAATTGTTCCCCGAGACACTTTAGTGAGATTTGTTAGTTACTCTATTTGTATTATTATGACATTTAACCTGTGATTATCTGTTGTGGATGAGATTAGAATAACCTGGGACTTGTAATAATTGTTCTATTTCCTGTTAGACTACAGCTTAAGCATGCCCTGATGGATCCATTAAATTGGGTTGTCCATCGGTGCGTGCTGCTGGCCATTGCCACGTATCCAGTCCCTCGGTATTTTGGGACTGGGGCGTGACAGTTTTTCTCTCCCTTGAGTGTTGATTTGTAGATAGCCAGCCAGCCCTTTTCCTGGGAGGCAGTACCCTATTATTTATAGTTGTTATGTGGCCATATGCTATAGATGACGCATGCGCCCCTGTTTGATGGCCGCATAGGGATCTCTCAAGAGAATACTATTGTAACTGTGGCCGCATGTCACGGTGAAGCTGCCATGTGAGCTTAGTTAGGATTTACTGTTGATGAGATCTCAGGATAGTTTCAGTCCATTGTATATACGACTTGGTTATTTGGACACGTAGTCCGCATTAAATGTACAAAGATCTCTTTAGTTATAACGAAAAGATCTTATTAGTTGGAACGCATTGGGCCAGAGATGCATGGGACGCATGGAGTCTGGAATACATTAGGCCAGAAATGCATGGAGTCTGGAATGCATTAGGCCAGAGACACATAGGATATATGAAGTCTGGAATGCATTGGGCCAATGATGCATGGAACGCATGGAGTCTAGAACGCATTGGGCTAGAGACACATGGACCGCATAGAGTCTGGAACGCATTGGCCCAGAGCCGCATGGTTTTTTATCTTCTTCTGCATTCGTGGCATTTGAACAGCTGTTTACTGCCAAATATAATTATGACGAAGTCGTCAGCCCGGATTCCAATCCTCGGTGCAGGATTCGAGGCAGTCAGGATGATCGTCTGTTTTGTCAGAGTCATAAATGCTCTGATGTGACTGTAGGGATGATGCGTCAAAGGGCGACATGCGTCTAGAGATGTCATATATCCGAGGGTGTTATGCGTCTCTTGCTTATTTGTTGACTGTAAACTGGAGCATATGGAGAGATTTTTATGCTTCTTTAAGACCCCCTTCAAAGTTTTCAGAGCTGGCTAAGTCTGGAATACTTTGAATAAGAAGCATAAAATCAGCACGCATTCACTATCCGTCTCCTTCTGCTAAGTTCGTCAGGTTGACGCTTTTAGAAGTTGTCGCATAGAGGCCTCTACCATGCTGTCAAATCTGCATTAAATAGCAAGATTTGGTTCTACCTTTGAACCGATCTGTTGGGACTATGAACCGTCTGATAACACAGAGCCCGAAGAGTCAATTTTCGAGAAAATTAAAGAGGATCACGCGGATTGAGGTGTCAGGTTCATCACATTAACCGCTCGGTTCATTGCCTCAATCCCTTTACGCGGTTTTGGAGCCTATAAATAGGTAGTCAGGGGGAGATAGAGAACTTTTATCCTTTTTTTCATTTCCTCTTTTTCTGTGAAGAATGCCAAAGGCTGCGAATCTCCTCGTCGAAGAGTTTATCAGGGTGGTCTTGTAAACTCCCTCAACCAAATTTAGGCCTACTTGGCTTAGATAGAGAGACTAGGGATAGTTTGAATCCAATTAGAAATAGAACATTGTATTTTAGATGATTTTGCAATATTTATATCACTTAGTGCACCTTACCGTTGCTTCGATAATTGGAGCACTACACTAGCCATTGCCTTCCTACAAATTTCACACCCTTGTCCTAGACGTGCCCGTCTTCCATTCTGACCTTTGTGTAACTTATAATTATGCTCTCTTGTGCTACATTTTAGTCGCACAATATTCGTCGTCGCGGATGTTTATTCTTAATTCTAAATAAATCCAACTTTGTATCCTTGTGCGTTCCAATCAAAATTGGAGACACAATCTTGATCCGTTTTGTGCAACCCAATTTATAAAAAATTTTTATCCTTAGTCTTCTATATCCATGAAACTTGTGTCCTATCTAATTTTAGTCCCATGTACTTCTAATTAATTTTAGAACACCATTTGTATTAATTTTAATTAATTTAATCTAATTTCCATCTTTGTGCAATTTTTCTAATTGTGGGGCACTTTTATGCAAAAGTACATTAAGGTGTCCCCACTATTAGACAATACGTGAAGAAACCATTTTCTCTTCATTATTTGGTCATGTGAATTTTCTCCATAATTTTTGGAGTGTGTAGCACTCAACATCACCCCCTCATCTAATCCTAGTCATGCATTTCAAACAATGCAAATCCTAGCCCTTCAAATATCTCCATGTGAAGCCAAGCCCATCCCAAGGATGTTGACCAAGCCCAATCCCCTAGGTCAACCCCAAAACCCTACTTTTCTACATGTATAAATACAACTTTTTCCTTTTTATTCACCTATACAAAACCCAAAACCAATACCTAGCCGACCCCTATATTCATAATCTCAACCTCCCTTCCTGTTTATCCCCTTCTTCAGACCTGGCTGGAGCACCGCCGGAGCAGACCGAGACTCCTCCCCGCCGGAGTCGACCATCGTCACTGTCTACCACTGCAGCCCCTTCTCCTCCGTGCCCCGACCTTCGTCCTCTCCCCATCGTCATCATCCCCGACTGCTTTCCGTCGACCCGCCACTGCTCCCATCATCGTCCCCGACATCCCTCGACTACAACCACCGCTCACTACCACCTCTTCCACCCTCCTACCGCTCTTCCCCGCTGCCATGGACGCCTACACCCAACAGCCTTCACCCCACCGTCGTTCATCACCACCACTCGTCGTGCTCTCCCTCACTCGCTAATAACACCACCACCATTAACACCACCTCTCCCTGCTCAACTTCCCGACCGGACCTTCCCCTGAACTCTGTCGAGCAGCAGCCCCCTGCCCGTCTTCTCCCTGTCCTCCTTCCTCCGCCTGAACCACCACACACCGCCGGACTCCAACAGCCTCCGGCCATCCCTGTTAACCAACAGCATCCCCTTCATCATCAACATAATCACCACCATTATCATTCACATCACCATCCCTATCATCATCACAATCATCACCATCATCATCATAACCTTCATAATCGTCACCTTAATTATCATCATCATCATCATCACCATTATCGTATTCATCGTGGACCTGTCACCTTCGTCGAAGATGACCTGCAGCAATCACCCTCGATCCTCGTGCCCGTGCACGCTAACCCCAAGGTTCGAACCTGTCCCTCTCCTTTCATTTTATGCGTGTTTGTGTGAATAACATTAAGGATAGCATATTGGTTCAGTTTAGTTAGTTGGTTGATTACAGACCCGTGTCGGTGAACCCAAGGACTAGTGTGCTCGTACGTGTGTGTGCGTATGCATATAATAGTAGTTGTTATATATATATATATATGGATATAGAGATATGTAATTAAATGCTAAACCTAATTATGACTATATATATATTTATACTGTACGACCCTAGGACACTGTGGATTTTCCCGCATAATTGCTTATACCATTGACCCTGAGTATTAGTGATCTGTCTGCCTTGTGTACACTGACGTACTGACGAGACATGTATTAGTTGACTGTCTGATTGATACAACATTTGAAGACGTAACACCCACGTAATTAGACGCACAGTTGACCCTGTTAGTTGACCAGTGTCACCCCTAGCGTACCCTCTGAGTCCAGTGTAATTATGGTTGTGTATGTGCTAGTGTAATGGATGATATTGTATTTTATTATATCATATGTATATAGGACCATTGGATTGTTCTGCGAGACTTCAAGAGCAGGTTATTGGCACTACGCAGCTTTCTTGCCAGGCAAGTATACCTTGCCATTATACTGTAATTTATATTCCATATGATGCATGTATTTTATTTCTGTCATTTAGTTCATATATTTTAACTACTATATAAACTGCGCGTCCAAGGAAACTTGGGTGCAACGACAGTGTCGTCGTATTCTGTTTTTATTATGTATATGCATGTGACCTAGTTTATGAGACCACCCTATTATCTTGAGGCATCATTAGGTTTCATTGGCCGTGACACAGCTGATACACGAGTGTGAGTCTCATGTAGGACATGGACTTGCGTAACAGGTTGGCCTCCTGTACGTATGGGACGTGCGTTAAGGATAACTATTGTTAGGGATTTGCATGCTAGAAGATTTGGCATTTATTAGAGGTATTATCGTGTCATGGATGTGACATGCTTAACAACAAGTAAGACATTTGGTCTCCTTTGTAATTTCTTTTTTGTAACCCGTACGCTCCGCCGGAGATGCGCGGTCGTGATAACCCCTATATTATCAGGCGGCCTCTGCCATTCAAAAGACAACATGCTTTGTATGCCTCTGATTCTCCGAGATAATCATGCCAATCTCATTTATCGTCAGATAGCCTACTTATTGGAAAGTTGTTCTCAAACTGCATTCATATAGAAGGTTAGGCGACCCATTGGATGTTTAATTTTAGTACTTTATTGGCATGCTTCTATGTATCTTGTTATGTCCCTTTAAGGACCTGGTCCCTTTTCAGGTGTAGATGTTTATGACTTAGAAGGAGCGCGGATCCGAACTTGCTACTTATTTTATTGGAGGTCTTCTCTTCGATCTCATTGATTGTTAGTTGATATACTTATATTATTTTATTTATCTTATATTCTAGGTTGACAGTGGATTTGTTTCCACCCGACTATCTTTCTTTGATACTTCATATTGAGATTTAGTTACATAGTTATTGGTTATTTATTTATTTATGATTTCTGTGGATGAGATTTAGAGTTATGTCCTATGACTTGTGATAGAGATATACCACTCGTGAATTATTGTTCATAATACAGCGTACGCATGTGTTATGATTTTCATATATTGGAGTCTCCATATACATGCGGCTGGCATGCTTACGTGTTCCTAGTCCTACATATTTTGGGACTAGGACATGACATATTTTTAGTGGTGGCCCAAGCAGGTCCAGAGCATATTGTCTCGTTTACGTTACTGTGCCGAGCAAGCCTGCAAATAGGATTAGAGTATAGGATCTCATCCACATTTGACTATGACTCATCTTACTTTCAATCCATCTTATTTGAATAATTGTATCATGCTTGATTCGTGTGCTTCCCTAATAGTTCATTGAGTATAGCCTTCTACTAGAATATATGAATCCTTGTTGTTAGGATGATAATTAGGATAACATTCCTACTAAGAATACAACTAGAATATTGACACATCACTAAGTTTAGAATACCTAATGAACCCTAGCATCCCTTACCTGTAGATTAATTGACTATTATCCCTTGATATATTTATGAAAGACTTGAGAGTAGTATAGGCACTACTAGGGTTAGTTAGAAATTTGACCATATCGTTTGACCCTAGCATTGAGGAACCAATAGAAATTCAAGGTTGAATATTAGGACTAAACCAACTTTCATAGTGAGATAGTATTAGAGAACTATAAATTTAGCTTTTTATCGTAATATTAGCAGAACAATACCCTAGGAAGCCAAGAGGAATGAATATAACATTTCCTTTGATCATATCTCGAACATAGAGATTAGCATACCACATTTTCCTTAGGAAATCATGATATTATCAAGAGTCTCTCTATTTTAAATCTTGTTTCTCTGAAACCTTAGCGCTCGCTATTTGTGCGACGACTAAATTTTTTTCTTCATCTTTCAATTCGTGCCACATGACCCTTCTAATTGTAGGCCAAGTGATATTCTTTTATGTTAAGATATATAGTTTGCTAGGATTATAGTTGTAATCTTGAAATTTGAAATTTTGTGCTTAGTAGAACTTGATGGTTTGAGTTGTTCTTTTAGATTGTGATTGATGATTATTCTTAGTTTTAAATCACATAATTTATACCATATCTCCATAAAGGTAATACCTTCTTCTATCATAATCCAGCGTAATTATATTTTCTGTACTACCTTGACTTATGCCGCTATTATAGCATAGTTTTGCAAGCTTATTCTTTTATCGAGCTTGTTCATCACATATGTATTATTGGATGCATACACTAATACATTGTCTAATCAGAATCAGTGTATTACGGTCTGATCAACCTTAATACATTTGGTTCGCTCTTCGCATGACTACTTTACGTGGATTAAGATATATAGTTGACTAGTAGACGAATATACTTGCCTCTAGACATGTCTGAGCATATCGTATCGGTTACATAATTGTACTGATATAAGCATGTGAATACAAATCTACCAAAATAGGATTTTAACCCACAACTGCCCTGACAACTCCCTTTTGAATTCTTTAATTGCCTTAAACCCCGTACTTGTATTCTATCACCTCCTCATTGAATTTTTTATTATTGTTCTCCGTCTTCCCCTATTTCGGAAAGACGAAACCTCGTGCTTGGTATAAGTTTGATACACAGAAAGTACTAGATATACCCCATAGGCCAACCGCATTATTTGGTGACTATCTTTTGTGATTAAGGGCATATCATATGTGATATATTTGGTGTTAAAACTTTGAGGATTGAATAACGCGATTAAGTAATTTGAGGAAGCCTTTTTTAAATATATCGCCTTATGTGATAGGTGGGTAAATTCTAAGTTGGGTAGAAGTTGCATTGTTAACTTGAGGTAAAATTCTTTTTGTGATCAAGCAAGATTAGATTGAGAGATTCAAGTCATTTTAATCTTGAAAATTTTTAGAAGAATGATTAAGATGATGAAAATTTAATAAATTTTAAAATCTTGATATTACGGACCAAATATTTATACTTAAGCATATGATTTAAATTTTGAATACTGAAGATTGAATCATCGATTTAAACTTTGAGGATAAATATAGAATTCTATACTTGAAAAATTAGTGAATTAGATTTAAAATTTCACAATTTGAGGCTTTAAATTAAAAATTAACTTTTGATTGTTGGATCACCTATTCGAAACATTGAGGACGGAAATTGAGTTTAAATTTGAAGAGTATAAAATTCCTAAGTTGAAATTAGAAATAATATTTGATTAGAATTATTTTCTAGAGGAAATTATGATAGTTGGAATTTGCGATATAAATTTTAATGTGGGATGTCATATAGATTTGAATTAGATTTGGATGATTGATTATTTAAAAATTGAGAAGATAGTACGATATGTTGAATTTTGATTTAAACAATGGTTAATTTAATTTTGAAGGTGATTGCGATAAATTTGAATAGATTTTAAATTATTGCAAAGAGATTGCGATTGACTTGTCTTATGTACGAATGTGAAGGATTTGACAAATTATACCTTATTTTAATTTCGAGGACAAAATTATTTTAAGTTGGGTAGATTGTAAACCCCTCAACCAAATTTAGGCCTACTTGGCTTAGATAGAGGGACTACGACTAGTTTGAATCCAATTAGAAATAGAATATTGTATTTTAGATGATTTTGCAATATTTGTATCACTTAGTGCCTCCTACCGTTGCTTCGATAATTGGAGCACTACACTAGCCATTGCCTTCCTACAAATTTTACACCCTTGTCCTAGACGTGCCCGTCTTCCATTCTGACCTTTGTGTAACTTATAATTATGCTCTTTTGTGCTACATTTTAGTCGCACAATATTTATCGCGTAAGTTTATTCTTAATTCTAAACAAATCCAACTTTATATCCTTGTGCGTTCCAATCAAAATTGGAGACACAATCTTGACCCGTTTTGTGCAACCCAATTTATGAAAATATTCTATCCTGAGTCTTCTATGTCCATGACACTTGTGTCCCACCTAATTTTAGCTCCATGTACTTCTAATTAATTTTAGAACACCATTTGCATTAATTTTAATTAATTTAATCTAATTTCCATCTTTGTGCAATTTTTCCAATTGTTGGGTACTTTTATGCAAAAGTGCATTAAGGTGTCCACACCATTGGACAATACATGAAGAAACTATTTTTCCTTCATTATTTGGTCATGTGAATTTTCTCCATGATTTTTAGAGTGTGTAGCACTCAACATCACCCCCCTCATCTAATCCTAGCCATGCATTTCAAACAATGCAAATCCTAGCCCTCCAAACATCTCCATGTGAAGCCAAGCCCATCCCAAGGATGTTGACCAAGCCCAATCCCCTAGGTTAACCCCAAAACCCTACTTTTCTACATGTATAAATACAACTTTTTCTTTTTTATTCACCTATACAAAACCCAAAACCAACACCTAGCCGACCCCTACTATTCATCATCTCAACCTCCCTTCCTGTTCATCCCCTTCCCCAGACCTGGCCGGAGCACCGACGGAGCAGACCGAGACTCCTCCCTGCCGGAGTCGACCATCGTCACCGTCCACCACCACAGCCCGTTCTCCTCCGTGCCCCGACCTCCGTCCTCTCCCCATCGTCATCATCCCCGACTGCTTCCCGTCGACCCGCCACTGCTCTCATTATCGTCCCCGACATCCCTCGACTGCAACCACCGTTCACCACCACCTCTTCCACCCTCCTCGACCTCCTTCACCGCTGCCATGGACGCCTACACCCAGCAGCCTTCACCCCACCGCCGTTCATCACCACCACCCGCCGTGCTCTCCCGCAACTCGCCATTAACACCACCACCATTAACACCACCTCTCCCTGCTCAACTCCCCGACCGGACCTCCCTCTGAACCCTGCCGAGCAGCAACCCCGCTGCCCATCTCCTCTCTGTCCTCCTTCCTCCGCCTGAACCACCATTCTTCGCCGGGCTCCAGCAGCCTCCGGCCATCCCTGTTAACCAGCAGCATCCCCTTCATTATCAACATAATCACCACCATTATCATTCATATCATCATCCCTATCATCATCCCTATCATCATCACAATCATCACCATCATCATCATAACCTTCATAATCGTCACCTTAATTATCATCATCATCATCACCTTAATCATCACCACCATCATCTTAATCATCATCATCATCATCATCATAATTATCAACACCCTCGTCATAATCATCATCATCATCACCATCATCGTATTCATCGTGGACCCGTCACCTTCGTCGAAGATGACCTACAGCAATCACCCTCGATCCTCGTGCCCGTGCACGCTAACCCCAAGGTTCAAACATGTCCCTCTCCTTTTATTTTATGCGTGTTTGTGTGAGTAACATTAAGGATAGCATATTGGTTCAGTTTAGTTAGTTAGTTGATTGTAGACCCGTGTCGGTGAACCCAAGGACTAGTGTGCTCGTACGTGTGTGTGCATATGCATATAATAGTCTTTGTTATATATTTAAAAATATACGGATATAGAGATATGTAATTAAATGCTAAACCTAATTATGTTTATATATATATTTATACTGTACGACCCTAGGACACTGTGGATTTTCCTGCATAATTGCTTATACCATTGACCCTGAGTATTACTGATCTGTCTGCCTTGTGTACACTGACGTACTGGAGAGACATGTGTTAGTTGACCGTCTGATTGATACAACATTTGAAGACGTAACACCCGCGTAATTAGATGCACAGTTGACCCTGTTAGTTGACCAGTGTCACCCCTAGTGTACCCTCTGAGTCCAGTATAATTATGGTTGTGTATGTGCTAGTGTAATGGCTGATGTTGTATTGTACTATATCATATGTATATAGGACCATTTGATTATTCTACGAGACTTCAGGAGCAGGTTATTGGCACTACGCAGCTTTCTTGCCAGGCAAGTATACCTTGCCATTGTACTGTAATTTATATTCCATATGATGCATGCATTTTATTTCTGTCATTTAGTTCATATATTTTAACAGCTATATAAACTGCGCGTCCAAGGAAACTTGGGTGCAACGACGGTGTCGTCGTATTCTGTTTTTATTATGTATATGCATGTGACCTAGTTTATGAGACCACCCTATTATCTTGAGGCATCATTAGGTTTCATTGGCCGTGACACAGTTGATACACGAGTGTGAGTCTCATGTAGGACATGGACTTGCATGACAGATTGGCATCCTGTACGTATGGGACGTGCGTTAGGGATAACTCATATTAGGGATTTGTATGCTAGAAGACTTGGCAGTTATTAGAGGTATTATCGTGTCATGGATGTGACATGCTTAGAGCATGGGGTGGGAAGAACAACAAGTAAGGCATTTGGGCTCCTTTGCACTTTCCTTTTTGTAACCTGTACGCTCCGTCGGAGATGCGCGATCGTGATGACCCCTATATTATTATGCGGTCTCTGCCGTTCAAAAGACGACAAGCTTTGTAGGCCCCTAATTCTTCGAGAGAATTATGCCAATCCCATTTATGGCCAGATAGTCTACTTGTTGGAAAGTTGTTCTTAAACTGCATTCACATAAAAGGTTAGGCGACCCATTAGATGTTTATTTTTAGTACTTTATTGGCATGCTTCTATGTATATTGTTATGTCCCTCTGAGGAGCTGGTCCCTTTCCAGGTATTGATGTTCATGACTTAGCAGGAGCGCGGATCCGGACTTGCTACTTATATTTCGAGGAGGTCTTCTCTTCGAGTCTCATTGATTGTTAGTTGATATACTTATATTGTTTTGTTTATCTTATATTCTATGTTGGCAGTGGATTTATTTCCACCCGAATATCTTTCTTTGATACTTCATATTAAGATTTAGTTACATAGTTATTGGTTATTTATTTATTTATGATTTCTGTGGATGGGATTTAGAGTTATGCCCTGTGACTTATGATAGAGATATACCACTTGTGAATTATTGTTCATAATATATCGTACGCATGTATTATGGTTTCTATATATTGGAGTCTCCATATACATGCGGCTGGCATGCTTACGTGTTCCTAGTCCTACGTATTTTGGGGCTGGGGCATGACAAGTCTTGATCCATGGCCCCTTGATTTCGATGCTTTACTCGGAGGTAGGGGAGTACCGCATTCTTCGTACCGGACTTCCATGGACACAGAGACACCCATGCACAGTCTTGATGCGTGGACGAGAAATCGTCTAGAACACGCGCAGACTTCTTACACAGCCTCGCCGCATGGATGAAAGATCATCATGAACATGCACATGCTTTCTTCATTAGTCAGTCTAATGGATGGGCAACCATAATGCGATAACTAAGATCCTGCCGCCTGGACATGCGATACCCACGACTTTGTCGCATGGATGGAAGTTCGATCCGGACATGCGACCATCATAGATGTCAACTTTTTTTTGTATGTTGATGCCATATATTTTTTCTTATGCATGCTTTGTTCTCCCTCGTGCAGCTCAGGATGGAGCATGGAAGAATATCATAACACCCATTGTTCGGGGTGAAGACTAACATTATGTGGCGGTTTGCCATGAGCTGATCCAGGAGATACGGCCAGTTTGGCAAGAACTAATCCAGGAGACGAGGATGAACATCCTGCGTCATACGCTGAGCTTTTCTTGTTCATGCAGCGTGCCAGCTGCTTTTCTCCCTTTTATGTGGTTCGCTATCGGCCGGGAGACTGCAGGGTCGATGATAGGATTTGGATTAATTGTAATTCATGTCTTCGGTCTTCCTGCCTGTTTGTAGAGCGTCTGCTCCTGCTCTTTCCTTGCTATCCATCCGTATGAATTCCATATAATGAGATTTGCACTGTGGAGTGGTGAGCCAGAAAGCCTTGAGCTCTGCTGTTGGGCCCACTGTGTCTGCGGAAAAAACAATACGGGGGCACCTTTTAATGGAAGAGGTTCCTGTTGGCAAAAACTCATAAAAATCCTTACACAGAATTTCCATCATATGTACTCAAGACCTTGAATATTAATGAAAACCCTTGAAATGTAATGGATTTCCATCATATGTACTCATGATCTTGAATATTAATTAATGAAGCCTCTCATTTTTTAGAATTTTGTATGTTATGGACTTTTGGGTATTGTACTAGAGATAATATGAATATAGTACCATACCGTAGCTTTTTAAGGATATCCCGTTGCAGGATTTTGGTGGATCTATTACCCTTTTGGGCACTTTAGGGTGCGAGTAATAGATTTGAAACAAACCCTATCAGAGGTAATATGGATGTGATAGGTTTTCTGGACCCATTACTTTTTGCGCATGTTAATGCAAGTAATAGGATTGAGACATGCCCTGCCAGAGGTAATATGGACGTGACAGTTTTTGTGGACCTAACATCGCGGACATACTCCTAATTAGGTACGGGTGATAAGTTGGAAGGCAATCGATATCAGAGCTAATATGGACTTGACGATCGATGGTCAAGACCGGAAAGTTTGCTCAGAGGTGACATGGATATGGTAGACTCCGCCGGAGTAGTGTATTAGAGCGGCGGTCCAAAGATAATATGGACATGAACCAGCGCCCAAGGAGATACGATGTAGTTTGGTAATAGAGGAGTAACTGTCTAATTTAGACGTAGTAATTTTAGAGGAACTTGCCGTTGATAGGCATCAGGAGCAAGTCACCGTTGGATTTTGCTAGCCAGTATGTGCCGTTGGAAAACATATTTTCCACAATGAACGGACCCTCCCATTTAGGTTAAAATTTGCCTGTCGTCTTGTGAGTCATAATTATCGATTTTCTTACTGTTAAGATGAGGTCACCACTTGAAACGCTCTATATTTAACCCATTTGTTGAAGGCTCCAGAGTGACGCGCTTGATACAACTATATGCGTTATTGAGCTAAGAGCTGTTTCTCGTCGAGTGCTTCCAACTCCTGTAACCGTCGACGGTAGTTGTCGTCGGTGGTTAGTTGGTTGGAGAGAGCTACTTGTAATGAAGGGATTTGGATCTCCAGCGAAAGTACCGTCTCACTTTCGTACACCAAAGAGAGTGGCGTATTTCCAGTAGCTGTCCGGACTATTGTACGGTAGGCCCAGAGACATTCATCCAGCTTCTCGTTCCAGTCGCGTTTGTTGGAAGACACAAATTTCTTGAGGAGCTTGATGATGGTTTGGTTGAACGCTTCTGCCAGACCGTTTGCTACGGGATTGTATGCCATGGAGGCTACATTTTGGATTCAATTTTTGTCACAAAGCCAATAGGAGACGTGACTTGCAAACTGTGGACCATTATCGTGGACGATCCTACGCGGCAAGCCGAAACGATATATGACGTGATGCTTGACAAAGTTAATCATGTTTGATGGTTTGACTTCAATGAGCAAAATAGCTTCCGCCCACTTTGAGAAGTAGTCGGTGATCGCCCGGATGAACCGATATCCTTTTGATGAAAGCGGACTAATTGGCCCGATGATATCCATTCCCCATGCCTCAAACGACAAATATGCTATCGTTAGGTATAGGAACTCAGATGGTTGGTGGATGAAGTTCGCATAGATTTGGCATGCTTGGCACTTCCTCGGGTAATTGACAGTATCTTCAACCATCGTCGGCCAATAGTAGCCTATTCTCCGAAGACGGTCCTGTAGCTTTGGACCAGGTTGATGTGCCCCGTAGAGGCCGTCATGAGCTTCACGAAGGGCTTGTTTTGCCTCTGCGTTCGACAATTATCGGAGCAGAAGGCCATCATAGGACTGACAGTATAATATTTTGGTCTCCGTGTCATAATAGAAATGGAGGGAGCGTCTTCTGATTGAAGTAGCTTCCTTTGAGTTTTCAGGAAGAATTCTATAGACTGCATAGTCGATGAACGAAAACCTCCAATCTTGAGTATCAATGTTGACCTCTGCTGCATAGCTGAGGCATAAGCATAGGTTGCTTTTAAGACAGACCAACTCTTAACCGATCACCGTGATTAACTTATGGGTGTTGTCTAGGACTGCCAAGGAAGCAGCGAAGCCGGCTAAGGCGTCTGCCTCAATATTTTGCAACCGAGGGGCATGGTCAATAAAGAATATCTTAAAGGTTATGATAATGCTAAGTGATGCTTTGTGGTAGGGGATCAAGTCTTCGTTTGGAACTTCATATACTCCCCGGACTTGATTGGCGATTAGCTGAGAATCACCGTAGGCTTCCAAGTACTCTACTCCGACTTGCTTGGCGAGCTGGACTCCGATGATTAGGGCATTGTATTCTGCCATATTATTGGAGCATGGCTCCGTGAGAGAGTATACGCAATTGATGATGAGGCCGTATGGGAAGATCAACACTATCCCGACACCAACGATGATATTACTTTTGGGCCCTGCTCTTGAAGTAACATCAAAGAAAATTCACCAAATATCTTCGTGTGAAGTGACGTTGGTGTCTGCCACTTTGTCTGGAATCTCTTCATAGAGCTTTGAGGTTTCTGACCCCGGGTGGGCTGCCAGAAAGTCGGCCATTGCTTGACCCTTGACGGCCTTCTTTGGGACAAACACCATATCATATTGAGATAATAGTATTGCCCAGGTAGCCAAGCAAAAACTGAGTACCCCAGGTTTGGTCATGACGACCCTGAGGGGGTTGACTCGCGAGATTACATGAATAGTCTGTCCAATCTCGTAGTATCGCATTTTCTGGATGGCGAATACCAGCACAAGGCACTCATTCTCGACTTTGGTATACCTATGCTCTAGACCAACCATCATCCAGTTGAGGCAGTATATGGCCTGCTCGTGTCCTGAATCACTATTCTGGGCTAGCAAGGCACCAAGAGAGTGATCCATTGCGCGTACATAGAGCAGGAATGGCTTTTCCATGACCGGGGCCACCTGCATATGAGGGTTTGATTAGTATTCTTTGATGTTGTCGAACGCTCGTTGGCACTCTTCATTCCAAACAAAGAAGACACATTTCTTCATGAGCCGTGTGAACGGTCAGGAACGTCCAGAGAGGTTTGATATGAACCTTCTGATGTATGCTAACCTCCCTTGGAGGCCGCGGAGGTTCCTTGACGGATTCATCTCCAAGATGGCCTTGGTCTTGTCGCGATCTATATGAATACCCTGAAAAGTGATGACGAAACCCAGGAATTTGCCGCTAAAGACTCCTAGGAAGGACTTGGTAGGGTTCATCTTGAGGCGGTGTGCGTGAATTAAGTCGAACACAGTCCTCAGATCTTGGAGATGATCATCTTTAGAGAGACTCTTGACGGAGATGACATCGACGTAGCATTCCACCATCTTGCGCAGATGTTCAAAAAAAATGGTGCTCATAGCTTGCTGATATATAGCACATGCGTTCTTCAGGCTAAGAGGCATGACCATGTAGCAGTATACGCCTATCGGGGTCCGGAACGATGTATGCTTCTCATCGTCAGAAAATATCTTGATTTGGTTGTAGCCTGAGAAGCCATCCATGAAGCACATGCGCTCAAAGCAACAAGTGTTGTCGATCATTACGTCGGTGATCAGGAGGGAAAATTCGTCCTTAGGACAGGACGCGTTCAGATCGCGAAAGTCGATGCAGATTTGAATCTTCCCATTTTTCTTGACGACAGGCGCTATGTTGGCCACCCAGTCGAAATGTTGTTCCTTGTGGATGAAGCCACTAGCTTTCAGCTTGTTGACTTCAGCTTCGATGGAATTTATTATGTTCGGCAAGAACAGTTATTGCTGTTGCTTGACCGGTTTTGCGTTCGACAAAATATTGAGTTTGTCGACCGTAATTTGAGGATCCATCCCTGACATGTCTTCATAACTCCAGGCAAAGACCTTGATATATTTCCTGACGAGTTGCAGTAGGGATTCCCGGTCTTCTTCGGACAGACTTTTGTTGATGAAGATTGGTTTGGGGGAGGATTCGTCGCCCATATTGACTTGTACGACTTCGTTCTCGGTGGGAGGTTCTCGCTGCTTAAATTGCATCTCCCATTGTGATCCAAAGTGTTGGGCCCAAGGTTCCATTTAGAGAGCTCGGGTGGATCCTTGTTGTCTTACTCAAGGTCGACAGACACCATGTGGGAGGACAATGTGTAAACCCCCTGATTTTTCAAGATTTTTAAAACTGGATTTTTCAGAATTTTCTGGGATTTTTTCGAGAATTTTTGCTAATTAAAATCAAGGTATTTTTAGCATTAAATAAAATTAAATAATTTTAAAATATATTAAAATATTATGAAAATAATATTTTATGGTGTAAAATGAAAAACTGGACTTAGGGTAATTTTTTGGGAATTTATTGGGCCCCGGACCTAATTTATAACACCTAAAAACTATTTATTTACTTATTTATTTATTTATTTAATTATTTAATTAACCCGAGCCCAACCCAAACCCATTAGCTGTGGGTCGGATCCGGGTCCAACTCGTGACCCGAACCCGCAAAGCCCAAACCCGCTTCGTCTAACGGGTCGGGCCGGGTCTGCCAGACCCGAACCCGCCGCCCGCCCGACCCGTGTGACCCTTCTCACCCCCACGTCCCCGCGAGACCCGGTCAGCCTCCCGCTTCCAGCGCCGCCCCGCCCGGCCACGCGGTGCCTCGCCCGGCGGCGCGCCCCGCACCCTCGGGCACGTCGGCCCTCTCCTCCGCTCCGCCCGGTGCCACGACCACCCCCTCCCGCCTATTTAAACCCCATTACCCCTCTTCTCCGGCCCCGAATCCCCTCCGAACTCCTCCCTCCGGCCGCCCTAGCCAGCTCGCCGCCACCGCTCCCCTCGCCGCACAGCCGCCTCCCCGCCGTGCGCCGCCCCGGCCGCCATCTCCTCCCCCTTCCTCCTCCTTCTCCCCCCCGACAGTGCCCCAGCTCCCTCTGGCCTGGCCTCCCGCGCCCAGCGCCGCCCCTCCGGTCCGCCTCCGGCCGCAGTGCCCCCGAGCCGCCGGAGCTCCGGCAGCAACCCAGAAACCCTAACCCTAGACACGTGTCGGACACGGAATATTTTGGTTTTTTGGACCCTGTTCAGGTACGCATATTTCTCTGCTCGTTTATCCGTTTTTGATTGCGTCTGTTGTATCGCAGACCCTGCATGACCCTCTCGGTGCCCGTGCAACCCGCTCGGGGCATCGTGTCCTGTGGCGATCGCGAACCGTGATAAAAAAACAGGAAAAACAACGCCCTGATTCACCCTGGAACTGGGTACGCCCTGCCAAACGGGACGACTTAGTCAAGGAAGCAAGGAATGCCCCGAACTTAAGCAGATCTAGCCACCAAGCATCAGGATGGCAGGATCACTTGGGAAATGTTCAAGGAAGCATTCCTTGCACACTATCTTCCGCCAGCTGTCAGGCAGAAGAAGGAAGATGAGTTTACCGAACTTAAGCAAGGGGATATGTCCGTCGAAGAGTATGAGTCGGAATTTTCCAAACTTGCTAAGTTCGCTAGCTCGATGATTCCTGACGAGGGAGCCCGCACACATCGGTTCATAAAAGGCTTAAACAATAATCTGAGGAAAGATGTTATGAACCGGGAGTACAAATCGTACATTCAAGCATTTGAGGCAGCGGTGCAGAATGAACAGTTTACGCCACAAAGTGCTGTGGAGAAGGCACCCGCTCCTCGAAACCCTCCTGTTAAAAGATACCATGACGGAGAAAAGAAAACAGCGGGGGAGCGGCGCCCAGGTCCTACTTGCAATTACTGTCACAAACCAGGCCATACCGTGAATGTTTGTCGTGCTGCAAATAAGGAGTGTTATAACTGTGGGGAAAAGGGGCATTTGGCAGTGAACTGCCAAAACCAGAGGGTTCCGCCGCCATACCAGAATGGGAACAACAAGACTGCTCGGATTGAGACTCAGACCACTCCGGGTCCCGCTCAGGAACCAACTGATCAGATAAGGAGGCCTAGAGTTTATCAGTTGAATATTGAGCGCGATGAGAGTGGGCACGATGTTGGTGAGTCTGTTTCCTTTGAAACCCTTGATGCTTGATCCTTGTCTCCTTGATCTCCTAAGTTTTGAGGACAAAACTTTTTCTGAGTGGGGTAGTATGTAACGCCCCGCTCCAAACGGTTACTTAAGAAACACTTCGCTGCTTCGACTCGGTTGAGAATCGAGTCTCGGGGAAACCTTACCGCCTGATCAACACGGACGGAGTGCAATGAACCCTTCGAATTAATCGAGCGGCTTCTATTGAAATAAGTCCAAGAGTTTTGTTGGTTGTTTTGCTTATTGGTTTTGTGTTGCTTTGGGTTTTGAGTTGCTTTCGATGACTTGGTTTTCATGATTTCGCTTTCTCGCTTGCGCGTTCTTTTCGAATCGTAAGGACAAGAGATTGAAGTATGCTAACCAAGTATTGTTGTATTTTTAGGACGCATAACCAACGAGTGAACGTCGCTTAAGGATTCCCCATCCTCTCGTTCGATTCATTCGGTGAGTAGCTTAGGCCCTTCGATGAATCCTTTAATCTGCATGCCTAATAAAGAATCTCTAGTTCACTGAAAATATGTTGCCTCACTAAAAAGATAAACTAAAGAGAAAGAAAAGTATTGCACGCTTCAAGTATAGAACTGTTACCTTACTAGTTGCTTACGGAATGCTTATTGTCCCTTGTATGCTGTGTGCTGAGTATTATGGCTGGGAACATCTGGACTTGATCTGGAAAATGAGAAAAAGAGATAGACTTGTTGTGCATTGTTCATCGGTTGCATGATAGCATATTTTTTCTGATAGAGCTTGCATTCATGCATTTGGTCAGGACAACTTGTGCACAAGGATTATCTCTCGAGCGGTCCCTGGGGCACTGGGGATCGTTCAGCCGGAAAGAGATCTAGATACCTGAGGCTTGTACGTCCTTGGGTAGACCGAGACTCGTCCATTAGTGAGATGGGCTTGTACGTCCTAACTACTAATTCCGTGGAGGGGACCATCATATAGTTAGGGTGCATGCTAGGTTTACCTTCTTGCATACCTAACAAATTGATGCCTATTTTTGATTCATAAGTTATTCATATGCAAATTGTGCCTAACTTGTGTGTCTGCTGCAGGGATAACCGATCGACCGTGGGTAAGAAATATCATATGCATATGCCATATATCGTCTATGTTCCTTGCATGAATTGTTAAAAAAGAAACTAGACAACCAGAAAGATCACCTAATAATACTAGCTTCATATACTTACTTAGTGTGGGTTTCTTAGGTGAGTTCGGCCTCGGTCGCTCACCAGTACATGTGGTAGTACTGACCCACGTTTGTGGGCATATATTCAGGTGCTGGAAGCGAGAGTTTGGCAAGCCTTCTGAATCTGAATCAGTGTGTGTGCACCCTTCCTTAGGACTGTGTTCGTGCTGCTTCCTACGCTGCTTACCTCTCCAGTGGGCTACTTCTTCTTCTACTAGATGTTTTGCTTTTTTGGTCCTACTACAAGGACATAATGTAATGGGCGTTGTGGCTAGATTTTGGGAATGTGAAAAGAGTTGTAAGCCTTCTAAGGCATATTTTGTAACTCAGCCAAGCAAGTACTTGTAATCCTTATCTTCAAGTATTTAATAAAAGAAAATATTTTGTGTGCTATCAAATGTGTTCAACTTCGGTTCTCTGCATTTATTCTGTGCCTATATATATATATTCGTCTCTCTTGTGTCTTGTGCAGGTACGTTGCCTGGTGCAAGCGCAACTTAGGCTTGCACGGCATCGCACCCAAGCGAGGACGAGCGGTTCCGTAGGGACCAAGCGAGGACGATTCGGCCCCTACGGGACTGGGGCGCGACAGGGATGGACCCACATGACCTCCCTACGTGGTGTGGTAAGAGGTATTAGCCCGGCCTTCTGGTCTCAAGCTGGTGGAAAGTTGACAACTTCCATAGTCGCCTTAAGGACAGGGACTACTCCGTTTTAGGCTTCCATCGGTGGGAAGTTGCCAAATTGGAGGGACACCATATTGGCGGCGACCGTCACGTCATCGAAGTCCAGGGAAAGATCAATGGTATCTATCAGACATTGGATGTACCACTTCAGGGTATAGCACTCCTGCGTCGGGTGATGGACGTAGCGATGGAAGTGACAATACTTTGTGTTGGCAATCTCCGCCGCCTCAAGTTGACGTCTGACATCGGGGAGCCATATTTTGCCTCCCTGTATCAGCATGTCAAAGATGGGTTTTACATAAGCATCTTCGAAAGAGTAAGTCTCCTTTGGTTTTAGAGGCTCTGCAGGCTTTTTCTCAGGCTTCTTGGTCAAGGTAGCGACCATAGCCTATTTTTCCTTTCCGTCGTGGTTGCTATTGCCTACATTATTGTTGTTATTGTCATTGTTGTTATTGCTGAGATGGTTGCCCTTTTCCTCAGTGGTAGGGATATGGATCCCCAAGTGCCGAGTATCCTTGAGCTTCTTCTCAACGTTGACTACACTTACAATGAACATTTTCCAGTCTTTCAATCGGCTCTCACCCATCTTGAGGCTGACTACAGGGAGCATGTTCTTCTGACACATCTCCATTAGTGTGGCCTCGTGATTGCCAGGAGGCAACCTTAGTGCGACCTGTTGGAACCGCTTGATGTAATTTTGTGTCAGTTCCTTCTCACCCTGGGCGACGTCCATCAGAGAAGACATCGTCATATCATTTCCTGCCTCATAGAACCTGTTAAGGAACATAAGTTTGAGGTCATCGAATGATGAGATTCAGTTATTTTCGAGACTACAGAACCAATCGAAAGCTACCCCTGCTAATGACCCGACGAAGAGCCTGGTAAGGATAGCGTCATTGCGGGATAAGTGTCCCGTGGTGATATCGAAGTATCTCATGAAGCAACGAGGGGAGGACTTTCCGTAAAACGTGTTTATGTTGAAGGGCTTGTACTTGGACGGATACGGTACATCCCTCCACTCTATCGGGTATGGTTGTCGCACCCCAAGATCACGGAGTGAGTCCCGATTGCTCATGGAGTCTAGGCGAGCTCGAAGTTCTCAGGCCTCCCTCATTGCTTTCTTAACTTTATCTCCTGCCGAAGGCACCGACGAGCCAGGTATGAGAGGATCACCACCTGCGGGTAGAGCGGTCATATTTGAATCCCCGTTAGTCCCAGGGTCCATGTTTGCTTGCCCATAGGCCCTTGCCGGCTGGGAGGCCAGGTTTGCCTTGATTTCCAGCATTTTTTAGGTCAAATCTTGCATTGATGCACTCATTGTATGCATCATGGCTTCGAGAATCTCGAGGTGCGGCCAGTCACTGGGGCCTTCATGGTCGTCTTCGGCCATATATACCGTTATCACACAAAAAAAATGGAGGGGGAAGTGGATGTCATGCTCCCTGTCTCATACCCTTGTAGTGAGTAGTCTTCAAGGAGGGCGGGAGCCATTGTGTATTCCTTATATTTGGAGGAGATACTACCCCCAATTTAGAATATTGTGTCATCTTGGTGGGAGTAGTTACCCTTCGGGATCTCGGAGTCCGTTCTTTGAGAATCGTTCTCATCAGAACATCGGGTTGTCGTGTACGTCCAGCGGGACACCACCTCCAGCTTGGGCCACCCTAGGGGTTCTGAGGAAGAACTACCCCCAGGGGCTGACAGCTTCTTCCTTGAGCGGGTGCCTTGGAAGATGCCTTCCGCAAGTGCCGTCGTCAGCCCTCCGGGTAGTCGCCTTCGCGATGAAGTGGTAGAGAGCGCCGAACTGGAGGTACTTGACTTCTTTCTTCTTGACTTCTTTTTTTCCTTGGTGGCGGGAAGCTTTCCAGTTAAGTAGCATGAGGTGACGGGCAACTCCTCCTCCTCTGATACTGGCACCTGATCTCCGAGTTGCTGTCGGGTAAGTACTTTTCGGTGCAGTAGCTGGAAGGCCGACTGCCTGTCTGTGAGTACTGCCGCTTTATTGCAGCAACAATTGATAATAATGTTGGCGTAGTTGTGCCTCGGAGAGGCACGACGTATGCCGTAGTTGTTTTCCTTGCTTTGCAATTGTGAGTAATCACGTCACGTAAATAATGCGAAAGATATTTTAACTTTGTATCCTCTTTGTGAGTCTGGGTATCCCGGGCACACAGATGCGTAGGTGCTGTATTTGCTCCCTGGCCTGGGGTTCATATACGAACATGCCCCGAGGTACCGATGGAAGGATTTTGAGACTGACCCTTTCCATTGGTCCCTGTGGGCTGGACGCATGGGTCAGTCTTGTACAATTGTCTATCAGAGGCTCGTGTAATAATTAGAGATGCCTGTTGGCGATCGGTCGTATGAGTAGTTGCTTGAGCTTAACGGGCTCGCACTGCCCTAGACTTCTTCATCTTAGCTACCGCAGGCGCAAAATATGAAGAGTCCAGCTTTTGGTTTTCACCATTCTCAGTGGGTCGCATAGGATCTGCGCCGCATGAGATACGATTGAAAATAGTTGTTCTGTTGCTATTGGAGCCACATGCGGCCTGCTGTCTGCGGTTGTGAGTTGATGCCGCATGGATATTCTTATGCAGCGTCCTCCTTGGCCGCATAGAAGCTGCCTCAGCACCAGAACGTCTGGCATCGTAGTATTTTCCTCTGTAAGAGTCTGGGTGCTGAACAGTTTCTCCGTCAGCCCGGGATGCCGCATAGACGTGCACGTTCTGGGTGTTCGTCTGACGACCATCATTGGCAACAGAGTGAGAGGCTGAAAATGTCTGCTCCGCAGCTAGGTGGGCCACAGCAGCCTTAGACACCTACATTCTGTGGGTCTTCTTGGGCTTGGCTATCCTTGGTGAAGGATTAGCACTTTCTTCTGAGAGCATGTCCTCGAATACTTGCTGGTCGAAGCGGGCCACCAGCATCTTTTGTGTCGAGCCGAGCTTGGCCGCATCGGATTGTGTCACCGACTTCTCAATAGTGGAGAAGGACGTCCCCAGCGGAGTCGACATAGTATTTTCTATTTAAATCAAAACGAGAACTGGAAGAACTTGATTTGATTAACCAACTAAGAAAGTACAAAGGAGAGTCATTTAAGATAATCTAAGTACAAATTTATTTTCTAGGGGGTGACAATGGAGGGTTAGGAGTGTAGCAACTCTATTTACTCCATGGATGATCCGATACAGCAGCTCTTCTCTCTCCCTTGAGTGTTGAGTCACAGATAGCCAGCCAACCCTTTGCATGGGGAGTAGTACCCTGTTATTTATAGTTGTTCTGTGGCCGTATACTATGGATTCTGCATGTGCCCCTGTTTGATGGCCGCATAAGGCTCTTTAAACAGAATACGGTTGCAACTGTGGCTGCATGTCACGGTGAAGATGCCATGTGGGCTTGGTTAGGATTTACTGTTGATGAGATCTCAGGGTCATTTCAGCCCGTTGTATGTGTAACTTGGTCGTTTGGACACGTAGCCCGCAACAACTATACGAAGATCTCTTTAGTTGTAAATGAAAGATCTTGTTAGTTGGAACGCATTGGGCCAGAGATGTATGGGACACATGGAGTTTGAAACGCATTAGGCCAGAAACGCATGGAACGCATAGAGTCTGTAACGCATTGGGCCAGAGACGCATGAGACGCCTGAAGTCTTGAATGCATTATCACGACCCGATTCCGTAGAATCATTTGAGGCATCCCGCGAATCGTGACCGTCGTGCGGGCCTGGGGTTGCGCCCGCACAAGGATTTAATGATTTGCATAACAAGCACATATTCAGAGTACGCAGATAAATTGAAACACAGATTTGAAACATGAAAAACTTCTCTTTATTGATAATGAACATCTATTACAAACACTTGAACGAGTCAACTAATTTGCCGCACGGGCTTACAAAAGTGTTGACTCAAAATGAGATAGCAGTCTTATACATTACATCCCTTTACTAAACTTCAAAAATGTATAGACCTCCGGGCTGGAGGACAGCTTTGCCACGGAGTTGCATTTGTGTATGAAGAGTTGCAAGCTCCTGCCTTCAAAATGCTTCAAGGGGGCGCGGTGAAGATGCGCCAACAGCTGGACTGGATCAGGAAGACGACTTCGGCTCCTCGCTCGGTTCGCCTTGGTGCGGAGAACCTGTTTCAACGAGGGTCAGCATGTCGAAACATACTGGTGAAGGCGAGCTAAACCCAACTACACCAATCTACACGTTGTTTTAATGAACATGCATATTTTTGTGGGTTTCTATCTTGCCTTAGTTCATTTACAAGTAAGCAGCATATAGAATTTACTGAAATGAACTTGCCACCGTTTGGTAGATTTTACCTGCCCGTCTGAACCACCTGCACAATACTTACCATGCCTTCCCTGCCACGAAGACACAAGTTAGTTTGCAACAGTTTTAAATATACAAGGTGGATATAGTCATGGACAAGGATAGGATGCAACGATAAACACACGATGCGTTGCAAGCCGTCCAGTCCGCACACGATGACTATGCCACAGGTGATCACTGGCTTGGTAGCCATAATGGACTAGTCATAGACAAGGATAGCATGCAACGAGAGCTCATAATAGATACACGATAAACACACGATGCGTTGCAAGCCATCCAGTCCGCACACGATGACTACACACGAAGTTCCGCCCGGATCGGATTGGTGCCAGTGCCCCAGCGACTGTCCGTAGAACTTATACCCTTGTGCACAAGTTGTCCATGATCGAACACACGATGTTTAGTTAAGTTATCATTTCACACAGTTGAGGCAACACGAGTAATGCATAGATATGATGCATTAATAGCACAATTATAGAAGAAGATACATTCTAACTAAAATTGATGCATATGATGAATATTCCGAACGAACAAGCATGCAAGTAAGTAACCGTTCACAAGTTTGTTTGACAAGCAGTATTATCCAAGTTTATTCTCTTTTATCTTGGTATCTTTTATTATTACTTGCTATCATTTGATCGGGGCAACAAGAATGCAAGTCATTTTAGGTGTGAAGACTTGGAAGCAGGGCTAGCTAATCGGGATGGTAGCCACTCACTTAGATTGTTGGAAGGGAGAAGGAAAGAGGCGCTTCACGACTCCGCTCGCAAGCCGCCTACTGCTCGTTCACCTGCATTACGAACAGCTCGATTAATACCTCTTCCACTTTTCCAATCTCGGAATTGAAGTGAAGTTCAATGAACGAAAATAATGAAAACCATCGAAACCGTTCAAGAAAAACAAGCAAATCCCAAAACCAACTCAAAGCACGAAAGCAACAAGCGATATCGAAATTCGAGGCAATAAAAGATAGCAGCGGAGAGGTCCCTCCTGACTCTGCCGCTAAGTCAATCCCAGGGGCACGGTCCACTGAATATGGGAATCGATTCCGAAGAAACAAATCCATAACGAGGACGAGTTCTTGTTTCAATCTATCCCGATCGAACGATACCGTCTTGTGTTTCTTAGCCGCGCTCCCCGCACCGGGGGAACGGGGCGCTACATGCATTGGGCCAGAGATGCATGGAACGCATTAGACCAGAGATGCATGGACCGCATGGATTCTGGAACGCATTGGGCCAGAGACGCATGAGTTTTTTTGTCGCCTTCAGTATTCGTGGCATTTGAACAGATGTTTACTACCAAAAGTAATTATGACGAAGCCGTCAGCCGGATTCCAATCATTGGTGCAGGATTCGAGGTGGTCAAGATGACAGTCTATTTTGTCGGAGTCATAAATACTCTGATGTGACTTAGGGGACGATGCGTCAAAGGGCGACATGCATCTCGGAATATCATATATCCGAGGGTGTTATGCGTCCACCACTGTTATGCGTCTCTTGCTTATTTGTTGGCTGTAAACAGGAGCGCATTGAGAGATTTTTCATGCTTCTACAGTGACCATATTTGTGTTGGTGCAATTGCTTGAAAGATGACCATTGTAACTTTACAATCACTAACACGCTCCATGGTGCTATGTTCCGGCACAAGAAGCTCCACCTACAACATGAGACAAAGACTTTGGTATCCAAATAAACTTGGATCCATATTTGTTAGCCTTGAGAACCTAAATTGCATTTAATCTAACATTGCTAGTAAAATTCCTACGAACAGGGCAAGTAAAACTCATGTGTCCAATGCGAGAGCAATAGAAGCATCTAATGCTAGTGTGTGCACATGTATTGGAATGAGCATGGTTGTGACCATGTGACCTACTAGAATGATGAATATCTCTAGTGTGAGCATGAGAATTTGGTTTTAATAATATCATGTTTTGACAACAAATCATCATGCATACAAGAGAATTAAATTTAACATTTAAAACATAATTTTCTTCTTTAAATAAAGCAATTCTAGAGATAAATATATTATTTTGTTTCTTTAAAGCATCAATAGAAGAATCATGCAATTGAGATAACTCATGAGTTTGTTTCTTGAAGTCTTTTATTGATGAGGAGAGAGTTTTGATTTTTAAAATTAAAGCATCATTTAAACTCTTTAAAGAAATAAAAGATGAGTTTTGAGAATCAAGTGTAGATAATAAATCATTGTTCTCATTTCTCAAAAACTCATTTGCTTCTTCTAAATGAACAACCTTTTCCGAAAGTTCTTCATTTGTATAATGAAGGTCATCAAGAATCTTTAAGGATTGATTATCCATAGCTTTCCACTTAGAGAATTTTTTGCATTTAGAAGAAACATGATTGTCTATGCTACTAGAAATAGAACCCCTTTTATCGGAGAAGGAATAGGATGCCATAGATAATAAAGATCTACTCCAAGGATGTTAAGCCAAAATAAATAGAGTCCTTGCTTTGATACTAATTGTAGGAACCCTAGAGGGGGGTGAATAGGGTCAAGCTAATAAATCAAGCACAAATAATTTATAATAGGCAATTTTAAAATTAAGTTTATAAGAAGCAAAGCAATAAGAATACCAACACTCGTTGTATCCTGGTATCCTCCTCGAGGCACTCCAGTCCCAAAAACTCTTGTCCGACTTGAATCCACTATTGTCAAAATAGTTACACCACGATCTTTGATTCGAAGGCTCGTTGACTTCTTATACAAGAGCTTTGATCCGAAGGCTCTCTAACTTCTCACAAGCTTTGATCCGAAGGCTCGTACACTTCACCCTTTTACAAGATAGTTTTGATCTTCTTACAACTAATATAAAGATCTAACATTTACAACTCAAGAACACTCTAACACAATTTGTGGATTGGAAAATGAAAGCTTTGGTGGAGTGTTTGTGGATGGCCTTTGGTAGATTAAAAATTTTAGGCTCCAAAGAATCAACCTTGAATGAAGGAGTTCAAGGCTTTATATAGGCCACCACAAAGAAAGGGCATTAAAGCACCTTACAGCCCACGGTCGGAAGATTCGTCGATATTTCGCAGAATACCGTCGGATGATCCGACCCCGAGTACTAACGACTATAAAAATATCCGTTGGGATCATCGATGGGACAAATAAGACAGTAGGATTTGTAACGATCATAATTCGTATTATCTGACGAAGATACTTGGATTGCTGACGGATAATCCGAATGTTCACAGAAAAACTTGTTGTGACAAAACAGATGATCTGATGGTGATCCGCGGAGATCCGACGGATCTTTCGAATTTTTTCCAAAATTGACCCTAGGTTATTTTCTACCCTAGATTTTGATTTTGTCATCCATTTCTTGTGTTTATAATTATTCCTACGACTCATTACAAACTCTAGACAGACTAAAGCAGGTGCAGGCTTCTTCGAAGTCTGAAAATGATGATGGCATAACTTGGATCCTTGATAGATGATGGCTTTTTTCCTTGACGGTAATTTTTCTGAGATACTCAGATTGTGAAATCTTAATATCTTTCGGAGGCTTCACCCCCGAACCCCCACTGGGGGTGTTGCCCCCTCGACCCCCGTCCGCTGACCGGGCAGCGAAACCCCCGAGTGCGTTGCTTCAGAGATGTCATAGGCGGTTTAGAGAAATCTTGTGGGATTATGTCGTCTTTGGACCATCATGATTTCTTCATTGCATATGTCCATGTTTGATCTTGCTTATTGCTTTTATGCAAATACAAGTTAGGCAACATAAAGCAATATACATAGTAGCAAGTATGATAACATTTAATTCATATTTGGACTATGCTAAGTTTAAGTATTCAAAGTAGTGATAGCATGAATATTAGTGATGTCATAATGTTAAATTGAATAGATTAACCATATAAAAAAATTTAGTTAGATCATTGGGCTAACAGTTGTCACGTCTTAGAACTAGAATACTTGAGAGTTATGACGGAACTAGGCCAGCTACGTATATCGAAGTACACGGATACCCCAAGATACGGTCACGGATGTAAAGACATGGGAGATTATACTACAAGCCAACAGTCAATCATATGTCAAGTAATCCTAAGTGTTTCAATCACCAAAAAAATAAAAATAAAGAGCAAGATAATGATCATCACGACATATAAAATAGTAAAGCGTCTCATACCATAATATATAGATGATCATGAAGCTAGTAATACCAAAATGAGATAGTAGCATGAATGTAATAATAATACATTATCAAACTGGCTGCAGTCTAAAATATACAAACTATATAAGCCATCATGACAGAAATGTCAGAAACAAATTACGAGCTAAACATGTGCTCGTTGGCTAAACGCCACAAAAGAGAAGTCAGTGGGTAGAAGAAAGAAAACATACTCCACAAAAGAATATACAGAAGTTGGTAGGTAGAAGAATTGGTAGGTAGAAGAAAGGAAAACCCACTCAAGTGCTCGTTTGGGGGTCCTCCGAGTGGACAACATTGAGCGCTAGATACGGTAGATCCTCTTATTCTATTACTAGATCTGGCCAATGCAAAACCAGTGGAGTCAAAATCCCAAATAGCAAAGTACCATAAGGAAGCCAAGGGTGAACAACAAAATCCCATAATAACACAACAACAATAGAGATAATAGTAAATAAATGTGGGTCGAGACTAGTGTGGTACCAATGCATCATATATAAAATAAAGAAGACTGAAATAAATGCTGAACACAATATCTATAAAAAAGGATAAGCCGATGAGCGATAAGAGAGCTTAGAAACTTCTCAAAATTTGAGCCACAGTACTTAAACCAAACAATGACCGGGTTGCAGATATTTTTTGAGCAAAACTTAGCCTTTCGCCACTCACTGACACATATGACAATACGTAAGCATAAATAAAAAGCACGCAACAAAAAGATCATGACCAAACATTTTCTATTGCTTGCTACAATAGCTAAATAGGGTTATCACAATCCTAATCACTAACATATACAATTTAAGAAATTCCAATAGTCACACGTCTTGCATTCTTTTTAAGCTATCCAGGCAAAATCAAGAGTTAGTCGTTAGTGGTGGATTGCATTACTCAACGGTGAGCAAATACCCAAATAAGACATGGTGCATCAGTCAACAGTGAGCTAATAAAAGATAGATCATGAATGCTCCACTCGTCGGTGAGCTAGAAGTTGTACCTCACAACAGATAGCTCCAAATCCACATGTGTGATCGGGATAACATGATTGTGTGCAACCTAAAAACCTTTCCTCCCAATGCATCTATGTTATCAATCTAGTCATTTACCGAACAGTTTATTCAAGAATTCTAGATCGTGGTATCCAAGGATCCATCATAGACATGAGATTTCTCCATCGGAGAAAATACAAGACTGGATAAGTTTTATTAAGCACAAAAGATATAAAAAAATTATAGAATATAATCAGGAAACATGAGTGTACTACGAGCCACAGTAAGGTCAATACACTACTAAAATACACTATTTTAACGACGGAATTATCCGTCGCTAAAATACATTTTTCCGTCGCTATTTGATTTTAGCAACGAATTAGAGACAAAAATGTTCCGTCAGAATAACTAACGTCGCTACGAAAATTCTGTCGCTAGTCAGTCGCTCAATCGTTGGACTAGCGACGGAAAGGGCGACATAAAACCAGTGACGTATCAACAACGTACTAATTATGTCAGTAAACTTTCTGACTACTTACCGAAGGATTAGCGACGGATTATGCGAGCCAAAATTTGCAGAAGGTTTTGCACATTCAGGGCTCACAGTGTTCGTCGCTGACAGATTAGCGGCGGATTGTAGCGATGGATTCTAATACATGTTTGGCACAATTGTGTGTATCAGACGTTTTAGCGGCGAAATTTTTCGTCGCTGGGTAGTCTATGTCCTGAGAATTTTTAGATTTTTCGTCAAAAATCCGTCGTTGACATGAGAATTTCCAGATTTTTCGTCGCTATTACGTCGTCCGTCCGTCGCTAAAGGTAATATTTTACCCAGAAATCAATTTCTGGTGAGCTTATACCTGTTATACATTCACCAATTTCCACTCAAATAAATTTCACACAAGCAAATTTCACATAAACCAATAAAACCAACACAAACATGTATAAATATTATATATACGTCAAAATAATAAAGTAGAGTAATCCAAACATGTAAAAATAACTGTTATACAATCCCACAAAATCAAATAAATACAATCAAGTCAAAAAAAATACAACCAACTAAAAATAATCCCACACAAACTAAAATAATCAATCAAGTCGACGGTGGAGGCGGAGGTTGTCTACTAGCCATGTACTGTGCCACAACCATAGTGATGATATCCAGCAGATCATCAGGAGCAACGGCAGATAGAGCAGTGGCAGGAGCCGTCGAAAGAGCTGGAGGACCTATCGATGCCGTCGGAGGAGCTGGAGCCGTCGGAGTAGCTGGAGGACCCAACGTAGTAGCCGTTGGAGGATCCGTCTTAGTAGCCGTCGGAGGAGCAGGTATTGCAGCATCACGAGTGTCTATCAACTGGTGGACCTGTCACGCCCCAGTCCCAAAATATAGAGGAACTGGACACGTGGCAATGGCCAGCAGCACGCACCGATGGACAAACCCAATTTAATGGATCCATCGAGGCGTACTTAAGCTGTAATACAACTATCAGGGTCTACTAATCCCATCCACAGAATGAATATAACAAGTCAACAAAAGAAAATAAAACATCAACATCAAGTCACAAGTAATTAAATCGGAGAACAACCCGATAATCAAGTCTGATACATTTGTTCTTTAAACAAGAAAGTAAATAACATCACTGACTGAGTATGGAAGAACATATACTCAGGAAAATCTATGGCAATCACCAAGTCCTTGGTTCCTGGTTCTGCTCCAGTGCCTGCTCCTGAACTTGCTTCTGCTCCTGCTAAAGTTCCTGTCCTGTAAACCTCATAGTGGATCTCCTCTGCAAAACCTGGGGACATAATCCGAATCCAGGTCCTCAGGGGACATAGCAAGGTACACAATAAATCATGTCAAAATAAATAAAGCAGTGCAGCAATAAATGAAGCAATAGGGTAAACTATATAACCAGGCTAAGTGAAATGCAAGATGAGAGCAGCACTAGAACTCAGGCTGAAACCACTACAAGCTCTGTGTCGGGGAGCCGGTAGCAGTAATAACACGTAGTGGGCCAAGCTCGGGCTTAGAGTCTTTAGCACCGCAATAATAGGGGTTATATATATATATATGATCAGCCTGTAACCTGTGTGTCTCTCCCCACCCAATGTAATCACACGTCTCATATCCATGACACGCAAGATCAAAACTAATACAACAAGTCATAATATGAACTAAGAATATAATGTCTATGTCAATCCTGCATCCTACAAAGAATCACCATGAATATCTCAGGAAAATTCTGTATCATGTATAGTGTCAAGTGTCCTGGGTATAACGTACTTGATAATGCAAGTACGAGAATACAAAGGGTTTCAGTATCCATTTCTATTTGACTTACACAACCCGTGTACGGTGTTGGCACCCGACTATAATCGGACGCTAAGTAAGTCACACGGTCCTAGGTTTTAAGCATGTTGAACAATATATATATCAAGAAAATAAGTAGCAAAACTGCAGGATTTTGGCAAGTTACACTTGCTTGGAATTCTGGTTCCAATTGTAGCTCTGACCTCAGCGGAATTTGCAGGGAGTACTCCGGTTGCTGAAATAAACATCACCGTTAGATTCAGAAAATATTAATCAGCTAGAAATGCCTGTCCTTGAGTCCAATTTGGACACAGGGGCAAAAATTACAGTTTCGGGTCAAAGCGGGGTCCAAATATGGGCCGTTTTGCACCGAAAAATGTGTCAGGATCAAAAGTCTCCAAATCTGTCAAACTTAGTGTCAACGAGTCAAGAACGATGATACGAACCCAACGAAACTTCCAGAATTGGATTCTGATAAGCCGATCACAAAATCGCCCGTCAAGTGGAGCTTGTGGGGCCCACGACACGCGATTTTGTCAACGTTCTCAGATTAGAACCAAACTTGGCTCACAGGACCAGCATATTGCTACGAGTCCGATGGCGCAAGTTTCGTCTCGATCCGACGTGTGTACACTAAGTTACAGCGAGATTCAGAAAGGTCGAATACGGGGCGTTGTCCGCGGATACGCATTGATTCCGGTGTGCACGCACATCCGAATTAGCTTCTGCGAAATCCCGCACTTCCGTATCAACGACGCACACGTATCGGTGAAGACCGCACGCGACCAAGTCATCCCGTTTGGCGGAGCATACTCAGTTCCGGGGTGAAACAGGGCATTGGTTTTCCTATTTTTGGATCGCAGTTCGCGATCGCCACAAGACGCGATGCACCGAGCGGGTTGCACGGGCACCGAGGGGGTCATGCAGGCTACGCGATGCAACTGACGGAATTGAAAACGGGACAGCGAGAAGAGAGATATGGGTACCTGAACAGGGCTCGAGAAATTACGTTTTCTCGTGTCCGACACGACACGAAGTGTCCGTGTCCGAGTCGCCTAGGGTTAGGGTTTGGGGATGCTGGCCGAAGCTTGGCGGGGGAGGCCGGCCGGAGGGAGCCGGGGAGGCAGCGCTGCACTGCGGGGAGGCCGGACAGCGGCGCGCGGCCGGAGGCGGAGCACGGCGACCGGGCCGGAGGGGCTGCTGCTAGGGCTCGGGGCCTGCTGCATCGGAGAAGAAGGAGGAGATGGCGGCGCGGGGCAAGGCGGGCTGGGCAGCGGGGCGGCAGCGTCGCGACGAGTTCAGGGGCGGGAGGCGGCGTCGTCGGCGCTGGCAGACTCGGGTGGAGCGGTGCTGCTGGAAAGAGGAAGGTGGAGGTAGGGGAGCAGTCGGCGGAGACCTAGGGCAGGGCGGAGAGGCCGGGGCTCGTCCGGGCGGCGCGAGGTGGAGAGCTGGGAGGAAGGAGGTGTTGTGGGCGGCTTACTGGTGGAGGCGGGCGGCTCGGGAAGGCGGATGAGGGGAGATAACTGCGGGGAGCTCGAGGGAGGGAAGTTCTGGGAGGCGGAGGAGTTCGACGAAAAAGGCAGAGATGGTCGGGGGATCGGAGAAGGTGGCGGAGGAGAGGAAGAGGGCGGGTTCGCCGGCTAGGGTTCCGTCCAGGCTGAGCTCGACGGCTGGACGGCTTATATAGAGGCGGAGAGGGAGACGGTGCGTCGACCGGTGAGGGGAGGGGAAGGTCGTCGGTCGACGGTTGCCGTTCGGAGAGAAGAAGAGGGAGGGTCGGCCGGTGGCGTAACGGCCGGAGGCGAAGGGGCGGAGGGCTGAAACAGTCGGGTTGGGAGAGAAAGAGTTTCGGGTCGGGTCTGTGATGGGTCGGATCGGGTCAGGCGGATCCGGCCCGATCCGCTAAGCATTTAAGCGGGTTCGGGTCTAGCGGGTTTTGGGTCACGGGTCAGGCCCGGATCCGACCCGCAGGGGTTTAAGTTGGGTTAAATAAACCGGTACAGTTATTGGTTTGGTTTGGTTTATTTAAAATAAACCCGATTTATTTAGGGTTCAATTTGGTTTAATTATAAAATAGTTTTTAGGACTTTAAAAATACTTTCGGGGTCCAATAAATTCCCGAAAAATTACCGTATGTCTAGATTTTCATTTTACACCATAAAATATTATTTTCATAATATTTTAATATTAATTAATAATATTTAAAAATCATTTAATTATAAAATAACTTGATTTTAATATCAAAAAAATCTCAGAAAATTACAGTAAATTGGGAAAAATTCCAAATTATCAATTTTTGAAAATCAGGGGGATTACAGGACCAGCCCATGTAGCTCATGCACAATCGTCGTGAGCTGCTCCAGAGACATTGTACTAGAAGGAACGCCGGACACTGATGGAGCTGGAGTAGCCGTCGGAGGAGCTCTGGAAAGAAACGACGGCATCGATGCCAACATCCGGTATCGTACACGCTGCCGCATTTTCCTCTTCTGACAACTTGTACCTACCGATCGTTTCTCTTAGTCGGCGTACTGCTCTCAGCGCCCCCCTCTAACGTCTCATACGTCTTCTATATTTATTTATATGGATATGTTTAGAGTTAAGAATTTTAGATTTATATGTGCTATATTTAATTTTGGTTAGAGTATCATATAATATACTAGATATCATAGAATATGTATATAATTTAAGTTATATTTGCTATATTTGATTTTCATGATATCTTAAAATAGGATATTAATCAAGGTTCAAAGTATCAGAATCAGAATCGGTATCAGACCTTTCCTAAGAGGTTTGAAGTAAATTAAATAAAATTAGAATTTTAAGTATTTATAGTATTTACAGTGTTGTTTCTTAAAATAGGATATTAACAAATGTGCATAATTTTAAGTATTGACAGTGTTGTTTCTTAGTATTTTTGAAATTTAATGACCTAGTTTGATTGTTTTGACCTAGAAACCTAGAATCTAATTAAATTATAAAAATAATCTTATTAAATTGATAAAATTTTATAAAGATAACTTATATATGGATTGGCGGCCCGCTTATATACGAGCTTTCCATCCTTCTTTCTTTTGTGGGTCCGCTAGAAGATTGATGGGAAGTCGACGGTCTTGGGGTCTTTCCCGACTATGGCGACCTCGTCGCACTGTAAAATTAAGTAATTAATAAATTAGCAAAAAATAGAATTATAAAAAAATCGATCTAGCGAATTTTTTTAATACTAACTATCCGTCGAAAATGCTCGACGGTCGGAATAGATCCACCAGTATGGAGACCACCCTTAGCATAGAAAACCTTTGCCTTCTTGCACTTGGCCTTGTAGGCCGGGGTGTCCATATTCTTCTTTATCTCCTTCCAGTACTCTGCCATTAGCCACTCCTTGCGGTGATCCGGTCCAAGTGTCGCCAGCGCCTTCTGGTCATTGATCATATCTCTTAACCTCTTGCTGGCGACGGTCTTGTAGCACTTTCGAATATGACCATCTCTATGATCCGGCCAATAGTACAACCTCTGCAAATTAGAAAAATATTTTTTATCATTCTAATAAAAAAATATATTAATATAAATAAAATTCATATACATACCCCGAGCTTCTCCAGCCAAAGTAGCCCCGCATGATCTCCCCTAGATCATTTCCAGCCTTGATTGAAAATAATCTGAAATAAGTAGACAATATACAATTAGAATAAAAATATAAAATAAATGTGTGAATTAACAAATAAATGCTTACGTCGTTCCATCGGCCTATAGCTCGGGACGACAGATATTGGCTGGCCGCTCTGGTAGAGAAGGGGGTTTGCAAATCCTGAACGGCGGACATATACTCCGTTGTCCACAAGAAGGCTTGAAAATGGATTTGCTCCTATGGGAGCAATTGGTGGATTAGCCGGTGTAGTAGTTCCGGTAGAGGCTGGAGTAAAAGAAGGGGTAGCAGCTGATGGCAATCCAGGAGATGGGGTAGCTCCTCCTACTGAAGAACGAGTATATGATGGGGATAAACCATCCGCCGTATCTACGAACTCGTCCTCAAGTCGTGTACGAGAATCTGGGGTAGCAGGTGTAGTGGACGGAGGATGCTGAGAAGATGATCCTCTCTGAACTTGTCGTCGTCGTCGTCCTCGTCATGCCATACTATAGGTAAATATGCAGCAAATAAAAAAATGGTGTCATCAAACAGATAATCATAAAGTAATAGTGTGGTAAAATAAGTAAATACTAATGTTATGATAAAATAAATAATAATCATGTCATAAAATAATTAAATAAATATCTAAGCTAATGTATATGTATGTACGTACTAATCTTCTTCATCTTTCGAATCGTCGTCGTCTTCTGAATCATTTTTCGAATTATCTTTATATTCTACTTCTTTATTTTTATTTTCACTTCCACTATCACTATCACCTTTATCTTCCAATTCTTGTTCATCGCTCGATACCTCCATATCAGAGTTCTCCTTTATATGAGGTAAATCTTCTATCTCAATCTCTTCGTCAACTCTATCATTCTCTACGGTAACGTCAACCCCCATACCATCAACACCGGCCAAACTCATATATGCAAGTTGAGGCATGACCACCTCTTCATCTTGGTATGCTAGATCCCCAACATTATATGTGTTTCTAGCTTTAGTTTTGCATACAACCCACCAATATTTATTATTGCGTCGTCGACTAGGATAGCTCGTATAATCACTTGAACCGTTTGACTAGCCAACACAAATGGTTCAAAACCTATATATCTTTTCCATATTTAATATTAACAAACCCAAACTGTTTGTCAATTTTCCATCCTTGCTTGGGTGTTGTGTCAAACCAATCACATTTAAATAGCACAATTTTTGTCTCATAAGATTAATCCAACTCCACGATATCTCTTAGTACACCATAATAGTCAAATTCTGGATTGACATCGTAGACTGAACCCCTAACACATACTCCATAAATTTTTGTATAATTAGCCTCCTCATCGATAAATGATTGATTAATAGACTTATCATTGGTTCTAAATTTGAAGCCATTGATGGTGTATCCATTCCAACACTTTTCCCTCTTGCTTGGTCCGATAGCTAATGCTCGAAGTCGTTCGTTCTATAAGTCTGTACCATGACAAAAAATCTGAAACATCACGTATCATATAGACATTAGACAAAGATTGGTCTGAATGCTAAATTTAGAATGCTTAATGTATAGGATCCGTACATAATTATGGAACCACGATAGAAATTTTCTATCAACCACTCTACCAAGATCATCTTCATTATTATTAGGTCTCTCAATTTTTATCTTAGCTCTAAAAGTACTGTGATAATAAGGAGAATAGTTAGAGCAATTCTTTTTCAAGTATATGCAAAATTGAAATATTTAGGAAATATGTATCGCTTACTTCTCAATATCTTGCATCGCTTTTATACTACTATTTAACAATATATATCGACGAGCGACTTCAAACTCATCGTCTTCCAACCAACATACTTTAGTAACACTTGTAGGCTTCCCTCTCATATTGAAGATAATGTGAATTACACTATTCGGAACATCAACCCCACCGTCATCATTTTTTGGGGCTCTATTGCGATTTGTTCTGACAAGAGTATCAAAGTAGATGGAGCAGAAGTTTGAAACCTCCTCAATGATATATGCTTCGCATATCGAAGCTTCTACAAGAGCCTTATTGCCAACCTTCTTCTTCAGGTGATGTAGATACATATAGATAATATATTGAATCTTAAAATTATTTGAATACAGAAATTATTAGTATAAAAAATTTATACCTCTCAAATGGATACATCTATCGATAATAGACGGGAGCACCGACGCGTGCTCCATATGCAAGATGAATCGATAAATGCTCCATACTATCAAAAAAATCGGTGGGAAGCACCATTTCTAACTTACACAATGTCAATATAATCTTCTCCTCAAAGTTCTATTATATATTGCACCGTCAACTTGCTTTAGCACAAATCTCTAAAGAATATAGATAATTCGGCCAACGGAGTCCATACTTGATGAGGCAACATCTCTCTCGGAGCAATAGGTAGTAACCTCTCCATAAACACAAGGCAGTCATAGACTCTTCATCCCTGTCAGCTTGCGTTTGTTGAGATCAACACATCTTGCCAGATTTGACATGTAGCAGTCAGAAAATCTTAACTTTGAAATCCAGTTGCATATTATCAATTTATCCTCCCTACTCAATGTAAATGGCGCTGGAGGCTAGACCCAATTGTCGTTACTACTTCGTTTAAGGTGCAAATCTGAACGCCTGCAAATAATTTTCAAGTCCTTTCTTGCTTTGACATTGTCTTTCATTTTTTTCATGATATCCATCACCGTATTAAAGATGTTGTCGAATACATTATTTTTGATATGCATGACATCAAAATTTTGCCTTATGAGATTGTCCTTCCAATAAGGTAAGTCCCAAAAGTACTCTGCTTCGTCCAATTATGCCTACGTTTGAACCCTTCAAAGTGATCGACCGATATCGGATCTTCCATCACAGTCAACAATCCATCTACCTCTTTCCAAACTTCGTCTCATGTCAGTCTCAACGGGGGAGGAGATAGTTAATGTTTACCAGCTCTAAAGGCATCTCTGTTCCTTCTTCACGGATGTCACGACCCGCACCCGAAAAATCGGGCATAAATCATGGGTACGTCCAGCCTACGCCGCAGCATCGACGGTAGAACGCTGTCTAGGTCTACTATCTAGCTAACAATCTCACGCATTCAATATATATACCTGTCAAGATCTCAACTCCAAACGGAGGAACAATATCATAATGATAACTCAAGTACTCAATAACGAATCTAAGCACGATAAGATAACACAGAAGTCTAACAACTACAAAGTCTAAACAACTGCTACTAAAAATAACCACAATAATAATAATAATAATACAATAATATCCAGAATCATATACAATACAAGATCTCAATCAAAAATCGGAGACAAATCCGGTACCAAAAGCTAATAAACATACCGACTGAGGTCCCACTTATCCCGGCTACCAACCCGAAAATCACTCCTAAACTAGGGGGTCCTTGTCTGCACCATCGACAGGCGGAGGTCCATAAAACGTCGGGCACCAATCCTCCGAATCCTCTGGAAAAAATATGTCCAGTCTGGACTGGAGCAAGTACACCTCTAACAGTAGTTCCAGTTAAATGATAAAAACTACAAAACAGTTATAACAAGTAGCAAGGTGGAGGAAATAAGTATAAAACAAGGAAATATATATGTATCACTGGTGCATAAAGGTAAAGATGCATGAAAATCAGAAGCAAGATAGTAATGACAGCAAGATACAAGAAATCTAAAATAAGATCAAGTATATGCACAAGAACGTGTAGTGAGTCCAACAAGAAATACATGTAATGAGTCAAGCCCAGAAACTATAAGTGAGACTAGCAAGAAATGCAAGAGAGTCCAGACTAGAAAGAATGAACTCGTGTCTTTGAAATACCTGTTTCGACATGTAAACGGCTAGGGGTAAGTACGGCTCACCGCGCACTGGGTTCGCAGCTGCTATCATTCCAAATTAGACCAGATGGGGTGATTCCAATAATTTTAGTTGGGAATGTTTACATGTCTACTCGAGTATTTTTCCGTCCCGACTAGTACAAGTGAATCCAAGACCCGACACGCAAATCAAGTATGAGTCCAGCCAGAAACATGAGTGATGCCTGTAGTGATGCCAGCAGGTGATTCCAGAATAGAGGCCAGAAACATGAAATATACGTGTCACAAGTAAATGAATCCGGAAATACTAGCCCGTGTCGTGCCAGAAAATTAGATGATACTATACTAGAAGCTGAATCATAATAATCATCAGCTAATGGAAACTATCAGAGAATGTACTCGCCTGACGTCCTAAGCAACTGGTGATCCGAACTGGTGTCGCAAGGACCTATTGTGAAAAGCAAGGTTAAACAGGTTTCTAATGAGTTAAACAGATATAAAATAACTAAAAACAAGCTTCTAGGGTCGTTCTGGTCAAACGGGTCAAACCGATAAAATCTGGGTCAAAAAGTCAACTCTATATCCAAAAAGTCAACTCTAGATCAAATCTATGTCAAAGGTTGACTTTGGCGGTCAACCGGGTCAACTACGGTCAACTCTAGGTCATACTAGGGTGCCCCTAAAATTCTAGGTCAAAACTAGGTCATTAAACTAATAAACCCTCAAACTCGCCTCCTTGAGATACCAGGATACCCTCGGTATCCGATACCTCAACCTACGCTATACGCCCCGTCTGTACCCTCTAAAATATATACTAGCACGTATATATATATATATATATATATATATATATATATATATATATATATATAAGCATCTCTAACCTCAATCCAAGGCTAAAACTCAATACCTTGCCCCGACGCTCAATACCTTGAGTATTTCAAGGTATTGAGATACTCAAGCCTTACCCCTTACTAACACTAGCTAACTAACTAACTAACTAACTAACTATATATATATATATATATATATATATATATATATATATATATATATATATATATATAACCTAGTGTATAGGTAAACACCTCAATACCTTACCTCCGATACCCAACTTATCTCAATACCTTGGTATCTCAAGGTATTGAGATACCTTACCCTCTAATTCTAGCTAACTAGCTAGCTATCTATAATATATACACCTATATATATAACATCAATATATATATATATATATATATATATATATATATATATATATATATATATATATATATATATAACTTAGTATTAGGCTACCTTAATATCTTACCTCTCTTACCTTACTACCCTCCCTCAATACCTTGGGTATCTCGAGGTATTGAGATACCCAACTATCCCCCTCTCTAACACTAACCATAGCTAACTATCTAACATATATATATATATATATATATATAGATGAATATGTGTAGGCTAATATATATATATACCTACACATATTCATATATATATATATATATATATATATATATATATATATATATATATATATATATATATATATATTCCTAGCTATATATCTAGGCTAATATATATATATATATATACCTACACATATTCATCTATATATATATATATATATATATATATATAAAAGCAGGGGGGAGCTAGCTGGAGCGCGCGCGCGCTGCTGAATCGCGCGCGCACGCTGCTGCTGCCAACGCTGCTCTGCTGCTGCTGCTGCTGCGCTAGCTGCTGCTGCGACTCGCCCTCTCGCTCACTCTCCTCAATCTCTCCCCCTCTCACACCTCGACACGCACTAACACACACACACACAGACACATCTATACACACACACAGAAACCTATACATGCACACACACTCATACATATATACAAACACACACACATACACACACACACACACACACACACACACACACACGTATATATCTACACAAATACATATATATATATATATATATATACACACACACTCATACATATATATAAAAACACACACACACACACACACACATATATATATATATATATATATATATATATATATATATATATACACACAAACACACACACACATATATATATATATATATATATATATATATATATACAAAAACACACACACACACACATATATATACACACACACACTCACATATATATATATATATATATATATATATATATATATATATATATATATACGTAAACACATATTCACACTCACACACACGCTCACAAACACACACTCTCACACACACACTCAACCACACTCACCCCCCCCCCACATATATATATATATATATATATATATATATATATATATATATACTCGAAAACTCTAATACACATTCCCCGAAGCTAAACCAACGCGCGCACAAGCCCGAAACCTAGAAACCAAGTCGAAATGGCCATTCGGTCATTTCGACGAACACGTGGAGTGCGGTTCGCGAAACCTCGTGAAACACACACCAAATCTACTCGAAATCGGCCCAAAATTTACCCACGGGTTCTAATCAACGTCTAGAACCTAAAAAAAATGCTAACCCACCGATTCTAGGTCCGTGACAAAAACGCGCATGCACATAGAACCTACGACGACGAAAAACTCCCAAATCGTCCGAGACGCTCAAATCTCCGCGACACGTTCTCACGTGTCCGAACGGGGACACGTACTCACCCTCAAGACACCCAAGCACGTCTACCTAGGTCCGTCTAACCTAGGACAACACCAAAAATTGGACCAATCTCAGATTTTACCCAAAATTAACACAAAATCTAATGTCAAAGTCTCCAAACACATCCAAACAAGCTCCAACTTCCTCCCACGGGTAGCCCTAAGGTCTAGGAAGATTCTAAACTACTAATTACACTATATTAGAGTAACTACTAAGAGAAAAGTTAGGGTTTACCTCTTGGGAGTTGGAATCCCAAGGCCAAAGTCTCCAAAACCCTTGAAATCATCTCCCTCAAGCTTCCAAGCCTCCAAGCTAAGCCTCCACACTAAGTCTAGGCTCTACACACTTGAAGCTTGTTGGAAGAAGGAAGAAGAAAAAAATGGAGAATGGAGAAGAAGAAGAAGAAGAAGAAGAAGAAGAAGAAGTGAAGAGGAGGGGGGCTGCTGTCCAGATCTGGGAAAGGGGTTAGGGGGCCGGCCATAACATGTAAAAATGGTTTCCTTAATGTAAAATGACTAAAACACCCTCCTAATCAAGTCATCCTAAATGGGGTTTGGGTTTGGGGTTACAAAAGCACTCTAATAAATTCCTAATCACTACAACTTAACTAATAAAAATATAAATAACTAATCTACACCAATAAATAAGTCTGACTAGGGTGCTGGTTGGGTCTGGCATGGGTCCACTAGGATCTGACATGGGTCCAGGCTAGCCAAAACACTAAAATAACTAATAAAAAAATAATACAACCAACAATTAAATATTAATACAAATATTTATGATAAATACACAATTAGCCAAATTAAAAAAAATACCTTGCTCTGGAAATGGGGTAGTGACAACGGATGCGATATAGGAAGGAACCGACGGTGACAATAAAAAAATACTTTTTCTCCATTCTGGAGACGGAATGCCTTATTCTTTTCCATACATATCGGACAAGACAAAGTACCATGAGTACTCCACCCTGATAACATCTCATATGTTAGAAAATCTTTGATGGTCCACATGAGAGACGCTCTCATCTAAATTTCTGCTCCGATAAATCATATGTCCGAATACAGAATTGTCACAATTGTTTCAACTCATCCACCAATGGCTGCAACTAGATATCGATGTTCTTCTTTGAATTTTTTGGACCGGGTATGATAAGTATCAAGAACATGTAAGGAGTCTTCATACACATCCACGGTAGTAGACTATAAGGAGTAAAAATTATCGGCCAACAAGAGTACTGAGATTCCGATTGTCCGAAAGGAGTGAATCCATCATAACATAAATCCAACCGGACATTCCTGGGCTCCGCAACAAATTCAGGATGACACAGATCAAAATATTTCCATGTCTCTCCATCGGAAGGATGAGATAATTCTCCTTCATCCATCTTTCATTAATTGCAATGCCATGTCATGTGTTGTGTTGTATTTGCGGATATATACATCCTCTACAGCCTCTGTGATCGACAAAAACTACATATACTTGTAGGGACGCAACCTTGCTCGGGCAGTTGACTTTTCTTTGCCCCGAATTGGCTTGTACCGGTGCGCATAAAAGAAAATACATTTATCTTTATCATTGTTCTCATTGTAGTACAACATGCAACCGTTTCGACAACAATCTATCTTTTCGTAGCCTAATCCGAGTTTTCTTTGACTTGTAGAAATTTACAGGCAACTCCTTCGATCCTTTTGGCAATAACTCTTTAACAAACTTAATTATCCGGTCGTAGCATTCTTGCAGCAAGTTAAAAATCAGACTTTAGGTTCAATATCCATATCATCACCGACAGGACATAATGAGAATCACAATCCGGGTATAATGGAGTATCGACATTCTTGAACATATCATATAATTACTTTGCATAAGGATTAGGATCCTACGGATCAAAACTTGGACCGACCGCATCAAATACCAACTCACACGCCAGGTTTCGCAGTCGATATTCAAAATCTCTGAGAGTGGACTCTTCTAACTCCGTATTAAAGGAGGAATAATAATATTGCGAAAATAAAGGTTCTCCTTGACCCATCCACTCCTTGTAGTTCGGTACGAAACCCTTCTTGTAGAGATGCTCCCTCACGAAATTTACCTCTTTGAATGGTACATTACGACATTTAACACAAGGACACTTGATGAGCCTCCCATCTATGAAATGAGGTTGACTGCAGACGTATTTGAGAAATTCCTCAACGCCCGCCATGAAATCATCTGTCAAACCAATCCTACTCGCATGTCACCAATTTTACATCCACGATCGGTCAACTAAGTATCGACTCATTGATTCTGCATGTACCATATATATTAATTCAAACAATATGGATTAATTAGATTCTAGTTGAGTTAAGATATCTAAGATCATCTAAGATATGCTTGCAACAATCAATATTAGATTATTACACTTTTCACATGACATGGAACCTAAGCTAAGATATTGAAAGCTAGTTGTATATTCAAAGTTCTTAATGTCCACTGTGAAAAGTGACCAAAATTTTCCACAAAGACGCGATTCATAGTAGAAATTCACTAATTAGACAGCCCTAAAATGAAATTAAGAAGAAAATATATTGGTTTGAGCAAATACCATTAACAATAATAAACCAAAAATTAAAGTGTGTGTATACACACACTCTTTTTTATAGTATCTAATTCTATCTTATTATAGATTATATACTATTTATTATTTTCTGTGTGTATACACACACTATTTTTAATATTGTCGATACTATCGATGCCAAAAAATCTGATAGGAGACTGGTCCGATACCTCTGATGCTACCGATAGCGATACTCATACAAAATGACCGACACCGATACTTTGAACCTTGATTATAACTGCATTATCAATTGTCCTTAATTATAATTTTTAATTATCTTAATGGATTTATTAACATAGTCAATTGACCAAGTGCATTGCTAACTATCATATATTAATTTCTTACGTACAGTATATTATAAACTTATGATGTTTAAAAATTAACTATACATATGAACAAGTAATACTTTTATGACTTTAAAATTGCAAAACGGCCTCCCATAAAGGCCAACAAACAAGCATATTGTGTCTGTGTCCAGCGTATCGTGCGTGTTTGTACGTGTTTGTGTCTAGCATATCGTGTCTGTATCCAATGTATCAAAAATACTAAACCATTTATTTTCTCTTTGTGTCCGTGTCTAGTGTGTCATGTCTGTACGTGTGTCTAGACCACCACAATCCAAATGCAATAATTAACCAAATTGAAATGAGGGTTATGGTTACCTTAGCCAGAGGAGAAGGTATGAGCACCCTAATTTTTTTCATAGGGTTAGTTCGATAATTATTAATTAATTATTTTATTTTAGTATTTATTCGATAATATAATTGTACTTTGAAAACCATCCAGCATGGTTTTAAGATCTTGAGTGCAACACTAGCCTTTCCCTTACAACCAACCTAGCATGCTCGACTTAGACGAGTCAAATTAGGCTCCTGCCATGACTGTCCCTCACAAATTCGCAATCCCATGCCTTGTTTTGGTCGCACAACTTTCGTGACAGAATTACGAGAAAACGATGATTAATTAACCATTTTGTCGTGACGTACAATTTTAACATGCCACACTAACCCATTGATTCCAACTAAATCCATGCTATGAGCCTAACTGGTCCTACTACGCATATGACACTCGAGTTGCGTTATTCGAACCCCCTGCATGCTCCCAAAATAATATAAAATATAAAATAGAATTTATAGATTTATTTAATTATTTTAATATTTATTAATATTTAGTGAATACCTTTTTAATTAATATAAATTGGGTTGTAAATTATTTATTGGAGGAAATATAAATTTTTTAAAATTTTTTCAAGTGCCTAACTATTTTTGGGAACTTTTTGTATTTAATTATTGAACAAAACAAAAGAAAAAGAAATAAACCTAAAACCCAAACCCATTAACTAAACCCAACCCAAAACTAAACTTTAAAACCCCCCCTCCCATGTACAGGAACCCCCTCAGATATATATATATATATGTATCAAAACCCTAACCCTAATCCCATGCCTACGCCACCTCCACCATCACCCTGCCGACCGCCGCCAAACCCCGCCGCGCCACAGCAGCGCTGGAGCGCCGCCGCAGCAATTGCGCGGCCGGTAGCAGCAGCAGCAGGGCACAACCTTGCGCCCCCCTTAGCGTTGAGCTTTCGCCCTCCTCGCTCGTCCGTTTCGCGCCTCGTCTTCTCTGGTATGTTCACAACCTAACCCTCTAGGATTCCCTTCAAGTGGAACGAATTTAGGCACCCGGGTTTGATCGAAAAATCATCCGAAAGCTGGCCGAAAAACTGTTCAACAACAGTTCAGAAATTCAGTCCAAGTACCCATGTTCATATCCAATTTTCTACCATCTCGTTAATTATTTTCAAAATATAATTGAAGAGACTTCTTCATAATGTAACCAAGATTTTTACTGTTAGTTTGCTAGAATGGTAAAATTATTCTGATTCCAAAACGACCAAAAACTTACTTTTAAAATACCCAAAATCTCGCGATATGGGGTACGTCCCGCCAAACGAGACAACTTCGTCGTGTGCGAGTTACACCGAAAGATGCGTAAAGTAAATGCGGACGTGTGGGCTTTCGCGGTACTTGATTTGGATGTGCGTGGATACTAGAATCAACGCGTATCCGTAAAAAATTACCGTATCGGCCTATTCTGACACTCGTCATAACTTCGTATGTACTCTTCGATTCGTAACGAAACTTGTGCCATTGGATTCGTAACGTTACGCTGGTCCTATGACCCAAGTTTGGTTCGATTCTGAGAACGTTGACGAAACACCGTTTCGTGGGCCCTACGGTTCCACTTGACGGACGATTTTGTGACCGGCTCATCGGAATCCAGTTCTGGACGTTCCGTTGGGTTCGTATGATCGTTCTAGACTTGTAGACACTAAGTTTGACGAATTTGGAGAACTTTATCTCTAGCACATTTTTGGTACAAAGTGGGCTACATGTGGACCCCACTTTGACCCAAAACTGTCAATTTTGTCCCTGTATCCAAATTGGACTTATGGGTAGTCAATCCTAGCTATTTCAACTATTCTGAAAATATTGGTGATGTATGTTTTAGCATCCGGAGGTGTACGTGTATATTCCACTTTCCGAGGAGAAGTTGATGGACTTCAGAACCCAGCCAAGTGTATCTTGCCAAACCTGCAGAGATCCTGTTCTATTATCTCCTTGTATTTCTTTTTAATCCTGTTATATTATTTGCTTGTGTTCTTTATATATATATATATATATATATATATATATATATATATATATATATATATATATATATATTCTTGTGATGTGCCTGTTCAACCTAGGACCATGTATATTATTATGACTCGTTGTACTAGCTAGAGGTCATGATCTTGTGTGTTATGGACAGGAGACACCGTGGACATGAGGTTACATTGGGTGGGGAGAGACACACAGGCTACAGGCTGATTATTTATATATATATACTACTGGAGGTGCCTTAGACTCTGTCTCAGATCTTTGGCACATATACTGGAGTCGTAATACTACTTGTTGCTATGGGATTCCCGACACAGGGCCTGTAGTGGTCTCAGCCTGAGTACTAGTGATGCTCTTATTTGTATTTCACTTAGCTGGTTACATAGCTTGCCCTGAGGATCTGTTTATATTTACTTGCTGCATTTCATTTTGTTTGAGAGTTTATTGTACCTTGCTATGTCCCCTGAGGACCTGGATCCGGATTATGTCCCCAGGTGTAGACGAGGAGAGCTATCCCGAGGTTTATGGGGCACGTGCTACTATTGGAGACGTACAGGTTGCAGAGGACGAGGTTGTTCCGGAGGACTTCTCTTGAGCACACAGTATTCTCACCATTCATTTATTACGCTTATTGTTCTTAGATATTTGATCTTGTAGTGACTTCTGGATATTGTACTTGGAGTTATTTTTCTTTCCATTTTGATGACGGGTTATTTCCCGTGATATTATTTATATTGCTTTGGTTGTCTCAAATCATTTTATATTATTGTGACTGGACTTGTCTCTTTGTGATTTTGTTTCTTATTGTGGATGATATTAGATATATAGACTGTGATAGGTATTTGTAGACCGTTTTATATGTATTACAGCTTAAGTGCACTCTAACGGATCCATTAAATTAGGTTTGCCCATTGGAGTTGTGCTGCTGGCCATTGCCACGTGGCTAGTCCCTTAGTATTTTGGGACTGGGACGTGACATAGTTTTTGTGGTGGCCCATGTAGGTCTACAAATATATTGCTTTGGTTTCAACTAAGGGACCGAGCAAGCCTGTGATTAGGATAAGAATAAATTTATAGGATCTCATCCACATATTGACACGTCCTTGACTTCTATATCGAACTCGAACTTAATTTTTTGACTTACATCATGCTTGATTCAACTGTTCGACCTTACACTGATCCGGACAGAAGAGAATGCGGAGAAATTCTTTGACGGACTGAGCTTTGAACTAAAGAGACAGATTGGCGTAGTTGCACCTACTTCTTATACGGACGTCCTTGTAGCAGCTCGATGCATGGAGCGCATCCACAGGAGGGAGTCCATCCAGAAGAGACCGTACGCATTAGTACCAGCTCGAGCACCACACGGAAGCCTGCAAAGCTACCCCAGATGAATCCGCCCCAGAAAGCAGCATCACGAGCCCCATCCCTTCCTACTTGTCACTACTGTGGCAAGGTAGGCCATATTGAGAGAGAGAGAGTGTGCAGACGCAAATTGTGATTATGTTTAGCTTGCGAATTCAGTCAACATTCAGCCAGGGATTGCCCTGAGCGTCGGGGAGGAACACCAATGGTTCACCGACTAGCTTTACCAGCACCAGGAGCATCACAGCGAAAGATAGAGGATTCAGACCACCAGCACCGGGAGGATATCAGCCGAGGCTACCATTGGCACCACATGCAGCACTCTTCCAGCAGGCCCAGCAACAGCAGAGGGCACAACCACAGGGACATGGACAGGCTTTTGCGATGACAATGGATGAGGCACGGACTCGAGGAGTAGCGAATATGAGTAAGATTTAGTCTTATCATAGCTAGCTATAGTAACGAATATTTTTGGTAGTACTTTAGCATGTGCTTGTTAGTTCCATTCCCTAGCCTATACCTAGTATTATGTAGCATGAACTTGTTGGTCTAGAGTGGTAATATGTAAGTAGTACCCAAGTTTTTATAAGTTGTAGTTGATCCTTGCTCTAATAAGACTCCTTTACTCTTGAGTTACTCATCTCTCATTGCCTAGGAGAAGTTTTCATTACTTTCCTACGTATTCTGCTTGAACAAAACCCTCACCCTTCCTCTTGATTTTTCCTTGTTCATGGTCATTTATTCTTTATGTCGTGCTTCAACAAATGTCATGCGACCGCGTCATCTCTTCTGGAGCAAACATTTACGGACCGGTTATGTTTTATTTTTCATAATTGTGAGGACGCAATTCTTTTAAGGTGGGTAGATTGTGAGCACCCTGATTTTTTCATAGGGTTAGTTCGGTAATTAATAATTAATTATTTTATTTTAGTATTTATTCGATAATCTAATTGAACTTTGGAAACCAACCACCATGGTTTTAAGATCTTGAGTGCAACACTAGCCTTTCCCTTCCAACCAACCTAGCATGCTCGACTTAGACGAATCAAATTAGGCTCCTGCATGACTGTCCCTCACAAATTCGCAATCACATGCCTTATTTTGATCGCACAACTTTCACGACAGAATTACGAGAAAACGATGATTAATTAACCCTTTTGTCGTAGCGTACGATTTTAACACGCCACACCAACCCATTGATTCCAACTAAATCCATGTTATGAGCCTAACTGGTCCTATTATGTATATAACACTCGAGTTGCGTTATTCAAACCCCATGCATGCTCCCAATATAATATTAAGTAGAAAATAAAATTTATAAATTTATTTAATTATTTTAATATTCATTAATATTTAGTAAATATTTTTTTAATTAATATAAATTGGGTTGTAAATTATTTATTGGAGGAAATATAAATTTTCTAGAATTTTTCAAAGTGCCTAACTATTTTTGAAAATTTTCTGTATTTAATTATTGAACAAAACAAAAGAAAAAGAAATAAAACTAAAATCCAAACCCATTAACCCAAACCCATTAACTAAACCCAACCCAAAACTAAACTAAACTTTAAACCCCCCCTCCCCTCCCCACGTACAGGAACCCCCCCTCCTATATATATATATATATATATATGTATCAAAACCCTAACCCTAACCCTAATCCCAGGCCTACACCACCTCCACCATCACCCTGCCGACCGTCGCCAGCCGCAGCAGCGCCGGAGCGCCGCCTAAGCAACCGCGCTGCCGTCAGCAGCAGCAGCAGCGCACAGCCCCTTAGCACGGAGTTTTCGCCCTCCTCGCTCGTCCGTTTCGCGCACCATCTTCTCTGGTATGTTCACAACCTAACCCTCTAGGATTTTCTTCAGGTGGAACGAATTTAGGCACCCGGGTTTGATCAAAAAACCATCCGGAAGTTGGCCGAAAAACTGTTCAATAACAGTTCAGAAATTCAGTCCAAGTACCCATGTTCATGTTCAATTTTCTACCATATCGTTAATTATTTTCAAAATATAATTAAAGGGACGTATTCATAATATAACCAAGATTTTTTCTGTTCTTTTAGTTTTTTATTAGTTTGCTATAATGGTAAAATTATTCTGGTTCTAAAACGACCAAAAACTTGTTTTTAAAACACCAAAAATCTCGAGATACGGGGTACGTCCCGCCAAACGAGGTGACTTCGTCGTGTGCGAGTTGCACCAAAAGATGCATAACTTAAACGCGGACGTGTGGACTTTCGCGAAACTTGATTTGGATGTGCGTGCACACCGGAATCAACGCGTATCCGTCGAAAAGTACTGTATCGGCCAGTTCTGACACTCGCCATAACTTCGTGTGTACTCGTCGATTCGTAACGAAACATGTGCCATTGGATTCGTAGCATTACGTTGGTCCTATGACCCAAGTTTGGTTCGATTCTGAGAACGTTGACGAAATACCGTTTCATGGGCCCCACGGTTCCACTTGACGGACGATTTTGTGACCGGCTCATCGAAATCCAGTTCTGGACGTTCCGTTGGGTTCGTATCATCGTTCTGGACTCGTAGACACTAAGTTTGATAAATTTGGAGAACTTCATCTCCGGCACATTTTTCGGTGCGAAGTGGGCCACATGTGGACCCCGCTTTGACCCAAAACTGTCAATTCTGTCCCTGTGTCCAAATTGGACTTATGGGTAGTCAATCCTAGATATTTTAACTATTCTGAAAATATTGGTGATGTATATTTTAGCATCCGGAGGTGTACGTGTAGATTCCACTTTCCTAGAAGAAGTTGACGGACTTCAGAACCCAGCCAAGTGTACCTTGCCAAACCTACAGAGATCATGTTCTATTATCTGCTTGTGTTTCTTTTTAATCTTGTTATATTATTTGCTTGTGTTCTTTATATATATATTCTTGTGATGTGCCTGTTCAACCTAGGACCGTGAGACGTTACTTAGCGTCCGAACAAGATTCGGGTGTCGACGTCGTACGCGGAGTCGTGTAACGTCACTTAGAGAGTTGATTCCACGATCCTATTTTTACGTGCTTGCTTTACCAAGTACGTCATGCCGTAGGAAACTTGACACTATTTCATGTGACAAAATCTTTCTTGAGTTATTCATGGTGATTCTGTATAGGTTTACAGGACTCGTGATATGAGACGTGCATATTACATGGATATTATTATGACTCGTTGTACTAGCTAGAGGTCATGATCTTGCGTGTTATGGACATGAGACATCGTGGACATGAGACATGAGGTTATATTGGGTGGGGAGAGAGACACAAGCTACATGCTAATTATTTATATATATACTAATGGAGGTGCCTTAGACTCTGTCTCAGATTTTTGGCACATATGCTGGAGTCGTGATACTACTTACTGCTATGGGCTGCCCGACACAGAGCCTGTAGTGGTCTTAGCTTGAGTACTAGTGATGCTCTTATTTGCATTTCACTTAGCTATTTACATAGCTTATCCTGAGGATCTATTTATATTTACTTGCTGCATTTCATTTGGCTTGAGTGTTTATTGTACCTTGCTATGTCCCCTGAGGATCTGGATCCGGATTATGTCCCCATGTGTAGACGAGGAGAGCTATCCCGAGGTTTACAGGACAGGTACTACTATTGGGGACGTACAGGTTGCAGAGGACGAGGTTGTTCGGAGGACTTCTCTTGAGCACACAGTATTCTCACCATTCATTTATTACGCTTATTGTTCTTAGATATTTGATTTTGTAGTGACTTCTAAATATTGTACTTGGAGTTATTTTTCTTTCTATTTTGATGACGGGTTGTTCCCCGTGACATTATTTATATTGCTTTGCTTGTCTCAGATCATTTTATATTATTGTGACTGGACTTGTCTCTTTGTGATTTTGTTTCTTATTGTGGATGAGATTAGATATATAGACTGTGACATGTATTCGTAGACCATTTTATATGTATTACAGCTTAAGTGCACTCTAACGGGTCTATTAAATTGGGTTTGCCCATTGGAGTTGTGCTGCTGGCCATTGCCACGTGGCTAGTCCCTTGGTATTTTGGGTCTAGGGCGTGACAGAAGGCGATATGATGGAGGCGAAGGGGGTCGGGGGTGGAGGATCATGAGGGCTTGGGGATCAGACGTTGAAGGAGGAGGAGTAGAGGGGGTCGGGGGTTCGGTGGTGGAGGAGGAGGAGGAGCATGAGGAGGAGAGGGGTCGGACACCGGAGGAGGAGGAGGAGGAAGAGGAGAGGGGGAGTGAGGGGGAGGGGTTGTCGGAGGGGGGGAGGGGTGAGGGGCGAGGGTCGAAGGACGGGGGGAGGGGGGTCGAGAGAAAGAGATCGAAAGAGAGAGTGAGAATGAGGGATAATGAAACGCGACTGAAAATTTTAAGTTTTTTCAGCGACGGATATTTCCGTCGCTAATCCGTCGCTGAAATAACAGCGACGGATTAACGACGGATTTGTGACAAAAAATAATATATACATAAATAACTTAGTCGTTTTTTCGTCGAATTTTCGTCGCTGACTCAACGACGGATTATTTTTCGTCGCTGAGATTCGTCGCTATTTAACGGTATTTTTGTAGTGATATAGGAATCTTATGTCATGACTGCGCTACGATGAACCATTACAAGAATTATGACATAGAACAATACATGGACATAAGTGTACTACTACGAGCCACTAACTAGAATAAGACAATATAATGACATGGTGTCAGTGAAGGACATGTGCTTGTGTCAAGTATATAGGGTGTACAACCTCTCACTAACTAAATAAGATCACAAGATTACGTTAAGGAATCAATATAATCGAAGAAAATATCGAAAACAAACAAAAATAACCAAAAATAGTCTTTTTGCACCAAAAAACGGCACATATGCGCCAGACAACCAAAAACGGTGCATATTCGCCAAACAGCCAAAAACAGCAGCCGAGATGAAAAAAAAATTTATACTTGTTTTGGCCATAAAAACTTTAGTTTAAATCAAAATCTGATGTTTCAAAGGTTAAAATCGAATGAAATCGAAATTTCTACAACATGGGAGCATTAGATTTCACAAATTATAAGATTTAATAGATCAATTACACAAACTCTAAAAATGAGTTCTCAGAAAATCAAAATGCGTCTGATACCACCAAACTCATGAAAATGTGTAAAGCCAAGAACTAAACTAGTAAAGAATCATGTAGAAAATATTTCTATGCAATAATATCCAACAAATAGAGAAAATAAAATAAAAACTCAAATCTTAGGTTTAACCCATGACAAGATGTACTTGCCTAGGTTAAAGCTCCAAACCTAATATTCCACTCCGCTACCAAGAGGGTTCTGAAACCACACTCTAGGCCTCAAGGCCAAGCTCCAAGCAAGCCTCCAGCTTGATGAACGAAGATCCCATGCTGCATGTAGTTGTTAAACCTCTGCTGAAGGTCATATTGAGATACCACATCAAAGTATCGCGTTTGCAATCACTCACTAAAATCTTTCCACAACACTGGCAACACCAAGGTACTCTCCCGCGCACCCCGTCAATCTCTGGCCAAGTTCAACAAATGCAACATGATCATTGCTACTCTCTTCTGAACCAAAATTTTTGCTGCATGAAGGATGACCTTAGTATCCTGGAGCCAAGCATCAGACACAATCACATTCTCAGTACTTTAAAAGTACGGGAGATGGAGGCGCCTGAAGTTGCTCGCATAATTATGTCCCTGATAGCCACTCACTCCAAGGCTGCCTGCAATAACTGGGTGAGAACGTCACTCTGGCGCCCTGGGTCGCCAAGAAACCTCGATTGATATCCACAAGTGCTCGAATATCCCCCTCTGCTGGCGGAACTGGCTGCACTAGCGGAATTGGCTCTGCTAGCACTGTTGGAGACTCAAGATGAACCTGTTGCTCTACCTCTAGAGATACTCTCGACCCTGCCCTTAAATGTTTAAGATGAACCTCCGGAATCTACTGACAAGCTGAAATTTGTCCTGTCATAGATGGAACTCAAACCAACTGATTGGAAGGTCCAGGAACAATGCTCCTAAAAGATAAAGGACACGAGATCAATTCGGAGGACATGATAGAGCAAAAGATAAAATCAAATAGCAGGCCAAAGGAAGGGAATACAGAATATTACAAAAGGTTATCAAAGAGATCATGTTAGGAATTAAGATTTCTAAACGCCAATAACCCCTACATGTCTGATAAATCGGACATGCATGGACCACCAATAAAATCTTGTCACTCCCCAGAACCAGAATACCGGAGAGTTAGGATGGAACCAGACCAACTACATATATCAGAGAACATTGGTACTCCAAGATACAATCACGGTTGTGAAGACATGGGGGATTATACTACCAGCCAATAGTCAATACTAGGTCAAACAATCATGTGTCTCAATCACCAGCAAATAAGTGAAGAACAAGATAATGATCATCATGGCATATAAAATAGTAAAGCGTCACATACCATAATATGTAGATGATCATGGAGATAGTAATACGGAAATGAGATACCAGCATGAGTGAAATAATAATACATGATCAAACTAGTTGCAGTATAGAATAACAGACCATGTAAGCCATCATGGCAGAAATGTCAAGAATAAACTACGAGCTAAACATGTGCTCGTTGGCTAAATACCACAAAAGAATATACATAAGTCAATGAGTAGAAGAAAGGAAAACCCACTCCACAAAAGAATATACATAAGTCAGTGGGTAGAAGAAAGAAAAATCCATTCAACTTAATAACGAAGAAAAATTCCAAACTTATTTTGGCCATAAAAACTTTAATTTAAATCGAAATTCAATGTTTCAAAGGTCAAAATGGCATGAAACCAATTTTTCTATAACATGGGAGCATTATATTTCACAAATTCTGAGATTTGATAGATCAATTTCACGAAATACTCTAAAAAAGGGTTCTCGAAAAATTGAAATGTGTTTGATTCCACCAAACTTATGGAAATGTGTAAGTCAAGAACTAAACTAGTAGAAAATCATGTAGAAAATACTTCTATGCAATAATATCTAAGAAACAAAGACAATAAAAGAAAATTCAAATCTCAGGTTCAATCCATGGCAAGATGTACTTGCCTAGGTCAAAGCTTCAAGCCTAATTTTTACTCCACCACAAAGAGGGATTCTGAAATCACACTCTAAGCCTCAAGGCCAAGCAGCCTCCAACATGAGGAACAAAGAGGAAGTGAAAGAAAGAAAGAAAGAAAGAGAAAGTAAAAGTAAAAAGAGAAATTTTGAGTTACCCTCCACTTTATTTACCCATATTCAGGGTGCACCCCACATTGTTTCCATAATGTACAAGACACCCCACTTTTGACGGAATCCGTCAAGAATTGACGGATAACCCATTTGACCAAAATTTTTTGACGAAAATACCACTCCTTTATTTTTCTCTTCCTCTTCCCACTCACCCCTTCCTCCCCGCCACCGCCACCCTCACCCCCGTCGCCCCGCCTCCCCACCCCCCTCCCCCTGCCACCGCCGTCGCCCTCCCTTCCCAACCCGTCCCCCTCCCCGCCGCTGCCTCCGCCCACCACTCTTCCCTCTCACCCCTCTCCTCCTCCCCCCCTCCCCGCCACCGCTCCAGCTCCCCGTCCTCAACCCCCCCCCCCCTCCGCCCCGACATCGTCGGCGCCCCCCCCCTCCCCACCACCGCGATTGCTGCCGCCGCGCTCTCGCTGCTGCGTGCCCCCGAGCAGCAACAACAATCGCGGTGGCGGGGAGGACAGGGGCGGCGGCGGTGTCGGAGAGTGGGGGCGGGGTTGGGGACGGGGGGCGGCGGCAGGGAGGGGGGGTCGGGTGGGGAGGAAGGACGGCGGCGATGGCGGGGAGGGAGGGCGGGGCGAGCGCGGCGACCGGGAAGGAGGGCGGGGCCGAGCTCGGGGGTGTGGGATCAAGTGCAGGGAAGAAGATAGGGGCATTTTCATCCAAAATTTTCGGTCAAATGAGTTGACCGTCAATTATGGACGATTTTCGTCAAAAGTGAGAGAACTTGTACATTATGAAAACAATGTGGGGTGTACCCTGAATATGGGTAAATAAAATGGGAGATAACTCAAAATTTCTCAAGTAAAAATGAGGAGAGAGAAAATGGGAGGGTGTTTATATGAGAGGTGATTTAATCCCAATCACCCAAACCACCACCTCATCAATCCGTGGCCCCAATCCATCTCCAATCATCAAAGAGAAAACCAAGAGTCTTTTGGGTAAAAGGGCAATTTGGTTATTAACTAAGAGAATTTCGTTTTATGCGTGGGTCCTAACTCGGGTCTATGGCAATGCCAATGAGTATTATTCTGGTCACGAAAAAAAATACAACAAACATGATACACAAAAATACAAAATACAGTATAAGTTAATTTAAAAAAAAATACCGAAAATTCAGAAATACAAAATTCGGAAACGGACGTGACAGTTGGATTGTATCTCATTTCCGATTGAACGCTCAAAAGTGATGACAAGAGAGTTGATAATTTAGTCCCATATTGATAGGAAGTGGGATCATGAGATGTAGATAATTGAATTGGTATATATCTTACATAAAAAAATTTATTTAAGATATATGGATCCGTCCAATATCACACATCATGGACCAACTCCGATTTGAGTCACACCGTATATCCAATAGAGTTATCAAAAGTATTTGAAAAAAAAGTTCAGTTATGACACAGCTTCTAAACGACTAGTGAGATAACTACTTTTAAAAACTATTTTCTATTGTTTAGCAGTCCCAAGCCCTGTATTATTTTTGTTTGTTTGTGTTTTTTTTTTGGTAAGCAAGTTTATTTTTGGACAATTATGCATGTGGGAGACTTTGCTTTCTAGAAGTTGTTGTTTCTACTTAGGTCCCATTTGGTTTGCTGAAAGAAAAGAAATGGAAATCAATTATTTGGTCTTTCCATATATATTTTTTAAATTATAATTTTCCTAAATTCTTTCTTTTCGGTGTTTGAAAGGTCATAGAAATTGAAAAAAAAAAAAAAAATTGATCTTTGGAATAAAAAAGTAAATCCTTGGAGTGAGTAGGAAAATCTTTTTTTTTTTCAATTTTTTTTTTTCATTTGGGAATCATTTTTCTTTATTGTTCATTTTCTTTGGCATCCAAATAAAAAATAAATAAGTTTTCTTTTCCAAGACCCTGATTCCGCAAGCTAAATGTCGCCAGAGCAACGCCCAATTAACGAAGTTTGAGTGTATTTGCTCAAGTGCTCAATGTATAGGATATGAGATAAATGTTCGTCGTGTGCTTGAATCAATCCAATAATTGACAGCATTGGTATATTGAACGACGACGGACTATGCCTAGGGCTGTAAATCAGTGACTTGAGGAAAAAGGTGCAAAATGGAAAAGAAAACAACACAAAAATATTAAGAAACGTACAACATAACCTAGCTGTGGATCATATGTTGTTAAAGACAGCATCAAGGATAAATAAGCTACAAAGTGGGCAAAAAAAAAATTAATATGCTTAAGGCGGCCAAAAGGTCAAAGGATGTAACTGAGTAAACTTTGATACAGATGGCTGTCTAATTGACAGGTGGGCCCTCATCTCTCTTCGTAAAGAGTACAAACACACACACACACACATATATATATATATATATATATATATATATATATATATATATAGAGAGAGAGAGAGAGAGAGAGAGAGAGAGAGAGAGAGAGAAGTGGCTATGTGATACAGCCAGCCATATGTATCAAAGTTTTACTCGGATGTAACTATGGTACAAACAAAGGCAAATGAGACATTATTGCAATAAAATCTTGAAATAAGCAAAATTCATGTAATACAGAGCGACCTTCGTTACAAGGATTATTAATTTATAGATGCTGCCATAACACACTATGGTCCTCTCATGTATTACATGAGAGCTATAGATTATATATGCTGACATAACACACTATGGTCCTCTCATGTATTACACTGTATACAGTGTGCTGGAATCTACAGATACTTCGTAGTCATGAAATTTCTCAATACGGATCAATAAATCATCTCCAGAGAATAGCATAAGGAGAAAGGCAATCTTAAGTATTCTATGGGCCATCCATATGATTATAGAGCAAAAACTGCAAATTAGTTTGGTGTATGAGTTTGAAAACCACTGGGATTAAGAAGCGGGATAATTTGATAATCAATAGCCTTTGAATGAAACAATATAAAATACAATATCATCCAACTGACCAATTTACTCATAGCAAGAAAAATATACAAAAATAGCAGAGATTGCTGATTTATGCTATTCAAATTGGACAGCATATAAAGGAACACAGATCAGGCTTACTGGACAGTAAAAGAATACAAGATAAATGCTCATTTATACGAAAGCGAAGCTAACTTACGTGCCAATGGGTGACTTAATCCACCAATAATAAGATCTGAGCAGCAGCAATCACACTGGCATGTCCGAACTTTTGAATGTGGAACACCAAAATTCATTTTCGCTTTTTCACAAATTCTTCAGCATCGTAGTGGGAAAAATGCACTGTATCATCACACAGAGCATAAGCTAGCCAAACCTCCATTTAACACCACCACTTTAACTCCAAACTACCATCCTTCACTGTTCTTTAGAACACAACCAAAATTGCAACCTCTTTCTGAATCACAATGCTATTCTTCTAAACTCGTACCAAATCTCGTAGTGATTGAACAGCAAGCTATCATGTGTCTGGTTCCCAACAAACTCCACCCCAATCTTCGCAAGCCTCATCGGGCACTCTTCCTTTAGTCTCGTACAGAACTTCATGTTATGTGATACAAAGATCCTCCCTCTTTGGGGTTTCAATCTCTCCACCAACCTTTCTAGTCCTACCCAAACCAACTTATCCGGCATATGAAGAAACACGGCACTTGCATAAATCAAATCATAGTAAGTTCCCGGACCAAATCTGCTGAAGCCCATATCATCGCCTTTTAAAATTAATGGTCTTTTGTGGAGAAGACCTTGGGAGGGGAGCTCGTAACGGAGAGCAGCCATTAGAGAAAGCTCGTCACGCTCAAGACAATGAAAGCGGGAAGGATTGAGGTATCGTATGAAATGGAGACCGACACGAAGTGTCCCACATCCGACTTCAAGAACTTGGTCTGAAGGGGAGAGGTTGACAGCAGAGGCAAGAAATTCAAACACATCGCGGCCACCAGCCCACGGCTCACCATAGTTGCTATGATGCTCCTCTACTAGAAGCTCACCAGGGCATGGGAGAGCTGTATGGTTATCTGCATCAGTTTCATAGTGAGATATCCCATTGAACCTGAAACAAGGTCATAAAAGCATAGATTAGTAATGAGTGTAAAGATTTTTTGAAACAACATATTTCTTAGGAAAAAACAGGTTGTATGAAAGTGGGCATGAAGGTCTGAAAGTAGGCATGCATTTGGCAGGAACTTGGAGTTTCGGTGTTTGGTTCAACCCGGATGTGGGGACATGAACTAGAGGTCATCATTACCTCCCAGTTTCTGTCGGGTGCAAGTCATTGGCAAAATTGACTCAGCCCACATCCATTTTTTTTTAAGGATATGGGTTGAAACTTGAAAGTGGGCTGTTGTATTTTTTTTAATTTAAGGCTATCATTTTTAACTAAAGGTTATCGTAATTATCAATTTAGCTAAATATTAATCTTTTAAGTCCTTACATTTTCATCAACTTAGCCACTCAGCTATGTTGCAAGGACACAAATATGACACTAAGTACAAACACAGCAACAGAGTGTAGGTATTGTGTACAACGCATGCCCGATGTAACAGCACATGGTCTCAACACCGATTTTAAGTGTGTATGCACTAGCTCATACCGATCTCCAAGCAAAACCCTAAACAAGCAAATGGATTACGAGATCTTGCCAGTATCTCATAGGGTCTGGTTGGATTGAGGATGAAGAGAGCTAGACGAGGGAAAGTTAAGTGAAGTGGAAAAAAAATCTACTTGGTTTGAGGGTGGGGGTCTAGGAGGGGGAGTCATGGAGGTAAGGATTTGTTTAGCCTTCTTTTGTCCATTTTTTCAATCTCCCAAATCGAGGGGTTAACAAGGGGAATTGAGGAGTTTTGTTTAAAAAGTTATAAACACCCCTTATTTGTCCTATAAAATATCGTGATCTTCTTCTCTATTTTTCTTGCTTTCAACCTGTTGCTGTCTTCCTGTCTTTCAACTTGTTGTCGTCCAGGTGCGTCGTCTCTTCTCGTTTTCTTATTACTCATCGTTGAAACTTATAAGAAAAAAAAAACGACAACTACGTTTTTGATGCATCTGTTGAGTTGATGACCACATATATTTGATGCATAAAAAAATATTCAGGTGCGTCGTCCGACTCAAAACCAAATCAAATCTAATTTCATGTCATATGTAATATGAGTATTTTGGTAACTATTGTATTTTTATTAATCCTCCTCCCACTCAAAACCTCCAATCCAAATAAGAGTTATTAAACACACCCCACTTAACTCTTCCTCCAATCCAAACAAGGTTATATGTATTGACTCTCCTCCCCCTAACTCATCCCGCTTATTTTTTTCCCTCGATCCTAGCATAACCTTAATCTACGCACCCCCATCTCATTATAGGAAATGTAACACAAATGTCAACCAAAGTTTAGAAATTTCCAAACAAGCAAGCACAAATCTGTCTATATGTATTGCTCCATCTTCCTGGCTTTCAACTTGCTATCATCCAGGTGCGTCGTCTCTTCTCGCTTTATTTTTATTACTCATCGTTGAAAATTATAAGGAAAAAAAAACGCCAGCTATGTTTTTGATGCATTTGTTGAGTTGACGACCATATATATTTGATACATAAAAAAAAACGTCCAGGTGCGTCGTCTCACTCAAAACCAAATCAAGATGCCATATATAATACGGGTATTTTGGTAACTATTGTATTTTTTATTAATACTTCTCTCACTAAAAACTTTCGATCCAAGCAAGAGTTATTAAACTCACCCCACTTATATCTTCCTCCAATCCAAACAAGATTATATGTATTGACCCCCCTCCCCCTCACTTATAACTTTAAGCCCACTTAACTCTGCTTATTTTTCCCCCTCTATCCAAGCAGAGCTCTTACAATGTGTTTGAAAACTTTTGTGGGGAAGGAATGAAAAACTTAGAGAAAAAAAAATGTAAGAGAGTAAAATAAAAGTAAAGTTAATTTTTCATTTCCTTGTTTGGATGACCAAAAAGTAGAGGGAAAGAAAAGTTTAAAAATAACCTTTTTTAATCATAATTTATTCTTAACTTTTTGAGGAATAGATGAGTAAATTCTCTCAAAATCCTCTCATGTATCTCCATTTTCCTCCCCCATTTTCCCTCTCCCCTACTTTTGATTTTCCTTCCCCATTTCCTCCCTTCCCAAACAGTACCTTAATCTACTCCCCCATCTCATTATAGGAAATGTAACACAAACGTCAACCAAAGTTTAGAAAATTTTCCAAACAAGCAAGCACAGATCGCTGCAAATATCTTCAAATTCCTCCCATTTCCGTTCTGCCAACTTCGGCAATCCTCACATTTTTCCTTCAACTGGCATCACACCCACCAAAACCCTAACTAGGCAAATTGAACAGAAACCCTAAATTGAGGGGGGTGAGATTCGTACCGGCGGAGGTCGTCGAGCTGCTGCTGGCGAGTCCTGGGGTTGATCCCCCTCCTGAGCGAGTGCCAGGCCTCTGGCGTGGAGGGGGGCTCGGGGAGAGAGTTGGCCTCCAGCTGGCTCCGCAGCCAGGAGACGTCCTCCCTCGTCGGGCCGATCGGGGCGGAACGGACGGCGGAGATAGGTCCGTCGGCGCAGGCGGAGGGGGAGGAGGAAGGGGAGAGAGAGGGGAGGAGGAGGAAGAGGAGGAGCGCGGCGGAGGCGAAGGAGAGGAGGAGCAGCGCCGGCACCGTGATCCCGCCGGGCTTCGCCGACGGGAAGCCGGCGGCGGCGGTGGCGGTGGCCATTCTGGGGAGTGGTGTGTTGTTTGGATTTTAGTTGAGATCTGGGATTTGGGGGATGGGATGGTATTTGTTGCTTGCGATTTACCAAATAGCCCCTATCTGTAGGGACCACATTTAGGATGATGAAATCAATTGTGCTTATAGCTATGTCTATGCATTGTTCAATATAATATCCATATTTGAAAATTAATATCAAAAACAAGTTCAGCTTGAGAAGGTCTCGTTTATCCTCCAAGCATGACCGGTTCTAATTTTTTAGAGATCATGTATGAAAAAAAGACCTCGAAAACTATTCAAAATAAAATTACAAACCAATTATATCAAAACATAAAATTCATGGATATATTAAAAAAAATTATATAGTATAGTCCTCAATAAAATGTACAAGTATTCAAAATAAATTGAGAGACGACGATGGATAAATTGCAGGTAAAATGTGAGTCAACATTTATTAACTTCAGAAGAAGAAAAAAAAAAGTTAATTTTCAAATTTTATTTAATATTATGGGCCATGAAATTTTTTTGGGAGCCCCGGAGAACATGTGCGGTCACACAAGATTTTGAAGTCATTAAGTACATAACATCTTTATTTAATATATATGCTACGAAAGAAATGGCAAATTTCATGGTGTGAGGATAGATGTTTACCTCCTTCCATATCTCACTTACTTTTTGCTGCAGGGCATTTTTTATCAACCCCCCAATTGTTAATAGTTTATTTGTATCATCCTTTTCTGTCCTTCCATTTTTTTTTTAGTCTCTTGATAAAGACACTACAAAATTCACTCGGAACAATCTAAATTTTTATCATTGATAATTACAAGTTTGCCACTCTAAAAAATTACTCACCGGACTGTCCACTTCCAATTAATTTTTTTTATAATCAGAATAGAACTGACAAAATTTTGACAGTCCTAAAAATATATGTTAATTTTTTAGGAGTATTAAAATTTTGACAGTCCTTCCAATTGGTAGAACTGTCAAAATTTTGACATTACGGGAGGGCTACGCGAGGTGACCACGAGGGCTGGACTGCGTGGAGGCCGGAAGGGGGGACGAGGCGGAAGAACGGAAGGGGAAGGAGGCGGCGAGAGGCAGTGGAGGAGGCGGCGGTGGAGGACGGGGGAGGAGGCGAAGGCGGACGAGCGTCGGCGGTGGAGGACGGAACCGCTGTTGTACGCGGGGGCGACGGTGGAGGACGGGATCGCTACTGCGTGCGAGGGCGGTGGGGGCGGCGGCGAGCGGTGGAAGAAGGCGCCGCTGCTGCGCACGGGAACGACGGCGAGCGTTGGGGACGGTGACGAGCGGTGGAGGAGCGGGAGGAAAAGCAGGAGAAGGAAAGTGAAGAGGGTGGACAGCCATAGTAAATTTTGGACTAGCCTGAGTAAAAAAAATTTATAACTGGACTAGTCCCAATAGTGGGCTAGTCCTGAGTGTACTTTATAGTGCCTTTACCACAAGCCTTTTTTTATTAGTGTTACTTTCCTCTTTCAATTAGACAAATTTTTTTTTTGGAGGATAAGTATAATTATAATTAACAAACTATGAAAACTATGAATGCATTGGAGTAGTAATAATTAGTAATTAAAATAAATGGGAGGTAGTTGAGTTAGGCTTTTGCTGATGATATACTCATCTTTGGCCAAGCTTCTATTCAGTTCATGCACAATGTCCATAGGATTCCTAGTACTTTTTGTTTACTATGTCCATAGGATTCTTAGTACTTTTTCTTTGTGGTAAGGACAAATGATTAGTTTCGGCAAATCTTGTATTCATTTCAACAAATCTACGGAAACAACCCTTTAGCACCATCTTGCTAATATGCTTCATCACGGAAACAACCACCCTTTAGCACCATCTTGCTAATACGCTTCATCTATCCTCTATGACCCGTGAAGACAAATAGTTTGGGCTATAAAATTCTAAAATTCACTGAATTTGTCATGTTTCGTACCGAAATATGGAGATAGATTGTCACTCTCCGTTTTCGATATACATATTTAGAACATATTTTATTTTTTGCATGATTGCATGTGTATGGAGATTAGATCCATTATTTGGTTTAACTTAGTTAATGGTTTATTTTGTGGGTTGGTTCAACTCATGAGGATCTTTGGTTCAACTCTCGTATCCTAGCATATATAAACCAAATTTTCATTCTCTCTCTTCACTTCCTCATTTCTTCCTCTTTCTTTATCTTTCTTTTTCCATTTCATAGGCAAGTACACATTACATGAAAAACGGAGAAATCCTCCATATTATTGTTCTATTACGTTTATTATGTGTTTCTAAGCACTTTTAGTTCTTAGAGTTTTCTGTTTTGATGGATGGATTAGTGTAGATCTATATTTCTAACTTATATTTTATTTTGGTTTCATGAGTTTTTCTTAGTTTTGACCTATTAAACTTGTGTCTTTGAAAACCAGTTTTTGCTACATGTTAGATCTTTCGATTTAGAGAATTTTGGCTTTTGGTTCGCCTGATTTGGACTTAAAATGAGATTTTTATGAAGAAAATAATATTTTAGTTTTTTTGGAGTTTTCACCATGGTCGAACCTGTTGTTGGAGAAGACGAAGTTCTCATGCGGCCAGCGACCTATGCGGCTGAGAGTGTTATGCGGCCCGAGAGGGTTATGCGGCTGACCTCTTGCCACATACTGACATCATGCGTCCATCTTGTTGGACGCATTACTGCTGATCTACACAAGTATCCTTGAACACTTTGTGCAATCACTCGCTGAACGAATGAGAAATTCGCTAAATCCAAAATACACTCCATGCGGCATCGAACTTCATGCGACGTCGAACTTATGCGGCAAGCAGAGCATGCGGACACCTTCCCTTGGACGCATGACCCTGATCTTCGGCGCATCCTTGGCGCGTCTTTCTATAGTTTTGTCTTTTCTTCCTGATACACTTTATGTCACATCACACTTTATGTCACATCACTGACACTTTATTTATTTTTTCGTCGCTTCATCACTTATCCCGATGAGTAGACCTTAGCCATGACTCCATGCGGCATGACTTCTCCATACGGCCATGATTGTCATGCGGCCTGACTCCTCATACGGCCAGGATTGTTATGCGGCCTAGAGACCCATGCGGCCCTACTTGTTTGATCGAATATTTTCTTGATTCATGTGACCCAATATTTAAATTGGTAATTGGACTCAAATACTGTGTCCGTGTTGATACTACTATTGCCTGATAATTATTCATGTTTTTATGTGCGTCGATGTGCGACACATCATGTCATGTGTTAAGTGATTATATTTGTGTTATGCTTCGAGAATGCCTCCAAATTTCTGAACGCGTGATATTATAAATATGAATATTATTTCCCCAGCACGGGCATGATAAGAGAGTCGAACCACCAAAGCGTGGCTAGGATATTTGATTGTATGAATGTTGCATGCACGCTTGAGTGAATCCAGATTTGACTTCCATGGATTCGTATCTAGCGTACCCGTACCTTGTACGTCATCTTAAGGGAAATTCTCATATGACCACACCTTGAGATTTCAAATACAACCTAGGGCTAATTAGGTGTCGAAAAGTTGTAGTAACATTTGGAGAAAATAGTATCCCGAGATAATGCGAACGAACCTTCCCACAGAGATTCATTCAAAGTACGTTGTGGGTTGACCACCACAGATATTGTATATCATCTGCCTTAGTGGAGTGTAGTATCTGATTTATTATAATACCGAGCCACTGTTTCAATATAGGAATATTGGAACCGCAAATACCGTATTTTTAGCACAGTGGCCCTACGGGGGACTGCTGCATCTTACAAGTGCTTGTTTTATTATATTGGTTCGGTTAGCTCATGTTCGGCACTGGTGTGATCTGAGGATACTTATTATGCATTATTCTGAGATAACCTCCGAGTCCACAAAATATCAAGCCGTACAAATGATTGGCCGATATAAGAAATGAAATTGTTTGTGATTGTATTCATTCAGCTAGTAGCCTAGGAAAATGGATTGTCATAGTGTGAGGGTTCAACCCTTGTCCTTGTTTGGTTGTAGGGTTGAGCCCTAACGCTAGGATAAGCCATGGACCTAAGTTACGATACTGAATCTATGTAATATTATATTATTTTTCTTGGGTTTTTGTTTCTCCATTTCGTGCTTCCCTTGTGGTACTTGCTATTTGGGGTCTAACCCCACTAGTTTTGCATGGCCATGTTTCGAGCCAGCACCTGAGGATTCAACGTTCTTTCCTCCAACTCATGGCGCACACCAGGACTATAGTCGCAGGGTATAGCGAGTGGATTTTTCTTCTTCCCTGCTCGTCTTGCATAATTACTTCTTATGGGCGTTTAGCCACCGGCACCTGTTAGCCGGCTCATTTAGACATTAGTTTTCTTACATGATTGTATTAAATCAGACTGTAACTGAATCACAGTCATGTATTTTTGCTACTTTTTTAGCTTCTTCTTTTTACACAGCTGGACTCCAGGATATTTTGAGAAAGCATTTGGAATGCCTTATTGCTTATCATATATGCTCTATGCTTACTATTTCTTGTTTGAATAATTGAGACATAGAAGTTCTTGACCATAGGAGACTTGATTATAGCATGCACCCCCTTGTCTTATACAGCCGTGATCGACGTACGACGTATAGTACCTTGTACGGGGTAGCTGGCCATGTCCAACTCCGTATTCCGGTACTGGGACGTGACAAGGTTTTAGTGGTGGTCCATGCAGGTCCGTTCTTCAGACTTGTGGGGTGTCATGGTCATAGGAGTCTCAGTCAAACCTGATCCTTCTTGAAACTCTAAATTCGTACTCTTCAATACTCAGCTTAGATTTTTCCAGATTGGTTTCTTCCTTGTTCCTTCTCATCCTGTGCTTATTGGTTCTTGTGCTCTTCTTTAGGGCTTCTTCTTCCCCCGATATTGCAGCAACATGAGAGGCAGCATTGCCAGTGGAACGAGATCCTGTGGAACCTCAACCAAGGATCTGAGTTGAACCCACGATGAATGGTACCGAGCGACAGGCTCCAGGTGCTCCTGTACCTCCCGCAGTGCCGGCAACACTGGATACCCCATCCTTACTAGAGATTATTCATGGATTGTTGGCTGCGCAACAACACCAGATGGTGGTGCAATATCAATATCAGCAACAACAGCTCTAGCAGCAGGAACAGAATATCATGTTGAACCAAGGGTTACAAATGGCCCTAGCACGAGGCGAAAGAACAGACTCTGGGACATCTGTTAGATTTTGCAGACTGAACCCCAGATACTTAGATGGCACGGAGGACGCAAACACGACAGATGATTGGCTCCAGGATATTGAGACCATTCTGACAGCGGCTAAACTTTTGGCTGAGGAACAAGTTGACTTGGTTCGCCTACAACTCCAAGATCTGGCAAGAAATTGGTGGGCTACGATGGAGGTAGGACTGAGGCATCCTATTTCATAGGAGGATTTAAGGACTCGATTTAGGGTAAAGTAATTTTGGATTATGGCTCAGTGTGAGTTGCGGCAGAGGTTTATTAACCTCAAGCAAGCTAGAAGGACGGTAGATAGCTATGCCGCAGAGTTTTGCTGACTAAGCAGATTTGCTCCAACCATGGCGGCAACAGAGTTGGAGAGAGCAATGAGGTTCCAGCAGGGACTTCACTTGGATATCTTGCACATGGTAGAGGTGCACGACTACCAGACCTTCGAGGCAGTATTAATAGCAGCCAAGAGGGTTGAGCTTACTTCTCAAAGGATGGCATCAAGAAGAGTGGATCGGAAGAGGCCTCATGGACAGAACAAGGAGGGAGGACCAGACCCCGAATGTCAGCACCATCACATGGCGTTCGTATACATGATTCAGCACTTCGGAGGACGGCAGTTCCAACAGTGACAGTACCAACTTGGCAACAACAGCCAAAGCAGCAACAACAACAACAACAACGACGGAGAGCGTCGACAGGTCGTACCAACTATGGCAAGGAAGGTCATACCCGAAATGTTTGTCAGGTAGCTAACAGGCTATGTTTGAGATGTGGGGGCCCTGATAACAATATTGCCTCATGCCCATTGATGTAGAGGCCAGGAGGGCCAGTATAACAGTTTCCTGCATTGTCAGCACCAAGGGCAGTGCAGCAAGGAGGACCAGCAATAGAAGCACAACTTATGGCTCAGCATCCGTTGCCGATGCAGGCCCAGCTTTATAGGCAGCAACAACAGAATCAACAAGGACAGCAACCCCAACAGCAAGAAAGACAGCAGCAAAGAGCTCGACAAGGCCAAGGATAGGCACTAACCTTGTCTTTAGAGGAAGCAATGACGTCAGGTGACGTAGTGGCAGGTAACATTTTTGTTACAAACTTTCCTGCCATAACTTTATTTGATTCTGTACCTTCGCACTCATTTATATCTACACAATATACGACACGTATTGGATTGAAGTTTGAGGCATTGTCAACGAGGCTAAATATACTCACTGGCAATGGGATCGTAGAAGTTAGTAGGGTGTGCCTAGCATGTCCAGTCGTAGTGTCACGACCCGCACCCGGTTATTCGGGTACGAGTGCGTGGGCACGTCCAGCCTACGCCGCAGTGTCGGCGGTAGTACGCTGTCTAGGTCATTTCTGGGGTCAAAAAGCATCTATCTCATCCACAATAATGAACATGTAAGAATAATCACAGGAAATAGGAATGCTAAGATTTCATAATATTTAATCTGTGACAACCAATCCACAGTCAATACAAGCCAGAAGATAAATAGGGGACAAACCCGAGTATATGCTGAAAGGAAATAAAATAATAACTAACTGGCTACTCCTCCTCAAGGGTGGTCTCCTGAGTGGGAACCGGCTCCTCAAGGTGTCACCTGCTAACTCATAGTGGCCACACATAGGTGGGGGCAGAGTTCTCATCATCGCCTAAAACAACGGATCCAGTCAGGAAAGGAGCAAAGTACACAATGTACAACAAGATTAAACTTAATATTTGTGACAGGTAGAAAATAACTAACTAAGCATTATGTTGGGAAATGCATAAGTAAGTAGTAAAATTAACTGAGAAATAATGCTATAAAACAAGACCAGAAGTAAAATATGATTGATTGCTATAAACCAGAAGTCCGAGTAAAACAGGAATAAAATGTGACAAGAAATATAACTGTAACAAGACAGGAACTTATGTGCGTGAACTTATATATTTAGAATACCTAGTTGGCATGTAGGGGTTTATAAGGCTAATAGGGCCGTCATAGACGACTAGTACACAATGATTACGGGAATAATCAAGTATAAGGCTGATGGTACAATCGCGTACCAACAGCTGGCACACAGTGATTACAGGGGGAAAGGGTAAACTACATGCCTCCTAGTATTCTCCCGCCCGACACGAAAAGCAAGACACGAAATACATTATTCAAGACATAAAATCTAGTGCTCTAACTCTACATATAATCATCAATGGTACAAATAAAGCAGGGAATTTATTTATCACAATATAAAGGTTAAACTTGAAGTGCAGGTACTTACCTGTTGTTTGGATCTGATTAATTTGGCTCTCGGGAAATTTCCAGAGATGAGTCCAAAAGCTGAAATAGACATTACCATCATGCTCAAAAGATGTTAAATAGCTAGAAATGCCTGTCCTTGGGTCCAATTTGAAGACAAGGACAAAAATGGCAGTTTCGGGTCAAAACGGGGTCCGCCGGTGGGCCCACTTTGCACCGAAAAACGTGTCCGGGTCAAAGGTCTCCAAATTCACCAAACTTAGTGTCAACAGGTCAGGAACACAGATACGAACCCAACGGAACTTCCAGATTTGGATTCCGATGAGCCGAACACAAAATCGCCCGTCGAGCGGGGCCTGTGGGGCCCACGACACGCGATTTCGTCAACGTTCTCATAATCGAACCAAACTTGACCCACAGGACCAGCGTATCGCTACGAGTCCGATGGCGCAAGTTTTGTCTCGATCTGACGAGTGTGCACGAAGTTAGGGTGAATTGCAGAAAAGGCAGATACGGGGCGATGTCCGCGGATACGCGTTGATTTCGGTGTGCACGCACACCCGAATCAGCTTCCACGAAAACTCACACGTCCGTATCGACGATGCGCACGTATATGTGAAGACCGCACGCGACCAAGTCGTCCCGTTTGGCGGGGCGTACTCAGTTCCGGGGTAAAACAGGGTCTGGTTTTTCCTGTTTTTGGATCGCGGTGTGCGATCACCACAGGACGCGATGCCCCGAACAGTTTGTCCGGACACCGAGAGGGTCATACAGGCTTCACAACGCAATTTACGGAATTGAAAACAGAGCTACGGACAAAAAGTTACACGCACCTGAAGGGGACCCGAAAACCGGGGTCTGACACGTGTCCGACACGACACAGGACACTGTGTCCTGTGTCTCGTGTCCGACACAGGGAGAGGAATTTGGGAATTAGGGTTTGGGGATTTGGCCGGAGGGCGGCGTTCTGCGGCCAGGCGGAGGCGGAGGGGACCGGCGCTAGGGCGGCGTGGCGCACGGCGGCGAGGCGGAGGCGACCGAGGTCGGCCGGAGGCGCGCGGCAGGCGGCGCGGCTGCTGCTGTCCCTCGCTGCTGCGGCCTGCTGCTGACGTTGACGGCGCTCGACGGCGCCGGAGGAGAAGAGGAGGAGGGAGGAAGAGGGTGGCTGCAGCGGCGGCGTCCGGCGGCTGGGCGAGGTGGCTGGGGTGGCTGACGGTGGAGGCTCGACGGCCGGGGGGCTTTAAACAGGGGAAAGGGGGCGGGGCCGAGCGGGGGAGGCGCCGGGTGAGGCGGTGACGTAGGGGGGGGTCGTCGGCCGGGGAGTGCGGGCTGGGAGGCGACGTGGCCGCGGGCGGGGCGGCAGCCGCAGGAGGCGGCGGGGGAATCGGGCAGTCGTGGGGAGAGGTTCAGGCGGATCCGGGTCCGGGCGGGTCGGGTTCAAGCGGACCCGACCCGACCAGTTAGGGTTTGGGCCGGAGGGGACTGGGCCGGGTGTTGGGCCGGGCCGAGCGGGCTGGGCTTGGGCCGGAAACAAAATAATAATAATAATAATAAAAACAATAATAAGAATAATAATAATTATTTATTTAATTAATTAATTAATTAAAATAGTTTTTAGGCATTTAAAAAATAGGTCTGAGGCCCAAAAAATCCAGAAAAATTACCCTAAGTCCAGTTTTTAATTTTACACCCAAAAATATTATTTTCATAATATTTTAATATTATTTATTGCCAATTAAAAATCATTTATTTATTGAAAACCTTGATTTTAATTACAAAAAATTCCAGAAAATTGGGAAAAATCCAAGATTTAATAATTTGAAAATTCAGGGGGTTTACAACCTACCCAACTTACAAAAATTTCGTCCTCGAAATTTAAAATTAAGCCATACTCTGTTAACCCTTCATGTACATCAATCACAATCTCCTTGGGATAATTTAAATTCTAATCATGTCCACTGCAATCACTTCAAGGCTAAGACGACTACTTGTTCCAATCAAAATTCAACCTATGGTTATTACTTCTTACTTCCTCAAATTATCCACAAGCAGATTTTTAATTTTTAGTCCATATAGTATTTTCAAGATGACCTTGCCTCACGATTCGAATTATCATAATTCCTCTAGAAGTGATTCGAGTCCAACAATATTTGTATGTTTCAGCCCTTTTAAATTATATTCACATCCTCAATATTCCAACTAGGTAGTCCAACCATCAACTTTTAAATTCTTAATTCAAATCATCAAATTGAAAAATAATTTAAGTGTAGTCCACCAATGTTCAAGTCTGAATTACATCCTCTAAATTCAAGTTGACGATTTTACTCTCATTATTCAAAATTAAATCAGGTACCTAGGATGTAACTATTGGGTCCTCGATATCAATTCATTAATCATCTTAGTCACTCCTCTAAATTTTCAAAAAATTAGAATGGCTTGCTTCTTCCAATCTAACCTTACTCGGTCACAATCCAAAGGACATTTCCCTCGAGTTGACAATTGTATTGCTACCCAACTTAGAATTTACCCATTCATCACAAAAGACTATATACTTTAAGAAAATATTTCTTAATATGATTACTCATGTCATTCAATCCTCGAAATTTCAACGCCGATCATATCACATATGATATGTCCTCAATTACGAAAGGTTAGTCCTCAAGTATGTGATCGGCCTAAGTGGCATATCTAGTACTATCTATGTACTAACTTATACCAGGCACGAGATTTCGTCTTTCCGAAATAAAGGAAGACGAAGATCAATAATAAAGAGTTCAAGGGTGGGGTGATAGAAAAGAAATATCGGGGTCAAGGCGTTTTAAAGTATTCAGGTGGGAATTGTCAAGTGATTGTGGATTGAATCCTATCTCGGTAATTCCTATTCACATACTCGTATTAATACAGTTATGCTCAGACATGTCTAGGGCAGGTATACTAGTCAACTGTATATCTCAATCCACGTAAAGTAGTACGAAAGGCGAATCAAAATGCACTAAGGCTGATCAGACCATAATACACTGATTCTGAATAGACAATCGTATTAGTGTGTCGACCCACTAATACATATGTCATGAACAAGCTCGATAAAGAGTAAGCTTGCAAAACTAGGCTATAGAATAGCAGCATAAGTCAAGTACATCAAAATTAAGTATGCTAGATGATGATGAAGGAGGTACAAATTATTTAAGTTCACAAAACAACACACAAGCACAATAACAAAAGACTCTACAATCTTTTTAGTTATCAACTACAAAAGCATACCAGGTTATTAGCAAGTTCAAAATTACTAGGTTGGGGCTGAGGTCACGAACCAATAGGCACGAGCTAAAAGATACTAGGAACGGTAGCTACAAATCACTTACGCGCATTAGCTACTCCAAGAGTCTGCGCGTTCTCCACGGTCATGCTGGTAGAGCATCTCGTGGTGATCTTGTAGGAACCTCGTCGCTTGCTGGTAGATCCCTTACTCTGCATCCAAAAATAAACGATAAAGACGCACAGGAATCAAGGCAGGATGCAAGTCAAGGAATTAATTCAAATCCGACATAGATGTCAAGAACGATTCAAGCAAGTGGATGAGATCCTAAACTTATCCTATTCTTATTGCAGGCCTGTTCGGTCCCGAAGTTGAAACCGAACAATTTAGTCGTAGACCTGCATGGGCTACCACAAAAACGTGTCACGACCCGCACCCGATTATTCGGGCACGAGTGCGTGGGCACGTCCAGCCTACACCGCAGTGTCGGCGGTAGTACGCTGTCTAGGTCATTTCTGGGGTCAAAAAGCATCTATCTCATCTACAATAATGAACATGTAAGAATAATCACAGGAAATAGGAATGCTAAGATTTCATAATATTTAATCTGTGACAACCAATCCACAGTCAATACAAGCCAGAAGATAAATCGGGGACAAACCCGAGTATATGCTGAAAGAAAATAAAATAATAACTAACTAGCTACTCCTCCTCAAGGGTGGTCTCCTGAGTGGGAACCGGCTCCTCAAGGTGTCACCTGCTAACTCATAGTGGCCACACATAGGTGGGGGCAGAGTTCTCATCATCGCCTAAAACAACGGATCCAGTCAGGAAAGGAGCAAAGTATACAATGCACAACAAGATTAAACTTAATATTTGTGACAGGTAGAAAATAACTGACTAAGCATTATGTTGGGAAATGCGTAAGTAAGTAGTGAAATTAACTGAGAAATAATGCTATAAAACAAGACCAGAAGTAAAATATGATTGATTGCTATAAACCAGAAGTCCGAGTAAAACAGGAATAAAATGTGACAAGAAATATAACTGTAACAAGACAGAAACTTATGTGCGTGAACTTGTATATTTAGAATACCTAGTTGGCATGTAGGGGTTTATAAGGCTAATAGGGCCGTCATTGTCACACCCCAGTCCCAAAATACCATGGGACTAGACACGTGGCAATGGCCAGCAGTACGCACCGATGGACCAACTCAGTATAATGGATCCATCAGGGCATACTTAAGCTGTAAAACAAGTCTACGACAATCATGGCACAACTAATCTCATCCACACAAGATATAAAATATGATCCACAGAATAAATAAGGAATGTAAATCATCAGCAAGTCTCACAAAGTACTTCGGGGAACAACCCGATAAATATCTGGTACAATGGTTCAAATGACCAGAATATAAAAGACTGAAAGAAATACTAAAAGCTGAGCATAAACATGGATGCTCAAGAGAAGTCTTCAGCTAAGACCTCGTCCTCGGATGGTGGTACAGCTCCTGGATCAGCTCCTGCTCCGGTCCCGTAAACCTCGGGATAAACCACGTCTGCAAAATCTGGGGACAAAAATCCGGATCCAGGTCCTCAGGGGACATAGCAAGGTACAAGAAAGCTCATGCCAAAATAAATAATGCAGTGCAGCAGATAATGAAATAAATAGGGTAAGTATGTAACCATCTATGTGAAAATGCAAGTGAGAGCATCACGAGTACTCAGGCTGAGACCACTACAAGCTCTGTGTCTGGGAGCCGGTAGCAGCAATAACTATGTGTTTACTATGTGTTTACTATGTTTTATATATATATAATCAGCTTGTAGCCTGTGTGTCTCTCCCCACCCAATGTAACCACGCATATCATGTCCATAACGTCTCATGTCCATGTCAAGCACGATCATAGCTAAATACAACAAGTCATAATGTATATATAGAATATAAAATCTATGTCAAGTCCTGTATCCTATACAGAATCACCACGAATATCTCAGAAAAATCCTGTCTCATGAATAGTGTCAAGTGTCCTGGGTCATATGGTACTTGATAAGACAAGTACGAGAATAAAGTGTCACGAATGTCCATATCTAGATGACAATACCCAACACTGCGTACAGTGTCGGCACCCGACTGATAATCGGACGCTAAGTACGTCACACGGCCCTAGGTTGAGCATGCACAGCAATATAATAAAGCAAGAAAAATATATAACAATACTGCAAAGTTTGGCAAGGTACACTTGCCTGATGTTCGAATATCAACTGTCGTCCTGGTATCGGTGGATCCGGTAGGTACTACTCCGAAAGCTGTAATAAATATCACCAACAGTCTCAGAAGATGTCAAACTGCTAGAAATACCTGTCCTTACGTCCAATTTGGACACAGGGGCAAAAAGGTCATTTTCGGGCCAAAGTGGGGTCCACGTATGGCCCACTTCGCACCGAAAAGCGTGCCGAGGGTAACAGTCTCTAAATGGGACAAACTATGGGTCAAACAACTCTAAATGTCAATACGATCCCAACGGTATGTCCAAATTTGGATTCCGATGAGCCGAACATAATTTGGTCCAAAAAGTCAACTGTGGGACCCGCCAATTGGCGATCTGGTCAACCGTCTCAGAAATGAGTGAAAATTTGGTCACAGGACCAGCGTGTTACCACGAGTCCAGTGGCGCAAGTTTCGTCGCAATCTGTCAAGCGTGCATAAAATACTCGCGAGTTCCACAAAAGTGGCGACACAGAATGTGTTCGCGGATACGGTCTGATTTCGGCGCGCACACGCGTCCAAATCAGTCCCCACAAATTTTTACGTGTCCGATTATGCTGCGTGCACCATTCGATATACTTGGCACACGGCGGGGCGGTCCCGTTTGGCGGGGCGCGCTCCGATCTCCTACTTTTAGAAAACCGAAAAAAGTGGGTGCGCGCAGTTTTGTGACGACTATAATTTGGTCCACAGCAACTAATAGCACAAAGTTATAATGCAGAAATTAAACTAGGTCATGTAATCTACAGGTATCAAAAAGAATCGTCGAATTCGGATCTCTGTGGTGGGAGATACGAACTCGACAATATGGGTGGTCATCGCAAGTTTCTGCGATTGCAGAATTCTGTCTGCTCGTGCTGACTTGGGCGCTGTTTTCACCTAGGGGCACACGTTTTTCGAGGTTGACTATAAAACAAATATTTTAGAGGGTTAAGGGAAGATCATACCTATGAAAACGGATCTGCGTTTGGTCGAGCGAGTCAACGGAAAATTACGCCAGAGCGAAGGTGCCTCGAGTGGGAGACTGCAGTTCGCGATGTCGGCGTCGACGGGATGGTTGGATGGCTTGGAGAGGCTTCTCTGGCTGCGGTGGCGGCTCTAGATGGGAAGGGGAAGTCTGGAGTTTTAGGTTAGGGTTTTAGAGAGCTATTATATATATATATATATATATATATATATATATTATATTTTAGGAGAGAGAGAGATATATGGAGCGGGTCGTGGAAAGCAAAGGGGGTTCGGGTCCTGGTTTCATTGGCGGGCTCTGGGTTGCTAAGGGGTTACTTAGCTAAGGAGTGTAATAGAAATTGTGCTAAAGCAATTAATGCTGCCGAGGGGACAAGCAATTCCTAAGGAATGACAATACTGCTAATGGAGTAAGGGTTATTATTATTATTATTATTATTATATTAGTTAATATTAAATTCTTATTTATTTTTCTTTTCTTTTCCTTTCTTTAAATATATATATATATTTGTATATACATATTTATATTTGTATATCTATATATATATATATTCACACATAAGACAATTTATATAATAGGATATTGCACATCGTTAGGCTAGCAACTGCTCAAGGGGTCTCCTACATGGAATAAAATCCGAAAAATTCCTGATGGTCCCATAAGTCATCTAAGTGCCCGAACACCTAACATAAAAATTATTAAAAATCCATTTCTCCCATTTAACTCTAATTACTATAATTTAATTAATAATTAATAAATAAAGGGTATATACGATTTTCTAGGAAGGGGGTTTTACAGTCATAGACGACTAGTACACAATGATTACGGGAATAATCAAGTATAAGGCTGATGGTACAATCGCGTACCAACAGCTGGCACACAGTGATTACAGGGGGAAAGGGTAAACTACATGCCTCCTAGTATTCTCCCGCCCGACACGAAAAGCAAGACACGAAATACATTATTCAAGACATGAAATCCAGTGTTCTAACTCTACATATAATCATCAATGGTACAAATAAAGCAGGGAATTTATTTATCACAATATAAAGGTTAAACTTGAAGTGCAGGTACTTGCCTGTTGTTTGGATCTGATTAATTTGGCTCTCGGGGAATTTCCAGAGATGAGTCCAAAAGCTGAAATAGATATTACCATCATGCTCAGAAGATGTCAAATAGCTAAAAACGCCTGTCCTTGGGTCCAATTTGGAGACAAGGGCAAAAACGGCAGTTTCGGGTCAAAACGGGGTCCGCCGGTGGGCCCACTTTGCACCGAAAAACGTGTCCGGGTCAAAGGTCTCCAAATTCACCAAACTTAGTGTCAACAGGTCAGGAACGCGGATACGAACCCAACGGAACTTCCAGATTTGGATTCTGATGAGCCGAACACAAAATCGCCCGTCGAGCGGGGCCTGTGGGGCCCACGACACGCGATTTCGTCAACGTTCTCATAATCGAACCAAACTTGACCCACAGGACCAGCGTATCGCTACGAGTCCGATGGCGCAAGTTTCGTCTCGATCTGACGAGTGTGCATGAAGTTAGGGTGAATTGCAGAAAAGGCGGATACGGGACGATGTCCGCGGATACGCGTTGATTCCGGTGTGCACGCACACCCGAATCAGCTTCCACGAAAACTCACACGTCCGTATCGACGATGCGCACGTATCTGTGAAGACCGCACGCGACCAAGTCGTCCCGTTTGGTGGGGCGTACTCAGTTCCGGGGTAAAATAGGGTCTGGTTTTTCCTGTTTTTGGATCGCGGTGTGCGATCACCACAGTACGCGATGCCCCGAACAGTTTATCCGGACACCGAGAGGGTCATACAGGCTTCACAACGTAATTTGCGAAATTAAAAACAGAGCTACGGACAAAAAGTTACACGCACCTGAAGGAGACCCGAAAACCGGGGTCTGACACGTGTCCGACACGACACAGGACACTGTGTCCTGTGTCTCGTGTCCGACACAGGGAGGGGAATTTGGGAATTAGGGTTTGGGGATTTGGCCGGAGGGCGGCGTTCTGCGGCCAGGCAGAGGCGGAGGGGACCGGCGCTAGGGCGGCGTGGCGCACGGCGACGAGGCGGAGGCGACCGAGGTCTGCCGGAGGCGCACGGCAGGCGGCGCGGCTGCTGCTGTCCCTCGCTGCTGCGGCCTGCTGCTGACGTTGACGGCGCTCGACGGCGCCGGAGGAGAAAAGGAGGAGGGAGGAAGAGGGTGGCTGCAGCGGCGGCGTCCGGCGGCTGGGCGAGGTGGCTGGGGTGGCTGACGGTGGAGGCTCGACGGCCGGGGGGCTTTAAATAGGGGAAAGAGGGCGGGACCGAGCGGGGGAGGCGCCGGGTGAGGCGGTGACGTGGAGGGGGGGTCGTCGGCCGGGGAGTGCGGGCTGGGAGGCGACGTGGCCGCGGGCGGGGCGGCAGCCGCAGGAGGCGGCGGGGGAATCGGGCAGTCGTGGGGAGAGGTTCAGGCGGATCCGGGTCCGGGCGGGTCGGGTTCAAGCGGACCCGACCCGACCCGTTAGGGTTTGGGCCGGAGGGGACTGGGCCGGGTGTTGGGCCGGGCCGAGCGGGCTGGGCTTGGGCCGGAAACAAAATAATAATAATAATAATAATAATAAAAACAATAATAAGAATAATAATTATTATTTATTTAATTAATTAAAATAGTTTTTAGGCATTTAAAAAAATAGGTCTGAGGCCCAAAAAAATCCAGAAAAATTACCCTAAGTCCAGTTTTTAATTTTACACCCAAAAATATTATTTTCATAATATTTTAATATTATTTATTGCCAACTAAAAATCATTTATTAATTAAAAACTTTGATTTTAATTACAGAAAATTCCCAGAAAATTCCAGAAAATTGGGAAAAATCCAAGATTTAATAATTTAAAAATTCAGGGGGTTTACACGTAGTATATGGAAATTTGTTACCTGTAAAGTTGATCGAGTTCCCTATGGGTAACTTTGACATTATCTTAGGCATGGACTAGTTGAGAGACAGTCATGTAACGATAGACTGTCATGAGGGTAGAGTGTTGTTTAGAATTTTTTGTCTAGAAGAGTTTGTCCTTAGCATAATAGCAAGAGACCAGCACAAGGAAGGAGTCACAACTATAGCAAAAGAAGCAAACCCGCTGCCCAAGATAGTTGAAGAGTTCATGGACGTCTTTCCCAATGATCTTCCCAGATTACCCCAGTTAGGGCAGTAGAGTTATGTATAGAGTTGATGCCAGGAGCAGAACCAGTATCCCAGAAGGTGAACCCAATGTCGCTATCAGAGCTTGATCAGTTATATCGACAGGCAAAAGAACTGAAAGCAAAGAAGTTTATTCGGACCAGTGCATCATCGTGGGGAGCACCAGTGGTAATGGTAAAGAAGAAGGATGGATCAACGCGGTTGTGTATGGATTATAGGCGGCTTAATGCAGTGACCGTAAAGAATAAGTATCCATTACCAAGGATTGGTGATTTATTTGACGAATTAAGTGAGCAAGAGTCTTCTCCAAGATAGATTTACGATCAAGATATCATCAGGCACGAGTCCGGGAGCAGGCTATACCAAAGACAATATTTATGTCACGATATGGATATAACGAATTCTTAGTTATGCTGTTCAGACTAACTAACGCTCCAGCGATATTCATGGACTTAATAAATCGTATTTTCATGCCTTACTTAGACTAATTTATGGTAGTATTCATCGATGATATCTTGGTGTATTCTCGTAATGAGGAGGAGCATGAAGAACAACTCAGGATAGTTCTGCAGACTTTGAGTGACCATCAATTATATGGAAAGCTTAGTAAGTGTGAGTTTTGGATGTATCATATATCCTTTCTTGGACATATTATTTCTGGAGCAGGAATGTCAGTTGATCCCAAGAAGGTAGAGGCAGTAGAGAACTGGCCAATCCCAAAAATGGTAGCGAAAGTGCGTAGTTTCCTGGGCTTGGCAGGATACTAGAGAAGATTTGTGTCAGATTTTGCTAAGATCTCGGCACCTTTGACTCGGTTGACGCCCAAGGAAGTTAAATTTGTATGGTCAACAGAATGTCAGATAGCCTTTGAAGAATTAAAGAAAAAGTTAATCTCTGCCCCAATCCTTACTCTTCTAGCAGGCTCCGGAGGATTCACAGTGTACTGTGATACATCTGGAAAAGGACTTGGATGTGTTTTGATGTAACAAGGGAGAGTGATATCATATGCTTCTCGGTTTCTCAGAGATCACGAGAAGAACTATCCAACTCACAATTTAGAGTTAGCAGCAGTATTGTTTGGAATTAAGCTATGAAGGCCCTACTTATATGGTGATCGAGTAGAAATATTCATGGATCATAAGAGTTTGAAGTATGTGTTCACGCAGAAGGACCTGAACATGAGACAGAGAAGGTGGTTAGAGTTATTGAAATATTATGACGTGGAACTTCAATACCATCCAGGCAAAGCTAATGTAGTAGCTGATGCACTTGGCAGAAGAGGTGGAATATTTATGTTGACTACTCAGAAGCATATTCTAGAAGACTTAAGAGAGATAGGTATCGAGATAGTACTTCCATAGAGTACAGATGTTCAAGCTAGCCTATAGATTCAGTCAACTTTGATAGATAGAATCAAGCTAGCTCAGGCAGAGGACTCGAAGATTCAAAAGCTCCGAGAAGAATATGAGTCAGGTCTTCAGAAGAAGTTGATAATATATGCGGATGGAACACTAAGGTTTAGGAATAGTCTATGCATACCGAGCGGAAATATTCGACAAGAAGTTATGAATGAAGCACACAGTTCCCAGTATTTCATTCATCCGGGAGGCACGAAGATATACCAAGATATCAAGCAATGCTTTTGGTGGAACAGAATAAAGAGAAAAATAGCACGCTTCGTATCGCGATGTCTGATATGTCAGCAAGTGAAGGCAGAACAACAGAAATCGGCATGATTATTACAACTACTTCATATTCTAGAGTGAAAGTAGGAACATATCACGATGGACCTTGTAACCGATTTACCTAGATCACTGACTGGTCGAGATACAGTTTGGGTGATAGTAGATCGTCTCACAAAAATAGCTCACTTTCTTTTTTTTCAAGTAGGACATTTTACATAACAATTGGCTGAATTATATATGCGACAAATAGTGAGCCAACATGGTATCCCAGTAAGTATCATGTCAGATTGAGACACACGGTTCACTTCTTATTTTGGAAAAGTTTGCACCAGAGCTTGGGCACCAAGTTAAGATTTAGCACAGCTTACCACCCTCAGACAAACGGGCAATCATAAAGAACCATCCAGATATTGGAAGGTATGCTACGAGCATGTACCTTAGATCTTGGTGGACCTTGGGAGAATCACCTTCACTTGGTGGAATTCTCGTACAATAGCAGTTATCAGGCCAGTATTCAAATGGCACCTTTTGAACCACTGTACGGCATGAAGTGTAGGTCACCGTTGGCTTGGGACGACATTGGTGAGCGAAAGATGTTAGGCCCTGAAATGGTCACGCAGACAGTAGAGGTTGTTAAGCAGATCGGGATCGTCATTGGACAGATCAACATCGTAGACCTTTAGAGTTTTGTGTCGACGACCACATATTTTTGTAAATTTTTCTACTGTGGAGTCATTAGATTCCGGGTTCGCGGGAAGCTTAGTCCCAGATACGTAGGTCCGTTTGATATTCTCGAGCGGGTAGGTGATATTGCTTATCGTCTTGCCCTTCCGCCTTCACTATGTGAGGTATGCGATGTATTTTATGTATCTCAGTTGCGTAGATATATTCCATATCCGAGTCATATCCTCGATCACTCTGAATTAGTCGTTGGTACCGACTTATCTTATGGGGAGCAACCCGTATCCATTCTGGATCAAAAAAAAAAATACTCAAAAACCAGACTATTTTATTTGTCCGAGTGGCCTGGGGATATCACACTCTTTGAGAATCGATGTGGGAGCACAAGGATAATATTCGATCTCGGTACCCGCACCTCTTCGATCCGAAAGGTATATTCTATCTTATGCCTTCATATCTCGGATTCTGTGATCAGGTTATCACTTAGGTGTTGTGATGATATTGCTTGCATGAGTAGTTGCTAGTAGGTTTATATCGTGCTTGTCCTAACTTCTCTAGCTATTGCTTGGATTCGAATTCTGAGGGCAGAATTTTTCTAAGGTGGATAGAGATGTCACTCCTCGTTCTCGATATACGTATTTGTAACGTGTTTTTATTTTTTTGCATGGTTGCATGTGCATGGAGACTAGACCCATTTTTTGGTTTAACTTAGTTCATGGTTTATTTTGAAGGTTGGTTCAACTCATGAGGGTCTTTGTTTCAACTCTCATACCCTAGCATATATAAACCAACATTTCATTCTCTCTTTTTACTTCCTCATTTCTTCCTCTTTCTTTAGCTTTCTCTCCCCATTTCATAGGCAAGTACACCTTTCATGATAAATAAAAAAATCCTCCATATTATTATTCTATTATGTTTATTATGTGTTTCTAAGCACTTTTAGTTCTTGGAGTTTTCTGTTTTGATGGATGGATTAGTGTAGATTTATATTTCTAACTTATATTTTATTTGAGTTTCATGAGTTTTTCTTGGTTTTAATCTATTAAACTTGTGTCTTTGAAAACCAATTTTTGCTACATGTTAGATATTTCGATTTAGAGCATTTTGGCTTTTGGTTCGCCTGATTTGGACTTAAAATGAGTTTTTTATGAAGAAAATAAGATTTTAATTTTTTGGAGTTTTTGCCATGGCCGAACCTGCTGTTGGAGAAGACGAAGTCCTTATGCGGCCAGAGAGCTATGCGACTGAGAGTGCTATGCGGCCCGAGAGGGTTATGCGACTGACCTCTTGCCACTACTGACAGCATGCGTCCATCTTGTTGGACGCATGACTGTTGATCTACAAAAGTGTCCTTGAACACTTTGTGCGATCACTCGCTGAACGAATGAGAAATTCGCTACGTCCAAAAGATACTCCATGCGGCATCGAAATCTATGCGACATCAAACTTATGCGGCAAGCAAAGCATGCGGCCACCTTTCCTTGGACGCATGACTCTAAACTTTGGCGCATCCATGGTGCGTTTTTCTATGATTTTGTCTTTTCTTTCTGACACACTTTATATTACATCACACTTTATGTCAGATCACTGACACTTTATTTATTTTTTCGTCGCTTCATCACTTATCCCGAGGAGTATACCTTAGCCATGACTCCATGCGACATGACTTCTCCATGCGGCCAGGATTGCCATGCTACCTGACTCCTCATGCAGTCAGGATTGTTATGCGGCCTAGAGACCCATGCGGCCATGCTTGTTTGATCGAATATTTTCTTGATTCATGTGACCCAATGTTTAAATTGGTAATTGGACTCGAATACTATATCCGTGCTGATACTACTATTGGCTGATAATTATTCATATTTTTATGTGCATCAATGTGCGACACATCGTGTCATGTGTTAAGTGATTATAATTAGGTTGTGCATCGAGAATGCCTCCAAATTCCTGAATGCGTAATATTATAAATATGAATATTATTTCTCCAGTACGGGCATGATAAAAGATTTGAACTACCAAAGTATGGCTAGGATATTTGATTGTATAAATATTGCATACACGCTCGGGTGAATCCAGATTTAACTTCCATGGATTCGTATCTAGCGTGCTCGTAACTTGTACGTCATCTTAATAGAAATCCTCATGTGACAATGCCTTGAGATTTCAAATAAAACCTAGGGCTAATTAGGTAACGAAAAGTGGTAGTAACATTTGGAGGGAACGGTATCCCGAGATCATGCCAACGGACCTTCCCACAGAGATTCATTCGAAGTATGTTGTGGGCTGGCCACACAGATACTTTATATCATTTGCTTCAGTGGAGTGCAGTATTTGACTTATTATAATATCGAGCCACTATTTCAATATAGGAATATTGGAACCGCTAATACCGTATTTTTAGCATAGTGGCCCTACGGGGGACTGGTATATCTTGTAAGTGCTTGTTTTATTATATTGGTTCGGTTAGCTCATGTTCGGCACTGGCGTGATCTGAAGATACTTATTACGCATTATTCTAAGATAACCTCGGACTCCATAAAATTGCAAGCCCTACAAATGACTGGCCGATATAAGAAATAGAATTGTTTGTGATTATATTCATTCAGCTAGTAGCATAGGAAAATGGATTGTCATAGTGTGAGGGTTCAACCCTTGTCCTTGTTTGGTTATAGGGTTGAGCCTTAACGCTAGGATAAGCCATGGACCTAAGTTACAACACTGAACCTATACAATATTATATTATTTTTCTTGGATTTTTGTTTCTCTATTTTATGCTTTCCTTGTGATACTTGCTATTTGGGGTCTAAACCCACTGGTTTTGCATGGCCAGGTTTTGAGCCAGCACCTGAGGATCCAGCGTTCTTTTCCTAAACTCATGGTGCACACCAGCACTATGGTTGTAGGGGATAGCGAGTGGGTTTTTCTTTTTTCTTGCTCGTCTTGCACAATTACTTCTTTTAGGCGTTTAGCCACCGGTACCTGTTAGCCGGCTCGTCTGGATATTAGTTTTTTTTACATGATTGTATTAAATTAGACTGCAGATGAATCACTGTCATGTACTTTTGCTACTTTTTAGCTTCTTATTTTTACACAACTGGACTCCAGGACATTTTGAGAAAGTGCTTGGGACGCCTTATTGCTTATCATATATGCTCTATGCTTACTGTCTCTTGTTTGAATGATTGAGACATAGAAGTTCTTGACCATAGGAGACTTGATTTTAGCATGCACCCCCTTGTCTTATACAGCCGTGATCGTCGTATGACGTATAATACCTTGTACGGGGTAACTGGCCATGTCCGTCTCCGTATTTCAGTACTGGGGCGTAATACGTACATGGCCAACTCCCCGGTACAAGGTATAGAACGTCGTACGACGGTTACGACTGTAGAAAGATAAGGGGTGCATGCTACAATCAAGTCTCCTAGTGTCTCAGAACAATTATGTCTCAATCTTTCAAGCAAGTGACAACAACATAAAACATATGAGATAAAGCCGTAAGGCGTCCAAAATGCTCCATCAGAATGTTCTAGAGATCTAGCCATCAAAATATTAGGCTAGTAGAATGTCAATAGTTATACAACTGAGATCAGCTGCAGTCTAATTATATAACAGTTATGTAAAAAGAAACTGATGTCCAGACAAGCTGGCTAACAATTACCGGTGGCTAAATGCCCAAAAGAGTAGAATGTACAAGACGAGCAGAGATCAAGAAACTCACTCGTGTCCTTTAGCGACCATCTGTTTGGTGCGCGTCATTGTAAGGGGGATAAACTGGATCCTCTGGTGCTGGCTCTAAATATGGCCATACAAAACCAGTGGGGTTAGACCCCAAATAGCAAGTATCACAAGAAAGCACGAATGAAGAAACAAAAATCAGATCAAGTATATAGTTCAAGAGCCAAGAATCATTGGCACCTGCCCCATCTTTGGGAAATCATGACACACCTTTACCAAACAAGGACAGAAAATATCATGACACCCAAGATAAGGTACGTCCCATGATTATGGTCAGGATTTTGTATCATAGTTCGGTTTATATTTTATCATAGCATAATGACTCAACTTTCCAACCAAACAAGGACATAAGTTGAATACCATACTATGACAGTCCATTTCCCTAAGCTACTAGCAGAATTACAATCACAACCAAGTCAGGTTAAAACGACCAAACAATATTACGGCTTGTTATGTGGAGTTTGGGCTTATCCCAGATATAATAATAATAATAAGCATCCTCAAATCGTGCCATATCGAGCAGGGCTAACCGAGCCAATATTATATAAGTAGAAAATTATGATCGTACTGGTTTCTCGTAGGGCCACCGTGCTTATTGGTGCACCAGTTTTTCGTAGAGCCACTGCGCTAATAAATCAATAACAGTTCCAACCTTCCTATAGGTAAAATGTTGGGTCAGTTTAAAATATAAAAAGGTTGCATATTGTACTGTACTACATGCTGATGATATACAATATCCGTGGTGGCCATCCTTGTATGCCATAAAAATTATCACGGGACAGCCCATCACGCACGATCTCAGGATGTCGTTCCCTCCTTATGTTCTAATCAGCTTTTATGTTACCTAATTAAACCTACAGTGATATAGAATTCTCTACCGTGGCCACATAAAACTTTCCCTTAATGATGTCATACAGAGTACAAACACATTTGATATGAATCCATTTAATATAAGGAGTTAAGTCTGGATTCACCCAAATATAGATGCAATATTCAAACAAAAAATAACCTAGCCACGCTATGGTTTTGACCCATTATAATTTTCGTGCCAAGAATTCAAGAATATAATAGTATGCACCGAGCACGAATCATCATGTCACATTCTGTGTACATATTGGCCAATGTCCCACACTCAGTGTACAATGAAACCTTTATAAACAGGCGAGCAGGACAAGTGTATCGGCATGAATACAATAACCAAGTCAGGATACCAAACCTATTAGTTAGTCACATGAATCATGTTTTGATCAAGTAATGAGTCCTAATTAATTAGGAATCTCATATCTCATATGATCGAGTCACGGTCATTGTAACGTCCGCAACCGCACGGTACGTTACGCTGAGTCGAATTGAATGAAACAAATGCTGGTTCCATTTGATTTGTTAGATTTTGGGAAGAAGTATTGATTGAGTTGTTTCATGTGCAGATGGCTAGCGGGTTCGATGGAAATCAGGTGTTCGTTCAGAGCAGTACTGAGATAGCTGAGTTGGAATGATAATGCCATCTTCCTTAGTCCGATCAGTCGGATGATTTGTAAATCACGGCCTGCTCGCACGGTCATACCAGTTGAGTAGATCACGCTTGCATCAGACCACAGGTTCAAGGGATTGGCCGTATCGGCAGGACAGGATGCTTAACGGGATCAACATTGTGAGTGGGCTATTTCCCTTCTTCTCTACTCCTTCATGTCTAATAATATGGAAAACACGTAAAAGGCTTGAACACTTGGGCTGAAACATTGGAAATTACTACACTGAGGCGTGCATAGAGTGTACGCCATTGGCTTGGTAGGATTGTGGCTTGATTTGATTTACGCATTAGATAGTTGGAGCTAGAGTTGGATTATTATATCTGAGGCAGTTAGTTGGATGATTGGGATTATGCTTGGACAGTTGGAATGAGTTATTGAGGCGTTGGAAATATCGAGAATTCGGGCGAGCGAGCGTGCATCCGTGCACGAGTATCACTTGGTCGCTTTGTCTTGCAAAGCGAGCAGTTGTGGTTCGAAATCGAACAACTGCATCGGCGAGGGTGTTGTGCCGCTTGATGGGGCATCGTGCCACGAATGGGGCATTGTGCCACTGATACAACATTGTGTCATGGGTTTACTTTGAGCATGGGTGTTGCACCATTGGAAACACTGTGTTGAGAAGAGGCATTGTGCCTCTGGAAATAACTTGGATTTGGTGCCTTGGGCTATATGTTGGAAGAATGGTTATGGATTCCTTGGTTGGATGTTTTGGTTGGATATTCGGTTGAACGAGTCTAGGATCGCTTGGTGGAGCGAGAATGTTCGATCCTCTCGTAATACCTACTTGGTGTCTGCATGTCACGGACAACCTGTATTGCACAGGGTTTGGTCTCCTCGAACGGGAAGGCTCCGGGGCACTGGGACCGTTCGGCCATGGAGGAGACAATTTGGGTAACGCGTCTTGGGCGCGGTGCCAGCGGTTGGATGCGATCCAGGTGGGTTAGCTACTTAGCACTGTTTCGAATAGAACCGCATTTGATCAGTTCGATCAAACGTCCTTTATGGCTTGGCCAGTGACTTCATATAGATAAGAGTTGGTTTGCTTTACTTTTGTTGGTTTGTGCTTCGCGTAGGCGCGGCCACCTTGCCTCGGCAAGGGTGTGCACTTTGGGATTGGATTGTATCAAGTTGGTTGAGGAAGGATATTGAGGCTTGGTTGATGGTTCGACATGTTATCTTGTTGCTTGGACTTGAGCAAGACGGGTTGCATGCTAGTTTCCCTCGAGTTGGTTATATATTGCTTGTCGTTTGGTTTGAGTTGAATGTTTGCATGCTTAAACTGCTTTACAGCTTTCCTTAACATGTCATCCCTATGCCATGAAATGAATCTAGGATTCAACTAGAAAGATCACCATTTAACTGTGTGCATTCACTATTTTACTTAGTGTCGGCTTAGGCGAGTGGGTTACCCTACTCACCAGTACGGTTGTGTACTGACCATGTTTGTGGGCAATACTTCATGTACGCAGGCGTAGTGGCGCTGCTTGGATATACGAGACGTGATGTATGAACTGTAAGTACCTTTGTGGGCTAGAGAAAAGAGCAAGAGTATTTCATCGCCTTCGTGGCATAGCCTTCGTGGCATTGCCTTCGGGGCATTTTATTTGGACCCTATCGTGAGCTTCGCTGCGTATTACTCTGATGTGTGCTTGGTACACAATAGTTGACTTCCGTTGCAACTTGGTTGTTTCAATGATAACATTTGGTGTTTGACAATATCGCCTTGTACGAGCGCAACTCCAGGCTCGTACGACATCACGTCCCGATGAGAATGATTGTCCTGCGGGAGAGCTGCAACGTGGTGATTCACGTTCAGCGGGGACTATCGAGCTTGCGGGAGATTGGGGCGTGACAAATTGGTATCAGAGCGCCTGGTTCATTTTCTTGGACTTGGTCCTTCGCTTCATCACAAACTCTAAATAGCTTCCGCGTGTCGTCTAGATCTTGACTCTACTCGGTGCCGCATTGGATGTTTCATACAATAAGTCTATATATTGTTGGTTGTGGCTGCATGTTGTGCTTCGTTGTGCTGCTTTGGTTGGTTTTCATAGGATCGCTTAGCATCGTTAGGCGTTGTTGCATTCGTGCAGCAAGTTGGTTGGCGTTGTTGCATTTGTGCAACAAGTTGAGAGCTGTCGTTGGGTTGGCTTGGCTTGTCGTTCGAGAAGTTTCTGATTGCCTCAATGGATTAGTTGGTTGGTATATGAGATTTGGTTATGCATCATAGTGTGAGTAGGAGCATTCATTATGAGAATGGATCGTTGCACGAGTTGCTCGTGTAGCGACTGTGTTGGATAGAAATTAGAATTTTGGCTGTGGCGCATCGGTTGGGCATGTTTGAGTTCGGCTCAGAAATATCAGAATAGTTGGCACGAGTTGCTCGTATAACAAATGTGTGGAACCATTGGGTATTGGGTTGGATTACTTGGAAGAGAGATCGTTGCACGAGTTGCTCGTATAGCGAACATGTTGGATAAAAGTTTGATTTTTTGGCTGAGTTATTTTGTGTCAGACTTGAGTTGTGAAAGGCATGATCACGCATAAGGGGTAGTTCGAACGGATCTTGGATCAGTACAGGGGAAATCTTAATGCGAATAGCGACTTGATTCGGAGTGGTATATGGGATACCACATATTGAGCAAGGCATTAAAAATATTTTTGGTTGGACATCAATGGGAATTGCCAGAACGGACTCGGATAACGGAAATACAAGTTGGTGGGTGCACGTCGGTTGAGTTGGGAAGAATAAAAATGGAGCAAGCGAATATTGAGATGAGCATATCGAGAACGGACTTGTGCAAATGGAAGTATCATTTGGCTTAAGAGATGGACGAGATCGGAACGAGCTATGGGAATGAGTGTTTGGAAATTGAAGGATAGCGAGCACGGACTACGATTTTGAGCAACATATTTGAGCTGTTGGTTGAGTAATGAAATACGATTTGGTTTGGAAGGACAATGCGATAGATTCACACAAACTTGGAGAGTTTGGATATTGATGCTCGAGAAGTTGACTCAGGTTTGGTGGAAATAGAATTTTGGGCAAGATGTTGCAACGGTGGAAGACGAATTCTCCGGAAGACGTGGACGGATTATGGCAACAACGGAAAGCAAAACATTATGGCGGATTGACTTTTGAATATAGCTAAACGTGGGAGCAACGTCGGAGCAAATCACTGCGCTGCTCGAGTAAGTTGGACGTGCATTATGGAACGCGGCAAACGGATATGAAGTTGAGCAAGTCTTGAGTTTCGAGAATCATTGCAAGTGGTAGTGCGAAAAATTGAACATGGTAGTTCGGAAAATTTGATGGATTTCAGGGCAGAACGACGGATTGATGGAAGACGGTTTCAACGAGCGCATTCTCGAATTTGGAAGTTCGCTCGGATGGAATGGTTGGATTTTGATTCGAATTTGCAGATGAGATATAGCATGGTTCATAGTAACTGTCCATCGTGATGATTACAATTATCGAGCATAGCTTCGGGACAGCTGACCCTAGCGACTTGACCATCAGATCGGAGATGAATATGGTAGACCCATAGAACGACCCTTGAGGTGGCGTATTTGGGAATGCGTCGAGGGCAGATGTGAGTAATATGTGTTGGAGATTTGGCTTATTGAGTGAGTGTTAGATTTGAGAGATCATTGGGATAGCCTTCAGCTGAAGATGCAGCCGGAAGATCGAAGCGATGGTGGAAGTAGCCTAGTCAACTGATGAGATTCGGAGTCACAGATTTTTGTAGATGGCATCGCCTCTGACTCATCGTGCTCTGGAAGGGAATAGCATTTATATGAATGGACGACTGTGGCGGCTCGTTCAAATCAAATCTTTGCAAATATTAGAAGGGACAGATGTGCCTCAGATTTACAAGATGCATCGGAACTTAGTCTGGAAAGCGTGCTCATTCGGAAGGCGAAAGTGATATTCTATGCTTCGAGGCAGTGGAAGCAGCACGAAGAACTATTCCATGCGCAACCTAGGAATTGTGGCGAGTGTGTCCACGTTGAAATCGTGGCGACACTATCCCTTTTGGCGTGGCAGCGAGATATTCGTGGATCACACGAACCTCAATATAGATGTTCACCCAGCGAGGTATTGAGATTGAGGAAGAGGTGTTTGGTTGAGCTGATAAGAGCAAAGTTGATATTTGGGTAAGTCGCCTAGCTGGGGTAGTATCAGTTGAGATGATCGTTCGGTGCACGAGAAATATTTGGAGATGTTGCTAGTACTGATTTCAGAAATAGTTGGATGGATTGGCTGGAACACGAACTGATTGAGTCGGTGGAAAATTATCATATTTGTGAATGGTGCTCGAGTGATTATGTTGGAATGGAAATAGTGATTTGGTTCAATTGGGAGCAAAGCAAATGGATGCCTCGAACATAAAGATACCCTTGTAACTTGTTCAAATTTACTATCGCAAAGCTCGGCTGAAATGCATGTATTTTAGGGATGCCTTAAATATGTGTACGATCCAAAACTAAGCGATACGAAGAATTCGTATTAAGCTGCAAGAAGGATGTGGGAATTCATGGAATTTGTACGAGCGTTCAGCAGAGCGAGATGCTGAGTCAGAATCGTGAATATGAGTGTTGCATAGAGCAGATCTATAGAATTGGACTAGCGACATGTGATAGGAATGAGTACCAGCACGGTTCGTGGACGAACCTGATTCTAAGTGGTATATTATGTAACGCCCACAACCGCACGGTGCATTATGCTGAGTCAGATTGAATGAAACAAATGCTGGTTCCATTTAATTTGTTGGATTTTGGGAAGAAGTATTGATTGAGTTGTTTCATGTGCAGATGGCTAGCGGGTTCGATGGAAATCAGGTGTTCGTTCAGAGCAGTACTGAGATAGCTGAGTTGGAATGATAATGCCATCTTCCTTAGTCCGATCGGTAGGATGATTTGTAAAGCACGGCCTGCTCGCACGGTCATACCAGTTGAGTAGATCTAGCTTGCATCGGACCACGGGTTCAAGGGATTGGCCGTATCGGCAGGACATGATGTTTAACGGGATCAACATTGTGAGTGGGCTCTTTCCCTTCTCCTCTACTCCTTCATGCCTAATAATATGGAAAACACGTAAAAGGCTTGAACACTTGGGCTGAAACATTGAAAATCACTACACTGAGGCGTGCATAGAGTGTACGCCATTGGCTTGGTAGGATTGTGGCTTGATTTGATTTACGTATTGGATAGTTGGAGCTAGAGTTGGATTATTACATCTGAGACAGTTAGTTGGATGATTGGGATTATGCTTGGACAGTTGGAATGAGTTATTGAGGGTTTGGAAATATCGAGAATTCGGGCGAGCGAGCGTGCATCCGTGCACGAGTATCACTTGGTCGCTTTGTCTTGCAAAGCGAGCAGTTGTGGTTCGAAACCGAACAACTGCATCGGCGAGTGTGTTGTGCCGCTTGATGGGGCATCGTGCCACGAATGGGGCATTGTGCCACTGATACAATATTATGCCATGGGTTTGCTTTGAGCATGGGTGTTGCACCATTGAAAACACTGTGTTGAGAAGAGGCATTGTGCCTATGGAAATAACTTGGATTTGGTGCCTTGGGCTATATGTTGGAAGAATGGTTATGGATTCCTTGGTTGGATGTTTTGGTTGGATATTCGGTTGAACGAGTCTAGGATCGCTTGGTGGGGCAAGAATGTTCGATCCTCTGGTTATACCTACTTGGTGTCTGCATGTCACGGACAACCTGTATTGCACAGGGTTTGGTCTCCTCGAACGGGAAGGCTCCGGGGCACCGGGACCGTTCGGCCATGGAAGAGACAATTTGGGTAACGCGTCTTGGGCGCGGTGCCAGCGGTTGGATGCGATCCAGGTGGGTTAGCTACTTAGTGCTGTTTCGAATAGAACCGCATTTGATCAGTCCGATCAAACGTCCTTTATGGCTTGGCCAGTGACTTTATATAGATAAGAGTTGGTTTGCTTTACTTTGGTTAGTTTGTGCTTCGCGTAGGTGCAGCCACCTTGCCTCGGCAAGGGTGTACACTTTGGGATTGGATTGTATCAAGTTGGTTGAGGAAGGATATTGAGGCTTGGTTGATGGTTCGACATGTTATCGTGTTGCTTGGACTTGAGCAAGACGGGTTGCATGCTAGTTTCCCTCGAGTTGGTTATATATTGCTTGTCGTTTAGTTTGAGTTGAATGTTTGCATGCTTAAACTGCTTTACAGCTTTCCTTAACATGTCATCCCTATGCCATGAAATGAATCTAGGATTCAACTAGAAAGATCACCATTTAACTGTGTGCATTCACTATTTTACTTAGTGTCGGCTTAGGCGAGTGGGTTACCCTGCTCACCAGTACGGTTGTGTACTGACCCACATTTGTGGGCAATATTTCAGGTACGCAGGCGTAGTAGCGCTGCTAGGATATACGAGACGTGATGTATGAACTGTAAGTACCTTTGTGGGCTAGAGAAAAGAGCAAGAGTATTTCATCGCCTTCGTGGCATAGCCTTCGTGGCATTGCCTTCAGGGCATTTCATTTGGACCCTATCGTGAGCTTCGCTGCGTATTACTCTGATGTGTGCTTGGTACACAATAGTTGACTTCCGCTGCAACTTGGTTGTTTCAATGATAACATTTGGTGTTTGATAACATCGCCTTGTACGAGCGCAACTCCAGGCTCGTACGGCATCACGTCCCGATGAGAACGATTGTCCTGCGGGAGAGCTGGAACGTGGTAATTCACGTTCAGCGGGGACTATCGAGCTTGCGGGAGATTGGGGCGTGACAGTCATGAATGCCTCATCAATTTCTCAAATTCTGGGATCATAGTTTATCAATCATGGCCAAGCTTAACTAATCTAGAATAGGCATCAAGTGCACAAGAGGACCCATGCCTGCACAATCAATCACAAAAAGTCCTGGGTCGGCACACTTTGCAAGTGCCAATATAGGCTAGTCAGGAATAGTGGCGCAATATGTGCGAGCAAGCAACTATATGGTGCACAAACCAATTGTGGTGCCTCGTTCCCCCTTTTCGAGGAGCGCCGCTAAAAAATACTTTCGGTATCGTTCGATCGGGATAGATTGAATCAAGATCTTTTTCTCGTTATGGATTGGCTTCTTCAGAATTGATTCACATATTCAGTGGACCGTGTCCCAAGGATGGACTAAGCGACAGAGTCAAAAGGGACCTCTCCGCTGTAAGTTTTCTTGGTTAGTTTTTACGGTTGTATTGTTGCTTTCGTGCTTTTGAGTTACGATTTCTTGAACGGTTTCAATGGATTTTATTCCTTTCGTTCGTTGAATTATAATTTCATTTTTATCTTAGAAAGAGGAGAAGAGGTATTGATCGTTTGTTTGTGGCAATGCGGGTGATCGTGCAGTAGGTGTTATGCGAGCGGAGTCTTGAAGCACCTCTTTTCTTTCCTCTTCCCACTAACTTGTGAGTGGCTATACTTCGATTAGTTGATCATTCTTCCAAGTCTTCACACCTAAAATCTTGCCCTCTTGATTGTTCCGATCAGACGATACTATAATAACTAAAAGATGTTAAGATAAATGAATAGACTTGGATTACTTTTTGCTTGCCAATCAACTTGTGAATGGTTACCTTGTTGCATGCTAGTTCACTTAGAATGTTATTTCATCGTGTTTCAATTCTAGTCAGAATAATATTCTTCTATTATTGTGCTATTGTGAGACTCGTCTCACAGTATTCGTATTTTATGCGGATACATATTTTGTGCTATTTATTGTATTTTATTGGATCTCGAGAAAGCTCAAAAATTCTCAAAATTAAACTTTAATACCTGACGGTATACTATAGTATACCGACGGTATACTGCCCGGAAGATATTGGTTTTACTTTTTAGATAGTTTGAGATTCCTCTATATATAGTACTTGATTTCTTTTCTTTTCTTTCTTTCTCTTTCTCTTTCTCTCTCTTCCCTTCACCCTTTCTCTCTTGAGCTAGGATATTGGACTTGAGACCTGTAGTGTGGTTTTTGAACCCCTTCATGGTGGTAGACTAGAAGATTTAGGCTGGGAGCTCGTTTTAGGCAAGTACACATTGTCGATATCGTAAACTTCTTTTGCTTTCTGTCATTTTTTTCCTAGAGCTTTGGTTGTTGCTTTTTAGCTTAAACTTTCTTTACTATTATTGTTCATCTCATAATTTCTAGCCTTTTGACCTCCTCGATTTTGATTTCTGGTAGAATCTTGTTTCGTCCATTTTTTGTAACTTGGGAATGAAAACGATACCAGAGTTGTGACTGTGAGATTTAGTCAATATTGTGATATTATACTTACTACTAGACTTGACTTCTTGTTAGACATGGTTTTGTCGATTTTTGGGGTTCAATTTGGGTCCTGGAATCAAATTTGGCATTGGCCTAGTTTTTCCTCAGAACCGGCATACCGACGGTATACTACAGTGTACCGACGGTATACCGATTTTGACCGACTTAGAATTCCAAATATTTTCTGTGAACCTTATCAGTATACCGATGGTATACTATAATGTACTGACGGTATATCGATCATATCGATATTGTTGAATGACTTCAGGATTTTTTTTGGCCGGAATACCGACGATATACTACAGTATACCGACGGTATACCGATGATATTTTCTATGAACCTTATCAGTATACCGACGGTATATTATAGTGTACCGACGGTATACCAATCCTATTGACATTGTTGACCCACTTCAGGATTTTTTTTTTGGCCGGAATATCGACGATATACTACAGTATACTGACGGTATACCAATTTGTGAAACTTTATTTTCCAGTAACTTTCATGCCTACTTGGAATGGCATACCGATGGTATACCGATTTGTTTGAATCCAGAACTTACTATTTTTTCCTATCTCTGGACCGGTATACCGACGGTGTACTGGACTGTATCGACGATATACCGTTCATGCTCTTTATTTAGGAATTCTTGGTTTTCGTGATTTTGTTTTGATTCTTCTGGCCTTTGTTTGGATACGCGATGACTTGACATGACTAGACATGAACTTGCATGGCTTCAGATGACTTGACTTGGCTTTACTCGGTTACACCCAGCTTTGTCCGGCTACACGTGATGACATGATTGACTTGACTTGACTTTACATGGCTTCATCGGACATAGTTTGACTTGGTTTCACTTGGCTTCATCTGGATGGACTTGGCTTCACATGGTTGTACATGGCTTTACCTGGCTTCACATGGCTTTACCTGACTTTACTTGGTTTCACGTGGCTTGGTTGTTGTCGTGGCTTACATGAGTCTGTTTGTGCAATGTATATTAAAACAAGTTTATATTAATATTAGATTTTTTTTATTGCATCATGTCTAGGATAGATTCTGGGGAATGCTACACCCGGATTCATACAAGAAAAAACTAGGGGTTAATAACTAGAGATTCACTTAGTACATGGCTAAGGATTTTCCTAGATTGCATGCAGTTTCGATTATTTATTACGTTATCTTGTCAAATATCCAGTAGTTTATATTATGGAGTATCTTGAGGAATATCCGATGCTGGTTTGTGCGTATGGATATCACGGACGGACTGCAGGGGCATGCGATCAGAAGGAACTCTAGCATCTTGTTGTATTATAATTATTAGTAATTAGGATTGTGATAACCCTAGTTATTTCAAGTATCAAGCCATACTTACATGATTTGCCATGATTTATGGATGATGGTTAGTCTAGGCTTTACATGATCACACATTTATTTTATGCACTTGTTTCTCTATTGCTTATCAGTTTAGGATATGTCTCATTGTAGGTTTAGAGTATTTTCTTTTATTATCCTGAGATCTTTTACTTTCAGTTATTTGTATTGCTTGTGTTATTGGTTTAAGTTCCTAGATTGGCTTCCTTTGAGGTACTTGTTATTTAGGGTCTGATTGTAGTACCACGCTCTACGTAGGCACTATGTACAAGTGATATCGCTTTACTTGCTCGAGCAAAAGTCTTCTCAGAGAGTTTCCGACCAAACCACAAGACGATTGATCAATATGAGTGTGCAGAACTGCATTCTCTGAATCTTGCACGACTTAATAATGAATCTGAGTTTTTGAATGCTTGTTGCTTAAGAAGAATGTTTCATAAGAAGAATGATAGAACTTGCCTCACCATGCTTAATAAGAGAACTCGTATAGCTTGTCATCGAAATGAACCTGCTTGCTTAACTAAGAGAATTTGTATGCTTGTCTGCAATAAGATAAAACCTTGTCGTGCTAAGTCAAGAGTATAAGAAATATTGCATGCTTAGCTACACCGACACAGCTATTGAACGAACCCTTGCTGTCACTACCCAATTCTAGAAAATAGGGTATATTTTTTATTTTTATTTGATAAATAGTGTATTGTATTTAATTAATTATATTTATATTTATTTAGTGCTTGTAATATTTTTTTAATGATTGTTTTAGGGTTTTGGCTAGCCTGGACCCATGTCAGACCCTAGTGGACCCATGTCCGACCCAGCCCACACCATTGTGAGAATTATTTTGGGGCTTAGAAATATTTATTTTATTTTTAGGAGGTTAGTTGGAGAGATTTGGAGCTAGTTTGAGTGCTTTTGGAACCCGAAACCCAAAACCGAGTTACGGGAGGGCATTTTGGTCATTTGGACTTAGTGGAACCCCTTTATTAGCATGTCCGGCCCTATTTCCTACCCACATTCGACCAAACACAGCAGCAGCCCCCATTCCCTTTGTATTCTTCTTCTTCTTCACTTCTTCTTCTTCTCCACTTCTTCTTTCTTCTTCCTTCTTCTTCAAAGTAAGTTCCTCTTCCATTTTTCTTCTTTCTTCTTTCATTCCTTCTTCCTTAAGCTAACCCTAACCTTACATTTTCTCTAACCTAGGTGTGTGGAGCCTAGATTTTGTGTGGAGACTAGTTTTGGTGGCTTGGAGCTTGAGGGAGGTGATTTCTAGGGGTTGTGAGACTTTGGCCTTGGGATTTCAACTCCCAAGAGGTAAAACCTAACTTTTCCCTTCCTAATTATTTTTGTGTAGTGTAATTAGTGTTGTAGAACCTTCCTAGACCCTAACCCTACCCGTAGGAGGAAGTTGGAACTAGTTTGGGTGAGTTTAGAGACTTTGACATTAGGTTTTGTGTCGAATTCGGGTGGAATCCGAATTTGGCCCAATTTTGGGTGATGCCCTAGGTTAGATGGACCTAGGTTGACGTTGTCGGGTGTCTAGAGGGTGAGTGCGTGTAAAACCCCCTTCCTAGAAAATCGTATATACCTTTTTATTTATTTATTATTAATTAAATTGTAGTCGTCACAAAACTGCGCGCACCCACTTTTTACGGTTTTACAAAAGTTGGAGATCGGAGCGCGCCCCACCAAACGGGACCGCCCCGCCGTGTGCCAAGTGTACCGAATGGTGCACGCAGCATAATCGGACACGTGAAAATTTGTGGGGACTGATTTGGACGCGTGTGCGCGCCGGAATCAGGCCGTATCCGCGAACAAAATCCGTGTCGCCACTTTTGTGGAACTCGCGAGTATTTTGTGCACGCTTGTCAGATTGCGACGAAACTTGCGCCACTGGACTCGTGGTAACACGCTGGTCCTGTGACCCAATTTTCACGCATTTCTGAGACGGTTGACCAGATCGCCAATTGGCGGGCCCCACAATTGACTTTTTGGACCAAATTATGTTCGGCTCATCGGAATCCAAATTTGGACATACCGTTGGGATCGTATTGACATTTAGAATTGTTTGACCCATAGTTTGTCCCATTTAGAGACTGTTACCCTCGGCACGCTTTTCGGTGCAAAGTGGCCCACATATGGAACCCACTTTAATCCGAAAATGACCTTTTTGCCCCTGTGTCCAAATTGGACGTAAGGACAGGCATTTCTAGCAGTTTGATATCTTCTGAGACTATTGGTGATGTTTATGACAGCTTTTGGAGTAGTCGCTACCGGTTCCACTGATCCAGGGACTATTGTTGATATTCCAACATCAGGCAAATGTACCTTGCCAAACTCTGCAGCTTAGTTATTTATTTTTCTTGCTATATATATATTACTGTGCATGCTCAACCTAGGACCGTGTGACGTACTTAGCGTCCGATTATCAGTCGGGTGCCGACACTGTACGCAGTGTTGGGTAATGTCATCTAGATATGGACATACGTGACACTTTATCTTCTCGTACTTGTCATACCAAGTACACTTGACCCAGGACACTGGACACTGATCATGAGACGGAATCTTCCCGAGATATTCGTGGTGATCCTGTATAGGATGCAGGACATATAGAGATACTATAATCTAGATACATTATGACTTGTGCATTAGTTATGACCCCGCGGACATGGACGTGAGACGTTATGTTCATGATTTGTGTGGTTACATTGGGTGGGGAGAGACACACAGACTACAGGCTGATCATATATATACACCCCTATTATCGTGAGGCACAAGACTCTATAGCCGAGCTTGGCCCATTACTCATTATTACTGCTGCTACCGGCTCCCCTACACAGAGCTTGTAGTATGCTTCAGCCTGAGTTCTAGTGCTGCTCTCATCTTGCATATCACTTAGCTGGTTATTTTTAGTATTTCCCTATTGTTCCATCTATTGCTGGATAGATTCACAGGCTACAGGTTGACATTGTTATGCCGGCTACTCAGTCTCCCGCTGAGCTAGACCACCTCTTGACACCCCTGCTACCGGCTCCCCTTCACAGAGCTTGTAGTAGTTCCAACCTGAGTACTGTTGATATTCTCTCTTGCATTTTATACAGATGTTACATACTTACCCTGCTTATCTCATTATTTGCTGCACTGTTTATATTCTGGCTTGTATTATTTTCTGTACCTTGCTATGTCCCCTGAGGACCTGGATATGGATTTTGTCCCCAGATTTTGCAGAACAGGTTTACCCCGAGGTTTACGGGACCGCAGCAGGAGGAGCCGATCCAGGAGCCGTACCACCATCTGAGGGCGAGGTCTTAGCTGAAGAATTCTCTTGAGCATCCATGTTTATGCTCAGCTTTTATTATTTATTTCGGTCTTTTACTTTCTGGTCTGTTGAACCATTGTACTAGATATTTATCGGGTTGTTCCCCGAAGTACTTTGTGAGACTAGATGGTGATTTACATTCCTTATTTATTCTGTGGATCATATTTTATATCTTGTGTGGATGAGATTAGTTGTGCCCTGATTGTCGTAGACTTGTTTTACAGCTTAAGTACGCCCTGATGGATCCATTATATGGAGTTGGTCCATCGGTGCGTACTGCTGGCCATTGCCACGTGTCTAGTCCCACGGTATTTTGGGACTGGGGCGTGACATGGTTTTTGTGGTGGCCCATGCAGGTCTACGACTAAATAGTTCGGTTTCAACTTAGGGACCGGACCTGCCTGCGCTTAGGACTAGAGTATAGGATCTCATCCACAATTGACTATGATTCATCTTCCTCCTATCTGTTCTATTTGAACAATTGCATCCCGCTTGATTCCTGTACTTCCTTAATAATTCTTTGAGTATAGACTTCTGCTAGAATATAGGAACCCCTGTTATTAGGATGATAATTAGGGTAGCACACCTATTAAGAATACAACGAGATTATAGATACACCACTAAGTTTAGAATATCTAGTGAACCCTAGAACTCCTTATCTTTAGATTGGTATACCATTACCCCTTGATGTATTAAAAAGACTTGAGTAGTATAGACACTACTAGAGATAGTTAGAAGTTTTACCATAATGTTTGACCCTAGTATTGAGGAACCAATGGAGAACCAATATTGAACATTAGGACTGAACCTAATCTTCATAATTAGAAAGTAGTGGAGAATTATAAACTTGTATCATTGTCTTGTTATTAGTAGACAGCACCCTAGGAAGCCTAGAGGAATGTAATCAACACTTCTCCCTTGATCATACCCCGAACATAGCAACCAACACCCAACTCCCCTTAGAGAACCATGATGCTATCTAGAGCCCTCTTTCTTTATTTTATACATATTGTTTCCCCGCGACCATAGCGCTCGCTATTTTGCGACGGCTAATTACGTTTCTTCTCTTCATCTTTCACTCGCGCAACCTGACACTTCTGATAGTAGGCCAAGTAATTTTATTCCTTGTTAAGGACCCATAGTTTGCTAGGGTTATAGCTGTAGTCTTGAATTTGAAAATTGGTGCCTAGTATTTAGAGTTGATAAGTTTGAGTTAATCTTGTAGATGGTGACCCGATGATTATCCCTTAGCATTAAATCGCGTAAGTTGTACCCCCACCTCGATACAAGTTACCTCCCCTTTCCCTTGAGACTAGTAACCTGTCCATTCTCGCTATCGACACATGACCTGTGAGCACTATGATTAAGACTTAAGATGACTATTACTTACGTGATACCATAGGAGACCCTAATAAGAGTTTCCGTTTTATTTACATGTGCAAGATTATTTTGTAGGACCCTCTTAAGACTGTCACTGTATTAGTTTAATTCTTATAAGTTGGGTAGTATGCCTCACCACCTAGTATCATATAGCCCTTGTGATCCATTGACAAAGTGTAACTGAATGGCATTAATTGTATGCTAACAAAGGATGATAGTGTTTATTCAGACTATAGAACTTAGAGGCTCATACCCCTACTTTGTCGACTATCGACTTAGACAAGGAAGTAATATGATAGCTGTAGAGATTATAGAGTCTTTTGTTATTGTTGCTTATGTTGTTTTGTTTTTGCAACTTGAATTATTTGTGACTTCTTTCATCATAATCCAGCGTTATATTTTCTGTGCTACCTTGAATTATGCTGCTATTATAGCCTAGTTTTTGCAAGCTTATTCCTTATCGAGCTTGTTCATGACATATGTATTATTGGGGAGGCCCACAATAATACATTTCAGAATCAGTGTATGAAGGTCTAGCTAACCTTAGTGCGCTTGATTCGCCCTTCATAATACTACTTTACGTGGATTGAGATATGTAGTGATTAGTAGACAATTATACTTGCCCTAGACATGTCTGACATATCGTATCGGTTACATGACTGTACTAATACGAGCATGTGAATAGGAACTACCAAAATAGGATTTCAATCCACAACTGCTTTGACAATTCCCAGTTGAATTCTTTAAACGCCTTGATCCCAATACTTTTATTCTATTACGCTGCCCTTGAACTCTTTATTATTGATCTTCGTCTTCCCTCATTTCGGAAAGACGAAACCTCGTGCTGGGTATAAAGTTTGATACACAGAGAGTACTAGATATACCCCATAGGCCGATCACATACTTGAGGATTATTTTTCGTAATTAAGGACATATCATATGTGATATGATCGGCATTGAAGTTTCGAGGATTGAACGACATGAGTAAATAAATTAAGGGATATTTTCTTAAGGTATATAGCCTTAGGTGATAGGTGGATAAATTCTAAGTTGAGTAGTAGTGCATTGCCAACTCGGGAGGAATTTCTTTTAGATTATGATCGAGTAAGACTAGATTGGTAGAAGTTCAAGCCATTGTAATTTTTAGAAATTTAGAAGGATGACTAAGATGATGAGGATCAATGAATTGATATTGAGGACCCAATATTTATACTTTAAGTGCATGAGTTAAGTTTTTGAACAATGAAGGTAGAATCACCAATTTGAATTTAGAGGATAAATATAGAATTTCAGACTTGAATATTGGTGGACTGCATTTAAATTATTTTTTTCAATTTGGTGAATTGAATTAAGGATTAAAATTTTGGTTGGACGACCTATTTGAAATAATGAGGATGTGAATGGAATTTAAAGAGTTGAGGCATACAAAATTTTATAAGTGAAAATGGGAATATATTGGACTCAAACCACTTCTAAAGGAGATTATGATAGTTAGAGATCGTGAGGTAAAAGTTATATGAGTATGTAAATCTTGGAGATGTTATGTGGATATGGATAATTTGAAACAAGGGGAGAAGAGATATCCATAGGTTGAATTTTGATTGGAGCAGTGGTCATCTTAACCTAGAAGTGATTGCAATGGATATGATTAGGATTTTAGTTATCGTAAGAAGATTGTGACTGACTTGCCTTATTGTACATAAAAGATTAACCGATTCTGCCTTATTTCAATTTTGAGGACGACATTGTTTTAAGTTCGGCAGATTGTAAAACCCCTCACCTAAGAATTTGACATACTCGGCTTAGATAGTGAGACTGAGGCTAGCGAATCCACTTAGAAATAGAACACGGTATTGCATTTAGTTTACAACATGATATCACTTGACACGCCTTACCGTGCTCCGATAATTGGAGCACTACACTAGCCACTGCCTTCCTACAAATTCTACACCCTTATCCTAGACATGTCCATCATCCAATTCTCATCTTTGTGCAAATTTTCCAATTGTTGGACGCTTTTATGCAATAGAGCATTTATGTGTCCACACCATTGGACATGACACATGAAGAAACCTATTTTTTGCTCATATGGATTTTTCCATGATTTTTTTTCCGAGATGTGCAACGTGCAACGTGCAACATCGCCCACCCCTTTAAACCTAGCCTGACATTTTAAACAATGCAAATCTTATACCATCCTTGCATTCTATCGTGGCTTAATTTTAATTTCGAGGACGAAATTTTTATAAGTTGGGTAGAATGTAAAACCCCCTTCCTAGAAAATCGTATATACCTTTTTATTTATTTATTATTAATTAAATTGTAGTCGTCACAAAACTGCGCGCACCCACTTTTTACGGTTTTACAAAAGTTGGAGATCGGAGCGCGCCCCGCCAAACGGGACCGCCCCGCCGTGTGCCAAGTGTACCGAATGGTGCACGCAGCATAATCGGACACGTGAAAATTTGTGGGGACTGATTTGGACGCGTGTGCGCGCTGGAATCAGGCCGTATCCGCGAACAAAATCCGTGTCGCCACTTTTGTGGAACTCGCGAGTATTTTGTACACGCTTGTCAGATTGCGACGAAACTTGCGCCACTGGACTCGTGGTAACACGCTGGTCCTGTGACCCAATTTTCACGCATTTCTGAGACGGTTGACCAGATCGCCAATTGGCGGGCCCCACAGTTGACTTTTTGGACCAAATTATGTTCGGCTCATCGGAATCCAAATTTGGACATACCGTTGGGATCGTATTGACATTTAGAATTGTTTGACCCATAGTTTGTCCCATTTAGAGACTGTTACCCTCGGCACGCTTTTCGGTGCAAAGTGGCCCACATATGGAACCCGCTTTAATCCGAAAATGACCTTTTTGCCCCTGTGTCCAAATTGGACGTAAGGACAGGCATTTCTAGCAGTTTGATATCTTCTGAGACTATTGGTGATGTTTATGACAGCTTTTGGAGTAGTCGCTACCGGTTCCACTGATCCAGGGACTATTGTTGATATTCCAACATCAGGCAAGTGTACCTTGCCAAACTCTGCAGCTTAGTTATTTATTTTCCTTGCTATATATATATTACTGTGCATGCTCAACCTAGGACCGTGTGACGTACTTAGCGTCCGATTATCAGTCGGGTGCCGACACTGTACGCAGTGTTGAGTAATGTCATCTAGATATGGACATACGTGACACTTTATCTTCTCGTACTTGTCATACCAAGTACACTTGACCCAGGACACTGGACACTGATCATGAGACGGGATCTTCCCGAGATATTCGTGGTGATCCTGTATAGGATGTAGGACATATAGAGATACTATAATCTAGATACATTATGACTTGTGCATTAGTTATGACCCCGCGGACATGGACGTGAGACGTTATGTTCATGATTTGTGTGGTTACATTGGGTGGGGAGAGACACACAGACTACAGGCTGATCATATATATACACCCCTATTATCGTGAGGCACAAGACTCTATAGCCGAGCTTGGCCCATTACTCATTATTACTGCTACTACCGGCTCCCCTACACAGAGCTTGTAGTATGCTTCAGCCTGAGTTCTAGTGCTGCTCTCATCTTGCATATCACTTAGCTGGTTATTTTTAGTATTCCCCTATTGTTCCATCTATTGCTGGATAGATTCACAGGCTACAGGTTAACATTGTTATGCCGGCTACTCAGTCTCCCGCTGAGCTAGACCACCTCTTGACACCCCTGCTACCGGCTCCCCTTCACAGAGCTTGTAGTAGTTCCAACCTGAGTACTGTTGATATTCTCTCTTGTATTTTATACAGATGTTACATACTTACCCTGCTTATCTCATTATTTGCTGCACTGTTTATATTCTGGCTTGTATTATTTTCTGTACCTTGCTATGTCCCCTGAGGACCTGGATATGGATTTTGTCCCCAGATTTTGCAGAACAGGTTTACCCCGAGGTTTACGGGACCGTAGCAGGAGGAGCCGATCCAGGAGCCGTACCACCATCTGAGGGCGAGGTCTTAGCTGAAGACTTCTCTTGAGCATCCATGTTTATGCTCAGCTTTTATTATTTATTTCGGTCTTTTACTTTCTGGTCTGTTGAACCATTGTACTAGATATTTATCGGGTTGTTCCCCGAAGTACTTTGTGAGACTAGATGGTGATTTACATTCCTTATTTATTCTGTGGATCATATTTTATATCTTGTGTGGATGAGATTAGTTGTGCCCTGATTATCGTAGACTTGTTTTACAGCTTAAGTACGCCCTGATGGATCCATTATATGGAGTTGGTCCATCGGTGCGTACTGCTGGCCATTGCCACGTGTCTAGTCCCACGGTATTTTGGGACTGGGGCGTGACAGTGCATGTCTTCGTTCGGACACGGGAAGCCGCGTCGCGGAGAAACGGGCGTTTCGGGCGAAATTGGGGCTTTTCGTCGTCGCCGTTCTAAGCGCGTGCGCGTTTCCGCCACGGGCCTAGAATTGACGCGGGAGCACATTTTCTAGGATCTAGACATCGTGTAGAGCGTGTGGGTAAATTTTAGGCCGATTCCGAGTTCGTTTGGTGTGCGTTTCAGGAGATTTTTCGAGCCGCGCACCACGTGTTCGTCGAAATGACCGAACGGCCATTTCGACTTGGTTTCCTCGTTTCGGATTTGTGCGCGCGTTGGGTCAGTATCGAAGAGTGTGTGCTAGAGTTTTCGAGTTATATTTTATATATTTTAGGGTATTGGTGAGTGTCGGGGTCGTTGGGCGTGAGTGGGGCGTGTGGTTTGGGTGTTGTTGTGTGTTGTGTTGTGTTAGTGTATATGTATCTATATATATATATATATTTATATATATATGTATGTGTGTTTATATATATATATTTATATATGTATGTGTGTATTTAGATCTATGTGCTTGTGTGTGTGTATATATATATATATATATATATATATATATATATGTATATGTGTAAGTGTGCTTGTGTGTGTGTATATGTATATATATATTTTGGGTGAATGTATATATATATATATAGTTGAGAGTGTGTGTAGATATATATATATTAAGTGTATATATATATATATATATATGTAGCTATGTATATATATTTATGTGTGTGTGTGTTATTGTGTGTGAGTGTGTGTGTATTAGTGTGTTTGTGAGTGTGGAGGTGTGTGTGTTAGTGTGTGTTAGTATATAGATATATAGGTGTGTGTATATATATGTATCTAGTTATATATATATATATATATATATATATATATATATATATATATATATATATATATATATATATATAGGATGATATATATATGCATATATATGTAGGTGTGTGTGTGTGTTGTGGTTTGGGGGGGGGGCAGCAAGCCAGCAGCAAAGGCAGCAGCAGCAGGGAGCTGCAGCAGCAGCAGCAGCAGGAAGCAGCAGCAGCAGCAGCAAGGCTGCAGTGGCAGCAGCAAGGCTGCAGTAGCAGCAGCATCATCAGTAAGAGCAGCAGCATCAGCAGTAGCATGGAGCAGCAGTAGCAGCCCCGGTAAGCCCCAGCAGCAGCTAGAATAGCAGGGAGAGGGTGAGGAATAGATAAGGAGATAGATTGATATATAGATAAGTAGATAGCTAAGTAGATATATCAATAGATAGATAGTTAGGTAGATAAGATAAATACATAGATAGATGGCTAGATTAATAGATAGATAGCTAGGTATTTAGATAGATAGATACTTAGATAGGTAGATAGCTAGATACATAGATATACCTATCTAGGATATAGATATCTATATACCTATAAGTTATATATATATATGTTATGTTAGGTAAGATAATGGGTATTGGGTATATGTGTATGTGGATATATATGTATATAGGTAGATACCTACTTAGATATATATAAATATGATAGATATATATATTACCTAGCCTAGATTTATAACTAGGTGTATAATTAGTAGCTAGACAGCTAGCTAGAGGGGATTTAGAGCGAAACCTCAATACCTTGAGATACCGAGGTATCTCGATACCTTGAGATATTCAAGGTATTGAGTTTCGAGCGGGGTATTTGAGCATTAGCCTAGAAAATGTCTTGGAATAATTTTTGTATGTTTATATATATATATTTACGCGTGCTAGCATAGGTTTTAGCGGGTTTAGGCGGGGTGCGTGGCCTAGGGCGAGGTATCGGATACCGAGGGTATCCCGGTATCTCGATTAGGCGAGTTTGTGAGTTTAGTAGCTTAATGAGCTCGGTTTGACCTAGAATTTCAGGGGCACCCTAGTTTGACCTAGATTTGACCATAATTGTCCCCGTTGACCGTAAAAGTCAACGTTTGACCTAGTTTTGACCTAGAGTTGACTTTTTGGACCCCGGGTTGACTTTTTGACCCGATTTTCACCTGTTTGACCCGTTCGACCTAGAATAGCCCTAGAAGCCTGTTTTTAATTATTTTATATCAGTTTAAATGCTTAGAACCCTGTTTAATTCTGCTTTTCGCATTAGGTCCTTGTGACACCGGTCCGGATCTCGATCCTCATCAGTTGCTCAGGACATCAGGCGAGTACCTACCTCTGATAGTTTTTATTTCATGATAGTGTTTATATCACCTGTTCTAGAACTGTAATACTTGATTCTGACACATTGTTACACGAGCTGGTACTAGTGGATCCCGTCATGAGATGCTATCCCCCTTACCGTGTTCAGCGGGTACTCTATCACGTGTATTTCATCATGTGCTTCGGGTATTGATTCTCATGTGCTATCATGTGCTTATTGTGCTCTCGCCTTCGTGTGCGCGAGCTATTATCATGTATGTAGCGTGTTGTGGTTGGATCCAATGGTATTAGTAGGGGAGGGGAGTAGTGAGTTGGTTATGTGATCAAAGCCAAACAGTATTCATGTGTATGTCGGTTATGCAACTCACGCATAACGGAGTTATCTTAGTGTTTTTCATGTGCAACCTAAGCCGATCACATAACAAACTTGTGCTCAAGGCACTTAGCTAGTATTTATGTTTCTCACCTGCAGTTACTTTTCCAGTACTTGTATTGTTCTCCAGTTTACATTGCAGCTACTTATTGTGCTCCAGCATATATTTATTTCCTGTGCATCTTGATTACTTTTCTATTGCTCGTCATATACACCTTACCATGCATTTGGAGTTGCCTTCAGAGTTATGTACTTCGCTCCAGTCCTGACTGGGCATATTTTTTCCAGAGGATCCTGAGGACTATTGCCCTACGTTCTACGGGCCTGGTGTTGACGACTGTTGTGACCCCGTGATCGAGGAGGAGTGCGCCGAGGAGACGCCGATAGCACCCTAGTTAGCTAGGTGGGTTTCCTGGGTTGTTTCCAGTGGTTTGTATTTTGGATGACTGTACTTATTCTTTTGTGGCTGTGAGTTGTTGTAGCTATTATGGCCTTGGACTGTATTATTTTGGATTGTCTTGCTTTTGGTTCTGTTTCCTTGTTTATATCATATCGTGCTTTATTTCTTTCCCTAGATTTTGTGATTGAGAGTTCATATATATATATATTGCGTGGTTGCCTCCTTTGGGAGAGGATTTTATATATATATTGCGTGGTTTTGCCCTCCTTTTGGAGAGGTCATGCCGGATTTTTCAGTGAGATATAGATAGATATGGTTGACCTAGAATGGACCTTTACAGCGTTCTACCGCCGATTCTGCTGCGTAGGCTGGACGTACCCACGGCTCATGCCCGATTTTCGGGTGCGGGTCGTGACACTTGCTATGCTAAAAAGATAAGTAAATGAATCACTTGAATAAGGCCCTTTGAAATATGCTAAGAAAGAGATAGATATTGCATGCTAGATATGGAACCGAAATCGTGCTTGCTATTATATGTTTCGCTTGTCTGTTTTGCTATATTGAACTACTATAATTATTTGATTCGTATATGTCATAACGGGTACCCGGTGTAAGGGTATAAGTCGGGAACAACGCCCAGCCTACGCCGCAGAATCGACGGTAGAACGATGTCTGGGTAATCTATCTAGCAATATAATGAACCACCAACAATAACAATATACTCAATCACAGATCTAAGATGGAACGAGCACGAATATGATAAAGAATAGAATAGTCACATATAACTCATGAGTCTGAAATAATACATCAATGATCTGAAAGAAATACTAATAAATAAGCTAGAGACAAATTCAGTTCCAAGAATACTAAGAAGCTACTAAACTCGGGCCATCTGTCTCATTTGGGATAAGTTCCTCCTGAACCAGGGTCTCTGACTCTAAACCCACAACATCCTGAGGTCCATAATGTGTAGGGTACCAATTCTCAGTGTCATTTGAAAAAAAATATCCAATCAGGAAAGGAGCAGAGTATATCTCTAACAACAGTTCTAATCAATGATAAAAACTATGTAACAGTAAATAGATATGAATATACAAGATACACAATAGATACGATGAGATATATACAATAAAGAATACTGGAATAAATACAATAATGAGCAATATATCAATGAACAAGAATACTAATGACTAAGTGTGTGAGTACTAGCTTTAACATGTGATCGGTTTGGGACAAGATACAAGATTTATGGCCTGGCTAATCATACGTGCGGTATATGATTAACATTATTCAAGAGCAAGAATTGATACAATGAGGGTATTATCACATATCTACACTAAAATACTCCCCACCCCGACTGGTATAATAGATCTAACCATGGTATGTTATGGCACGGGATTCTCTAGGAAGGTAGCAAATCTCCCCAAGAATTAGTGTTTATACATGCACAAGATAATCAATAAAATAAGACTTACACAAGATATACCATATACAAGGAATAACATCTCATGACGAGATCCGGATATACTAATCCGTGTAATCATTGTGTCAAAAAATATGGATATCTATACCAGATACAATGAACATAGAGCATATCATAAATGAGAAACTATCAGAGAATGTACCCGCCAGAAGTCTAATGAATGGTCTCATAGATGTCTGATACGGTGCCTCGAAGACCTAGATATGGAATACAACATCAATACAATATTTCGAAAAGAAAATAAGTTAAACTAGTCAACTTCTAGGTGAACAAGTCAACTCTAAGTCAAAAGTCAAACTAAGTCAACTCTAAGGTCAACTATGGTCAAACTATGGTAAACTATCTATTTCTAGGTTGCAAAAGTCTAACATAAAGATATTAGATTCAAATACTAAAGTCTAGGTCATAAAACTACATCTTAGGGTACTAGGATACCGTATCTCTGGATACGTAAATCAAAAGGAAAACATCACGTATTAATATCAAATAATTATTAATTATATAAATTCCTAATTACAAATATTAAATAGATGCCTTGGTTTTGAACCAACTTGGTATCACAACACTAAACCATAATATTGATACCCAAACCCAATACCTTGGGTATCCCCAATTACCTTGGTACTTACCTTGGTATCTCAAGGTAATAACCACTACTTTACTTATGCTAACTATCACTTTAAAATAATATATGCTACACTACATATATTTATATAAAAGTATACTATAATACAAATAGCAATTAGGAACATATTTACATATATATTAATTACCATATATATATATATATATATATATATATATATATATATAAAACTGCCAAACTGTCGCTAAATGCCCTGTCTGCTGTCGCTGAAAACCGTTGTTGCTGCTGATACTCTGTTGTTATAGTGACGGATCTCTGCAGCTGTCGCAAAAAATTATCGCTAAAGCCCCTGATACGGCTGCTGATACTGCTGTTATAGTGACGGATTCCAGCGATCTGTCACTGATGCCCTTGCTGCTGCTGTTGTTGGATATTTTTGTTGCTGCTGCGACGCTTCCTACCGTCGCTATAGAGGCTGCTGCTGCTATTATTGCTGCTGCTGCATTCAGCGACGCATGCTGCTGTCGCTATATCTCCTGCTCTCTATATCTCTAATATATATATATATATATAATATATATATATATACAAAACATAATATATATCTAATATATGCATATAATTACAACTAATAAATACACATATATATGTACATAATATCTACATAGTAATATACACCTATATATATAGTAACATATTTATAACAACATACATACGTACACGTACATATAAACATATACATCATACATTATATGATTATAAATATAACCATATATAAATATATATTTAACATAAACATATCTATACATACTACCATATATAAATATATATACATATATAAGAATAGTTACATACAATATATACACACATATATATACATAGATACATAGATCTAAGACACAACATTACATAAATATATATACACAGCATTATATATATATATATATATATATATATATATATATATATATATATATATATATATATATATATACACTTCTCCATGAATAAGAATACAAGAGAATTAGATCTATAATTAAATTGTACACACATGGAACGTATCACCCCGTATCCCACTAGATCTAGGATACACATGCGACACGAGTCCACCACACATCCAAACGTACCCCGAAGTACACGAGCAAGTCATATAAATTATTTATAAATAATACGAAGAGTCAAATACAATTCTACGTGTCCGTGTTAAAATATGACATGCTCAAAGTCCCATGGTAGAGGAAAAATCCCCAAATCAATACGTATCACCAAATTATTGGGATATGACCTACACGTACCCAATTATGGATACGACACTAGCCCCAAACACACAAGCACATACCAAATTGATCTATAGGACCAATTGACATACACAACAAATGTCAATCTCGGAATTCTCTCAAAATTGACACAAAAAGTACCATAACTTTCTCAATAGGCCTCCTATGAACACAAAACCAAATTCTATGGGTAGCCTATGCATATGGATTGATTTTTTATGGTTAAATTTCTAATTTAGAACCTAAATTAAGGGAGAAAACTGAATTGTACCTATTGGAAGATGGATTCCCAATAAAATATCTAAATGTGATAAAATTGGCCTCCAACTTGTAGATCATTGCTCCTCTTTGTAGATCCTTGCTTCCTCCTTCTAGATCCTTGCTCCACTAGCCTCCAATGATAATTTGGGAAGAATTTGGAATGAAATTTGGTAGAAAAATAAAGTGAGAATGAAGAAATTTGGTTGAGGAAAATTCTAAATCTAGTTTTGAAATGAAAAGAGGAGAGAGAAATCAATTCCCCCTCTTTAATAGGACGCCCCCCTTCCCCCTTCCTCATGCTACTATGTAATATCTATTATACCCCTTGGGGCCTCTCATGAAGAAATAATTAAAGAAGGAAGCTTCTAGTCTAAAAGTTTAATTAATTTTAATTTATCTCCTAATCAATGGACTTTCTAATTGGGCTCAAATCTAACAATTAATACATGTTAGTCCATGAGTCTAAACTAAACTAATTAGGTCCACTAACACAAGTCCAAAATAAATAAATAACACCTAACAATAATTAAATAATACAACAAATAATTATTATCATGCACAATATTTAATTAGTTATAAAATTACTAAAATATCCTTTCCTAGAAAATATGGTAGTGACAGTATAAGCATAAAATAATAGTGCGCCCTGAGGATACGGCCCGCTGGGGGTCTAGTGGGGTGTGCTATTAGATATGTGAGAGATGTGCTTTGTTTGACAAGATGTGTTTTCCTAGATCGTATATATTTTGCTTGATCATTTATTTTGCTTGCACTATCGATGCTCATGTCATTGCATTGGTCTCGAACTAACTTGTGCACAAGGTCTTGTCTCTCGAACGATTCCTGGGACACTAGGAATCGCTCGGTCCGGAAGAGATTTTTGAATCGCCCTGAGGATACGGCCGGTGGGGTCTAGTGGGGCGGTATTTGTCTATTAGTGTTGTGCAGAACCCATGATGTCACAGCTGCTAGCACTCGTGTGTGTTGGTGCGGGGTTGAACCTTGGGTCACAGCTGCCGATACATGTGAGTGCTAGTGAAGAGCTGAACCTTGGGCAACCGCTGCTAATCATGGTTGCTATCCATGGACCATCATATAGTTAGGGCGTATGCTAGGCTAGCCTTCTTGTATACCTAACTGTTTGATGCAGAGACGAATAAAAAACTAGAGAACCTTATGCACATATATGTTTATGCAAATTGTTGCTAAATTGTATGTCTGCTGTAGGATAACCGTTCGGCAAGGAGTAAGAAACATAAGAGTACATATATATAGCTTGCTTGTAAATAAACTTGTACATCTTAGAGTTTATCTGATAGTGCTTCATGCAATCACATCGGTCGGACAATGACTATTAGTGCAGAGCTGAACCTTGGTCATAACTGCTAATAGCATCAGAATGTGAGTCATTGGTTAGCCGGATTACCGTTACCGATCATGAGTTTCTAGGGGACCAAAATTATATAGCTAGTTCTTCTTGTGTGCTTGGAATATGATAGTCTACTAAATGCTTGTTTTGCTTTGAGATGAATAGTCCACTAAGAGAACTTTGTTCCTAAGAGTTAGAATTATGGTGCACAATATATGCTGCGCACTGCACGATAGAACACTATCCCGATTGTATGCTTATGGTTGAATATGCAAAAACTGTTTCTAAGTTATGTTTGCAAAAGATATAATCTGACTATAATCCTGAGCTGCATGAAATAAACTTAGGTAAAACTAGCAAGATCATTAGTAATGTAATATGTTGCCACATGCTTACTTAGTGTGGGTTTCAGGAGGTGTAGCTTCTATTCAGTTGTTTATACTCACCAGTAATTATAAAAGTGCTGACCCACCAACAGTTTGCTTGTTCTCAGGTGCTGGATCGTTCGAGGAAGCGATAGCCGTGGCTCATCCCAAGGAACCAAAAATTTGGAGTCGATGCCTTAACCCGTATCGAGTTTGAGCTGCTTTTGTATAGAGGGACATAATATATGGAACTATATCATTGTAATCGAGAGAAAGAGTGCTTGAGCGATTTGTAACCTCGGCCATGTGATGCTTGTAACACTTTTGATTATCAATAAAGAGCTTGTTTTCATGTGCCATTATGTTCTTTACTTTTCTGCAATATATGTGTCGTTGCCTCTGTATTAAATAGCTTACTTGTCCTTGTTCAAAGCATTAGCCTTGTGCAATCGCACTTTAGGATTGTACGACATCACGCCAGTGCGAGGACGATCGATTCTGTAGGAACCAAGCGATGATGAATGGATCCTGCGGGACCGGGGAGTGACATAGTGGTATCAGAGCGACTCAATTCTTTGCCCATTTTATTGCCTCCGACTCTGAGTTATGCCCGATGTGCTACGATAAATGTTCTATACAATATGTCTATAAATAGTCTCAAAGATGTGCGCAAAGTTTTTTGGATTTGATTTATTGCTTGAGATTTGTGCTTTCGTGCTTGTGATTTGCTTGTGTTTTGATTGAGGATGGTGAGGGATGAAGACTATCGCTGCTCTGTGTTTTTTGTGAGTTTCTCCTTGAGTTTCAAGGATGAAACTCTTTGTTGGTGGATAAGTATGTAGTGCCCCGCTTCGCGTAGGCACTATGTACAAGTGATATCGTTTTGCTTGCTCGAGCGGAAGTCTTCTCGGAGAGTTTTCGACCGAACCACAAGACGATTGATCAATGTGAGTGGGCAGAACTGCATTCTCTGATTCTTGTACAACTTAATAATGAATCTGAGTTTTTGAATGCTTGTTGCATAAGAAGAATATTTCATAAGAAGAATGATAGAACTTGCCTCACCATGCTTAATAAGAGAACTCGTATAGCTTGTCATCGAAACGAACCTGCTTGCTTAACTAAGAGAATTTGTATGCTTGTCTGCAATAAGATAAAACCTTGCCATGCTAAGTCAAGAGTATAAGAAATGTTGCATGCTTAGCTACACCGACACATCTATCAAACGAACCCTTGCTATGTTAAAAAGATAAGTAAATGAATCGCTTGAATAAGGCCCTTTGAAATATACTAAGAAAGAGATAGATATTGCATGTTAGATATGGAACCAAAATTGTGCTTGCTATTATATGTTTCGCTTGTATATTTTGCTATATCGAACTGCTATAAGTCTTTGATTCGTATAAGCATAGACTAATATTGCGCCCTGAGGATACGGCCCGCTGGGGGTCTAGTGGGGTGTGCTATTAGATATGTGAGAGATATGCTTTGTTTGACAAGATATGTTTTGCTAGATCGTATATGTTTTGCTTGATCATTTATTTTGCCTGCACTATAGATACTCATGCCATTGTATTGGTCTCGGACTAACTTGTGCACAAGGTCATGTCTCTCGAATGATTCCTAGGGCACTGGGAATCGCTCGGTCCGAAAGAGATTTTTGAATCGCCCTGAGAATACGGTCGCTGGGGTCTAGTGGGCGGTATTTGTCTATTAGTGTTGTACGAAACCCATGATGTCATAACTGCTAGCACTAGTGTATGTTGGTGCAGAGCTGAACCTTGGGTCATAGCTACCGACACAGGTGAGTGCTAGTGAAGAGCTGAACCTTATGCAACCGCTGCTAATCATGGGGCTACCCATGGACCATCATATAGTTAGGGCGCATACTAGGCTAGATTTCTTGTATACCTAACTGTTTGATACAGAGACAAACATGAAACTAGAGAACCTTATGCACATATATATTTATGCAAATTGTTGCTAACTTGTATGTCTGCTGCAGGATAACCGTTCGACAAGGGTAAGAAACATAAGAGTACATATATATAGCCTGCTTATAAATAAACTTGTGCATCTTAGAGTTTATCTGATAGTACTTCATGCATTCGCATCGGTCGGACAATGACTTTTAGTGCAGAGCTGAATCTTGGTCACAGTTGCTAATAGCATCAGAATGTGAGTCATTGGTTAGCCGGATTACCGCTACCGATCCTGATTTTCTCAAGGATCGAAATTATATAGCTAGTTCTTCTTGTGTGCTTGGAATATGATAGTCCACCAAATGCTTATTTTTATTTGAGATAAACAGTCCACTAAGAGAACTTTGTCCCTAAGAGTTAGAATTATTTTGCACAACACATGCTGTGCACTGCACGATAGAACAATGTCCCGATTGTATGCTTATGGTTGAATATGTGTAAATCCTCTCACCCAAAATAAGGTCTACTTGGCTTAGATAGAGAGATTAGGGCTAATTAGAATCCAATTAGAATTAGAACGCTACTTCGATTTAACTATACAATATTTATATCGCTTAGTGCACCTTACCGTTGCTTCAATAATTAGAGCACTACACTAGCTATTGCCTATCTGCAAATATTATAACCTTGTCCTAGATGTGCCTGCCTACCATTCTGACCTTTGCATAACTTATAATTATGCTTTCTTGTGCTACATTTTAGTCTCACAATATTCATCGTAGACGTTATTAATTAATTCTAAATAATTTTAACTGTATACCCATGTGTGTTCCAATCAAAATTGGGAACACAATCTTGACCGTTTTGTACAACCCAAATTTTGTTAATATTCTACTCTGAGCCCTCTATGTCCATGACACTTGTGTTCCACCTAATTTTATCCCCATGTACTTCTAATTAATTTTAGAACACCTTGTGCGATAATTTTAATTAATTTAATCCGAATTCCGTCTTTGTGCAATTTTCTAATTATTGGGCGCTCTTATGCAAAAGCGTATTGAGGTATCCACACCATTGGATAATACATGAAGAAATCCAACTTTCCCTTTCGTAGAATTTTTTTTATAATTTTTGGGATGTGCAACGCGCACATCGCCCCTTCAATTAAACCAATCCTTGTATTTTAAATAATGCAAATCCTAGCCCTCCAAACATTCCCATGTGAGCCCAAGGCCCAATCCCAAGATATAGAATCCAAGGCCTTTTTCCAAGATGTTGACTAAGATTTTAGGTCAAACATTCAAACCCTTCACATATATAAATACTTTTTCCCTAAATTTTTACCTAAATTCAACCCCATCACCCAACCCTATTTCCCAACCGACCATCCCCTCTCCCATCTCCTGTTCACGCCGCCACCCTCTGCCTCTGCAACCGCCGGAGCCCGACGAGTAGCCCATGACCTCCGCCCTTCTCTCTTACTCATCTCCTCCTCTGCAACTGCCCCTCGTCGGACTCCCCAACACCACCGCCACCATGGCCATCTCCCACTTCATCTTCTTCCTCCACTTCCCCCGCTGTCGGAGGCCGGTCACCCAACCCCGCCGGTGCACCGCTCCTCAGCAGCATCCCTCCTCGACGCCACGTCCTCCGTCGACCAATTCGACGAGCACGCCATCAGGTCGCCATCCTCGCCGAGCCGTTGCTGACTCCCCCTCAACGAACCAGACTCCGGTCATCGTTCCCGACCTCCTGCACCATCACCATTGATGTCCCTCTCCCAACATCAACTCCCCGCCGTCCCCCATCACCTTCCCGGCCAACATCGAACCCAGCTTCTCCCTATCTTCTCCGTCCTCCTCTTCGACGCAATGACCTCCGTCGGTTGCACCCCGACACCACTGCACCTCCAGTTTCCCTCTTCTTCTCTGGCCTCTTCCCCAGCCAGACTTCACCTGAGCAGCCTGCCTCCACCCTCGACCTCCTCTCCTTCGACCAATGCAGCCCCCGGCGTTCACCTCCTCCCCGCCGAGCCACCCAGGCCAACACCACCAACACGACCAGCATCTTCCATGTCCTCCTCCTCTTTGCTGGATCACCCCTCCCCCTGGCCTGAACTCCTCCTCCTCTTCCACCTTCATGTCCTCTCCTCCTCCTCCTTCAACTGGCCGGACCTCCCCCCTGGCCGGAGTTCAGTCACCACCACTATACTTTATCATCACCACCCTTATCATAAATTCCATCATCATTCCATCATCATCACCATGGTAATCATCATCATCCCTATTATGATCATCATCATTTGACCTAATCACCCTCGTCCTCGTGTTCATCGTAGACCGTCACCCTTGCTAGACAAACCACAGCAGACACCCCTGATTTCTATACCTGTGCACGCTGACCCCAAGGATCTATTGGGTTAGTTCTACGCGACTTCCGGAGCAGGTTATTGAGAATACATAGCCGCTTGCCAGGCAAGTATACCTTGCCTTGTTGTACTATTTAAATTCAGTTATATTATTAGTTGCATGTTTATTATTTTAGGTTATATAACTGTGCGCGTCCGAGAGAGACTCGGGTGCAGTCAACGAAGGTGTTGACCTTAGGACTTGTGTCTGACCTAGAGTCTAGTAGACCCACCTAAGGTTGTGGAGTTATCGGTATGATTCTCCAGGCCTTGACACGTATCATTGCACGTCACAGAGTGAGTTCATGTAGGGGCGCGTGCCTCATGCTCGACTGGCCATCGGTGTGAGCAACACGTGTCACGGTAATCAGCTTAGTTATTTATTTCTTTAGAGACTTGCATTATAGTACGAGATGTCCACGTCGTGTTCGCGACTTGTACATTTGCATTAGGCGAGGAGGATGACTAGTAGGCGTATGGGACACCCACCTCATTTATTGGAGATACCGCACTCTTCGGAGTGATACAGACGTATATATTATTGCAGATACCACGTTCCTTAGAGTGTTGGACGTTATATATATACAGATACCTCATTCTTCGGAATGATGGACGTTACAGATACCACACTCTAGAGGACGTTGGACGTTATGCCTACGCCTACCCATACGTACCAAAGTTATCCTCACATTGCATTCACTTAGATGGTTAGCGCACCCTTTTATTTATTCAGTATTTACTTTATGGCATACTTTTATGTATCTTGTTATGTCCCTCTGAGGACCTAGCCCTTTCCAGGTGTATTGTTCATGAGTATTCACAGGAGCGCAGATCTAGACTTGCTACGTATATTCCGAGGAGGTCTTCTCTTTGAGCTCATGATTGTTAGTTGATATTCTTATATTGTATTTACCTTGTTTATTCTATATTCTAGTTCGGTAGTGGATTTGTTTCCATCCAACTACCAGCATTAGATACTTTATATTGAGATCTAGCTTCATAGATATTGGTATTTATTTATATTTGATTTTCGTGGATGAGATTATATCATACCCTGTGACTTGTGATAGTTTTACCACTTGTGAATTATTATTCATTATACAGCGTACGCATGGGTTATGGTTTCCATATATTGGAGTTGCCATATACATGCGGCTGGCATGCTTATGTGTCCTAGTCCTACGTATTTTGGGACTGGGGCGTGACATAATTTTAGTGGTGGCCCATGCAGGTCAAGAGCATATTGTCTCGGTTATGTCACTGTACCGAGCAAGCCTGCAAATAGGATTAGAGTATAGGATCTCATCCATATCTGACTATGACTCATCTTCCTTCCAATCCATTCTATTTGAATAATTGTATCATGCTTGATTCATGTGCTTCCCTGATAGTTCCTTGAGTATAGCCTCCTCCTAGAATATAAGAATCCTTGTTGTAGGACTATAATTAGGGTAACATTCCTATTAAGAATACAACTAGGGCATTGGCACATCATTAAGTTTATACTACCTAATGAAACCTAGCTACCCTTGCCTGTAGAGTGATTGACCATTATCCTTTGATAACTAGGGATGGCTTGAGAGTGGTATAGACACTACTAGAGTTAGTTAGAAGTATAACCATATTGTTTGACCCTAGTATTGAGGAACCAATAGAAACCTGAGGTTGAATAATAGGACCAAACTTAACTTTTATAGTGAGATAGTATTATAGAACTATAAATTTAGGTTCTTGTCCTGATACTAGCAGACAGTACCTTAGGAAGCCAAGAGGAATGAATATAATATTTTCCTTGATCATACCTCGAACACAGATATTAGCATACCACATTCTCCTAGAAAACCATGATATTATCTAGAGTCCCTCTATTTCTAACTTCATATCTTGTTCCTCTGAACCCTAATGCTCGCTAGTTGCGCGATGACTAATTATGTTCTCCCTTTCTTCATCTTTCAATTCGTGCCACCTAACCTTTCTGATTGTAGGCCAAGTAATTTTACTTTATGATAGGATATATAGTTTGCTGGGATTATAGTTGTTACTCTTTAATTTTGAATTTAGTGCTTGGTAGTTAGAGCTTGATAGTTTTGAGTTATTCTTGTAGATTGTGACTTGATGATTATCCTTTAGTTTGAATCACGTAATTTGTAACCACATCTCAATATAAGTTATATCCCCTTTCCCCTTAAAGGCCAGTAACCTTTCTATGCCTACTATTAACACCCTTGTTCTATAAACACTACGACTAAGACTTAAGATGACCATTACCTATATAATGCAATAGGATACTGTAATAAGTACCAAGATATTTTTCTCGTAAACCCTAATAAGAGTTTCTGCTTTAATTACAAGTGCAAGGTTATTTTGTAGAATCCCCTTAAGACAGTCACAGTATTAGTTTATACTTTTAAGTTGGGTAGTATGCCTCACAACCTAGTATCACACAGTTCTTTGACCTTTTATTGAAGTGTAACTGAATAACATAAACTGTAGACTTGCATAAGAAGATAATATTTATTCAAACTGTATAACTTAGAGGCCCATAACCCTATTTTTGTCGACTAGCAACTTAGACAAGAAGTTAGTATGACAACTATAGAGATTGTAGAGTCTTACTTGTTGTTTGTTTTATTTTGTTTTGTGAACTTGAATTATTTTGTACCTCCTTTCATCATAATCCAGCATATTTATATTTTCTAATCTACCGTGACTTATGCTGTTATTTTATAGCCTAGTTTTGCAAGCTTATTCTTTTAGCGAGCTTGTTAATGACATATATGTTATTGGGGACGCCTACTAATACATTATCTAAATCAGAATCAATGTATTAGGGTCTGGACAACCTTAGTGCGCTTGGTTCGCTCTTCGCATGACTACTTTACGTAGATTGAGATATATAGTTGACTAGTAGATGAATATACTTGCCTCTAGACATGTCTGAGCATATCGTATCAGTTACATAACTGTTCTAATATGAACATGCGAATAAGAATTTACCAAAATAGGATTTCAATCCCCAACTGCCCAGACAACTCTTTTTTTTTTTTTGAATTCTTTAATCTCCTTAAACCTCGTACTTGTATTATATTACCATCCCCTTGCTTTATTATTGATCTCTGTCTTCCCTTATTTTGGAAAGACGAAACCTCGTACTTAGTATAAGTTTGATATACAGAGAGGACTAGATATATCCCATAGGCCAATCACATACTTGAGAATTATTCTTTTGTAATCAAGGGCATATCATATGTGATATATTTGGTGTTAAAGTTTTGAGGATTGAGTAACATGATTAAATAAATTTGAGGAATAAGTATTCTTAAATGTAAGAGCCTTATGTGATAGATGGATAAATTCTAAGTTGGATAGAAGTTGCATTGTCAACTTGAGAGAAACTTCTTTTAGATTGGGATCGAGAAAAATTAGACTTAGAGGTTCAAGTCATTTTAAATTTGAGAATTTTAGAAGAACGATTAATATGATGAGGGTTAATGAATTTTAAAAACTGTGATATGGCGAACCAAATAATTATACGTGAGCATATGATTTAAATTTTGAATATTGAAGGTTGAATCATTGATCTAAACTTTGAGGATAAATATAGAAATCTAGACTTGAACAATTGGTGAATTAGATTTCAAATTTCATAATTTGAGGCCTTAAATTAAAAGTTAAATGTTGATTGTGGGATTACCTACTTAAAATATTGAGGATGTAAATTGAATTTAAATTTGAAGAGTTTAAAAGTTCATAAGTTAAAAAATAGGAGGAAAATTTGATTGGAATTATTTCTAAAAGAGATTATGATAGTTGAAGATCGTGATATAAAATTTGATATGCAAAGATGTTATATGGATTGAATTTAAATTTGGATGTCGATGAGAAAGTACGATAGGTTAAATTTTGATTTGAACAGTGACCATCTTAATTTTGAAGTGATTACGAAAGATTGATTAGAATTTTAATTATCGCAAGGATATTGCGATTGACTTGCCTTATGTACGTAAAGGATTAACCAATCATGTCTTATTTTAATTTCGAGGACGAAATTATTTTTAAGTTGGGTAGATTGTAAACCCCCTCACCCAAAATTAGGTCTACTTGGCTTAGATAGAGATATTAGGGCTAATTAGAATCCAATTAGAATTAGAACGCGACATTCTATTTAACTATACAATATTTATATCGCTTAGCGCACCTTACCGTTGTTTCAATAATTGGAGCTCTACACTAGCCATTGCTTATCTACAAATTTTATAACCTTGTCTTAGACGTGCCTGCCTACCATTCTAACCTTTGCGTAACTTATAATTATGCTTTCTTGTGCTACATTTTAGTCGCACAACATTCGTCGCAGACATTATTAATTAATTCTAAATAATTTCAACTGTGTACCCCTGTGCGTTCCAATCAAAGTTAGAAACACAATCTTGACCGTTTTGTGCAATCCGAATTTTGTTAATATTCTACTCTGAGCCCTCTATGTCCATGATACTTGTGTCCCACCTAATTTTATCCCCATGTACTTCTAATTAATTCCAGAACACTTTGCACGGTAATTTTAATTAATTTAATCTGAATTTTGTCTTTGTGTAATTTTTTAATTATTGGGTGCTCTTATGCAAAAGCGCATTGAGGTGTCCATACCATTGGACAATACATGAAGAAATTCAACTTTCTCCTTCATAGAAATTTTTCCATAATTTTTGGGATGTGCAACGCGCACATTACCCCCTCAATTAAACATATCCTTGTATTTTAAATAATACAAATCCTAGCCCTCCAAACATCCCCATGTGAGCCCAAGGCCCAATCCCAAGATATAGAATCCAAGGCCTTTTTCCAAGATGTTGACCAAGATTTTAGGTCAAACATTCAAACCCTTCACATATATAAATACCTTTTCCCTAAATTTTTACCTAAATTCAATCCCATCACCCAACCCTATTTCCCAGTCGACCATCCCCTCTCCCATCTCCTGTTCATGCCGCTACCCTCTGCCTCTGCATCCGCCGGAGCCCGACGAGCACCCAATGACCTCCGCCCTTCTCTCTTCCTCATCTCCTCCTCTGCAACTGCCCCTCGCCGGACTCCCCAACACCACTGCCACCATGGCCATCTCCCACTTCATCTTCTTCCTCTGCTTCCCTCGCTGTCGGAGCCCGGTCACCCAACCCCGCCGGTGTACCGCTCCTCAGCATCATCCTTCCTCGATGCCACGTCCTTCGCTGACCAACTCGACGAGCATGCCATCCTCGTCGAGCCGCTGCCGACCCCCCCTCGACGAACCGAACTCCGGTCATCGTTCCCGACCTCCTGCACTATCACCATTGATGTCCCTCTCCCGACATCAACTCCCCGTCGTCCCCCGTCACCTTCCCGGCCAACATCGAACCCAGCTTCTTCCCATCTCCTCCGTCCTCCTCCTCGATGCCATGACCTCCGCCGGCTGCACCCCGACACCACTGCACCTCCAGCTTACCTCTTCTTCTCCGGCCTCTTCCCCAGCCAGCCTTCACCTGAGCAGCCTGCCTCCACCCTCGACCTCCTCTCCTTCGACTAATGCAGCCCCCGGCGTTCACCTCCTCCCCGCCTAGCCACCCAGGCCAACACCACCAGCACGACCAGCAGCTTCCCTGCCCTCCTCCTCCTCCTTGCTGGATCACCCCTCCCCCTGGCCTGAACTCCTCCTCCTCTTCCACCTTCCTGTCCTCTCCTCCTCCTCCTTCAACTGGCCGGACCTCCCCCCTGGCCGGAGTTCAGTCACCACCACCATACTTTAACATAACCACCCTTATCATAAATTCTATCATCATTTCATCGTCATCACCATGGTAATCATCATCATCCCCATTACGATCATCATAATTTGACCTAATTACCCTCGTCCTCGTGTTCATCGTAGACCGTCACCTTTGCCAGACAAACCGCAGCAGACACCCCCGATTTTCGTACCTGTGCACGCTGACCCCGAGGATCTATTGGATTGGTTCTACGTGACTTCCGGAGCAGGTTATTGGGACTACATAGTCGCTTGCCAGGCAAGTATACCTTACCTTATTGTACTGTTTAAATTCAGTTATATTGTTAGTTGCATGTTTATTGTTTTAGGTTATATAACTGTGCGCGTTCGAGAAAGACTCGGATGCAGTCAACGAAGGCGTTAATGTTAGGACTTGTGTCTGACCTAGAGTCTAGTAGACCCACCTAAAGTTGTGGAGTTATCGGTATGACTCTCCAGGCCTTGACACGTATCATTGCACGTCACAGAGTGAGTTCATATAGGGACGCGTGCCTCATGCTCGACTGGCCATCGGTGTGAGCAACACGTGTCACGGTAATCAGCTTAGTTATTTATTTCTTTAGAGACTTGTATTATAGTATGAGATGTCTACGTCTTGTTCGCGACTTGTACATTTGCATTGGGCGGGGAGGACGACTAGTAGGCGTATGGGACACCCACCTCCTTTATTGCAGATACCGTACTCTTCGGAGTGATACGGACGTATATATTATTGCAGATACCACGTTCCTTAGAGTGTTGGATGTTATATATATATAAATACCTCATTCTTCGAAATGATGGACGTTACAGATACCATACTCTAGAGGACGTTGGACGTTATGCCTACGCCTACCCATACGTACCAAAGTTGTCCTCATATTGTATTCACTTAGATGGTTAGCGCACCCTTTTATTTATTCAGTATTTACTTTATGGCATGCTTTTATGTATCTTGTTATGTCTCTCTGAGGACCTGGCCCTTTCCAGGTGTATTATTCATGAGTATTCGTAGGAGCGCAGATCTGGACTTGCCACTTTTTCCGAGAAGGTCTTCTCTTCGAGCTCATGATTGTTAGTTGATATTCTTATATTGTATTTACCTTGTTTATTCTATATTCTAGTTTGGTAGTAGATTTATTTCCATCCGACTACCAGCATTAAATACTTTATATTGAGATCTAGCTTCATAGATATTGGTATTTATTTATATTTGATTTTCATGGATGAGATTAGATCATACCCTGTGACTTGTGATAGTTTTACCACTTGTGAATTATTGTTCATTATACAGCGTACGCATGGGTTATGGTTTCCATATATTGGAGTTTCCATATACATGCGGCTGGCATGCTTACGTGTCATAGTCCTACGTATTTTGGGACTGGGGCGTGATAATATGCAAAAACTGTTTCCAAGTTATGTTTTCAAAAGATGTAATCTGACTATAATCCTGAGCTGCATGAAATAAACTTAGGTAAAACTAGCAAGATCACTAGTAATGTAATATTTTGCCACATGCTTACTTAGTGTGGATTTCAGGGGGTGTAGCTTCTGTTCAGTTGTTTATACTTACCAGTTCTTATAAAAGTGCTGATCCACCAATAGTTTGCTTGTTCTCAGGTACTGGATCGTCCGAGGAAGCGATAGCCGTGCCTCATCCCAAGGAACCGAAAATTTGGAGTCGATGCCTTGAGTCGTATCGACTTTGAGCTGCTTTTGTATAGAGGAACATAATGTATGGAATTGTGTCATTATAATCGAGAGAAAGAGTGCTTGAGCGATTTGTAACCTCGGCCTTGTGCCGCTTGTAACACTTTCGGTTATCAATAAAGAGCTTATTTTCATGTGCCATTGTGTTCTTTACTTTTCTGCAATATATGTGCCGCTGCCTCTGTATTGAATAGTTTACTAGCCCTTGTTCAAAGTTTTGGCCTTGTGCAAGCGCACTTTATGCTTGCACGGCATCACGCTCATGCGAGGACGATCGGTTCTGTAGGAACCAAGCGAGGACGAACGGACCAAGCTAGGACGAACGAACAGGGAGAGGTACAAGCACATGAAAGTAGTTCCTACACCTCGAGAAGTTCCAGAAGCCAGCAAGCTATGTCCCCTGTAGACCCGATTGAGCGAATGATGCAGATGCTTGAAGCGAGCCAACAGAGGGATAAGGCTCGTCATGAGCGAGCCGAGAAGCAGGCGAAAGATTGTCAGAGCAAGTTCGAAAGCAATCTTGAATCCCGACTTGTAGTCCAACAGAAGCAGGTAGATTCCCTGTAGCAGATCGTTCAGACCTTAGCCTCCAACCATTTCACAATGACAACAGCGGCACCGGTGGAGGGACCCACGCCTGAATATATATATATATATATATATATATATATATATATATATATATATATATATATATATATATATATATATATATATATATTCTCTTAGTTATGACCAATACCTTACACCCTATTTACTTACCCAAAACTTAGTCTCATTACCTAATATCTTACTCTTCCAAAATGGGGTATCAAGATACCCAATAGACTTGAAAGCTTAACCTATAACCACCTCCAATATATACATAGATATATCTATAGTGTGCAATACAGTTATCAAATACCCTACTATTAACTTACCTTAACACTCACTCGAGATGCCAAACATTAAATCAATGAATCTCATGATACCAAGTATTCCTTTATTTATATCAATATAAACTCACTTGATACCTCACAAATCCTACTCAAAACTTGCACATACACGAGAACTTGTGCACTACATGCACATAAATACTAACATAACTCAGTTTTTGCAAAAAGCTGATGCTATAAGCTACTGCTACTGCTGCAAGAAGCTGCTGCAGAAGCTGCTGCTGCTGCTATAAGCTGCTGGTATTGCTGCAAGAAACTGCTGCAAAAGCTGCTGCTGCTGCAAGAAACTGCTGCAGAAGCTGCTATAAGTTGCTGAAAAAGCAGCAAAAACTTACTGAAAAGCAGCTGAAAGCAGTTAAAAAGCTGTTGAATGCAGCAAAAGAGTTCCCTCCCCACTTGCATTCTATACACACACACACACACACACACACACACACTAATAACACATCACTCTAATGACACACAATGGGACACACCACATAAACAATATATACATTATTCATATATATATATATATATATATATATATATATATATATATATATATATATATATATATATATATATATATATATATATATATATGGTACATGTAATTTTCTCCACAAATTTTGTGTCATTTTATGTGTTCATGTAATTTCCCAAATTAGGGGGCTAAGTTACAATTTAGGGATTTTAGGTGCCCTCACCCCATTGGCCAAACCAATGGAGATGTCACAAAATGGGGTCCTAATTTCACCCATCCACTCACCACCCTTCATAAAGAAATCATTTTCTTCATGACAAATCTCCACCCTCCATTTTGAATGGACTAATCCCCACCCTCCATCCAATACACACCCTCCTATAAAACCATCACATCACCCTCACCACTCCCCAAGCCGACCCTAATCCCAATGCATTGAAAACTCTCCCCTCTCTCTCTCCTCTCTCCTCCCTCTTCTCTATTCAAAACCGTAGGTTGTAGTTTCCCATTCTTTTCTTCTTCTTTCTTTCTTCTTTTCCTCCTCCTTCATCATCATCGTCATCCATGGAAGCAGGAAGCTCGAGCAGCGGAAGGAAGAAGAAGGTCCCGTCCTTCCTGACCAAGTGCGAAGCGATGGTCGACGACCCCTCCACCGACTCGATCATCTCTTGGCGGGAGACCGGCGGCGGCTTCATCATCCGGAACGATTTCGAGTTCGAGAAGCACGTCCTCCCGAAGCACTTCAAACACGGGAACTTCCAAAGCTTCTGCCGACAGCTCCAGGAATACGTTTTCCGTAAAATTTATACTAATACGGATAGAAGGGAGTATGCTAACAAGAGTTTCTCAAAGGGAAGGAAGGATCTCCTGAGTACTATCACTAGGAGTGAATCTATTCAGACACCTCCAATGAGCAACACCAAAGGAATAGCTTCATCAGAAGCGCAAAAAGGTTGGTCTTGCAACGTTCAGCTTGAGGTTGCAAAGTAGATTTACTATGATGGCATCCAAAATGAAGTATTCATTTGATCTGCAGAAACTGCTAAAGCCACCTATATGGATACAATATACATAGACGTACATCTTCAAGGAGCTAGGTGGTCCGAAGCAATATGGACTCCTAACGTCTAAGCACTATTTATGGGTCAAATTAATTGGTTCTACTTGTATGGGTCAACTAGCACTAGCCATCCTGATCCGTTGGAAGATATTTCGGTGAGGGCAAGAGGTTATAAGTTGAACAACAACAGATAACAGTGTTATTATTAAACAAGCAATACACTAGGCAAACTATTTATGGTGGTAGTTGCAGGCAATGCCAACAGCCAGTGTGGGCTGTAAGAGGCACAACTAAACCAGTAGTGTTTGCGACACATCAATATCATCGACAATGTCATCTAGGACCTGTGATGACTTCAAGAACACCGGTCATGACCTCTTCAGGAGTATCAGAAACAGTAGTTGATGTTGCATAGCGGATTTTGCACCTGCTGCCATTGTCAACTGTCGAGAAACAAAAGAGAAAGAGGATGGCATGCCTTGGCCGGTGAGTGATGAAGATGCTTCCTTCAACAATAATCAACAATGGTTGGTTACTAAATCTCTGGAGTGTTACTGTGGGACCTGAGGACTTGGACGCGGTACCGGGACCCCGTCATCAGCAGCCTCGTGCAGGCAAGTGTACCTTGCCGTCCTGTATTTCCAGATTACAAATATTTATTATTTTTTTATGTACATTGTGCACGTATTTATGTTGTCGTTCGATACCTCGTGTCCAGATCACAACTGGTTGCTGACGTTCGTCGTAACATCTTAGAATAATTATTGGATGCTTTATAGTACCTCGATGCACGTACTTGAGTACATCGACACCCCAGGACACACTCATACACTATGATTGTGCCAGATTCCTGTATCCTGATATTGACATTATGACCAGAGACTGGGACGACCTTAGGTTCGCGTCTGTTGAGTTCTTTCTGTGTGTCGAGACTGCAGTTAGAGGTTCAGGTTCAACGCACAATCGTTGACCGCTTGGGAAGGGGAAGACAGTTACTAGACGCTTGGGCTCCTCTGCACGCGCTTATATATTTATGTAGTATTTATATTGTGATCCTGTATCTAGTGTAGTGGTTTCACCCGTGTGACTCTTTGCCTGGAGTTGCGGTACGTGCCGTGTGTTTCCGTGTCCGGAGCTACAGTTTTATTTTGGACAGCCCACGCGTCGAACATTGTCTTTAAACTATGTCACACTAGTTGGTTATGATAGAGTACCCTGTCGTGCACTTGTACTTTCTGTTTACTTGGTATGTTGTATTTTTGTACCTTGTTACGTCCCTCTGAGGACCTGATTCTCTGCCAGTTTTGCAGCATAGACGATTACGGAGCACTTGGAGATACTGATGGAGTGGCATGTCTTGCGGGCACTATACCAGGTACTCACACCTTATCTACCGGCATTATGTTTATTGTACATTGATTATTCATCTGCTGTTGTAGCCTAGTTTTTATAGACTCATACTTCTCCTCGAGTCTATTTGAGTTAGTGTGTTATTGGACGGCCGACTTTAGCACATATAGCTCTTTTTTGTATACTTCTGTACATTGTGGATTGAGATATAGAGGTTTATATTTATGGGATATCTAGATTCTGCCCTTTATATTACAGCTTATACGTATTCGAGTCAGACCAGAGTCTGGTCGAATGCGTAGCTGGCGTGTCACGTGTTCCTGGTCCACGTATTTTAGGACTGGGGCTTGACACATAGACTACTAGAAACTAAATATGGACACCATTTGAAACAAGTAACCTTTGCCCAGGATCGACGACCTCTTTGATCAACTACATGGGGCATCAATGTTTTTGAAGAAATACCTTTGCTCTAGCTACCACCAATTGAAGATCAAGCCAGAGGATATGCCGAAGTCAGCATTTCGCACCCGTTATGCCCACTATGAGTTTTCTGTCATGTCGTTCGGACCGATGAATGCTATTGCCTCATTATTGGATTTTATGAACCGTGTGTTCCGACCATTCCTTGATAAGTTTATGGTGGTATTCATAGATGTATCTTAGTGTACTCGAAGAATGAAGAAGAACACACAGGACACCTGCAGATGGTTCTTCAAACTCTTCGAGACAATAAGTTGTTCACGAAGCTGAGTAAGTGCGAATTCTGGTTGGACATCATATCTTTCCTCAGGCACATCATTTCTGCGGAGGGCATATCTGTCGACCCAAAGAAAGTTGAAGCCATCATGGAGTGGAAGAGACCTGAGTCATCCAGCGATATTCGAAGTTTTCTTGGTCTAGCAGGCTACTACTGAAGATTCATCAAGGATTTTTCAAGGATTGCTTCTCCTATGACTCATCTCACTCGGAAGAGAGTAACGTTCACGTGATCAGACAACTGTGAAGCTTCATTTGTATAATTAAAGCGATGTCTCATCTCAGCACCGATTCTTACTCTCCCGGACCGGCCTGTTAACTTTTAGATTTATAGTGGGATGTGTCCTTATACAGAGGGACAAGGTGATAGCCTTTGTGTAGAGGCACTTAAAGCCTCATGAAAAGAACTATCCGACGCACGATCTGGATCTGGCAGGCGTAGTGTTCGCGTTGAAGTTATGACGACATTACCTCTATGGCGTACCGTGTGATATTTTTATGGATCATAAAAGCCTAAAGTACCTCTATACTCAAAAGAATCTGAATTTACGTCAACGTTGGCTCGAACTCCTTAGCGACTTTGACTTGATGATAAAATATACATCTGACAAGGGCAACGTTGTAGCTGATGCACTGAGTTGAGTGTTTGCAGGGGGCTTAGCCATCGATGACAGACTGTGAAGGGATCTGGAAAGTTTGGGCATTACACTCCGAATCAGATACAAAGGGGCGCAGTCGACTCAGTTGTGCCTCGAACCAGACCTATTGGAGAAAGCCAAGTCCGCTCAGAATGATGATATATTCCTAGAGAAAATACACAAGCTTATCTCAGCAAGAAAGGCGACCGACTTTGCGATGAACGATGATGGAATAATGTGGGTGAAGGGGGGATTATGTGTACCTAACGATGCAAACCTCGGAAAGAAGATACTCACTGAAGCCCACTATGTGAGTTATACTTCACATCCAGGAAGCATGAAGATGTATCAATACCTCCGTACGATGTTTTGGTGACACGGCATAAAGAGGAAAGTGGCGCTATTTGTGTCGCAATGCATGGCCTGTCAGCGAGTAAAGGCCAAGCACCAGAAGTCGGACGGGGACATGCAGAACCTTGCTAAATGGGAACATATAACCATAGATTTTATTGTTGGTTTTCCAAAGATGCAACGTAGGAATAATGCCGTCTGGGTCATCGTCGATCGACTCACCAAGTCAGCTCATTTTTTTCCTATCAAAGTTGCTTGGAGTGTCGACCGTCTGGCGCAGATCTACCTCGATGAAATCGTTCGACTCCACGGTGTGCCCATATCCATTATCTTCGACCGAGATCGACGATTCTTATCACGCTTCTGGGGTGTCTTCAGTCAATAATGGGGACAAAGTTGAAGTTCAGCTCCATTTACTATTCTCAGATAGACGGCCAGACAAAGCGGGTAAACCAGATCCTCGAAGACATGCTACGGCTCTGTGCCTTGGATTTGAAGTCAAGTTGGGACATGCATCTACCGTCAGCCGAATTTGTATATAATAATAGCTATCAATCCAGCATTCAAATGGCGCCATATAAGGTATTATATGGGATAAAGTGTAGATATCCTATCTGTTGGGATAAAGTTGGAGAACGAGAAATTCTTAGCCCGAAACTCGTAGAGTAAACCATCCAAAAGATCTGTTTGATCCGCGAGCGGCTGAAGGTAGCACAAAGCCTTTATAAGAGTTACTAAGATGTGTACCGTCGATCTCTTATGTTCTTAGAAGGTGATCATGTATTTCTCAAAGTCTCACCCATGCGAGGAGTCACTAGATTTGGAGCAAAAGGGAAGCTAAGCCCAATATTCATCAGCCAGTTGGAAATACTCAAGCGAGTCGCCCCAATCGCATATCAGATTATCCTGCCACCATCATTATCAGAGGTGCATGATATCTTCCATATTTCATAATTTAGGAAGTACGTGTACGATCCGATTCATGTGGTGAATCTTGCTCAACTAGACTTGAAGGCAGACTTGAAATATGTCGAGAGAGATGTATAGATCTTGGATCGTAAGGTGAAGCTGCTTCAAAGTTGTTCGTTTCCTCTCGTTCGCGAGCTTTAAAGAAATCATTCGGTCGAAGAGTTGATGTGGGAGCTTGAGTCTGAGATGAAGGACAAGTTTCCTTCATTGTTTCATAGTGGTAGGTTATATTCCTAAGTTTTAAGGATGAAACTTTCTATTAGTTGGTTATGATGTGGTACCATGTTCCCTCTTTTCGGGGAGCGCGGCTAAGAAATACTTTCGGATCGTTCGATTGGAATATATTGAATCAAGATCTTTTTCTCGTTATGGATTGGTTTTTTCGGATTCAATTCCCATATTCAGTGGACCGTGTCCCAATGACGGACTAAGCGGCAGAGTCAAGAGGGACCTCTCTGCTGCAAGTTTTTTTGTCTAGTTTTCACTGTCGTATTGTTGCTTCTTTCAAGTTGATTTTTGAGTTGAGATTTCTTGAATAATTTTGATAGATTTTATTGCTTTCGTTCTTTGAATTGCACTTTCGTTTTGATCTTAGAAAGAGGAGAAGAGGTATTGATCGTCTGTTTATGACAATGCAGGTGATCGTGCAGTAGGCGTCGCGCTAGCAGAGTCTTGAAGCACCTATTCCCTTTCCTCTCCCCACAACTTATGAGTGGCTATACTTCGATTAGTTGATCCTTCTTCCAAGTCTTCACAACTAAAATCTTGCCCTTTTGATTATTCCGATCAGACGATACCACAATAACTAAAAGCTGTCAAGATAAATGAATAGACTTGGATTACTTTTTGCTTGTCAATCAACTTGTGAACGGTTACCTTGTTGCATGCTAGTTCGCTTAGAATATTCTTTCATCGTGTTTCAATTCTAATTAGAACAATATTCTTCTAGTATTATGCTATGTATAGAATATTTTACTATGAGATAAATGATTAGAAAGACTATGCAATTAGATCATGCAATGTTACTTGTCTTGTGCATGTGTTGTCTTGAACTGCCTTGATTGATAACTTAGTTTAGACTTTGCTTGGTCACGGATAACTTGTGAACAGGGTCTTAGTTCCTACGGACGGTCTCTGGGGCACTGGCACCGACTCGGTCCGGACGGAACTCCCTGATAGTCGCCTGCTTAGGACGGGATGGCTTGTAACAACCATGTTTCTTGCGTTGCATGTCATTCCATCCCAAGACTATAACTCGTCCACTATGGCAACGTGCCAGTGATCCCCTCGTATATTTAAACTGTGCAAACTAACTATATTTTTGTGGCAGGGAAGGTCATGGTAAGTATTGTGCAGGTAGTTTAGACGGGCAGGTAAAAGTCACCGAGCTATGGCATATTTATTTCAGTAATTTTTTATATCCATTGCTTGCTTGTAACTTGAACTAAGGCAAGATAGAAAGAATACATAATAACTTGCATGCTTCATATAAATAATAAGGTGATTGGTATAGTTGGGCTAGCTCGCCTTCACTAGTGTATTTCGATGTGCTGACCCTCGTTGTAACAGATTTTCCGTGCCAAGACGATCCTGTAAGGAGCTAGAGAGACTTCCCAATCCAGACCACCTACCGGCACGTCCTGATTGTGCCCTTGAAGCGTATTTTGAAGTTCTAAGAGCTCGTGCACATACCTTATGCAACTCCATGGTAAGACGATAGCTTCGCCTGAATGTGTCTATAGCTTTTAAAGTTTTAGTAAAATGATATAATTTATCGGACGACTATTTTATTTTACATCTGCTTTTATAAGCCTTTAATGTACCATTTTGTATTTGTTCAAGAGTTTGTAAATGATGTTCATTATAAATAAAGAAAAGTTTTCTTGTTTCAATATTGTGTTCAATTATCTGCGTACTCTGAATATGTGCTCGTTATATCGAATACCTTGGCCTTGTGTGCTGCACAACCTAGGCAAGCACGACATCACGTCCGGGGGACGACTATCGATTCTACGGAATCGAAATGTGACACCTATAACACTAGGTCTTAGAAGTCAAGGCGCGGAAGTCTATAACATAGTGCACAAAATTGATAATAGAGCAGTAGGAATACATGGCGCACAAATCAAGAATTACAAGAATCGGCGTATTCTACACATGCAAGCAAACTAGCGCACATAGGAAGAGTTACGAGAATAGGATAAGTGGCGCACAAATCAAGTACAAAACAACTATAAGACAAAATGCGAGTCCACAGGCTACGCGACAGTCGATGGCACGATAATCGAGGGTCTCAGGAATCGAAACGTGCCAAAGTCAAGACTCTCTTATTGAGTTTGAACCGAGTAAGAGTGCGCCAAGAGTTAACAAGTGCACAAAATTATTAATATATTAAAAGTGCGACAGCCGTTAAGCGTACAGAAAATGCGCCAAGGGTTATGTGTATAATAGCGGCGCACTTTTGATAGTTAATGCACAATGTATCAATTGTGCACCGGTCTGTTAATTTCGTTAAAAAATGTGCCAAGAAAGAAGTTGTTCCGAAGAACACTAAAAAGTAGACTGGCGCACTTTTGCTTGGTTCGTTCGATAATACATCAATTGTGCACCAAAAGCTGAAATCTTCCAAAAGTGCGCCAAGAATAAATTTTCCAAAAATTCATCCCCTTGACATACTTTTGTAAAAAATTGACAGTACTATTAAAGTACGCACGAGTATGAAATATGGGTCACATTCAACATGCTTCCATGGACTGCGAGTCACACTCAATATATGTCCATAGTACAAATCATCATGTGTACTTCTTATCACTATTCTTCTTCTCCAACCGACCCACCATTGATGCACTCAGAGCTCAAGCTCGAGACTATGACAGTGCTCCATTTCTAAAGCAACAAGAACCAGAAATTAAGGGAAAAATCCAAGCTCAAAACCAGAAAATAACATCGTTTGAAAATATCTCATTTTTGGGGGATTATTCCCTAGAAAAATATACTCATGAAAATCCTCATAATAAAATCAAGATAAAACTATTAACCACCTCAAATATGAAAACTCCAAGAACTAACTATAATCAGAACACTACTAGAAATTAATTACAACAACAAATACTAAGAATAAAATTATAGTCGATCATGTTTATTCATATTTACAAGATATACTTGCCTATGAAGAAAATCAGGAGCAAAACAAGAAAAAATGAACAAGTGAGGAGAGAGAATGAGAACAAAGATATATATAGGCAAGGGGTTGATAGTGAACCGTCGGATTTCTCCAACAAATCTAAGCCACACGTCCTACCTACCACTACCATACTATCAATATTAGCCAATGTGCGCCAAGCTCCATTCAACCGTACGCTTGAAGTATACTCAAAGTGCGCCAAAATAAAAATACAAGCAAAAATGCGCCAACTTGAGTATATTCCGAGTATACGGGATATGGGAGTGAAAGAACTCAACTGACTCTTGTGGTTAGTGAGAAGAGGTATAACCTCCCTGTCTAGGTGGACGATCTCCGGATCAAATCGCGAAGGAGGTATGGGATAATGGGTCCAAATGACATGCAATGCAGCGTGCAAAAAAAATAAAAAAATAAAATAAAATCTAAAGTCCAAAAATCGTGCAGCCACTTAACAGAGCCTTATCTCTAGATGCAGTGCACGGTTGGAAGGTTGGAAATCAAAACTTATTTCCATGATGGTAGATAGATACTCATGACTATGGGATCTATGCTAATCTACTATTTATCGACTTATAGAGTACCCAAAACTATTCCTTCTATTATCAGCAAGCTGCAGAAGCCGTTCACAGAAGAATACCTCTTATGGATCCTTTATGCCCTTTATGTCTACAGTTGAACGAAGATGAGGTTCATCTGTACCACGAACGTCGCTACTTCGTCGCTAAAAGTCACTAATTTACTGACATGACGATATTTGTCATGTCAAACATGCGTAGTTAAATTTGTCGCAAAATGTCGCTAAGTTTAGAAATACTATCGACTTTTATCGACACAAAATATGCCGCTCGACGTCAGCGACTAGTCAAAATGCGACTACTCTATAACATCGTTAATTTTATTCAGCACGTCGCTAATTTGACTTATTTTTGTAGTGTATGCCATTTATTTTTAAACGTCGCTAATTTTATATCTCTTCCTTCACTATGATATTGTCCGTAGGATAAGGTTTGCAAGTCCATTGGGTTTGAGGATCGATAGGAAGCTCTCCATTATCCCATTACTGGAGTTATGGCTTTGGCATGTGTAGACACATAATGATGTATTCAAGCTAGGTGCAGGCCTTCAATGGGCCATACGGAAGGTGAGATGCTCTTGTATATTACCGCCATATTCCTCCGACAATTTAGGTTATCACAAACCAAGCATTAACAATTTTTCATAATTAGTCTAACAACCGAAATCGGGTGGCTCTTGTGGTTACCGAGGAGAGATAGATGACAGAAAATTAATGGATCGAATCACGGGGAAGTATTATTCTTTCCATTTACAAATGGTAGAAGTTTGGGAACAGTCGGCCAAAAAGACATACAATGTAGTGTGCACAAATTCCCAAACATTATGTCAGAAATTACAAAAAAAAAATTAGTCTAATAGTTTTTCCAGTATCTTAACAAAATATGAAGTACAATTGAACAATGTGGTTACAAAAGATAGCCGCTGATGTCCGCCAAGGATAGGAATTGGACTATTTGATTTTATCCCTATGTTAGATTAGATATATTGATATTATTCCATGTTAGATTAAAAGTTAAGAATATCTTTCTAAAAGTGTCGTCAAAACTCATTAACGACATTTTTAAAAAATTTAACGATATTTTCAAAAATTTAACGACATTTTCAGAAATGTATTCTAATATCAATATACCTAATCTAACATAGGATAAAATCAAATTGTTCGATAGAAATTATCAAAATTAATGTAGACGGAACTACTTCCTCTTCTTCCATTACTGCTGCTGCTAGAGATTACAAAGGCCAATTTATTGGAGCATTATCATGGGTGTCTAACAATTTCATATTGTCTTACCAAGCCATGCAAGCCGAAGTAATGGCAACAGATCAAGGAATTCTCCTTGCTAAACAATTAAATCTAAGCTCTATCATTGAAGGTCTTAATGGGGCTCGGTTCGGGATGGCCCACGGCCCATGCTGATCGAGTTTGACCGAATTCGATTCGGGCCGAGTCGAACCCGAGAGAGGGAATGGGCCGGGCTAGACCGGTCAGGTAGTATTTTATTTGGACCCAGTCCAGAACTATGACCCGATATGCGATGGACGAGGCCGAACCAGTATGGATCCGGGCCGGCCCATCTTTTTTTTAAAATATAGTATATTGTACCTTAATATATAATACTAATACATATAATACTAACTATTAAACTATAAAATTTATAAATAAAATTTTATAAGTTATCTTTTTTTATATAAAATTATAAGTTACTTGTTAATTATAATATTTTTTTTCTATATATATTTTTTAATTATAAGTTATTTGTTAAAAAAAATTACATAATTTATAATTTTTTTCTACAATTTATCTATACTTCGTAGTTTGTTATAATTATAATGTTATATATATATATATATATATATATATATATATATATATATATATATATATATATATATATATATATATATATATATATATATATATATATATATTTCTATTAGTTATTAGTTATATAAATTTAAATAAAAAATTATTCTCTTGATAATTAAAAAAATTTAATGTAAACAACACTAACTAACAAAAACACTTAACTGGAAAAAAAAATTATTCAAGATAATTTTTAATATATATTATTTTTGTTATATAAGTCATGCAAACTATATTTGTGTTTCAGCTTCTCAACCTCTCTTCAAAATTTATTTGTAATACTGCAAATAAAGTTTGTAGATAGACTGAAAGCTGAAACTCAAACATAAGTTGTAATTAGGTTTAAATATACCTATGACTTATGTAACAATAATAAAATATATTAAAATTGATACATTTTAAAAAAAATACAAGATTACTAGATATCTATACACATTTTCAGATGAATGTGTAGCTTCCTTGTACTAAAATTATGGTTCCATTTGAGTCATTTTCTACAATGTAAATATTCAACAAGAACTCTATTCGAGTATCTTCTTTCTGTATCACGTTCATTGTAAACCCCGCTAAAATGATGCCAACTTTTTTATTCAAACTCTAGTTGCAGTGCAAATTGCGGTGCTGGTTGAGGTTGAGGTTGCGGTGCAGGATGAAATTGCTGATCTTTCAGTTGCTGTGGTGGTTGAACATTTTCCATGATAGTATATAGTCTATTCGCACTAGATTGCTTCTAAATTTTATAAGAGAGAGAGAGAGGGAAAACAAATTTAGTGTGGTTAATTTTATTAAGTTAGCCATCACTACTAGAAAAAGCGGGATTAGCGACGCATTTTAGCGACTCCATATAAAAACGTCGCTAATGAAAGATAAATTAGCGACTCCATGTAAAAATGTCGCTAGACGTCGCTAAATGGCTACATTTAGCGACGTTTAGCGACTTTTATTAAGATTTTAAAAGATTAGTCGCTATAAGTTCAATTAAGGTCGCTAAACATCGCTAATATGTCTAATTTAGCGACGTTTAGCAACGTATTTAGCGACGTATATATTAAAAATATTTAGCAACGTGTTTAGCGACGTCTATGACGTCGCTAAAGCTTATTTTAGCGACGTTGTTATCTGACGTCACTAAACGTCTCTAAATTTTGGTTAATTAGGGCTCAGTTTTCTTTTCCCCCATCTGTCGAAATTTTTGAAAGTTTTAAAAAACTTTTGATTTCCCCTACCCCCCTCTCCGGCGACCGGCTCTCCACGGCTGCGGCTACTCCGGCATCCCCCTCCTCCTCCTCGAGCTTTAGGTAAACCCTAACTCTCTCTCTCTCTCTCTCTCTCTCTCTCACATGACACACATGTGACACTGACACAACACACACTTGACAGACATGACACACACACACAGACACTGACAGACACACACGACACACACACACACACACACATACACACTCATACAGACACTGACACTGATATGACACACACACACACACACACACACATACACACACACTGACATAAACACTAATCAGGACCTAGGGTTAGGGTTAGGTTTTTTGACCTGGGGTTAGGGTTAGGGTTAGGGTTTTTTATCAGGATTGATTCCTATACATCTATTTTATTCAATATTGTCAACTATTAGTTTATTCATACAATATTTGATCTATTGGATGTGTCCATGTGAATTGAGGGTTGGTATCATGGTGGTGTGGTGTATGGAGGATGTATCCTAGAGTATCTTGGTGTTGCATACCAAATGTTTGTGAATTGGACTAGTGGTTGTATGTGTGTGTGTCTATTTATGCCTTAGAGTATCATATGATATGTATATGTAAATTGGTGTATTATCTATTTGCATATGAGAGAGTATATGCATATATAGGTGTATCTCGATATATATATATAGGTATATAGCTACTGTTATCTGTGTTGGTGTTCATAGTGTCTTCTAGTTGTGCTTGATGTGGGAGAGGGTAGAAGAGTCGAGTTGTGTGTGGGTGTCACTACTGAACTATGAGGCTTCAGGAACTGAACTCAATTCAGTTTGGCCTAGTGCATTAGGCAAGCTGGCTATGTGTTGCAGTGGTGTCGGATTGGCACTGTGAGGAGGGGATTGGTTCCTGCCATCTTCTGCAATGGGAGAGTATTGGTGCACACTTGAGCAGCATCAAACACATGCATGCTTGAGCAATGGTAAGGCAGCAGCAAGAACTGCTGTGAGCCATGGCAGTAGCTAAGGGCAGTTGGAAACAACTAAGTGAAGGGAAGATTTAGCCACTGCAGCAGCAGTGCAAAGTATCAGAGGTTACAGACTTAGTTAGGGTCTGCAGGCATGTGTTTGGGTTAAGGTATAGCCAAGTATCGTATAGGTGTTCATAGGTCACTGTTGCATGCCAATACAGCCCTTAACTGATACTAAAGTATCAGTTCCTCTATTTGAGACTCATCTATATATATAATCATTTAACTGGTAATAGGGGATGTGGGTATTGCATGACTTCGGGACACAAGTATTGAGGAGTGTAATGTTAATGGCATAGATAAGTGATCAGTGGTGTGAAGATGTCTGTGGGTGTAGAGACATTTCAGCAACAAGTAGAGTACAGACCTGTGTGATGAAGGATTTAATTGGCAAGAGTGATCAGTGCAGTACAGTTCAATTAGAGCACAACAGTACTGTGAAGTGAACTAATATTGTGGTATCAGGGAGGAGTGACTGCTATGGGTTGTAGTCCAGTGAGCAAGTATAAGGATGAAGTACAAGGTGCCAGGCCAAGGGGTTGCAGTTTGGGAGTGCAGAGTATTCAGGTAAGAGGCTTTCAGTGTGGATAGTAGAGTACTTAATATCAAAGCAGAATATCCTAGTAGTCCAGTATCAAGTGGGAGTAACAAGTGACTGGGACCAAGGTATTATTGTGACATACATTTATGAGCTAAGATGCGAGCTGGGGTAAGGTAGGATATTAGTTAAGTTATACTAGTAGTATTTAGTATAGCTAATATTAACTAGTATACTTAGTAATAACTAGTATTAGCTAGGCATTAACTAGTATAAACTAGAATACCTTAGTACGACCTAGAAGACATAGTGTAGCAAGGTATTAACCTAGTATTGACTAGTATAAACTAGTATGGATCTAGAAGTGGCTTAGAAACATCACCATTAACTAGTTAATCATGTTTATCATTTCAAAACACTCATTAACATTTATATTCCATATCTGGGGCTCTTGGACTTTCATAAATGAAAGTATGTATTATATCAGTTATGAAATAAAAGTATTTCTTATTTTAGACTTTGATAAATGGTCAGTTGTTTTGAATATTGCTTATTTTAGACTTTGATAAATGAAAGTATGTATTATATCAGTTATGATTTTTGTAGTACGGTTAAGTTATGAAGTTAGGTGATAAACCACTGTATGTAATGATTTATATGATACATACTGTCATTTTTTACAGAAGTATCTAGAAATAGATATGAATTACTATCTGCGTTATCGTTCGTGGATGTACAACCGTCATCCTGATGACATATGCGGTGTGCTGGATGAATTCATTGAGGGTGTACAGCAGTTCCTGCAGTTCGCCAAGGCGTTCCCTCAGTACATGGACGGTACCAAAATTAAGTGTCCGTGTGTGAGATATCGCAACAGGAAATATCATCCAGAAGTGGAAGTTATATATCATTTATACTCGAAGGGCTTCACGCCGAATTACTATCAGTGGACCGCGCACGGAGAACTTGTATCTCTAGCATCGGAGTTGGAGCCCTATATGGAGCCGTATATGGATGTCCACGACCATGATGCTTACGACGACGGGTTGGTGAACATGGTTTATGATGCGGCGGGACCTAGTTTCAATCCAGACAATTATGATGCGGCGGGACCTAGTTTCAATCCGGACAATTATGATGCAGCTGAGGAGGCACCGAATGCCGATGCTGCAAAGTTTATGGAGTTGCTGGAGAATGCAAGGACTCCACTATATCCTGGTTGTGAGGATCATTCACCGTTGGAGGTGGTTACAAGATTATTGAGCATCAAGTTCGATTTTAACATGTTGCAAGAATGCTATAATCGACTGATCGATTTGATTATAGAGATCTTGCCCGAGGGTGCAAAGTTGCCTAAAGACTTCTATCGATCTAAGAGGATGGTGAGATCATTTTGGATGGGATACGAAAAAATTGATACATGTCGCAATGGGTGCATGTTGTACTACAAAGACGACAAGGATGAAGATGCGTGCAGATTCTGTGGTGCTGATTGCTACAAGGCCACTGTTAGAGGAAAGTCTGTCGGTGCAAGGAAGCCTACCGATTCGATGCACTACTTGCCTTTGACGCCACGGTTGCAGCGGTTATTTATGGTTAAGGAGACTGCAGAAAACATGAGTTGGCACAGGGGAAAACAGATCAAAGGAGTATTGGATCATCCATCCGATGGAGAAGCATGGAAGAACTTTGATCGAGAGTATCCATATTTTGCCGAGGAAGCACTATCACGCCCCGATCTCCCGCAGGCAAATCGGCCGTTCCCGCTAGGCGAGAATCACCGCGCCAGCGCTCCCGCAGAACGATCGCTTTGACCCTTCCGGGCGTGATACCGAACGAGCGTTAGCCACGCCCGTGCAAGGCCGTGGTTCGTTGGCTGGCGGGAAGAGTTCTAAGCCACAGAGTCGTACAGATTGTCCGAGTGCAGCGGAATCATGAACGCATAGGCGATCGGTAACAGGTTCACTGAGTCGATAATATAGTAGAAGCATGGAAACACAAGTTGAAGTAAAGCAATTATCTTTTATTCATATCGAAATAAGTGTTACAGGCGGCGTATAGCCGAGATTACAAGTCGCTCGAGCACTCTCTCTGAAACATAAAGCGTGCCAAGTGGCTACATTTATGGATGTTATACAGGAATTATTCAGGCGATGTTCAGGCGATGTTCCAACATTATGTCTTGTATATGTGCTTCAGTTCCGGACGTAGCGTTCCAAGGCTTCTGAGTTGAACTCCACGCCCTAGCACGCACGAAGGAGGCATCCGTACCGAACGAGGTTCTCCCGCACCCTGCAAGCAATCTGGCGGGTTATCAGTACATGAATGCACTGGTGGGGAGGCTACTCGCCCGCTCGACAAATCCAAACACGTAATACAAGTTTCGTGCCCAACTATTTAGTTGTCTTTCTAGTTGCCTTAGGATCAGTTTCATGCAAGATTTGAATAGCCTATCTCGTGTGGCAGTGCGCCGTGCAATATAAGAAAAAATACGGCGAGACTTACCAACTTACCATTTGGCCTTCCCTGTCCAAGGCAAACCAAGTTAATTCAAGCAGAAACATGTATAAGCATTCAGGGCAAAGCATATGCAAACACAAGCGCTTCAGTGCGAGATCCCGTACTGGGTGCACGGGTTACAGGAAATATCAGGTGTGTTGCATACGATGATCAATTGCTCTTTATGCACGAGTGTTGTTATAACAAGATCGTTCAGGTGTTCAGTTATTCTCGATGCGATGCAGTGACTCGCACGCGGATAGCCGCTAAGCGAGGATGACTTATCTATATGAACATGAGGTCACTGGCACGGCGCCATAATGGACGGTCTAGTCTCAGTACGAAATATCGTGCGATGCATAGAGCAGGACGTCCCAGGGCATTCCGTCCTATAGCAGGCGACTATCAGGAGTTCCGTCCGGATCAGATCGGTGCCAGTGCCCCAGCGACCGTCTGCGAAACTAAAACCTTGTTTCCAAGTTGTCCTGTGACCATGCAAGTCTCTAATCTTCAGGGTCAAGTCAGGTACAGGAACAAGTTCAGGGCAGGATATATATATATATAGAACAAGCTACATGGAACAAGTTCAAGTCAGGATATATATATTTGTAACTTGTTGAGGCAGGATCAGGATTACTCTAAATATTGAGTATCGGCTCCACGAGCCATTTGATTAAGTACAGGACAGTATTGCTCAATGAGCAGGAATTCTTGGATCACAGGATTGGTGCAAGTTCCCTGGTTCGGGAATTGCCTTTGCGACCTAACGGTCCCGGATACATTCAGGTTTATTCATGCACGGAACGACTATCAGGTAGTCTTCCGAGGAGAACCTAAATGAATGCATGACAAGCAAAGTGTTTCACGGTCTAGGCATAGTTATACAACAAGCATTGAAACTATGGCAATATATAAAAGCAGGCAAGCATGCGCTTGTATAACTTAAGCATTCAAGTTCGCTCGAGCCCGAAGGTAAGCCGAGCGAAATCGTACGGGGCCTTTCCGAGCGATGTTATCTAGGGTTGTACAGTGTTAGGGAGAGAACAGTGCACTACTGAATATACATATGTATCATTCTACTCGAGGCATAGCGGGTCCAGTTGAACAAGGCAAAGGTAACATGCGAGGGTCTAAATATTTATCAATATTTTATTTCCATGTTCTAGCATAAGCAATACAAGTTGGAATTATTCCCTTAGCTAGGTGCGTTATATTCTTATTAGCATGCAGGGGGTGATTCACCTAGCAACTAGCATGTATCATTCCGTATTTTATATGTGCTGGCTAAGCAAAGACAAGTTCACCGTAGCCACCCACCTTAGCGATGATCCACCTTGGTCGAGTGATACTGCGAGCGAGCCTCTGAAAGCCTAAGCCGAACTCCTGTAGGGACCAAGTCTGGATATCCTTGCCTCAAACGAGTTGCCTCGCTGAGCAAGGCAGGTCGGGACGTTTGCACTTTGCCGTTTGAATCGGCAGTCCGCTTGAGCGGAACGGGGTATTACATTATCCACCACTCAGAAAAAGTCTCGTCCTCGAGACTTCCTGAGGGCAAGCCATACTATCGAATTTTTGAATCTAGCCCAAGCGTAGACGTCATGTTGCGTGTATACTGAGTCAGTCTCATTTGCGCCTTGGCGCGGGACAAGTTTCTTAACACGAGGCACGTTTCAATCGATCTTGGATAGCGATCTAAGGCTGAGGCAAACTTATACAAGTCGTTATGCTTGTTTAAGAGGATTTTCACTTGCACTAGCATTTGAGATCGACATATCGCGTATCTGGATCGTGCACATATTCGAAGCGTCCCTCAAACACATGCATGTCAACCAACTTAGCGATAGAGAAGTCTTAGCACTCGAGTTTCATATTTCTTAAGTCTTGGATCGTGCACATATTCGAAGTGTCCCTCAAACACATGCAGTCAACCAAACTTAGGGATAGTGAAATCGGACAAGCTACTTGCGAAAATTTTAAGGGTTCAATCCAATTCCATATAAATCACCAGGATACTTCCAACAGGGTTAATCAAATCTGATTTCCATATCATTTCCATTTCAACCAAGTATTTGCAATACCGTTAAACACGATCAATCTGATTCAACCGACTAGCGTCCATCCATTCGGGTCAACTTAGCATACGTTATCGTTCCCAAGTCTAACCCTAAGTCATGCTGCCTCAGTTGTGATGCTTTATACAAGAAATATGGTAAAGTCGGTAGCACAGGTTTATTCACTCAGCACAGGGTCGTCTGTCTATCACTAGGTCAGCTCACTAGGTCATAGGTACAGGTTCAAGCATATCACGATTTTATCGTACAAATCTGTCGTACGATACTCCCCCAATTCCTAGGGTCAAACCATTGTTCATTTACAGGGGGTATTCTACCCAAGCTCGTTTCACTCAGATTTCTAAACATCGAGCACAGATTTACCTACTCTCATTAACACGTTCGTTTGCACGGGGGACGAGTCCGTTCGATAAAATTCAATATATATCCAAGTTGCAGGACAATCCTAGTGGTTTGCATATTCTATCTCCTCAATTATATTTGATAGAATCAGATCCATTCCAAACCTAGTCCACCAAGCCAAGATTCAATTCTAAACCTTAGATTATATTCTCCAAGTCGTTCAACTTGATTCACGTATTCATTCACAAAACCATCAAACATAATTTATTCCAGGTTCTAGGCTAATTAATCCATTGAAACATTTTCAATCACTGCATTCCAAGTTTGCCTTATCGTGTCGAACCAGAAGTCAAGACGATCCATAAGTTGTCACGCCTCGGTCTCCCGTAAGTTCGATCATCCACGTTGGACGTGAGATCATCACATCAACGCTCCCGCTGGATAATCGTCCTAATCCGGGCGTAACGCATGTACGGTATAGAGTTATGCTCGTACAAGACAAGAACATTTGAATGTTATGGCTATCTTCAACACAACCGAGACACCTTATTCTTTAACCTTTAATTCCATCCAACAGTATATCCATCAAGTCAAATCCATTTTATGCAGTGACTAAAGTTCGTCTTGCAAAAAATTATCCAACTTCAATGTTATCGTTCGATATTTTTACAGTCTACTTTTGGCATTCCTCGATAACCAAGTTCAAATTTATATTCCGAAGCCAAATATTTCATTCTCGGGTTAACTTGTTCGAGCGATATTGTACTCAAGTTCAATCCTTTGGTTTCAATCCGAAATCGCTCGCACGATTCTCTAATTTCCAACAAGTTTTTCTTAACCAAGATATTGGTTTCCATTTTCGAGAATTTCTATTCAATATAAGCCTTATCATTTACTCAAGTTATTTTTATATCGTTCAGTCTGAATATCGCACGGGTTATGGATCCATTTGGACGTTTCTAAATGATCCATCCACCACTCAGAATCGAGTCATTCCATCAAGTTCTTAATCGGTGCTCGCATTATCGTTAGCTTACTCACTAACTCTTCCAACATGAATTATCGTTCGAGCTATTTCCCATAATCGAGCATGATTCTTAATATTCACCTAAGCGATAAATCCGATGAAGTCTATCGATTTGCAGCTCTAGGTCTGACTGGTCTTACTCCTGAATGATATCCAAATCTCGTTTATAACTGGCTTGCACCAAAAGGTCTTGGTGCATAATATTCTACACAACTTAGCCAAAAGGCTTAGTGCATAGCTAACCGTTCGGACAACATTCGTTTTTGCACTAACCAGTTGGGTAAACATGTATAGGCATTTCGGGTTGCATATAATGTACGAGTCTAGCACGAATCTAATCCCATAAGGACTAGTACAGGTTGGCACAAAGGCCCTTGCAACACAATTTCATACAGGCAATTATACCATTCAAATACAACTCTTTAAAAGTATTTAGACTTATTGTTTAGAATATCCCATCGAGGCATTGAGAGAGTGTGCACATAACCCACGAATGAGCTTTCGAAACAGAGATATTAGAAATGAAGTTCAAAGGCGTATAAGCCAGGCTCTTATACCATTCTGTCATGCCCCGATCTTCCGCAGGCAAATCGGCCATTCCCGCTAGGCGAGAATCACCGCGCCAGCGCTCCCGCGGAACGATCGCTTTGACCCATCCGGGCATGATGCCGCACGAGCGTTAGTCACGTCCGTGCAAGGCCGTGGTTCGTTGGCTGGCGGTAAGAGTTCTAAGCCACAGAGTCGCACAGATTATCCGAGTATAGCGGAATCATGAACGCATAGGCGATCGGTAACAGGTTCACTGAGTCGATAATATAGTGGAAGCATGGAAACACAAGTTGAAGTAAAGTAATTCTCTTTTATTCATATTGAAACAAGTGTTACAGGCGGCGTATAGCCGAGATTACAAGTCGCTCGAGCACTCTCTCTGAAACATAAAAGCGTGCCAAGTGGATACATTTATGGATGTTATATAGGAAATGTTCAGGCGATGTTCCAATATTATGTCTTGTATATGTGCTTCAGCTCCGGACATAGCGTTCCAAGGCTTCTGAGTTGAACTCCACTCTCTAGCACGCACGAAAGAGGCATCCGCACCGAACGAGGTTCTCCCGTACCCTGCAAGCAATCTGGCGGGTTATCAGTACATGAATGCACTGGTGGGGAGGCTACTCGCCCGCTCGACAAATCCAAACACGTAATACAAGTTTCGTGCCCAACTATTTAGTTGTCTTTCTAGTTGCCTTAGGATCAGTTTTATGCAAGATTTGAATAGCCTATCTCGTGTGGCAGTGCACCGTGCGATATAAGAGGAAATACGGCGAGACTTACCAACTTACCATTTGGCCTTCCCTGTCCAAGGCAAACCAAGTTAATTCAAGCAGAAACATGTATAAGCATTCAGGGCAAAGCATATGCAAACACAAGCGCTTCAGTGCGAGATCCCGTACTGGGTGCACGGGTTACAGGAAATATCAAGTGTGTTGCATACGATGATCAATTGCTCTTTATGCACGAGTGTTGTTATAACAAGATCGTTCAGGTATTCAGTTATTCTCGATGCGATGCAGTGACTCGCACGCGGATAGCCGCTAAGCGAGGATGACTTATCTATATGAATATGAGGTCACTGGCATGGCGCCATAATGGACGGTCTAGTCTCAGTACGGAATATCGTGCGACGCATAGAGCAGGATGTCCCAGGGCATTTTGTCCTATAGCAGGCGACTATCAGGAGTTCCGTCCGGATCAGATCGGTGCCAGTGCCCCAGCGACCGTCTGCGAAACTAAAACCTTGTTTCCAAGTTGTCCTGTGACCATGCAAGTCTCTAATCTTCAGGGTCAGGTCAGGTACAGGAACAAGTTCAGGGCAGGATATATATATATAGAACAAGCTACATGGAACAAGTTCAAGTCAGGATATATATATATTTGTAACTTGTTGAGGCAGGATCAGGATTACTCTAAATATTGAGTATCGGCTCCACGAGCCATTTGATTCAGTACATGACAGTATTGCTCAATGAGTAGGGATTCTTGGATCACAGGATTGGTGCAAGTTCCCTGGTTCGGGAATTGCCTTAGCGACCTAACGGTCCCGGATACATTCAGGTTTATTCATGCACGGAACGACTATCAGGTAGTCTTCCGAGAAGAACCTAAATGAATGCATGACAAGCAAGGTGTTTCACGGTCTAGGCATAGTTATACAACAAGCATTGAAACTATGGCAATATATAAAAGCAGGCAAGCATGCGCTTGTATAACTTAAGCATTCAAGTTCGCTCGGGCCCGAAGGTAAGCCGAGCGAAACCGTACGGGGCCTTTCCGAACGATGTTATCTAGGGTTGTGCAGTGTTAGGGAGAGAAAAGTGCACTACTGAATATACATATGTATCGTTCTACTCGAGGCATAGCGGGTCCAGTTGAACAAGGCAAAGGTAACATGCGAGGGTCTGAATATATATCAATATTTTATTTCCATGTTCTAGCATAAGCAATACAAGTTAGGATTATTCCCTTAACTAGGTGCGTTGTATTCTTATTAGCATGCAGGAGGTGATTCACCTAGCAACTAGCATGTATCATTCCGTATTTTATATGTGCTGGCTAAGCAAAGATAAGTTCACCGTAGCCACCCACCTTAGCGATGATCCGCCTCGGTCGAGTGATACTGCGAGCGAGCCTCTGAAAGCCTAAGCCGAACTCCTTTAGGGACCAAGTCTGGATTTCCTTGCCTCAAACGAGTTGCCTAGCTGAACAAGGCAGGTCGGGACGTTTGCACTTTGCCGTTTGAATCGGCAGTCCGCTTGAGCGGAACGGGATATTACAAGCACGTAATGTCAGATTGGGGCTCTCCTCTGACAGTTTTACCCCATTCGGACTTTCGGGCTCCCAGTATTCGTGTTGGCCTGTGATCGTCACTCCGTATAATCTACCGCCTTAGATGTGCATGAACACTCCGTATATGTTCCTAACCGTTATTATTCCGGGTCCGAACAATCCGAAGAGGAACATCGATGTGTATTTATAGCCTTTGATAGATGAGTTGAATCAGCTGTGGGAAGTAGGTGCCAACACGTACGATGTTTCTAGAAAGCAAAATTTTCAGATGAGGGCAGCACTTATGTGGACCATCAACGACTTTCCGGCCTATGGAATATTATCGGAATGGAGCACCCATGGTCGTCTCTCATGTCCGTATTGCATGGACCGTACTCAGGCTTTCCGTTTGAAATACGGAGGCAAACCGTGCTTCTTCGATTGTAATCAAAAAAATTTGTCGAAGAGATATATTAATGACGACGAGCTAAGGGCTGCTCAATTGTATATATTACTCAATTATGATGAGGATAAAGTGGAGAAGCTAGAGGGATTAGTAATTAATACGTCCACGTTTACATCATCTCAATGTAATAGTATAAGATATTTTATGCTACTAATCAGCAGTTGCTTCATTGTTTTTCAGCACATATAATGATGAGTTGAGGTCGGTTAGACCCTACATAACAGACGAAGAAGTAGAACAAGATATGAGATGCCATTTTCCTTCTTGGTTGAGCGCATATATAAGATGCTTGGTAATTACTTTTTATTTTTGCACTTGCAAAACAAATAACTTACTATCGCTACTTTGGTATTTAGGTCGATCGTCTAATAACACCTGAGACTGAATCTTTTAGAACTCTAGCCAAGGGACCAATTACTGTCGTAAAAATATGGCCAAGTTTTTGTGTGAATGGGTTCAGGTTCAAGTCAACAAATGCTCCTATCAGAGACAGCTTTCTGGATCTTGATTCCACGAAAAATAGTAGTTTGTGTATCAAATCTTCGAACTACAAAGACGTCAATCCGGACAATAATTTTTTTAGCATCTTACCAGAGATTGTGGAGTTGACATATAATTATGGCACAGAACCTGCTAATATCGTGCTATTCAGGTGTGAATGGTTCGATCCGATTCAAGATCAAGGTTTGAAAATTTACAAGCATGGCCTTGTGGATATAAACTACAAGCGTAGATATCAAGGCTACGAACCATTTGTCCTATCAAGTCAGGCTCAGCCTGTGTACTTCACAACTTATCCTAGACGGGGGACAGCGAGGTCAGATTGGTGGGCAGTATGCAAGACTAAAGCTAGAAATATCTTTGACATTGACGAAATAGCTTATCAGGAGGACGGTCTACCACTTGTAACAAATATTGTAGATGGAGACTCAACGAAAGTTACTCATTACACGAATAATAATGTAGAAGATGTAGAATTATCCGAAGAGGAAGACGAAGTAGATGAAAGTGAAGACGAGGAGGAGGAAGAGGAAGAGGAGGACGAGGAAGGCGAACAAGATGAATTTTCTGAAGATGATTGAAAATAAAATATATTGCTTGTAGAATGTAACTATATTTTGACTGTAGAATACAGATCAAGGTTGGAAAATTGACGAAGTAGATGTACTATTTTAACGAATATATGTATTATATTTTGACTGTAGAATGCTTTGAGATATGCATCACATTTCGACTGTAGAATGTACTATATATTTGTGTTTCTCTATATTCATCATATGTTGTTATCAGATATGACAAGACGATGCGGAGGATTCGGCAGGTCCCGAGGTAGACAGAGTGCTCCTCCGGTACTGTCTACTGTTGGTTCCGGATCATCGTCGCCCAGTACTCCAGTATATCGATCACTCACATCTCCGACTGTTGGGATGAGTAGTTCCAGGTGTGATAGTAAACCCTCGTCCAGCGTTCCTCCTGCTGACGGAACCATGGGGACAGATGAGCATGTCGAGGAGGTCGTGTCCACGTTGTCCCAGCATCAGCAAGATCCTCCATGCGCACCTCCGGAGGAGACGAGGACAGAGATTTGGGCCGACGGTACAAAGTAAGTCAATTAGATGGTTTAGTATAATATATATCGTGTATTTCTTTATTCATCGTATATTGACTTTTTCAGTATTCTAAATAATCATCTCTGTATAGATATCGTCCATCGTCGGTTCAGAGATGCCTGGGCCAATTTCTGAGGAACAACTACGGTGGCCCTTGGATCAACTACTTTGAGGCTCCGGAGGAGAGGAAGGCATTCTGGTTTGCGCACTTCCAAGTAAAAGTATATTAAATAAATCCTCTAATTTATGCATATTATATAACTTATCCGTGATGCTCACTTACTCAATTATTTATTGTAGCAAATGTATTTCTATCCTCCGCACCGGGCCGAGTTGATCGAGCGGCTCTTTCCTACCGTTGCCGCCAAGCTTTTCCGAGATGCTCTGGATGACCAGAAGGCTCGTGATCGTGCTGGAAAACCGATCCATGGTTGGATCACGCCTGAGCAGTGGACTGCGATGAGGGCTAGATTCGACGATCCGAGCTACAAGGAAAGGTCTGAGAAGGCCAAGGCGGCTAGGCGGAATGCTGCCAAGTAGTATGGTGGCTCGATTCCGATGACGGAATATTTTCGTCGTTTGGTATGTTTTTTCTTTTAAAATATATTATTTTAATGTAAGTACCATAAAATGGTACTTGAAAAAAATGTTTAAGTTTAGTACTAAATAATATATTTTTAACAGATACAGAGGGGTGAGGATATAAACATGGTGACCGTCTTCTTGGCCACCCATCGCAAGGACAGAAATCTCATTGATGAGAGGGCCTCGCAGACCTATGTAAGTATTACTTTACTTTGTGTTAATTTTAATATAACTTAGGCAATTATCGAGTTTCCAAACCTTTCTAGGCCGAGTATCTTAGGCTGCGTGAGCGGGCGACTGCTAGTGCACCTACACCTGGAGAGGCTGGTACTTCGTCGCAGCCCGCTTCAGCTCCATCGGCGGATGACCTATGGGTGACCGCAGCTGGTGGTCTCCAGAGGGGTACGTACTACGGTACGGGCTCCTATGGTGCCCTGGTTGCGACGCAGTCATCTAGGGCCTCCCCGACAGCTGCGTATTCCACACAGCCCTCGCAGTCGCAGCCCTCGCAGTCATCGGCCAGAGTCCAGGAGGCCGTTGACCGTCAGATTGCGTCTCTTCGTGACGAGTTGCTGCGAAGGATGGAGGAGCAGCCCCGGTCCCAGCCACAGGCGGACGATCCGACGCTCATTGCATGATTCGATATGCTCGACCGCAGCATGACGGAGCTCCGAAATTTGACAAATGATATTAGAGCCTCGACAGACCGCAACATTATGGAGCTGCATGCATCACAGCTATCGATGGGCAAGAGGCTAACAATGATGCAGAATTCAATGGTTCATAGCAGTACGAGACTGTTATCTACCATGGATTCTTACAACCAGCGACTCGCAGACTTGGAGCGGGTACGGCCTTCTGGTGCGCCTACATCGACACAGACTCCACCGACGTCACTGCCTTCTCCATCGACATCGGTGTCGATTCCACGGGACGAGTATGGGCAGTTCTTATCCTTCATACGCGCCGGTGGTCAGCCTCCTACAAATCCGCAGTAGTATAGCTAGTTGCTGGATATTTATATTTTTATTATTATTTAGGATGCGATTGTATGGATATAAATTTGCCATATTCTTTACGATAAGATTTGCTGGATGCTTTCTTTTCTTCAAATTTTATTATATTATTCATATTAAATATGTTATTTTACCGGTGTTGAGTGTTCAGTGCCTATTTTTCCCTATTTTTTTCCAGTTCAATGATACAAGTTGCAATATAATACACAGTCCCTGTACAAACTCAAACACACTGAATTATAATACACACACTCTCCCTATCTCTGAGCACATTAAGACCAACACACAACACAGATAGTACTGTCTTAATTCACTGATATTCACACAGTTCCTAATATATTTTGGTTTACAACTAATGACTGATACTTGGCCTGTATTTACCCAGTGTACTAGAATTTTTTCCCTTGTTGCTGCTACTGTGTCCCTTATTCAATTATTTCTACTACCATCATATAAGTTTAGCGATGTTTAGCGACGTTTAGCGACGTTCATATACGTCGCTAACCACGTCGTTAATTAGCGATGCTATTACACGTCGCTAATGACGTCGCTAAAGAAGTCGCTAAAATCGTCGCTGTACGTCGCAAAATGCTGACATGGCAGTATTGTCAGATCATTAAAGACGTCGGTGTAACGTCGCTATATAAGTCGCTAATTAGCGACGTTTAGCGACTTTATTAAATGTCGCTCATTAGTGACGCTGCGTCGCTAAACGTCGCTAAATTTAGCGACACATTAAAGTCGCTAAAAAACGTCGGCATAGCGACATTTAACGACATTTTTTGTTTTAGTGACTTGCTTTTTTTCGACTTCTTTAAAACGTCGCTAATTACGTCGCTAAACTTACCTAGCGACGTTTTTAGACGTCGCTAATTTAACTTTTTCTGGTAGTGCATTTTTATATAATTTTTGAGCCAAAATGACCCATATGCCATCAAAATATAGTTGTTATAAAGATATTGTTAGCATTTTTAGCAAAAATGACCAAAATATTCCTCTAACGTTCAAAACACTGTCATAAAACCGGGATTATTTTGGTAACAATATCTCCCAAACTGTCATATACAAAAAAAAATTCTCTAGGGTCAGACCGGGTCTGCTACCGGGCTGGTACGGACCGGGCCTGGAGGGCCTCAACGGTCGAAACTACACTCGAACGTTGCTGCAACCGGGTCAGGCCGGACCGGACTTGCGGATCGGATTCTCTGACCCAGTCCGAACCCTCATACGATGTAGGCCAAGTCGGGCCGCTCCGTTGACCGGGTCCGGGCCGACCCAAACTGCCGTTGACCGGGCAGGGGTCGTGCCGATTTTTGGGCCGCCTGACCAATATACACCATGATCTATCATCAATGAAGGTGATTCTCTATTATGGGTGAGCAAGATTAGGTTTTCGACCGAAAATCGAACCGATCCGAGAGATTCGGTTCGGTTTAAAAAAAAATCGGTTCGGTTTCGGTTTTGAAAATACTAAATTTCTTATTTGGTTTCGGTTTCGATTTTGGATTTCTGTTCCGTCCAAAACCGAATAAGAGAATTTAGTTAATAGAATTTAGTTTATATATATATATATATATATATATATATATATATACAAAAAAGGGCGCAAATAAACCAAAAAATTGAATAAACCGATTTAATTCGATTCGGTTTGATTCGGTTATGGACCATTTTGATTCGATTTCGATTTCGATTTTGCTAAATCGATTTTCGTTTATTCGTTCAGTTAAAATCGAATTAACTCACCCATATTCTCTATCGGTCATAAGTTTCTTATCCCAAGGAAATTACAGCAGATGATCTCGTTCATCAATGGAGACATCCCTCATTCAAGCTCTTTCGAATTTTCATTTACTTGAAGATCTGGGAATATGGTAGCACATCTCGCAATTTCCAGCAGTATTTGCTCTTTCTATGAACATCCTCCGGATGTTCTTATTCAGGCTGAGTGTAATATGTGTAATGCTATTGCAACTGGCTCTATTTCTTATGCTTCAGTTTTTTATTGACCTCAAAAAGAAAAAGAAAAAATCAAGCACATAACATTATTCTTCAAATTCTTTCCATAAATAAATTGGAATAACCATATGCTATTACACATACACATTACTATTCACTAGTTAGCGTTGCACGCAAATTTTTTTATTATTAAAGAATTATATAAAAATTTAGATTTTTTTTAAAATATTTTAAATATGATTTGAATATATTAATTTAAATTTGAATTTGTTATAGATATTTTTTTTTACAATTTTGGATATGTGATTTAGATAATATTATATGCTTAATTCAAATATTTAAATATATTTGGATTAAGATTAGATAAACAAATTTAATAATTTTGATAATTTTCTCCTTTAAACTAATTTTAGATTTATTTTTTAAACGGTTTTAGATTTAATTCTTAAACATATATTTTTTCCGGAGAAAAAAAAAATAAAATTTTTTTTTTGGTATTTTTTTCTAATAAATGATGAAAGATTTACAAAGACGGTTGAATTTTGAGATTATAAGAGTAGATATTATTCTTCTTAAATATATATACGTTCACACTTTATATACGTTCACACTTTCTTATTATTTACAAGTCAAACACGCACAACAGTTCAAACTTTATTTTTTCATGATCAAATTTTGCCTCTATTTCCAAGCTTTTTCATCTTCACATCTACAACAGAGAAAGAGAGAGAATGAATTAATTCAAGTCATATATGTACTACTCAGTCTGGTCCACACAAAAAATTTTAGTCCATCACATATTCCTGCCATGTACATAGCCAATCTTAACACATGGTCATGTCTAGCACGAGGTCTGGTTACTAAGTCCATCCTTCCTTAGAATAAAGACACAAGTATTACTAGAATCAACCACATAGAATAAGAAATATTCTAAATAAAATAAGTAAACACATAATGAAAGTACTACGTGCACGCATGGGGTCACTACGGATAACACGCGCATGAAGTTGTACGCATGAAGTTCTGACACTTAGCTTTTTCAAGCTCGAGTTTCAGAGTGCATGTGTTCTTCAGCTATGCTCCAACAAAATGGATGCATGCTGGATGCTCGGTGCATGGAGCTTTATCTTCTCCACAGCAAGTTTGGACATGGCGGAAACTCCAAACCGAGAGTTGGGTTTTCTCCATGGAAACTTCGTTTGGGGACCAAATTCGGCAATGTAAAGTTCTAAACCACTCAAAATCAAATGCTCTTCAACATAGAACAACAAGTTTTTAAAACTATAATTTTTTGAAGATCAAAACCAAGGAAAAACTCGAGAACACCCACACTCATAAAAATTTAGATCTACACCATTCTATCCACCAAATCTGAAAATACCAAGTTATAAACATGCTTAAAATCACACAATAAATACAATAGACTAATAATATGGAAGATTTATCCATTTCTCATTTAAGATGTACTTGCCTATGGAGGGAGAAAAAAACCTAAGGGAGAGAAAGAAAAGAAAGAATAAAGAGGGAGAGAGAAAGAAGTTGGGTTATATAGCTAAGGTTTGAGGTTTAGACCATTGGTTCAACTCATGACCAAACCAACCCAAACCATAAACCAAGAACGAAGACAAACCAAAGAATGGGTCTAGTCTCATGCAACCAAATAAATAACATGCAAGCGAGGAATAATACGTTCCAAAATACGTATATTGCGAACAAGGAGTGACATCTCTATCCTCCTTAGAAAATTTTTATCCTTTGAATTCGAATCCAAGTAAATCTAGAGAAGTCAGGACAAGTGTCACGCCCTGATCTTCCGCAGGTAATCGGCCGTCCCCGTCGGGCATGAATCACCGCATCAGCACTTCCGCGGGACGATCGTTTCCATCGGAACGTGTTGCCGTGCGAGCCTAGGGTTGCGCCCGTACAAAGCAACATCGTTAAAGTTGTGGCAATCATCGAATCGATCGAGTACACAGCAGAGGAACAATGTTGTAAACAATAATCCATCTGAGTATACGGGACAAAGATCAAGGCACGAGGTTCTCTGAATACAATGACATCGTTCCATATATTATGTCCCTCTATAAAAAATAGCTCAAAATAATCGATACGGCTCAAGGCATCAAAATCAGATTTTTGGTTCCTGGGAATGAGGCACGGCTATCTATTCTTCGGATGATCCAGCACCTGTGAAGAAGCAAACTGTTGGTAGCCCTTTAGAGAAAGTACTGGTAAGTCTAAAATCAAAGAACAGAATCAACATTCACTAAAACCAACACTAAGTAATTATGTTATAAAATATTATATTACTAGTGATCTTTCTAGTTTTACCTAGGTTTGTTACATGCACTACAGAAACGAAGTCATATTACTTCTTTTGGAAACATCTTTGAAATCAAAGTTCATGTTCGATAGCATTCAAGTAATCAAGACAAGCAGTTCATGTACAATAAGTAAGTTCAATTATTATCTCTGGTGCGCAGCGTGTCTCGTGAGTCATATCCATTCTTTCAAAGACTCTAGCATGCATCTAGTGGACTATCTTCTTATACTATTCAAGGCGATCATCTTTTTCAAGCAATTATGCAAGTCTAAGTGCGATGCAAGACAATATGCAAAATAATATATCTCACTTATATAGTGATTCTTATCCCTTTTGCAGAGCGGTTATCCCTGCAGCAGACATACAAGTTAGCAACATATGCATATATACAAGGTTCTCCTTCCCTGTCTGTCTCTGTAGGTAGGTATGCAAGAAGGCTAGCCTAGCATGCGCCCTAACTACATGATGGCCCACGGAAAATCCATGAATAGCAGCTGGAACTACATGTCCAAACTAACTATTAGACATGACACCCCCCTAATCTCGAGGACTACAAGCCTCAGGGTGTTTCGATTATCTCCCCTAGGATGAATGATTCCCAGTGCCCCAGAAAATGCTCGAGAGACAGTACCTTGTGCACAAGTTGTCCAAAGACCGATGCGATGAATGCGATTCAATCAGATAAAATAATATATGATGCACATGTCCGTGACAAACAAATATGATATCAAGCGATAGAGCCAGAGCCCTCAATTATCTTCTTTCAATCAAGTCGATAGGTTCGATAAGTTCAATCAATTCGATAGGTTCGATCATTTCGATAGGTTCAATCTTCTTTCTTTCAATCATATGTTCAATAGCATACAATACAAGTTATTCAAACAGTTCTATCTTTCAAGCATCAATGACAAGCAAAATATGGCACGATCTTCTATCTTTTTTAGCTAAGCATACAGTTCTACTCTTGTTTAGCATACGATGTAAATATATGAACATTCTTTTACTCTTGTTTATTAGCATGGTAGCGGTTCGTTCGATAGCGGTATCCATGTAACTAAGCATGCGATATTCAATTCTTTAACTTAGCATAGCAATGGTTCTATCTCTTTTATACAAGCATAAAAGTTCTATAGTTAAGCAAACAGGTTCTCGTTCTATTATTCTCATTGCGAACATTATCTTATTAAGCAAACAAGCATTTCAAAAACTCATATTCATTATTAAGGTGTGCAAAAATCTGAGAATGAAGTTCTGCCCACTCAACTAGAACAATCATCTTGTGTTTCGATCGGAAACTCTCTGAGAAGACTTCCACTTGAGTCAGCAAACCGATATCTCTTGTACATACTCCCAATGCGGATCGGGGCACTATAACAAGCACGATATATTCTACTAGCAAATCTTACACATGCAAGCAATAATATCATAACACATAGGTGATCGCCGGATCACAAAATCTAAGATACGAAGGCATAAGGTAGAATATACCTTTCGAATCAAATATGTGCGGGTACCGATACGGTATATCTTCCTCGCACTCCCATGTCGATTCTCCAAGAGTATGATGGCCCCAGGCAACTCGGACAAGAGAAATAGTCCGGTTCTTGAGTACCTTCTCCCTTCGGTCCAGAATGGATACGGGTTGCTCCTCGTAAGATAAGTCGGTACCAATGACTAATTCAGAGTGATCGAGGATATGACTCAGATCCGAACATACCTACGCAACTGAGATACATAAAATACATCGTGCACCTCACATAGCGAATGTGGAAGGGCAAGACAATAAGCCACATCGCCTACCTGATCGTGAATGTCAAACGGCCCAACGTATCGCGGACTAAACTTTCCGCGGACCCCGAATCTAATAACTTCACGGGTTGGCGAAATTCGCAAGAACACATGGTCACTAACACGAAACTCTAAAGGCCTACAATGCTGGTCTGTCCAATGACGATGTCGATCCTGCGTAACCCGAAGTCGCTCTCTGATATGCCTGATAACTTTTACTGTCTACGTGATCATTTTGGGACCTAACATCTTTCGCTCACCAATGTTGTTCCATGCCAACAGTGATCTACACTTCCTGTCGCATAGTGCCTCGAAAGATGTCATCTGAATACTGGCCTGATAATTTTTGTTATACAAGAATTCCACTAAGTGAAGGTGATTATCCCAAGATCCACCAAAGTCTAGGGTATAGGCTCGTAAAATATTTTCCAGGTTCTGGATGGTCCTCTCTCATTGCCCGTCTGTCCGGGGGTGGTACGTAGTACTAAATCTTAATTTGGTACCCAATCTCTCATGCAAGCTTCTCCAGAAATGGGAAGTAAACCTTGTATCTCGGGTGAACACTATCTTACTGGTACGTCATGTTGCCTCACAACCTGTCGCATATACAAATCTGCCAACTACTCTGTAGATTGTCACACCATAAAGTGGAGAAAATGTGCCACTTTTATGAGTTGATCCACTATTACCCAAACTGTATCTCGACCAGTCGGAGATATAGGTAAACCGGTCACAAAGTCCATGGTGATGTGTTTCCACTTCTACTCTGGAATAAGAAGCAGCTGCAATAATCCTGCCGGTCTCTATTGTTCTGCATTCATTTGTTGACATTTTAGACATCGCGATACCAAGTGTGCTATTTTTCTCTTTATTCTGTTCTACCAAAAGTTTTGCTTGATATCTTGGTACATCTTTGTGCCTCCCGGATGAATGGAGTACTAGGAACTATGTGCTTCAGTCATAACTTTTTACCGAATATCCTCGCTTGGTACACATAGACGGTTCCCAAATCTTAGCGTTCTATCCACATGAATCGTCAACTCTTTCCGAAGACCGGAGTCACATTCTGCTTGGAGCTTCTGAATCTTCGGGTCCTCTACCTGAGCTATCTTGATTCTATCCACCAAAGTTGACTAGATCTATAGGCTAGCCATAACTCATGTATCCTGTGGAAGTACTATCTCGTTTCCCATCTCTCGTAAGTCTTCTAGAATGTGCTTCTGAGTGGTCAACATGAATTCTTTATCTCTTCTACTAAGTGCATCAGCTACTACATTTGCCTTATTTAGATAGTATTGAAGTTCCACGTCATAGTCTTTCAACAACTCTAGCCACCTCATCTGTCTCATGTTTAAGTCCTTCTGGGTGAATATATATTTTAAACTCTTGTGATCTGTGAAGATATCCACCCGATCTCCATATAAGTAGTGCCTGCAAACATTATTGCTGCTAACTCCAAATCGTGAGTTAGATAGTTTTTCTCGTGATCTCTGAGCTGCCGAGAATCATACGCTATCACTCTCCCGTGTTGCATTAAAACACATCTAAATCTCTTGTCAGATGCATCAAAATACACTGTGAATCCTCCGGAGCCTACTAGGAGATCATGGATTGGTGCAGAAATTAACTTTTTCTTAAACTCTTCAAAGGCTATCTGTCACTCTGCTGACCACACAAATGTAACTTTCTTACGCGTCAACATAGTCAAAGGTGGCGAGCTCTTAGCAAATTCTGACACAAATCTTTTGTTGTATCCTGCCAAGTCCAGGAAACTACACACCTCCGCCACCATCTTCGAAACTGGCCAATTTTCTACTGCATTTGCCTTCTTGGGATCAATTGAAACTCCTGATCCAGAAATAATGTGTCAAAGAAAGGTTATGTGATCCAGCCAAAAATCACACTTAATAAGCTTTGTATATAGCTGGTGCTCCCTCAAAGTCTGCAGTACTATCCTGAGATGTTCTAAATGTTCCTTCTCATTACGAGAATACACAAGGATGTCATCGATAAATAATACCATAAATTGGTCTAAGTATGGCATAAAAATACGGTTCATCAAATCCATGAATACCGCTGGAGAATTAGTCAGTCCGAATGGCATAACTAAGAATTCGTAATGCCCATATCGTGACCTAAATGCTATCTTTGGTATATCCTGCTTCCGAACTCGTACATGATGATATCCTGATCGCAGATCTATCTTGGAGAAGACTCTTACTCCACTTAATTGGTCAAACAAGTCATCAATCATGGGAAATAGATACTTGTTCTTCTCTGTCACCGTATTTAATCGCATGTAACCCATGCACAATTATGTCGATGCATCTTTCTTCTTCACCAATACCACTGGTGCTCCTCACTGTGGTCCACTAGTCCGAATAAACTTCTTTGCCTTCAGTTCTTTCACGTGTCGATATAACTAATCAAGCTCTGATGGTGACATTGGGTATACCTTCTAAGATACTGGTTCTGCTTCTGACCTCAACTCTTTACAGAACTCTATTTATCTAACTGGGGGTAATCCGGAAAGTTCGTCGAAAAAGACGTCTATGAATTCTTCAACTGTTTTGGGTATCAGATCCTCTTCCGTTACTACTGTTGTGATTCCTTCCTTATGATGGTCTTCTTCTATTTTGCTAAGAAAAAACTCTTCTAGATCAGGGACTCTAAACAACACACTACCCTCATGACAATCTATCATCGCATGTCTGTCTCTCAACCAGTCCATGTCTAAGATAACGTCAAAGTTACCCATAGAAAACTCGATCAACTTCTCAGGTAATAAATTCTCACATACTATGACTAGACATGCTAGGCACACCCTTCTAACTCCTACGATCCCATTGCTAGTGAGTATATTCAGCCTCTTTGGCAATGCCTCAAACTTTATCCAACACGTGATGCATATTGTGTAGATATGAATGAGTGCAAAGTTCCAGAATCAAATAATGCTATGGCATGAAAGGTTGTAACAAAAATATTACCTTCCACTACGTCGCCTGATCCCATAGCTTCTTCCAGCGATAAGGTGAACGCCTTCCCTTGGCCTTGTCCAGTTCCCTGTTACTGCCTTTCCTGGTGTCGATGTTGAGGTCTCTGTTGCTCCTGCTGCTATTGTTGTCGGTATAATTGAGCCTGCATCGGCAACGGACTCTAAGCTATAGGCCGCACAGCTACTGCTGGTCCTCCTTGCTATACTGCCTTGGAGCATGCAATGCAGAAAATTATTGTACTGGCCCTCGTGGCCTCTGTATTATTGGACAAGTGGTAACCCTATGATCAGGGCTTCCAAATCTCAAGCATAGTCCATTCGCTGCCCGAAAAACATCCCGGGTATGACCTCCTTGCCATAAAACGTATAACCCGTTGGCGCTCTCCGTCACTGTCGCTATTGTTGTTGTTGCTGCTGCTGCTTCCTCGACTGCTGCTACCGAGTATATTCTATCACAGTCGAAGTAACTAGCCTCCTTTGTGTCACGTCATGGATGCGAATGCCAGGAGATGGTGCTGAAGTTCGCGGTGCTGGTACTCCTTCGCTGCTCTGTCCATGAGGCCTCTTCTGGTCTACTCTTCTTGATGCCATCCTCTGAGATGTAAGCTCAACCCTCTTAGCCGCTATCAATACTGCCTCAAAGGTCTGTTAGTCATGTACCTCTACCATGTGTAAGATCTTTAAGTAAAGTTTATGCTGGAACCTCATCATTCTCTCTAATTCTGTTGCCACCATGGTTGGAGCAAACCTGCTCAGTCGACAAAACTTTGTCGCATAGCCATCTATTGTCCTTCCAACCTGCTTGAGGTTAGTAAATCTCTGTTGTAACTCGCACTGAGCCATAATCCTAAAGTACTTCGTCCTGAACCAGGTTCTGAAATTATCCCACGAAATAGGACGCCGTAATCCTACCTCCATCGTGGCCCACCCATCTCTTGCAAGATCTTGGAGTTGCATGCGAACCAGGTCAACATGTTCCTCAATCAAAACTTTAGCTGTTGCCAGAATGGTCTCAATATATTAGAGCCAATCATCTGCCATACTGGATTCCTCCGTGCCATCAAAATATCTGAGATTCAGTTTATAAAACCTAACATATGTCCCAGAATCTACTCCCTCGCCTCGTTCAAGGGTCATATGCAATCCTTGATATTATGTTCTTGTTGTTGAAGATGTTGACGTTGTTGTTCCTGATGTTGTTGCTGTTGAACTACCATCTGATGTTGATGGGTAGAAAATATTTCTTGGATAATCTCTAGCAATGTCGGGGTATCTAGTGCTTCCGGTACTACAAGAGGTACGGGAACATCTGGAGCATGCTGCTCTACCGCATTTATTGTGGGCTCAATATCTAATAGGACCTCATTCTACTGGAAACTCTGCCTTTCTTGTTGCTGTAATATCTGGAGGAGAGAAAACCCTAAACAAGAGTACAAGAAATATCAAGTATAGGACGAGAAGGAACAAGAAAGCAGCAAATCTGGAAATTTCAAGCTGAGTATCGAAGAGGACGAGTTTAGAATTTTAAGAAGTATCATGTTTGACTGAGACTCCTATGACCATGATATCCCATAAGTCTGTAGAAAAGACCTACATGGGCCACCACTAAAACCTTGTCATGTCCTGTACCAAAAATACGGAGACGGACACGGCCAGCTACCCCGTACAAGGTACTATATGTCATACGACGATCACGACTATAACTAGACAAGGGGGTGCATGCTATAATCAGGTCACTTAGGGTTACACGAACATCTATGTCTCAATCAATCAAATAAAAAACAGTTATCATAGAGCATATATGATAAAGTAATAAGGCGTCCCAAACATTTTTTCAAGATATTTTGAAGACCAGCTGTACAAAATTAGAAGCTGGTAGAGTAACAAAAGTACATGACAGTGATCAACTGCAGTCTGATTTAATACAATCATGTAAGGAAACTAAATATCCAGACGTGCCGGCTAACAGGTGCTAGTGGCTAAACACCCAAAAGATAAAATGTACAATAACTAGTAGGGAAGAAGAAAATTCACTCGTTATCCTGGGCGACCATATTCCTTGTGCGTGCCATGAGTCAGGGAAAAGTATGCTGGGTCCTCGGGTGCTGGGTCAAAACCTGGCCATACAAAATCAGTGGGGTTAGACCCCAAATAACAAGTACAACAAAGGAAGCACAAAATAGAGAAAAAAAAACCAACCAATAAATATATAATAATATATATAGGTTATGCGTCATAACTTAGGTCCATTACATATACTAGCACAAGAAAGAACCCTACAACCAAACAAGGACAAGGGTTGAATCCATCATACTATGATAGTCTATTTTCCTAGGCTACTAATAGAATAATATAATCACAACCAAGTCTAATTAATAAGATCGGCCAATCACTTATACGACTTACTAATTGTGGAGTCTGAGTTTTCTCAAAATAATGCATAATAGGAAACCTCAGATCATGCAATTGTCGAACATGGGCCAACCGAGCCAATAAATGATTATACATGCACTTCACGAATTATACCAGTTCTCCGAGGGCCACTGTGCTAGATCACGGTATTAGCGGTTTTAATATTCCTATAGTGAAACGGTGGCTTGATATTATTTATACTAGGTCAGATACTGCACTCTACTAAGGCGGATGATATACAGTATCTGTGGTGGCCAGCCCACAGCGCACTAGAATGAATCTCTGTGGGAAGGTTCGTTGGCATGATCTCGGGATACCAGTTTCTCCCATTGTTATAATCACTTTTAGTTTCCTAATTAACCCTGTATTATTTTTGAAATCTCAAGGCTTGGCCACATGATATTTTTTATTAAGATGTCGTACAATGTACTACCACGCTAGATACGAATCCATAGAAGTTCAGTCTGGATTAACCCGAGCGTGTATGCAGTATTCAATAAATTAATATCCTATCCACGCTTTGGTACTTGACTCGCATATCATGCCCTTGATGGAAAAAAGTATATTTATAGTATCACGCGTTCAAGAATTTAGAGGCATTCTCGTTGCACAACCCAAATATAAATCACTTAACACGTAACACTGTATGTCGTACCTCGATGCACATTAGATCATGAACAATATTAGGCAATAATTATATCAGCATGGATACAATATTCGAGTCCAACTACTATTTATATATTGGGCCACATGAATCTTGATCATATTATAGTATGACGCTTATGTCATGTACGTAGCTGGTTAGTCACTTACAATAGAGTCTAGTCCACACAAAGAAAGTTGAAGCCAATAAGTTGTTCGCGAAGCTGAGTAAGTGCAAATTCTGGTTGGACAACATATCTTTCCTCGAGCATATCATTTCTGCGGAGGGCATCTCAGTCGACCCAAAGAAAGTTGAAGCCGTCGTGGAGTGAAAGAGACCTGAGTTGGCCAGCGACATTCGAACCTTTCTTGGTCTAGCGGGCTACTACAGAAGATTCGTCAAGGATTTTTCAAGGATTGCTTCACCTATGACTAATTTTACTCGAAAGGGAGTAACGTTCGCGTGATTAGACAACTGTGAAGCTTCATTTGTAGAATTAAAGCGATGCCTCATCTCAGCACCGATTCTTACTCTCCCGGACGGGCCCAATGACTTTCAAATTTATAGTGACGCTTCAGGCAAGGGTTTGGGATGTGTTCTTATATAGAGGGACAAGGTGATAGCCTTTTCATCGAGGCAGTTAAAGCCTCACGAAAAGAACTATCTGATGCACGATCTAAAACTGGCAGGGGTAGTGTTCGCGTTGAAGTTATGGCGGCTTTATCTCTATGGCGTACCGTGTGATATATTTATGGATCATAAAAGCCTAAAGTACCTCTATACTCAAAAGGATTTGAATTTACAATAACGACGTTGGCTCGAACTTCTTAGCAAATTTGACTTAATGATCAAATATACTCCGGGTAAGGACAATATTGTAGCTAATGCACTGAGTCGAGTGTTTGTTGGGAGCTTAGCTATCGATGACAGACTGCAAAGAAATCTGGAAAGTTTGGGCATTACACTCCGAATCAAATACAAAGGGGCGTAGTCGGATCAGTTGTGCATCAAACCAGACCTATTGGAGAAAGTCAAGTCCGCTCAGAAAGTCGACATATTCCTAGAGAAGATACACAAGCTTATCTCAGCAGAAAATGCAACAAATTTTACGGTGAACGAGGATAGAATAATGCGGGTGAAGGGGAGATTATGTGTTACTAACGATGCAAACCTCAGAAAGAAGATACTCACTGAAGCCCACTATGCGAGTTACACTTCACATCCAGGAAGTACGAAGATGTATCGAGACCTCCACACGACATTTTGGTGGCACGACATGAAGAGGGACGTGGCGCTGTTTGTGTCATAATGCATGGCCTATCAGCGAGTAAAGGTCGAGCACCAGAAGTCAGACAGGGAGATACAGAACCTTGCTATACCTGAGTGAAAATGGGAACATATAACCATGGATTTTATTGTTAGTTTTCCACAGATACAACGGGAGAATGATGTCGTCTGGGTCATCGTCGATCGACTCACCAAGTCAACTCACTTTTTCCTATCAAAGTTTCTTGGAGTGTTACTGTCTAGTGCAGATCTACCGCGATAAATTTGTTCGACTCTTCGGTGTGCCCATATCCGTTGTCTCTGGTCGAGATGGACGATTCTTATCACGCTTCTGGGAGAGTCTTCAGTCAACAATGGGGACGAAGTTGAAGTTCAGCTCTGTCTACCATCCTCAGACAAATGTCCAGATAGAAAGGTTAAACCAGATCCTCGAAGACCTGCTACAGTCCTGTGCCTTGGACTTGAAGTCAAGTTGGGACATGCATCTACCGTTTGCCGAATTTGCATACAATAATAGCTATCAATCCAGCATTCAAATGACGCTGTATGAGGCATTGTATGGGTGAAAGTATAGATCCCCTATTTGTTGGGATGAAGTTGGAGAACAAAAAATTCTTGGCCCATAACTCGTAGAGCAAACCGTCCAAAAGATTTGCTGCGGCTGAAGGTAGCACAAAGCCGTCAGAAGAGTTACTCATACACGCACCGTCGACTTCTTGAGTTCTTAGAAGGCGATCATATAATTCTCAAAGTCTCGTCCATGCGAGGAGTCACCAGATTTGGAGCAAAAGGGAAGCTAAGTTCAAGATTCGTCGGCCCGTTCGAAAAACTCAAGCGAGTCGCCCCAGTCTCATATCAGATTGCCCTGCCACCATCATTATCAGAGGTGCACAATATCTTTAACATTTCATAACTTAGGAAGTACATGTACGATCCGAGTCATGTGGTGGATCTTGATCAACTAGACTTGAAGATGGACTTGACATATGTCGAGCAAGCTGTACAGATCTTGGATCATAAGGAGAAGCTGCTTCGAAGTCATTCGGTTTCACTCATTCGCGTGCTTTGGAGAAATTATTCGGTCGAAGAGTCAACGTGGGAGCTTGAGTCTGAAATGAAGGACAAATTTCCTTTATTGTTTCATAGTGGTGGGTTCTATTCCTAAGTTTCAAGGATGAAACTTCCTATTAGTTCGTTAAGATGTGGTGCCCCGTTCCCCCTTTTCGGGGAGCGCGGCTAAGAAATACTTTCGGATCGTTTGATCAGGATAGATTGAATCAAGATCTTTTCCTAGTTATGGATTGGCTTCTTCGGAATTGATTACCATATTCAGTGGACCGTGTCCCATTGACGGACTAAGCGGCAGAGTAAAAAGGGACCTCTCTGTTGTAAGTTTTCTTGTCTAGTTTTCGCTGTCGCATTGTTTCTTTCGTGCTTTCGAGTTGTTTTTCGAGTTATAATTTCTTGAACAATTTTGATAGATTTTATTGCTTTTGTTCTTTCAATTGCACTTTCGTTTCGATCTTAGAAATAAGAGAAGAGGTATTGATCGTCTGTTTGTGGCAATGCAGGTGATCGTGCAGTAGACGTCGCGCGAGCGGAGTCTTGAAGCACCTCTTTCCTTTCCTCTCCCCATAAACTTGTGAGTGGCTATACTTCGATTAGTTGATCCTTCTTCCAAGTCTTCACACCTAAAATCTTTTCCTTTTGATTGTTCTGATAAGACGATACCATAATAAATAAAAATATGTCAACATAAATGAATAGACTTGGATTACTTTTTCTTGTCAATCAACTTGTGAACGGTTACCTTATTGCGTTCGCTTAGAATATTCTTTCATCGTGTTTCAATTCTAGTCAGAATAATATTCTTCTAGTATTGTGCTATGTATAGAATATTTTACTATGAGATAAATGATAAGGAAGACTATGCAATTAGATCATGCAATATTACTTGTCTTATGCATGTGTTGTCTTGAATTGCCTCGATTGATAACTTAGTTTAGACTTTGCTTGGTCACGAATAACTTGTGCAGAAGGTATTAGTTCCTACGGACGGTCACTGGGGCACTGGCACCGATCTAGTCCGGACGAAATTCCCTGATTGTTACCTTCTTCGGATGGGATGGCTTGTAACGCCCCTGTTCCGTGCACTGCATGTCATTCCATCCCAAGACTATAACTTATCCACTATGGCAACATGCAAGTAATCCCCTCGTATATTTAAACTTTGCAAGCTAACTATGTCTTCGTGGCAGGGAAGGTCATGGTAAGTGTTGTGCAGGTGGTTTAGATGGGCATGTAAAAGTCACCGAGCTGTGGCATATTTATTTTAGTAATTTTTTATATCCATTGCTTGCTTGTAACTTGAAATAAGATAAGATAGAAAGACCACAAAATAACTTGCATGCTTCATATAAACAATGTGTTGATTGGTGTAGTTGGGTTAGCTCGCCTTTACCAGTGCATTTCGATGTACTGACCCTCATTGCAACAAGTTTTCCGTGCCAAGGCGATCCTGCAAGGAGCTAGAGCGACTTTCCAATCCAGTCCACCTACCGACACGTCCTGATCGTGTCCTTGAAGCGTGTTTTGAAGTTCTAGGAGCTCATGCACATACCTTCTACAGCTCTATGACAAGGCGATAGCTTCGCTCGAATGTGTCTGTAACTTTTAAAGTTTTAGTAAAATGATATAATATATCAGACGGCTATCTCATTTTGCGTCTGCTTTTGTAAGCCTTCAAGGCACCCTTTTTTACTTGTTCAAGAGTTTGTAAATGATGATGTTCATTATAAATAAAGAGGACTTTTTCTTGTTTCAATATTGTTTTTGATTATCTGCGTACTCTGAATATGTGCTCGTTATATCAAATACCTTGGCCTTGTGTGTTGCGCAACCTAGGCACGCATGGCATCACGTTCGGGGGACGACTATCAATTCCATGGAATCGAGACGTGACACCTATAACACTAGGTCATAGAAGTCATGGCGCAGAAGTCTATAACATGGCGCACAAAATCGATAATAGAGCAGTTGCAAGATGTGGCACATAAATCAAAAATTACAAGAATCGGCGCATTCTACATATGCAAGTAAACTAACGCACAAAGGAAGAGTTACGAGAATAAGAGAAGTGGCACACAAATCAAGTACAAAACAACTACAAGACAAAACACGAGTCCCCAGGCGATGCGATAGTCGAGGGCACGACAATCGAGGGCCTCGGGAATCGAGACATGCCAAAGTCAAGGCTCGCTTATCGAAGCTGAACCGAGCAAGAGTGCGCCAAGAGTTAACAAGTGCACATGGTTATTAATCCATCAAAAGTGCGCCAGTCGTTGAGAGTCCAGAAAATGCGCCAAGGGTTATGTGTATCAGAGCGGCGCATTTTTGATAGTTAATGCACAATGTGTCAATTGTGTACCGGTCTGTTAATTTGGTTAAAAAATGCGCCAAGAAGGAAGTTGGTTTGAAGTACGCTGAAAAGTAGACTAGCACACTTTTGCTTGGTTCGTTCGATAATACATCAACTGTGCACCAGAGGCTGAAATCTTCCAAAAGTGCGCCAATAATAATTTTTCCAAAAATTTATCCACTTAACATACTTTTGTAAGAAATTGACAGTACTCTTAAAGTACACACGAGTATGGAATACGGGTCACATTCAACATGCGCCCAATGATTGCGAGTCACACTCAACATGTATCTATAGTACAAATCCTCCTGTGTTGATTGGTATAGTTGGGTTAGCTCGCATTTACCATTGATGCACTCAGAGCTCAAGCTCAAGACTATGACAGTGCTCCATTTCTAAAGCAACAAAACCAGAAATTAAGGAAAAAATCCAAGCTCAAAATCAGAAAATAATATCTTTTGAAAATATCTCATTTTTTGGGGATCATTCCCTAGAAAAATATACTCATGAAAATCCTCATAATAAAATCAAGATAAAACTATTAACCACCTCAAATATGAAAACTCCAAGAACTAACTATAATTAGAACACTACTAGAAACTAATTACAACAAAAAATTCTTAGAATAAAATTATAGCCGATCATGTTTATTCATATTTGCAAGATATACTTGCGTATGAAGAAAACCTGGAGCAAAACAAGAAAAAATGAACAAGTGAGGAGAGAGAATGAGAACAAAGATATATATAGGCAAGGGGTTGATGGTGAACCGTCAGATTTCTCCAACAAATCCAAGCCACACACCCTACCTACCACCACCATACTATCAATATTAGCCAATGTGCGCCAAGCTCCATTCAACCGTGCGCTTGAAGTATACTCAAAGTGCGCCAAAATAAAAATACAAGCAAAAATGCGCCAACTTGAGTATATTTCGAGTATACGAAATATGGGAGTGAAAGAACTCAACTGACTCTTGTGGTTAGTGAGAAGAGGTATAACCTCCCTGTCTAGGCGGACGATCTCCGGATCAAATCGCGAAGGAGGTATGGGATAATGGGTCCAAATGATATGCAATGCAGCGTGCAAAAAAAATAAATTAATTAATTAATTAAAATCTAAAGTCCAAAAATCATGCAGCCACTTAACAGAGCCTTATCTCTAGATGCAGTGTACGGTTGGAAGGTTGGAAATCAAAACTTATTTCCATGATGGTAGATAGATACTCATTAATTCGACTATGGGATCTATGCTAATCTACTATTTATCGACTTATAGAGTACCCAAAACTATTCCTTCTATTATCAGCAAGCTGCATAAGCCGTTCACAGAAGAATGCCTCTTATGGATCCTTTATGCCCTTTATGTCTATAGGTGAACGAAGATGAGGTTCATCTGTATCACGGACGTCGCTACTTCATCGCTAAACGTCGCTAATTTACTGACATGACAATATTTGTCATGTCAAACATGCGTAGCTAAATTTGTCGCAAAACGTCGCTAAGTTTAGAAATACTATCGACTTTTATCGACACAAAATGTGTCGCTCAACGTCAGCGACTAGTCAAAATGCGACTACTCTATAACGTCGTTAATTTTATTCAGCACGTCGCTAATTTGACTTATTTTTGTAGTGTATGCCATTTATGTTTAAACGTCGCTAATTTTATATCTCTTCCTTCACTATGATATTATCCGTAGGATATGGTTTGCAAGTCCTTTGGGTTTGAGGATCGATAGTCAGCTCTCCATTAGCCCATTACTGGAATCATGGCTTTGGCATGTGTAGACACATAATGATGTATTCAAGCTAGGTGCAGGCCTTCTATGGGCCATACGGAAGGTGAGATGCTCTTCTATATTGTCGCAATATTCCTCCGACAATTTAGGTTATCACAAACCAAGCATTAACAATTTTTCATAATTAGTCTAACAACCGAACTCGGATGGCTCTTGTGGTTACCGATGAGAGATGGATGGCAGAAAATCAATGGATCGAATCACGGAAAAGTATTATTCCTTCCATTTACAAATGGTAGAAGTTTGGGAACAGTCGGCCCAAAAGACATACAATACAGTGTGTTCAAATTCCCAAACATTATGTCAGAAATTACAAAAAAAAATAGTCTAACAGTTTTTCCAGTATCTTAACAAAATATGAAGTACAATAGAACAATGTGGTTACAAAAGATAGCCGCTGATGTCCACCAAGGATAGGAATTGGACTATTTGATTTTATCCCTATGTTAGATTATGTATATTGATATTATCTCATGTTAAATCAAAAGTTAAGAATACCCTTCTGAAAGTGTCATTAAAATTCATTAACGACATTTTCAAAAAATTTAACGATATTTAAAAAAAAATTATTGACACTTTCAGAAAGGTATTCTAATATCAATATACCTAATTAAACATAAGATAAAATCAAATAGCCCGATAGGAATTATCAAAATTAATGTAGACGGAACTACTTCCTCTTCTTTCATTGCTGCTGCTGTTCCTCTTCTTCCATTGCTGCTCCTGCTAGAGATTACAAAGGCCAATTTATTGGAGCATTATCATGGGTGTCTAACAATTTCATATTGTCTTACCAAGCCATGCAAGCCGAAGTAATGGCAATCGATCAAGGAATTCTCCTTGCTAAACAATTAAATCTAAGCTCTATCATTCAAGGTATTAATGGGCCCGGTCCGGGACGACCCACGGTCCATGCTGATCGGGTTTGACCCAATTCGATTCGGGCCGGGTCGAACCCGAGAGAGAGAACGGACCGGGCTAGATCGATCCGGTAGTATTTTATTTGGACCCAGTCCAGAACTATGACCCGATATGCGATGGACGGGGCCGAACCAGTCTGAATCCGGACTGGCCCATCTTTTTTTTTAAATATAGTATATTGTACATTAATACATAATATTAATACATATAATAATAACTATTAAACTATAAAATTTATAAATATAATTTTATAAGTTATATTTTTTTATATAAAATTATAAGTTATTTGTTAATTATAATATTTTTTCTATATATATTTTTTAATTATAAGTTATTTATTACAAAAAAAAAATTTGTTACATAATTTATATATTTTTTCTATAATTTATGTATACTTCGTTGTTTGTTATAATTATAATGTTTTATATATTTTTCTATATGAGTTATTAGTTATATAATTTAAATAGAAAATTATTCTTTCGATAATTAAAAATTTTAAATGTATACAACACTAACTAACAAAAACACGTAACTGAAAAAAAATTATTCAAGATAATTTTTAATATATATTATTTTTCTTACATAAGTCATGCAACATATATTTGTGTTTCAGCTTCTCAGCCTCTCTTCAAAATTTATTTGTAATACTGCAAATAAAGTTTGTAGAGAGGCTGAAAGCTGAAACTCAAACATAAGTTACAATTAGATTTAAATATACCTATGACTTATGTAACAATAATAAAATATATTAAAATTGATACATTTTTTTTGAAGAAAATACAAGATTACTAGATATCTATACACATTTTCAGATGCATGTGTAGCTTCCTTGTACTAAAATTATGGTTTCGTTTGAGTCATTTTCTACAATGTAAATATTCAACAAGAACTCTATTCGAGTATCTTCTTTCTGTATCACGCTCATTGTAAACTCCGCTAAAATGATGCCAAATTTTCGATTCAAACTCTAGTTGCAGTGCAGGTTGCGGTGCAGGATGAAATTGTTGATGTTTCAGTTGCTGTGGTGGTTGAACATTTTCCATGATAGTATATAGTCTATTCACACTAGATTGCTTCTAAATTTTATAATAGAGAGAGGAAATAAATTTTAGTGTGGTTAATTTTTATTAAGTTAGCCATTTTTATAGAATTTTTGGAGCCAAAATGACCCATATGCCCTCAAAATATAGTTGTTATAAGGATATTTTGATCATTTTTAGCAAAAATGATCAAAATATCCCTCTAACATTCAAAACACTGCCATAAAACCAAGGGTATTTTGGTAAAAAATATACTCCAAACTGTCATATAAAAAAAAATCTCTGGGGCCAGACCGGGTCTGCTACCGGGCTGGTACGGGCCGGGCCTAGCGGGCCTCAACGGTCGAAACTACACTCGAACGTTGCTGCAACCGAGCCGGGCCCTCATACGAGGTGGGCCAAGTCGGGCCGCTCCGTTGACCGGGTCCGGACCGACCCAAACCGCTGTTGACCGGGCAGGGGCCGTGCCGATTTTCGGGCCGCCCGGCCAATATACACCATGATCTATCATCAATGAAGGTGATTCTCTATTAGGGGCGAGCAAGATTAGGTTTTGAATCGAAAATCGAACCAATCCGAGAGATTCGGTTCGGTTTCGATTTTGAAAATACTAAATTTTTTTATTCAGTTTCGATTTCTGTTCCGTCCAAAACCAAAAAACGAATAAGAGAATTTAGTTAATAAAATTTAGTTTATATATATATATATATATATATATATATATATATATATATATATATATATATATATAAAAGGCGCAAATAAACCAAAAAATTGAATAAACCGAAAATCGAACCGATTTAATTCGGTTATGGACCATCTTGGTTCGGTTTCGATTTTGCTTAATCGATTTTTGGTCCAATTCGATTTTCGTTTATTCGTTCAGTTAAAATCGAATTAATCGAATGCTCACCCATATTCTCTATCCGTCATAAGTTTCTTATCCCAAGGAAATTACAGCAGATGATCTCGTTCATTAATGGAGACATCCCTCATTCAAGCTCTTTCGAATTTTCATTTACAGCAGCATTTGCTCTTTCTATGAACATCCTCCGGATGTTCTTATTCAGGCTGAGTGTAATATGCGTAATGCTATTGCAACTGACTCTATTTCTTATGCTTTAGTTTTTTATTGACCTCCAAAAAAAGAAAAAAAGAAGAAAAAAGTTGTTACCTCCACGTGCGTTGCATGCACATTTTTTTATTTATTAAAAAATATATAAATTTTTTTTTTTTTATAAAATATTTTAAATATGATTTGAATTTGAATTTGATTTTGTTATAGATATATTTTTTACAATTTTGGATATGTGATTTAGATAATATTATATGCTTAATTCAAATATTTAAATATATTTGAATTAAGATTTGTTAAAAAAATTTACTATTTTTGATAATTTTTTCCTTTAAACTAATTTTAGATTTTTTTTTTTTAAACGGTTTTAGATTTAATTCTTAAACATATATTTTTTCGGGAGAAAATAAAATAGAATTTTTTTTATATATATATATTTTTTTAATAAATGTTGGAGAATTTACAAAGATGGTTGAATTTTGAGATTATAAGAGTAGAGATTATTCTTCTTAAATATATATACTTTCACACTTTCTTATTATTTACAAGTCAAACAAGTACAACAGTTGAAACTTTATTTTTTCATAATCAAATTTGTCACAAAAATAGTGATTTGTCACACATGAATTAATGTCCTGGACCTTGGTCTTGGTTTCGCACTGGAGAAGGAGGTTGTTCGTTGCCGCCGATGAGTCTATTTCCAAGCTTTCTCATCATCACATCTACTACAACAGAGAAAGAGAAGAGAATGAATTAATTCAAGTCATATATGTATAAAATTTTATAATTCATACACACGCATGAAAAGAATAATATAATCCCGTGGTTCGATTCACTGATATTCCGTCATCCAACCAAGATCTTATACCTCTTTTCGGTAACCACAAAGATCATTCGAGTTCAGTAAATTTCTTGTTTGCTGAGTACACCAAACTATGAACACACAGATATGGACACAATATATGAATTACATATCTGCGTGTACCATAAACATACATTTACTATATATTTACTACTGTAAAGAGGCTTGAAACATTTTTTTTTAAAAAAAATCGTATACAAGTGATTAAGAAAAAAAATAAAAAAATCTATAACTACTAAAGGTATGTATATTCTTAAGTAATTAAAAAAAAAATCATTAGTAAACATATATTCAAAGTTCTAAAAGATATTCAATCTTCAAATAATATTAAACTAACAAGATAGTATTATTTAACTAAATATATAAATTCTATAAACATATTTATAACATATTAATTCTAAATTAAATATATTCAATATTTAAATCATATTAAGCTAACTTACATAATATTATCTAACTAAACATATATTCAAAATACTTTTTTTTTTTTTATATATGTAACATGATTAGTGTAAATAAACTCACCTCCATAAACCAATCCAATTTGCAAAGCATAAAAAGCAATGACGAGTAGCCAAACAAGAACAGGCGAGAAGGATTTGGAAGCCATATATATCTTTGTCTCTCAACCAAACTATCTTTGTTTTTCCTCTTTCTTCTCTACGTTTAATAAAATGTTATATAAAGCTGGTATGTAATAAAGAGTTGAAAAACTCTTAGTCAAAAATTGAGACCTTTCTCTTCCGTGTTATATTTTCTCTCCCATGTTATACGTTAGTTGAAAAGGTTTTAATGGGTCCTTTTGTTTTTCAGGTGTACATCAACTTCACCAACTTGGGTTGAAATCGGTTTGGGTTCAAAAATTACAAAATTGAGTCAGGTTATGACTTGCCCAACCTGATCCACTTCTCAAGCCATAAGACTATTTAGTGAGACAATAGTAGTTTCACTACCAACATGACGGTTTTACGTAGCAATAGTAACTTAAAGATGATTTAGACAGTTTGTTCCAGGCTCTCCTAATTTTCCTTCAGGTCACCTTCTTTTACTTACTTTGTTCGTCTTTGACTTTTGTCATATTTGTGTAGTCACCCTCCCTTCACCCCAAACCTTAACCTGACTCTGAACCAACCGAAAAGAGGATGGACATGGAGTAGCATGTCCTATAGGTCCTTGTTGTACCAATATTCATCCTAATTTTTCTATTCAAAATGTAGCTTAGACAATATTCTAAAAACTATTTGAATTGTCCGATTATACATGTTGGACCGTGAATCGCTACCGTAAGTTTGTCAGTTCGATCAGTTGAATCTTTTGAGTTGAAACTGTATCATGTGTTGAACTGTTCAAACCGACGAGTTGACCGGTCACCAATTTCGAAAGAAACCTCAGGAGCCATTTAAATTTATGGAATATATATTATACATTTTGAATTAAGGCAATAACAAGTTATCATGGATGGCTCAGCATTGGGGTTTACTAGAGTTATTGTGGAGGTATTGAGTCCCATGCAAAAAAAATAAAAAAAAATAAAAAAAAATTTGAAGTATATTTAACATAGTTTTGGCATTTAGGATCTGATTTGTAAAATGGAAAGTGCTTTAAACATTTTTATGTTTAAGTATAAAAAAAATAATGGTATTGAGTCCCATGCAAAAAAAAAAAACAAAAAAAACATCATCTCTATTTCAAAGCCGTCTCTTTATCTTCTTCCTCTCACGAAAAATCTCCCTCCTCCCTCAACAAACGTGCTCATGTTAGTTTATAATGTATTTTTTTCTCTTGTGAAATTTATATAAATTCTAGTATTCGGTCATCATGTCTATTGAGAAAAAAAAGACAGCTAAATTTGATCACAATAATTTAATTGACAATTTTGCACATAAAAAAGAGAGAAGAGAATGAAAATTTTCTTCTTTTATTGCGATTCTACATTGTTCAAAGATAGTTTAAAGAAGAGAGACAATCACGTCATCAAGCACATAAAGCATAAAAAACAATGACGAGTAGCCAAATAAGTGTATAGAATGCTGCGTGATCCGAATCGGAGTTGGCCCATGAGTTGCTATATTGGACTAATCCATATGCCTTAAAAGAGAATTTTTATGTAAGGCCGAAACCAATTCCAATTATCTACACCTCATGATCCCACTTCTTACCCGATATGGAACTAAATTACCAACTCCATTGTCATCCCCTTTGAGGACTCATCCGAAAACGAGATACAATCCAACAATTTCTATCTTAGCTCGTTTACGCTAGCCGAACAACCTTAGCACACACCGGCTACATTTTTCTTGTTCATGCTAATCGAGCACCCAGGAGATCCAACATATTGTCATCTCGATCTTGTTCGACCACAGAACCAAACCTGACACGTTCATCCACAACACCATTGTGTACCAACCACAACGTCTTGCTCCACCTTAGACCCGCTAGACCCACCTTTGAAGCCAATTCGTGTAGTTGATGCTCCTACTCCACCTTGAAAAAAGTTCGTATAATCCATGAACGTTCAACACCATCTGTCTCGAACCAATTAGAGTTGTCCAAACCAGCCACGTAACCTTGTGCTCTGATACCACTTGTAGGGAACACGACGTGACCCGAATCGGAGTTGGCCCATGAGGTACGATATTGGACTTGTCCATATGCCTTAAAAGTGAATTCTCTTTTAAAGCATATGGGTCAGTCCAATATCGTACCTCATGGACAACTTCGATCCGAATTACGCCGTTTCCCAACAACAAGGACATGCGAGAAGGATTTGGAAGCCATATATTTTTCTCTCTTCACTCCACTATCTTTGTATTCCTCTTCTTCTCTAAGTTTTAATGAAATATTTTTTAAGGTATGCATCAACTTCACCAACTTGGGTTGGGATCGGTTTGGGTTAGAAAATTACAAAATTGAGTCAGGTTATGTCTGGCCCAACCTGATCCACTTCTCAAGCCATAAGGTTATTTAGTTAGACAATAGTTGTTTCATTACCAACATGACGGTTTTACGTAGCAATAGTAACCGAAAGATGATTCAGATAGTGTGTTCCGGGTTCTCCTAATCCTCCCTCAGGTCACCTTCTCTTACTCACTTCCCTCGTCTTTGACTTTTGTCATATTTGTGTAGTCACCCTCCCTTCACCCCAAACCTTAACTTGACTCTGGCCCAACCGAAAAGAGGATGGACATGGAGTAGCAAGTCCTATAGGTCCTTGTTGTACCAATATTCATCATAATTTTCCTATTCAAAATGTAGCTTATTCTAAAAACTATTTGAATTGTCCGATTATACAGGTTGGACCGTGAATTGCAACTGTATGTTTGTCAGTCCCGAAGGCTGGGTTCCTCGTCCCTCCGGCCGTGTCTCCTTCGACCGGTCAACACCTTATTCGTCCGGTACTGGCCGAGGCCGTGGGCGTGGATTTACTGGGTCTACTGGCGTCGCTAACGCTGCCCAACAACAGTCCAATAGTCGTTCAGTCGGCTCATTGACAAACCAAGACAAGGCTGCATTTGGTCCGACGCTCAATCATGAACAGTGGAAAATAGTTATGCAGATGTATCAATCCTTGAACACTCATTCTGGCAACTCCTACGACCCGTCTGGTACGTATTGTTCATGAATTTTAGACACAGGCGCATCTCTACACATGACCAAAAATCAGGATCTTCTCCAGAATCTTATTTCGATCAATCTGGTTGCTATCAAGCTGCCTGATAATCGTTTAGCTACAGCTGTTCAAGAAGGATCCTTAGTTTTTTCGTCAACCGCTAAGATTGATCATGTTCTATATATTTCTTGTCTTGACTGCAATTTGATCTCCTTTGCTCAGTTAACTATAAACACTCAATGTGTTGTTACTTTAACGAATAAATTGTGTGTTATTCAGGAACGTATTTCGAGGATGGTGATTGGTGTGGGTGAGCAACGGGATAGGGTCTACTGGTTGCACAATTTCTCAGCTGCTCGAGCATGTCACGCCTCTGCCTCATCTTCTGTTGTTTCTGCTTCTCTCTGGTATCAACGATTGGGTCATCCTTCTTCATCTGCGATATTATTGTTACCTGTTATTCAGCATTCCACTAGCTCTAGTGAACCTTATAATATTTGCTTTAAGGCTAAACAAACTCGTGTTTCTTTTCCTATAAGTTATAATAAAGCAGATGATTTATTTCAGCTTATTCATTGTGATGTCTGGGGTCCCTATAGTACCCCCTCCTATTGTGGAGCATCATATTTCTTAACAATTTTGGATGATTACTCTAGAGCTACATAGATTTATTTGATATCTTCTAAGTCTGACGTTGCTGCCTTGATCAAGAAAATTTGCGCAATGGTTCAGACTCAGTTTCATAAGAAGGTTCAGAGTTTTCGGTCCAACAACGAAACTGAGTTTCTATGTCTAAAGGATTACTTTGCTGACCACAATATTCTCTTTGAAACATCATACGTGTATGCCTCAGCAGAATGGGCGTGTTGAACGCAAACATCGTTATCTTCTCAATGTGGCTAGAGCACTACATTTTTAAGCTTCTCTTCCTCTTCAGTTTTGGGGAGAATGCGTTCTTACAGATGGTTACTTGATCAATAGAATGCCCACTCTACTTCTACAAAACAAGACTCCCTACCAACTCATGCTTGGCCATGAACCGACATATTCCTATCTCAGGGTGTTTGGTTGCCTATGCTTTGCTTCGCGTCTGCCTCGGTCCAAGGACAAGTTTACTGCTCGTAGTCAAAAATATATATTTTTGGGGTATCCAGTTGGTAAGCGTGGTTGGAGCTTGTTTGATCTCGAGACCAAAAAGGTCTTCTACTCCAGAGACGTCGTCTTCTTTGAGGATGTGTTCCCTTTTCAGACACCATCAGGGCAGGCGTCCCAGCCTGCGCCGCCTCCTCATCCGACGATATTTGATCTCCTGGACCCGGCTCCCATCATCAGAGGGAGCAACAGCCCAACTCGGTTGGCCTCGCTAGCGCACCGTCCCGACCACTTATCTCCCGTAGATAGGAGGAAAATCAGCTCATCTAGGTTGGTCTCGCCAGAGCATGGCCCCGACCAGTTGCCTCTAGTCGACAAGGGGAGCGATCCCGTGGCTGAAGTCTGATGGGGCACCAGGTCTCGACAGCCTTCTATCTTGCTCCGTGATTATGCCTGCAATACAGTTCTTCACGACCCCTACTGTAAAACCCATAATTTCAAAAATTGTATTAAGTATTTAATTAAGTATTTAATTGATTTATAGTAATTATTCGCTAATTGGAGGAAATAGAATTTATTTAATTTTTATTTTTAGGTAATTGTGCATTTAGAGGTTTTACGGAGCAATTATAATTTTTCTTAATTATTTTCATGTAGGAGACCTAGTGGGCAGTAGATGGATTAATTATATGCTCTAAAAAGAGAGTTTTATTATAAATGAAAAAGAATAAAAAAAATTGAATTAAAAATAGAATAAAAGAATAAAATCTTAATGGATTATAAACCCAACCCGCTAGCAATTCCTACCCGCTACCCGCTACAACAGCAGCTGCAAAGCGCCGACCGCGCGAGTAGTTTCTCCCCCCGCCGCATCTATATATATTACATAGATTAAACTCATAAACCCTAAAGCCCTAATGCCCTCTAAACAATCTTGAAATCACCGCCGCCAACCCTGAGCGTCGCCCGCCGTTCACCGCAGAGCCGCCGCGCCGCCGGAGCCGTTCACTGCATCGCCGTTCGTGCGCACAACCCCGCGGCAGATTTTTGAACAGCAGCGAAGGCCTGTTCAAGCCCCGATTCTCGCGCCCTCGCTCGACCAAACTCGACCCCGTCTTCACCGGTACGTTCATGACCTATCCCCCTTCCATATTTGTATGTTAGTTTACCTCGAACAGCGGGTAACCCTAGGCGAAAACAGCGACCAAGTTGGCAAAAAACGATAACTTTTTGGATCGCAGAAAACTATGGTAACTACCCATGTTCACGGACTCGTATCTCCCACCACAGAGATCCGAATTTAGTTTTTATTCTTGCTATACGAAGACCACCTAACCTAGATTATTTTTTTTCAATTATATTATTTTATTAGGTGTTATATGCAGAATTAAATTAGGATGAAAATCCCAAAAACCTACTTTTTCTAATTTTTAGAAATTGTGATACAGAGCGCGCCCCGCCAAACGGGACTGTCCCGTCGTATACCAAGCACACCGAAAGGCGCGCAAAGTATACCCAGACGTGTGGTGTAACGCCCCGCAACCGCTCGGAGCGTTACGCTGAGTCGGACTGGATGAAATAAATGCTGGTTATATTTGATTTGTTAGTTTTGGGAAGAAGTATTGATTGAGTTGTTTGGTGTGCAGATGGCTAGCGGGTTCAATGGCAATCAGGTGTTCGTTCAGAGCAGTACTGAGATAGCTGGGTTGGAATGATAATGCCATCTTCCTTAGTCCGATCGGTCGGATGATTTGTAGAGCACGACCTGCTCGCACGGTCATACCAGTTGAGTAGATCGCGCTTGCATCGGACCACGGGTTCAAGGGATTGGCCGTATCGGCAGGACATGATGCCTAACGGGATCAAACATTGTGAGTGGGCTCTTTCCCTTCTCCTCTACTCCTTCATGCCTAATAATATGGAAAACATGTAATAGGCTTGAACACTTGGACTGGAACTTGGGAATCACTACACTGAGGCGTGCATAGAGTGTACGTCGTTTGCTTGGATAGGTTTGTGGCTTGATTTGGTTTGCGCGTTGGATAGTTGGAGCTAGAGTTGGATTATTATATTTGAGGCAGTCTGTTGGATAATTAGGATTATACTTGGACAGTTGGAATGATACACTTGAGGCATTGGGAATATCGAGAATTCGGGCGAGCGAGCGTGCATCCGTGCACGAGTATCACTTGGTCGCTTTGTCTTACAAAATGAGCAGTTGTGGTTCGAAACCGAACAACTGCATCGGCGAGGGCATTGTGCCACTGTTGGGGCATTGTGCCATAGGATTTATCCTGAGCGTGGGGTGTTGCACCTATTGGAAATACTGTGTTGAGAAGAGGCATTGTGCCTATGGAAATACTTGAGAAATGGTGCCTTGGGCTATATGTTGGAAGAATGGTTATGGATGTTTTGGTTGGATAATTCATGGAATGAGTCTAGGATCCGCTTGGTGGGGCGAGAATGTTCGATCCTCTCGTCATACCTACTTGGTGTCTGCATGTCACGGACAATCTGTATTGCACAGGGTTTGGTATCCTCGAACGGGAAGGCTCCGGGGCACCGGGACCGTTCGGCCATGGAGAAGACAATGGGTAACGTGCCTTGGGCACGGTGCCAGCAGTTGGAATCGATCCAGGTGGGTTAGCTACTTAGCGCTGTTTCGAGGAGAACCGCAGTTGATCAGTCCGATCAACGTCCTTTATGGCTTGGCCAGTGACTTCATATAGACTAGTGATGGCTTGCTTTTCTTTTGTTGGTTTGGCTTCGTGTAGGCGCGGCCACCTTGCCTCGGCAAGAGTGTGCACTTGGGATTTGGATTGTAAGTTATGGTTGAGGATGGATATTGAGGCTTGGTTGATGGTTCGATATGTTATCGTGTTGCTTGGACTTGAGCAGGACGGTTGTATGCTAGTTTCCTTCGAGTTGGTTATATATTGCTTGTCATTTGGTTTGAGTTGAATGCTTGCATGCTTAAACTGCTTTATAGCTTTCCTTAACATGTCATCCCTATGCCATAAAATGAATCTAGGATTCAACTAGAAAGATCACCATATAACTGTTTGCATTCACTATTTTACTTAGTGTCGGCTTAGGCGAGTGGGTTACCCCGCTCACCAGTACGGTTGTGTACTGACCCACGTTTGTGGGCATTATTTCAGGTACGCAGGCGTAGTGGCGCTGCTTGGATATACGAGACATGATGTATGAACTGTAAGTACCTTTGTGGGCTAGAGAAAAGAGCAAGAGTATTTCATCGCCTTCGGGGCATCGCCTTTGTGGCATTGCCTTCGATGAGGCATTGCATTTGGACCCTATCGTGAGCTTCGCTGCGTATTACTCTGATGTGTGCTTGGTACACAATACTTGACTTCCATTGCAACTTGGTTGTTTCGATGATAACATTTGGTGTTTGACAACATCGCCTTGTACGAGCGCAACTCCAGGCTCGTACGGCATCACGTCCCGATGAGAACGATTGTCCTGCGGGAGAGCTGCAACGTGGTGATTCACGTTCAGCGAGGACTATTGAGCTTGCGGGAGATTGGGGCGTGACAGATTGGTATCAGAGCGCCTGGTTCATTTTCTCGGACTTGGTCCTTCGCTTCATCACAAACTCTAAATAGCTTACGCGTGTCGTTTAGCTCTTGACTCTACTCGGTGCTGCATTGGATGTTTCATGCAATAAGTCTATATATTGTTGGTTGTGGCTGCATGTTATTCTTAGCTGTGTTGGTTTGGTTGGTTTTCGTAGGATCGCTTAGCCTCGTTAGGCGTTGTTGCATTCGTACAACAAGTTGAGAGCTTTCGTTGGGTTGGCTTGGCTTATCGTTCGGAGAGTTTCTGATTGCCTCAATGGATCAGTTGGTTGGCAGACGAGATTGGTTATGCGGCATGTTGTGAGTAGAAGCACTGGATTGAGAATGGATCGTTGCACGAGTTGCTCGTGTAGCGAATGTGTTGGATAGAAGTTTGAACTTTGGCTGGGTATATCACATAGCGCATCGGCTGAGCAAGTTTGAGTTTGACTTGGGAATATTAGGATAGTGTTGCACGAGTTGCTCGTACAACAAATGTGTGGAACAGTTGGGTATTGGGTTGGACTACTTGGAAGGAATCGTCGCATGGATTGCTAGTGTTGCGAAAGTATCGGACGGTTTGTGAATAGCTGAAATCATTGAGAATGGAACCTCGCATGAGTTGCCTAACGAGATTGATGGAAATAGTTGAATGGTTAAAGAATTGGCTGGGTTTTGTATCAGCCTTGAGTTGGGAATGGTAGGATCTCGCAGGAGGGATGGTTCGAACGGATCTTGGATCGGTGCAAGAAATCGTAATGCGAGTAGCGACTTGATTCGGAGTGGTATATGGGATACCACATAGTAGGCAAGGCATTGGAGTATTTTGGTAAGGCATCAATGGGAATTGCCTGAACGGGCTCGGATAACGAATACAAGTCGGTTGGTGCAAATCGACTGAGTTGGAAAGAATAAAAATGGAGCAAGCGAATATTGAGTTGAGCATATCGAGATCGGCTTGTGAAAATGGAAGTATCGTTGGACTTGGGTGATGGGCAAGATCGGAACGAACAGTTAGGATACGCCTGAGCGAGCGATTGGTGAATCGGAGGATAACGAGCACGGACTACGATTTTGGGCAACGCATTTGAGTTGTTGGTTGAGCAATGAAATACGAACTTGGCTTGGAGGGACAATGAGATGGATTCATACAAACTTGAAAGATTTTGGATGTTGCTGCTCGAGAAGTCAACTCAGGTTTAGCGGAAATGGAATTTTGGGCAAGATGGTGCAACGATGGTGGACGGATTATGGCAACAACTAAAGGCAAAAAGATTTTGGTGGACAGACTTTTGAAGATAGCTAAACGTGGGAGCAACGTCGGAATAAATCACTGTGCTGCTCAAGCAAGTTGGACGTGCATTGTGGAACGCGGCAAACAGATAAGAATTTGGAGCAAGTCTTTGGTTTCGAAAATCATTGCAGTGGTAGTGCGAGAAGACGAACATGGCAATTCAAAAATTTGATGGATTCAGGGCAGAACGGCGGATTGATGGAAGACGGTTTCAACGGGCGCGGTTCTCGGATTTGGAAGTTCGTTCGGATGGAATGGTTGGATTTTGATTCAGATTTACAGATGAGATATAACATGGTTTATAGTAACTGTCCATTGTGGTAACTTACAATTATCGAGCGTAGCTTCGGGACAGCTGACCCTAGCGACTTGTCCGCCCGATTAGAGATGAATATTGTAGCCCATAGAACGACCCTTGAGGCGGCGCGTTTGGGAATGCGTCGAGGGCAAATGTGAGTAGTGTGTGTTGGAGATTTGGCCTATTGACAGAGTGTTGGATTTGAGAGACCCTTGGGATAGCCTTCAGCTGAAGATGCAGCCAGAAGATCGAAGCGATGGTGGGATTGGCCTAAGTCAACTGATAAGATTCAGAGTCACAGATTCTTGTAGATGGCATCGCCTCTGACTCATCGTGCTCTGGAAGGAAATAGCAATTATATGAATGGACGACTGTGGCGGCTCGTTCAGATCAAATCTTTGCGAATACTGAAAGGGACAGATGTGCCTCAGATTTACAAGATGTATCGAAACTTAGTCTGGGAAGCGTGCTCGTTCAGAAGGCAAAGGTGATATCCTGTGCTTCGAGGCAGTGGAAGCAGCGCGAAGAACTATTCCATGCGCAACCTAGGAATTGTGGCGAGTGTGTCCACGTTGAAATCGTGGCGACACTATCCCTTTGGCGTGGCGACGAGATCTTTGTGGATCACACGAACCTCAATATAGATGCTCACCCAGTGAGGTATTGAGATTGAGGAAAAGGTGTTTGGTTGAGCTGATAAGAGCATAGTTGATATTTGGGTAAGTCGCCTAGTTGGGGTAGTATCAGTTGAGATTATCGTTCGGTGCATGAGATATATTTGGAGATGTTGCTAGTGCAGATTCAGAAATAGTTGGATGGATTGAGTTGGAACACGAACTGTTGAGTCGGTGGAAAATTATCATAATTGAGAATAGTGCTCAAGCGAGTATGTTGGAATGGAAATCAGGATTGGTTCGATTGGGAGTCAAAGTAAATGGATGCCTCGAATATAAAGATACCCTTGTAACTTGTTCAAATTTACTATCGCAAGGCTCGGCTGAAATGCATGTATTTTAGGGACGCCTTAAATATATGTACGATCCAAAACTAAGCGATACGAAGAATTCGTATTGAGCTGCAAGGAGGATGTGGAAATTCGTGGAAAATTGTACGAGCGTTTAGCAGAACGAGATGTGGAGTCAGAATCGTGAATATGTGAGTTGCATAGAACAGATCCATGGAATTGGATTGTGGCATGTGATAGGAATGAGTACCAGCACAGTTCGTGGACGAACCTGATTCTAAGTGGTATATTATGTAACGCCCCGCAACCGCTCGGAGCGTTACGCTGAGTCGGACTGGATGAAATAAATGCTGGTTATATTTGATTTGTTGGTTTTGGAAAGAAGTATTGATTGAGTTATTTGATGTGCAGATGGCTAGCGGGTTCAATGGAAATCAGGTGTTCGTTCAGAGCAGTACTGAGATAGCTGGGTTGGAATGATAATGCCATCTTCCTTAGTCCGATCGGTCGGATGATTTGTAGAGCACGACCTGCTCGCACGGTCATACCAGTTGAGTAGATCGCGCTTGCATCGGACCACGGGTTCAAGGGATTGGCCGTATCGGCAGGACATGATGCCTAACGGGATCAAACATTGTGAGTGGGCTCTTTCCCTTCTCCTCTACTCCTTCATGCCTAATAATATGGAAAACATGTAATAGGCTTGAACACTTGGACTGGAACTTGGGAATCACTACACTGAGGCGTGCATAGAGTGTACGTCGTTTGCTTGGATAGGTTTGTGGCTTGATTTGGTTTGCACGTTGGATAGTTGGAGCTAGAGTTGGATTATTACATTTGAGGCAGTCGGTTGGATAATTAGGATTATACTTGGACAGTTGAAATGATACACTTGAGGCATTGGGAATATCAGGAATTCGGGCGAGCGAGCGTGCATCCGTGTACGAGTATCACTTGGTCGCTTTGTCTTGCAAAGCGAGCAGTTGTGGTTCGAAACCGAACAACTGCATCGGCGAGGGCATTGTGCCACTGTTGGGGCATTGTGCCATGGGATTTATCCTGAGCGTGGGGTGTTGTACTTATTGGAAACACTGTGTTGAGAAGAGGCATTGTGCCTATGGAAATACTTGAGAAATGGTGCCTTGGGCTATATGTTGGAAGAATGGTTATGGATGTTTTGGTTGGATAATTCATGGAATGAGTCTAGGATCCGCTTGGTGGGGCGAGAATGTTCGATCCTCTCGTCATACCTACTTGGTGTCTACATGTCACGGACAATCTGTATTGCACAGGGTTTGGTTTCCTCGAACGGGAAGGCTCCGGGGCACCGGGACCGTTCGGCCATGGAGGAGACAATGGGTAACGTGCCTTGGGCACGGTGCCAACGGTTGGAATCGATCCAGGTGGGTTAGCTACTTAGCGCTGTTTCGAGGAGAACCGCAGTTGATCAGTCCGATCAACGTCCTTTATGGCTTGGCCAGTGACTTCATATAGACTAGTGATGGCTTGCTTTTCTTTTGTTGGTTTGGCTTCGTGTAGGCGCGGCCACCTTGCCTCGGCAAGAGTGTGCACTTGGGATTTGGATTGTAAGTTATGGTTGAGGATGGATATTGAGGCTTGGTTGATGGTTCGATATGTTATCGTGTTGCTTGGACTTGAGCATGACGGTTGCATGCTAGTTTCCTTCGAGTTGGTTATATATTGCTTGTCATTTGGTTTGAGTTGAATGCTTGCATGCTTAAACTGCTTTATAGCTTTCCTTAACATGTCATCCCTATGCCATAAAATGAATCTAGGATTCAACTAGAAAGATCACCATATAACTGTTTGCATTCACTATTTTACTTAGTGTCGGCTTAGGCGAGTGGGTTACCCCGCTCACCAGTACGGTTGTGTACTGACCCACGTTTGTGGGCATTATTTCAGGTACGCAGGCGTAGTGGCGCTGCTTGGATATACGAGACATGATGTATGAACTGTAAGTACCTTTGTGGGCTAGAGAAAAGAGCAAGAGTATTTCATCGCCTTCGGGGCATCGCCTTTGTGGCATTGCCTTCGATGAGGCATTGCATTTGGACCCTATCGTGAGCTTTGCTGCGTATTACTCTGATGTGTGCTTGGTATACAATACTTGACTTCCGCTGCAACTTGGTTGTTTCGATGATAACATTTGGTGTTTGACAATATCGCCTTGTACGAGCGCAACTCCAGGCTCGTACGGCATCACGTCCCGATGAGAACGATTGTCCTGCGGGAGAGCTGCAACGTGGTGATTCACGTTCAGCGAGGACTATTGAGCTTGCGGGAGATTGGGGCGTGACATGTGGGCTTTCCCGAAAACTGATTCGGACGCGTGTGCACGTCGAAATCAGCCCGTATCCGCAAAAATTTCCCGTATCGTGACTTTTGCAAAATCTCGCGCCATTTAGTGTACGTTCGTCAGAATGCGACAAAACTTGTGCCACTGGACTCGTGGTATCACGCTTGTCTTGTGACCCAATTTTCACTCAATTATGAGACAGTTGACCAAGTCGCCTATTGGCGGGCCCTACGGTTGACTTTTTGGGCGAATTTATGTTTGGCTTACCGGAATCCAAAATTGGACGTACCGTTGAGTTCGTACTGATGTTTAAAGTTTGTTTGACCTATAATTTTGTCCTATTTAGATACCGCTATCCCTGACATGCTTTTCGGTGCAAAGTGGGCCACATGTGGACCCCGCTTTGACCCAAATTACCGTTTTGTCCCTGTGTCCAAATTGGACGAAAGAGTAGTATTTTATAGCTATCTCGCTTATTCTGGGAACGTTGGTGATGTTTATTTCAGCATCCGGAGATGTTCATTCTGAGGCCGTAGTTTCTGACTCTTGGTGTTTGACATCTGGACGTTACATTTTGTAGCTCTCTTGCCAGGCAAGTATATCTTGCCATTGTACTGTTATTCATATTCCATATGTTGCATACATCTTTATTTCTGTCTTTAGCTCATATATTTTAACTGTTATATAAATTGTGCGTCCAAGGAAACTTGGGTGCAACGATGTTGTCGTCGTGAATTATTTTTATTATGCATATGCATTGACCTTGTTTATGAGACCGTCCCATTATCATAAAGCATCATTAGGGTTCATTAGCCGTGACACAGTTGTTACACGAGTGTGAGTCTCATATAGATCATGGACTGCGTACTGGGTTGGCCTCCTGTACGTATGGGTCGTGCGTTAGGGATAACTGCTGTTAGAAACTTTGCATGCTAGAAGACTTAGCAGTTATTAGTAGTTCATAGACATAGCCTATTGTAGTACGGTGGTCCAATCCTTGTCCTTATTTGGTTGCAGGGTTGGGCTATTGTACTAAAGGTAGGCTATGAACCAAATCGTGTCATGGATGTGACATGCTTAGAGCATGGGGTGGATAGGACAACAAGTAAGGCGTTTGGGCTCCTTTGCACTTTCCTTTTGTTTGCCCGGACGTTCCGCCGGAGCGACGGGTGGTGATGACCCCATTTATTACAGGCGGCCTCTGGCGTTCAAAAGACGACATGCTTTTTAGGCCCCTGATTCTCCGAGAGAATCATGTCAATCCCATTTATGGCCAGATAGCCCACGTGTTGGAAAGTTGTTCTCAAACTGCATTCACTTAGACGGTTAGGCGACCCATTGGATATTTATTTCAGTACTTTATTGGCATGCTTCTATGTATCTTGTTATGTCCCTCTGAGGACCTGGTCCCTTTCCAGGTGTAGATGTTCATGAGTATTCGCAGGAGCGCAGATCCGGACTGGTTACTTATATTTCGAGGAGGTCTTCTCTTCGAGCCTCGTGATTGCTAGTTGTTGTTCTTATATTGTATTTGCTTTTATATTCTAGTTCGGCAGTTGATTTGTTTCCATCCGACTGTCATCCTTAGACACTTTATATTGAGATCTAGTTATATAGATATTGGTTATTATTTATTTCTATTTGATTTTTTGTGGATGAGATTTATATTATGCCTGTGACTTGTGATGGTTTTTACCACTTGTGAATTATTGTTCATTATACAACGTACGCATGTGTGGTTTTTTGTTGTGGCCCATACAGGTCAACGACTAAAATGTTCGGTTTTAACTTAGGGACCGAACAGGCCTGCAATAAGATAGGATAAGTTTTTTTAGGATCTCATCCACTTGCTTGCAAACATTTTTGATATCTGTATCGTATTCGAACTAATTTTTGACTTGCATCTTGCCTTGACTCCTGTGAGCCTCTTATAGTTTATTTTGATGCAGAGAAATGGATTCACAAACAAATGACGGAACTCCAGCAAGAACACCAATAGGTGCTGAAGCCACCTACGGAGAAGATGAAGTGACGCTGTTGAGTGGAGATCCCTCTACTCACCGAAGCAGACAAGCAGATCCGCAATCTTCCCGATTTCGGTGTGATGATATTCCACCTCCGCCCCAGTTTCCTCCTCAGATGCCTGCCTTTCCACCAAGCCAAGCAATGGACGGACAGCAGATATTCCAGATGTTCTACGCAATGATGCAAGCCCAGCAACAGATCCAAACCGAAGCCCAACGTCGCGAGGCTGAGTACTTGAGGAACAGCCTAGTAAATGCACTGGAGCATGCCAACCTACCAGCTAGACGGCAACCGACGGGCTCTATCACAGACTTCCGCCAGCTCAAGCCCCGTACTTTCTCTGGCAATGAGGGACCAACAGAAGTGCATGAATGGCTCACCAACATTCGGCATCAATTAGAAGCAGCAGAGCTTCCACAAGAACGTTGGATGACTGCCGTCAGAATGCAATTGACGGACAATGCTCATCACTGGTGGCTATCCGAAGAAACCAGGCTCGGACCAGACCGAGTTACTTGGGAAGAGTTCTCCAGACTCTTCCAGGAGATGTACATACCGGCTATCGCACGATCTGAACTTCGGGACAAGTTCAATCGCCTCACTCAGGAAGCTATGATGGTGGAAGAGTACAACGCCGAGTTCATTCGTCTGAGTCGCTTCGCTCCTACCTTGATCCCGACAGAAGTAGAGAAGGCCGAGAAGTTTTTCGACGGACTCAATATCGAGCTACAGAAGCTGATTGGATCTGTCGCACCAACTTCGTACACGGACGTCCTTGCTGCAGCTCGACGCATGGAGCGCGTCACCAGGAGAGAAACCAGTCTGAAGAGGCCTTCCACATCAGTACCAGCCAGAGCAAACAATGGAGAAGCTGCCAAGAAACCTCATCTGCACCAAGCACCACAGGGATCTGCGTCCAAAGCCCTGACTCTTCCTACTTGTTATTACTGCGGCAAGATAGGCCATGTTGAGAAGGATTGTAGACGTAAACACGGACTATGCTTAGGTTGCGGATCCAGACAGCATGCAGTGAAGGACTGCCCTGATCGTAGGGAAGCACCAAGGGCAAACCCACAAGCTCTACCAGCACCAGGAGGACATCAACTAAGGCCACCCTTGGCACATCAAGCAGCACCCTACCAGCAAGTCCAGCAACATCAGAGAGCACCACCTCAAGGACGCGGCCAAGTTTTCGCAATGACTGTGGGAGACGTGCAGAACCGTGGCGTAGCTAATGCGAGTAAGTCTTTATAGTTGTTCCGTTTCTAGCATTGTTTTAGTTGTGCCTGCTGGTTCGTGACCCCCGACTTGACCTGATAACCTTGACTTGATAACTTTAACCTGTTTAATTGATAACTTAGTATTAATTTAGAATTATTAAACTAATATGTTTTAAAGATAACCTGGTTTTCTAAAACTGTAATTCTCTAGATTTCCCACATTTGGGAAATTGTATAACTTTTAATTCTTAGGAAAATAATTTTTCCTAGGTGCTCCTTGATTTTGATGTGCTTTGAACAATGGTTGCAACCGTGTCATCTCTGTTGACCGGTTAATCTTTGATTGCGAGGACGCAATCTTCTTAAGGGGGGTAGATTGTAATCTCCCTGATTTTTCATAAATTTAAAATTCGGATTTATCACAATTTTCTGGGATTTTCTGGAATTTTTCTGTAATTAAATACAAGTGTTTTTATTATTAATAGATTTTTAAATGTTAATAAATAATATTAAAATATTATAAAAGTAATATTTTATGGTGTAAAATAGAAAACCAGACATAGGATAATTTTCCGGGAATTTATTGGACCCCGGATGGATTTTAAAAGCCATAAATACTAATTAATTTATTAAACCCTAATTAAACCGGGTTTATTTTAAAATAAACCAATCCAAATTAATTTAACCCGAACCGGACCGCTCAGCTAGCGGGTCGAATCCGGGTCAGACCCGACCCGCTTGGACCCGCCCGACCCGCATTTTTATTTGGATCGGGCCGGATCCGTAGACCCGACCCAACCCGCACCCGCCCGAATTCGTTAGCCCTCTCCTCTCCCAAACGCTCGACCCCTCGTCTCCCTCCGCCGGCTGAACCGCCGCGTAACCGCCGGTTGATCGCCTCCTCTTCCTGCAACCGCCGTCCCCTCCGCTCCGGCTTCCCCTCACCGGCCGCCTCTCCCTCTCCCCCGATCACCCTATAAAACCCTCTCCCCCGACCTTGCTCCGGCCAAATTCCTCTCCACCACCGGCTGCTCCGCCTCCTTCCTCCCCTGGCTCCGCCGCTGCCCAGCCGCCTCTCCTCCACCGCCCGCAGCGCCGTCGACGACAGCCCCTCTCCCCTCTTCTTCCTTCTTCCTTCACCCTCAGCCCGCAGCTTCCCTCGACCTCGGCCTCGCCCCACAGCCCCTCCTCCTCCAGTAGCTTTCTTCTCCGTCGCCGGCAGTCTCGACCAGTAGCAGCCGAGCAGAGCCCAGCCGAACACCTTCCCGTGTCTAGCTTCCCGGACCACCACAGCCTCGGCGCCGTCGTCCTCCTCCGGTGATCCGACTGTCACGCCCCAGTCCCAAAAATACGTAGGACTAGGACACGTAATCATGCCAGCCGCATGGATATGGCAACTCCAATATATGGAAACCAAATCCATACGTACGCTGTAATATGAATATACAATCCACAAGTGGTATAAAATGTAATACAAGTCACAGGTTATAATCTAAATCTCATCCACCAAAATTATATAGAAATAAATAACCAGTATCTACGAAACTAGATCTCAACAAGAAGTATCTAAGGATGATAGTTGGATGGAAACAAATCCACTACCAACTCAAATAGGAAAAGTAAATACAATATAAGTACAACTCACTCAAACAATATAAGTACCAGCTACCAATCACAGCTCGAAGAGAAGACATCCACGAAGCATCTATATCCTTCCAAATCTGTACTCCTGCAAATACTCAAGAACAGGTACACCTGGCAGCGGACCAGGTCCTCAGAGGGACATAACAAGTATACTTAAACACATGCCAATAAAGTACTGAAATAAATATCCAAAGGGGTCGCCTAACCGTCTAAAGTGAATGCAGTTAAGAACAACTTTTCCCACAAGTGAGCTATCTGGCTGAAAACTGGGATTTGGCATGGTTCTCTTTTGAAGAGCCAGGGGCCTAAAAGGTACGTCGTCTTTTGAACGCCGGTGGCCCGCCTGATAGTACATAATATATAAGGGTCATCATCACCCGTATCTCCAGCGGAGAATCCGGACTTCACAAAAAAAGTGCAAAGGAGCTCAAATGCGGTACTTGTTGTTCTCCCCACCCCATGCTCTAAGCATGTCACATCCATGACACGATTTGGTCCATAGCCTATTCTTAGTACCCTAGCCCAATCCTGCAACCAAACAAGGACAAGGATGGGACCACCGTACTACAATAAGCTATGTCCCTGGACCTCTAATAACTGCCAAGTCTACTAGCATGCAAAGTTTCTAACAACAGTTATTCCTAACGCACGGCCCACACGTACAGGAGGCCAGACCTGTTACGCAGTCCGTGATCTATATGAGACTCACACTCGTGTAACCACTGTGTCACGGCCAATGAACCTAATGATGCTACATGATAATGGGGTAGTCTCATGAACAGGGTCAATGCAATACATAAATAAAAACATATTGCGACGTCACCGTCGCGCACATTTTATCTAACAGTTAAAATATATGAACTAAGGACAGAAAATAAAGATGCATGCAACATATGGAATATAAATAACAGTACAATGGCAAGGTATACTTGCCTGGCAAGGAAGCTGCGATGTACCAATAACTTGCTCCAAAAGTCGCGCAGAATAAATCCAACATCCCTAAGTCGGCTATCACAATGCTGACATTGTCCTGTGGCTTGCGGTCCAAAGCCGTCTGAGCAAGAGCTTCACAAGCTAGCTGCACATCACCATGTTGTCGAAGTTGATTTCTAACGAAAGTTACTGCATCAGAGCTCTTCATGTAATCCCATAAACCATCAGATGCTAGTAATATAAATTCTACATCAGATCCCAGATCGAGTTGATATATATCTGGAGAGGAGGTCACCAAGTCACCTTTGAATTGTATCCTAGATATAAACTTCTCTGTCCATCTCCTCTCCTTAACACCTTTTTCCAGCATCTCATTTTTCTTGGTCTTGAATCGCATGTCTCCAAAAGCACGGGATACAGAAATGTCACCACAAATTAGCCCGTCAACAATCCATCCACCAGCTGCTCTAATCCGCTTGACTTCTTCAAGGGAAACTCTGTTATTTCCATAAGGTCTATGTGGACTTGTCAAGACCTCTGCTTTTCCTGTACGGGATATGGCCACGCAAGAGTCACCAACATGTGAAATAATCAAGGCATCTTTTCCTAGAAACATCACCGTAGCGGTAGCACCAGAATCAACTTCCTTGTCCATCTGCTCAAGCCAATTTAATAGTTTTGCGTCAACATTTTCAAAAGCTTTCACAATTCCCGTCCTTATAGCACTAAAATTCTTGCTACTCAACAGAAGCCCATCTTGTAATGTTGTCTTGCACTCTTTATACAACTCATCCCTTAGGAATTGTACAGAGGAGAAGCCGTTGTGACCATCGAAGACGGCGGCGAAGGAGAAGCCGGCGAGGCCCTCGGGAGGGCGGAGGACTACGGCGTCCTCCATCTCGGACCTGGGTCCCTGGAGGGCGGTCGACTGGGGTGTCGGGGATCTTGCCGGGGAGGTCTCGACGATGCATGGTCGACCGAGCAGTGGTCAGCGGGGTGGTGGACAACAGTGAACTCCGGCGAGCTCTTTGGTGTAGTCGGGTCGGGCTCCTTCGAGGAGGAAGATTCGGCCGAGAGATGTGGGTGAAGGCGGCGGCTCCGACGGATTCCTGCGGGATGTGGGCTCCGGCAGACTGTCCCAAGCTTGATGGGAAGAAGAGCAGGGAGAGGAAGTGGAGATGATGTCGGTGGTGTCGGCCTGGGTGGCGTAGGGTGGTGTTGATTGTAGGGGTGAGCAGTAGGCTCGAGGAGGATCCGCTCCGGCGATGTTTCTGGCGGATCTCCGGCCAAGGGGATGTGGAAGGTGAGAAATAGGGAGGAAGAAGTCGGCTGGGTATATTTGTATTGGATTGGTTTTCCAATAGAAAAGGAAGAAAAAATTATATTTATACTCATGTGGGTTTTAGGGTTTGACCTAGGTGAGTTTGACCTAAACTTGTTGGGCTTGGTCAACATCTCCTATGGATGGCCTTGGGCTCACATGAGGGTGATGGCTAGAAATTACATGGTTTAAAATACAAGGATGGGGGATTAAAATAAATGGGGCGATGTGTGCGTTGCACATCCCGACAAATTATAAAAAATCCACGAGAAGGGAAAAATAGGTTTCTTTATGAAATGTCCAATGGTGAGGATATCTTAACGCATTTTTGCATAAAAGTCCTCCAACAATTGGAAAATTGCACAAAGGCGGAAATTAAATTTAATTAATTAAATTAAAGCGCGCACGATATTCTAGAATTAATTAGGAGTACATGGGATTAAATCAGGCGGCCATAATTGTCAGGGGCGTAGAGGGGACAGTGTAGGATATTAATAAAATTCGGTTTGCACAAAAACGGTCCAGATTGTGTCCCCAATTTCAATTGGGACGCACAAGGGTACAAAATTGGGAATTTATTTATAATTAATAAATAATGCCTGCGACGTTTGTTGTGCGGCTAAAATATAGTATCAGAGAGCAATGTTATAAGTTGCACAAGGGCCAGAAAGGTAGGCGGGCACGTCTAGGTCAATGTTGTAAAATTCGTAGATAGGCAACGGCTAGTGAGGTGCTCCAATTATCGAGCAACGGTAAGGTGCGCTACGTGTCATAACTATTTAGTAATTAAATTAAATACCGTGTTCTAATTCTAATTGGTTCAATTTAGCCCTAATTTCACTATCTAAGCCAAGTAGCCCTAATTTTGGGTGAGGGGGTTTACACCGACAGTAGACAGAACCCTACCCAGGACACAGTCGGACACATACTCGGCCGGACACAGGAACAGTAAACCCTAAAACCTAGGGTGGACACAGGACACGGTTGGACACGAGGACACGGAGATCTTGGTTTTTCGGACCACTTCAGGTACTCGTAACTTTTGACTCGTAGCTCGGAATTTGATTCCGTAAATTGTATTGCGTAGCCTGTATGACCCTCTCGGTGCCCGGATAAACCGTTCGGAGCATCGCGTCCAGTGGTGATCGCACACCGCGATCCAAAAACAGGAAAAACCAGACCCTGTTTCACCCCGGAATCGAGTACGCCCCGCCAAACGGGACGACTTGGTCGCGTGCGGTCTTTACCGATACGTGTGCGTCATTGATACGGACGTGCAGGATTTTGCAGAAGCTGATTCGGATGTGCGTGCACACCGGAATCAGTGCGTATCCGCGGACACCGCCCTGTATCCGACCATTCTGATTCTCGCTGTAACTTAGTGTACACAAGTCAGATCGAGACGAAACTTATGCCATCGGACTCGTAGCAATACGCTGGTCCTGTGGGTCAAGTTTGGTTCGATTCTGAGAACGTTGACAAAATCGTGTGTCGTGGGCCCCACAGGCTCCACCCGACGGGCGATTTTGAGAACGGCTCATCGGAATCCAATTCTGGAAGTTCCGTTGGGTTCATATCATCGTTTCTGACCTGTTGACACTAAGTTGGACTATTTTTGAGACCTTTGACCCTGACGCGTTTTTCGGTGCAAAGCGGCCCACATTTGGACCCCGCCTTGACCCAAAATTGACGTTTTTGCCCTTGTCTCCAAATTGGACTCAAGGACAGGCGATCCTAGCTGATTAATATTTTTTGGATCTGTTGGTGATGTCTATTTCAGCAACCAGAGTACTGCCTGGAAATCCAGCTATTGCCAGAGCTACAATTGAAACAGGAAATCCAGGCAAGTGTACCTTGCCATAAAATGCAGTTATTGATTCATTTTGATTCTCTTGCTTTAATTTCTATGACTGTTGTACTTGCCCTATCAAGTATTTTATACCCAGGACACTTGACACAAAGTATGATACAGAATCTTCCTGATTATTCAAGGGGGTTTTGTATAGGATATAGATTTCATGATTTAAGCTTTATTTTCTTAGAACTTAATAAATGACTGACTGCATTAGTTTTAATCTTGCGTAACATGAACATTGAGATCTGTGACGTGAGATACATTGGGTGGGGAGAGTATTACCATATCAAGGCTGATTATATTATATATATATGGTTATCTGGAAGTGTCCTAGTCTCTGACACAGAGCTTTGGCACATGTACTGGCCCTTCGAGAAAACACTGCTATGGTTTTTTGTCACTGATCCTGTAGTAGTCTCAGCCTGAAGTATGATTAATAACTCTCATCTTGCATGATCACTTAGCTGGTTAGTTACTTACCCTGTTATTTCTTTATTTCTGTACTGCATTATATTTTGGCTTATTTTATCTGTACCTTGCTATGTCCCCTGAGGACCTGGATCCGGATTATGTCCCCAGGATTTGCAGACGAGGTTTATCCAGAGATATACGGAATAGGAGCACTACTCGGAGCAGTACTTGAACCTGAAGACGAGGTGATCGCTGAAGACTTCTCCTGAATAATTGCTTCGCCATGCTCAGACTTATGGCAAATAGACTTATTTCCTGTTTATTTAAAACTCTTTATTTCCTGATTCTGAGAACTTTGTAACAGACTTAATATCGAATTGTTCTCCGATTTTATTTACTTTGACTGTTGTTGTTTAATAATTCTTTTGCTGATGTTGTTATCTTCATTCTGTGGATGAGATTAGTAAACCCTGACTGATGTAATACAGCTTAAGTATGCTCGATGGATCCATTAAATTGGGTTTGTCCATCGGTGCATGCTGCTGGCCATTGCCACGTGTCCAGTCCCTCGGTATTTTGGGACTGGGGCGTGACACATGTGTTATGGTTTCCATATATAGGAGTTGCCATATACATGCGGCTGGCATGCTTACGTGTCCTAGTCCTACGTATTTTGGGACTGGGGCGTGACACCTACCCCCTCCAGGCTCTCCACTCACACCATCACCGGCCTCAGGTAAACCATATCACATAGATACATATGTTTCTCGTGCTCGGTTCTCTAACCATCACACCAAGTTTTTAGCCGCTATAATCGCAAGGCACGAACCGTCGCATTTTTTGGTGGCCATTAGACATGCTCACTGGCATACTTTAATGCAGAGTGAGTTAGATGCCCTTGACAGAAATCAGACATGGGAGTTGACATCCTTGCCTGCAGGCAAGAAAGCTATTGATTGAAAGTGGGTCTATCGTATCAAGTACAAATATAATGGAGATATTGAGCGCTACAAAGCTCGTCTTGTCATTTTGGACAACAAGCAGGTTGAAGGCATTGATTTTAATGAGACCTTTGCTCCAGTTGCGAAGATGGTCACTGTTAGGGTCTTTCTCTCCGTAGCTTCCATACGTGGATGGGAGATACATCAGATGGATGTTCATAATGCCTTCCTCCATAGGAACTTGGATGAAGTTATTTACATGACACCCCCCCCCCCGAGTTACTCGCAGGATTCTTTAGGGCAAGTCTGTCATATGCGAAAATTACGCTATAGCCTACGACAAGCTCCTAGAAATTGGTTCTCGAAGTTTGCTGCTTTGCTTCGTCAATTCGGCTTTCAACAGAGCTATGTTGATTATTCTTTATTCACGCTACAACGGCACGATAACGTTCTTCACGTGCTCATATATGTGGATTATTTGATTATTACGGGCAACCATCCTTCTACTATATCAGCTTTCAAGACACTTGTTTCCATATGAAGGATCCTGGTATTCTCAAGTACTTTCTTGATCTAGAAATTGCTCATAACTCATCAGGCATTTTCGTGTCTCAACGAAAATATGCCTTCGAGATTATTGCTGAAGCTGGTCTACTCGGTTCGAAGCCTATTGATTCACCTATGGACCCCAATCACCAGCTTACTGTAACACCCCGTTCTGCTCAAGCGGACTGCCGTCCCAAACGGCAATAGTGCAGCTGTCCCGACCCACTTTGCCTCAAGAAGAATGCAAAGGATATCCAGACTTGTCCCTACAGGAATCCGGCTTAGGCTTTCAGAGGCTCGCTCAGGCGTATCGCTCTACCGAGGCGAATCATCGCTAAGGTGGGTGGCTACGGTGAACTTGTCTTTGCTTAGCCAGCACACATAAAATCTGGAATGTTCATGCTAGTCGCTAGGTGATTCACCCCCTGCATGCTAATAAATCCAACGCCCCTAGCTAAGGGAATAATCCCAACTTGTATTGCTTGCTAGAACATGGAAAATGAAATACTGCTCTTGTTCAGACCCTCGCATGCTAAGTCCCTTAACGGTTTTAACTCTCGGCTTACCTTCGGGTCCGAGCAAACGTGCCTGCTTACGTTCCTTAGAAACGCATGCTTGTCTGCTTGAATGTTGCCTTGTTTTCATCCAACTCCGGAAGACTACTCAGTAGTCGTTCCGTGTATGATTGACCCTGCAAGTATCCGGGACCGTTAGGTCACCAAGCAGCCCCGAACCAGGGGAATGCATCAAGGCAAGCTACTATACAGAATCATGATTCAAGTATCCCGTGTACTCGTGTACTCGTGTTTCCGTGCACTCGTGTTCTCGTGTTCTCTTGTTCTAGTGCACGCGTGTTCTCGTGTTCCCGTGTATCTCGTGATAATTGGAAAGACCCAATGATTGTATGTCGCGGACAACTCGGACCCGAGGTATTGTTCCACGGACGGTGCTGGGGCACTGGCATCGATCCGATCCGGATGGAACTCGTGTGTAGTCATCGTGTTCGGGACTGGGTAGCTTGCAGCGCATCGTGTACTCTTGTAGCAAGCTATCCTTGTCCTCGGCTACGTCCATAATGGCTTTGCCAGCGACCGTGTTTATATAGATAAGTCATCCTCGCTTAGCGGCTATCCGCGTGCGAGTCACTGCATCGCATCAAGAATAACTAAACACCTGAATGATCATGTTATAAAACGACCCTCGTGTTTGCATATGCTATGCCTTCTGAATGTTATACTTGCCCGTGCTTGAATTAACATATTTGCCTCAATGTTTGCCTTGGACAGGGAAGGAGATGGTAAGTTGGTAAGTCTTGCCGTGTTTCCTCTCATGTTGCACGGCGCACTGTCCGACACGTTAGCTATTCAATAATTGCATGAAACTGATCCTAAGGCAACTAGAAAGATAACTTAATAGTTGTGCACGGAACCTGTATTACGTGTTTGGATTTGTCGAGCGGGCGAGTAGCTTTCCCACCAGTGCATTCAATGTACTGATAATCCACCAGTTTGCTTGCAGGGTGCGGGAGAAGCTCGTTCGGTGCGGACGCCTCCAACGTGCGTGCTAAGGCCAGGAGTTCCCTCTGAAGCCTTGCAACGGTGCGTCCGGGACTGAAGCACATATACAAGACATAATGTTGTGAACATAGCCCGAACTCGCCTGTACAAATCATTCCACAGTTGTAGCCACTTGGCACGCTTTTACTGTTTCAGAGAGAGAGGCTTGAGCGACTTGTAATCTCGGCTATACGCTGCTTGTAACACATGTTTATATCAATAAAGAGCTTGCTTTACTTCAACTTGTGTTTCAATGCTTTGGCTATATTGTCGACTCAGTGAACCTGTTACCGAATCGCTATGCGTTCATGACTCCGCTGTACTCGGACAATCTGTGCGACTCTGTGGCTTAGAACTCTTACCGCCAGCCAATGAATCACGGCCTTGCACGGGTGCGGTTCACGCTCGTACGGCATCACGCCCGGATGGGTCAAAGCGATCGTTCCGCGGGAGCGCTGGCGAGGGTGATTCCCGCCTAGCGGGAACGGCCGAAATAGCCTGCGGGAGATCGGGGCGTGACATAGTGGTATCAGAGCCTGGCTTCTACGCCTTTGGACTTCGATTCGATATCTCTGTTTCGAAAGCTCGTTCGTGGGTTATGTGCACGCTCTCTCTCAATGCCTCGATGGGATATTCCAACAATAAGTCTAAATACTTTCAAAATGCGTTTTGAATGATATGCTTGCTTGTCTGCTGTTGTGCTGCGAGTGGCCTTTGTGCCAACCTGTGCGAACCCTTGAGAGTATCGCTAGTAGCTTGTCCGATTTTTACTAACTCTAAGTTTGGTTGAATGCATCTATTCGAGGGACGCCTTGAACTAGTGCACCATCCAAGACTTAAGAAAAGGTGAAACTCGAGTGCTGAGACTTCGCTATCACTGAGCTGGTTGACGTGTTCACGCTAGAAGCGCGTTTCGAAAGTGCGCACGATCCAGTCTGAGCGATATGCTGATTTCGACGCTTGTGCAAGTGAAAATCCAAATGAACAAGTACAACGACTTGTCTAGGATTACCTCAACCCTAGATTACTGCTTGTCCTTAGTAAGTCTCGAGGACGAGACTTTTTCTAAGTTGGGTAGGATGTAACACCCCGTTCCGCTCAAGCGGACTGCCGTCCCAAACGGCAATAGTGCAGCTGTTCCGACCCACTTTGCCTCAAGAAGAATGCAAAGGATATCCAGACTTGTCCCTACAGGAATCCGGCTTAGGCTTTCAGAGGCTCGCTCAAGCGTATCGCTCTACCGAGGCGAATCATCGCTAAGGTGGGTGGCTACGGTGAACTTGTCTTTGCTTAGCCAGCACACATAAAATCTGGAATGTTCATGCTAGTAGCTAGGTGATTCACCCCCTGCATGCTAATAAATCCAACGCACCTAGCTAAGGGAATAATTCCAACTTGTATTGCTTGCTAGAACATGGAAAATGAAATACTGCTCTTGTTCAGACCCTCGCATGCTAAGTCCCTTAACGGTTTTAACTCTCGGCTTACCTTCGGGTCTGAGCAAACGTGCCTGCTTACGTTCCTTAGAAACGCATGCTTGTCTGCTTGAATGTTGCCTTGTTTTCATCCAACTCCGGAAGACTACTCAGTAGTCATTCCGTGTATGATTGACCCTGCAAGTATCCGGGACCGTTAGGTCACCAAGCAGCCCCAAACCAGGGGAATGCATCAAGGCAAGCTACTGTACAGAATCATGATTCAAGTATCCCGTGTACTCGTGTACTCGTGTTCCCGTGCACTCGTGTTCTCGTGTTCTCTTGTTCTAGTGCACGCGTGTTCTTATGTTCCCGTGTATCTCGTGATAATTGGAAAGACCCAATGATTGTATGTCGCGGACAACTCGGACCCGAGGTATTGTTCCACGGACGGTGCTGGGGCACTGGCACCGATCCGATCCGGATGGAACTCGTGTGTAGTCATCGTGTTCGGGACTGGGTAGCTTGCAGCGCATCGTGTACTCTTGTAGCAAGCTATCCTTGTCCTCGGCTATGTCCATAATGGCTTTGCCAGCGACCGTGTTCATATAGATAAGTCATCCTCGCTTAGCGGCTATCCGCGTGCGAGTCACTGCATCGCATCAAGAATAACTAAACACCTGAACGATCATGTTATAAAATGACCCTCGTGTTTGCATATGCTATGCCTTCTGAATGTTATACTTGCCCGTGCTTGAATTAACATGTTTGCCTCAATGTTTGCCTTGGACAGGGAAGGAGATGGTAAGTTGGTAAGTCTCGCCGTATTTCCTCTCATGTTGCACGGCGCACTGCCCGACACGTTAGGCTATTCAATAATTGCATGAAACTGATCCTAAGGCAACTAGAAAGACAACTTAATAGTTGTGCACGGAACCTGTATTACGTGTTTGGATTTGTCGAGCGGGCGAGTAGCTTCCCCACCAGTGCATTCAATGTACTGATAATCCACCAGTTTGCTTGCAGGGTGCGGGAGAACCTCGTTCGGTGCGGACGCCTCCAACGTGCGTGCTAAGGCCAGGAGTTCCCTCTGAAGCCTTGCAACGGTGCGTCCGGGACTGAAGCACATATACAAGACATAATGTTGTGAACATAGCCCGAACTCGCCTGTACAAATTATTCCACAGTTGTAGCCACTTGGCACGCTTTTACTGTTTCAGAGAGAGAGGCTTGAGCGACTTGTAATCTTGGCTATACGCCGCTTGTAACACATGTTTATATCAATAAAGAGCTTGCTTTACTTCAACTTGTGTTTCAATACTTCCGCTATATTGTCGACTCAGTGAACCTGTTACCGAATCGCTATGCGTTCATGACTCCGCTGCACTCGGACAATCTGTGCGACTCTGTGGCTTAGAACTCTTACCGCCAGCCAATGAATCACGGCCTTGCACGGGTGCGGTTCACGCTCGTGCGACATCACGCCCGGATGGGTCAAAGCGATCGTTCCGCGGGAGCGCTGGCGAGGGTGATTCCCGCCTAGTGGGAACGGCCGAAATAGCCTGCGGGAGATCGGGGCGTGACACTTACAGCCGTCTCTGGTCCGAATTTTCTGTGCCCGATAGCTATCGTCGTCTTGTTGGACGACTCATCTACCTCACAATCACGAGACCGGAGTTGAGTTTATCTTTTCATACCTTGTCTCAGTTTATGAATCAGCCAAAGGAGGAACACTGGACAGCAGTTTTACGTGTTCTTCGGTAGGGTTTGCATCTCTCAAGTGCAAGCAGTCACACACTTACGACCTACTGTGATTCGGACTGGGCTGCCTGCCCTCGTACTCGTCGATCTGTGACCGATTATTTCATTACTCTCGGGCTCTCACCTGTCTCTTGGAAGACCAAGAAGGAACCCACTGTATCTCGGTCCTCTGTAGAAGCCGAATACAGGTCTATGGCCAGCGCGTGTTGTGAGATCTTATGTCTTCGATCGCTCCTACGGTCGCTTGGCGTCTCGCATTCTACTCCGGTTAGACTCTTTTGCGATAGTCATGCTGCTCTTCACATCGCTGCGAATTCTTTCTTTCATGAGCACACCAAGCATATTGAGATCGACCGTCACTTAGTTCGTGACTTAGTGCTTGCAGGTACAGTTGCGACTTCTCATCTTCCTTCTGCGGAGCAACCGGCAGACATGTTGTAAACCCCCTGATTTTTCAAGATTTTCATAACATAATTTTTTTAGAATTTTCTGGGATTTTTTGGGAATTTTTACTAATTAAAAACAAGGTATTTCCGGCATTAAATAAATTAAATGTTTTTAAAATAAATTAAAATATTATGAAAATAATATTTTTGGGTGTAAAATAAAATATTGGACTTAGGGTAATTTTCCTGGAATTTATCGGACCCCGAAAACATTTTTAAAAGCCCCAAAACCTATTTCTATTAAAAATTAAAAATAAACCGGGTTGAACCGGGTTCAAACTGGGCTGAACCGGCCTGAACCCGGTCCAACCAAACCGGACCGAACCGCCTGACCCTAATGGGTCGGATCCGTCCGACCCGACCCGACAGAACCCGACCCGACCCGCTCACCCTCACCCGCTTCCCTCTCTCTCCCCCAAGACCCGCACCCTGTCCGCGTCCTCCAGCATCCCCGCGCCCCGCTCGGCCACGCGCCGTGCCGCCCGCGATTTCCGGCCGCCCCGCCCGCTCCGCTCGGCCCACGTCCTCCCCGACCTCTGCCTCCTCCGCCACGACCCGGCGTCCCCAGCCCTAGCCACGCCCTATAAAAAGCCTCCCTTTTCTTCTCCGGCCAACTTTCTTCCTCCGCCACCACCGCAGCGCAGCCCGGTCTCCCCGCCGGTGTCAGCCCCCTACTCCGCCCTCTCTCCCTTCCTCCTCCGCCGTCCCCGTCCAGAATCGCCTCCCGCCTCACCGGCCGCCCGACTCCTCTTTCCAGCAACCCGCAGCTGCCCCGGCCCGCCTCCGGCCGCCCGAGCTCCTGCGCCGCCTCCCCGCGCGGCGCCGCCGCCGCCGTCCCCTGCCTCCCTCCGGCCGCCAGCAGCCGCCGCAGCTCCGGCGAAGCCCCAAACCCTAACCCTAGAACCCGGACACGGCTCACTTCGTGTCTCGTGTCGACACGGATACGGAAATCTCGGTTTTCGGAGCTCTGTTCAGGTACCCATTTCTCTCTCCTTGCTGCCCCATTTTCGGTTCCGTCTGTTGCATCGTGAGCCCTGCGTTACCCTCTCGATGCCCGTGCAACCCGCTCGGTGCATCGCGTCCTGTGGCGATCGCGAACCGCGATCCAAAAATAGAAAAAATAACGCCCTGTTTTACCCCGGAACTGAGTACGCCCCGCCAAACGGGATGACTTGGTCGCGTGCGGTCTTCACCGATACGTGCGCGCCGTTGATACGGACGTGCAGAATTTTGCAGAAGTTGATTTGGATGTGCGTGCACACCGGAATCAACGCGTATCCCCCGACACCGTCCCGTATTCGTCTGCTCTGAATTTTGTTGTAACTTTGTGTACACATGTTGGATCAAAACAAAACTTGCGCCATCGGACTCGTAGCAATACGCTGGTCCTGTGACCCAAGTTTGGTTCGATTCTGAGAACGTTGACAAAATCGCGTATCGTGGGCCCATGACTCCACTTGACGGGCGATTTTGTGATCGGCTCATCGAAATCCAATTCTGGAAGTTCCGTTGGGTTCGTATCATCGTTCCTGATTTGTTGACACTAAGATGGACGAATTTGGAGACCTTTGACCCTGACACATTTTTCGAAGCAAAGCGGCCCACATGTGGACCCCGCTTTGGCCCAAAATTGTCATTTTTGCCCTTGTCTCCAAATTGGACCCAAGGACAGGCGTTTCTAGCTATTTGATATTTTCTGAATCTGATGGTAATATTTGTTTCAGCATCCGGAGACGTTCTTGGAGATTTCACGAATACCAGAACAACAATTGGAAACCAAACATCAGGCAAGTGTACCTTGCCAACTCGCAGTGATTCCTGTTATAGTACTTGCTTGAGTTCTTTGTACATACATATATAATCTTGATATAAATGTTCAACCTAGGACCATGTGACTTTACTTAGCGTCCGATTAATAGTCGGGTGCCAACACCGTATGCGGAGTTGAGTAAAGTCATCTAGACATGGATACCGAGACCCTATACATTCCCGTGCTTGCATTATCAAGTACGTTATACCCAGGACACCTGACACTATGCATGATACAGAATCTTCCTGAAATATTCAAGGTGATTCTGCATAGGTTACAGGATTGTGACATAGACATTATATTCATAGCTATCATAAGACTTGCTGCATTAGTAATGATCTTGCGTGACATGGACATGAGGCATCGTGGACATGAGATGTGTGATTACATTGGGTGGGGAGAGACACACAGGCTACAGGCTGATTATATATATATATGGTGCCATAGGTCCGCTATATAGTAAACTACATAGTATAACTGCTACCGGCTTCCCGACACAGAGCTTGTAGTGGTCTCAGCCTGAGTTCTAGTGATGCTCTCAACTTGCATATCACATAGCTGGTTACATAGTTTACCCTCTTGTTTCATTTATTATTGCACTGCATTTATTTTGGCATGAGTTATTTTGTACCTTGCTATGTCCCCTGAGGACCTGGATCTGGATTATGTCCCCAGGGTTAGCAGAGGATATCTATCCTGAGGTGTACGGAACAGGAGCACTACTCGGAGCGGTACCAGAACCCGAGGACGAGATCGTGCCAGAGGACTTTTCCTGAGTATTTGCTTTATATGCTCAGTTATTTATGTTTCTAGTTACTTTATTTCCTGTCCATTTCATTGATGTATCAGACTTATTCTCGGGTTGTTCCCCGAGACACTTTTATTTGAGATATGTTAGATTATATTTATTTTGATTTATTCTGGCATTTGATCTGTGTTTATATTCTGTGGATGAGATTAGAATAGACTGTGACTTGTATCATTGGACCTATTTATTGTTGTACTACAGCTTAAGTACGTCCTGATGGATACATTAAATTGGGTTTGTCCATCGGTGTGTGCTGCTGGCCATTGCCACGTGTCCGGTCCCTCGGCATTTTGGGACTGGGGCGTGACACATGTTCACCAAGGCGTTAGGTCGTCAGCCGTTTAGTAATCTCCTTCCCTAGTTGGACATTCTTGATCTCCATGCTCCAACTTGAGGGAGAATATTGAAGATAATGTTAGTTATTGTTATTGGAGATATTGCTATTGTTAGGATATGTAGTGAGTATATCTTTTCTATTGTTACTCTTTCTTATCTTTAGTTTTTTGTCATTCTGTATAAAGTTCAGCCATATGAGACAGAAGGAATACGAAAATAATTTCAATCTCTATCCCATTATTTCAATCATAGACTCGTACCAAAGTGAAGAAGATGTTCCATTGCATATACTTCCTGCATCAGGAAGAATTTCGGACCTACATCTTAACATTTTCCTTTCTTGTTAGAGACCTACGTACATCTAACATTTCCTTCCACGTTTGTATGTAAGATTGTCATATATATAAATTCAGCACAAAGTCTGTGAAGTAAATTTCTTGGAAGTTTGAATACTTGAAGCCCTGGGCCGGCCTTACATTAGTTGGTTATGGCATGATTTTGTACGTTTTTTCGGTGAAGGGGCAAGCAAAATTAGCTTCGGTTGGATGGGAAGTCAAAGATCAAAGCTTCGGTTGGATGGCAAGTTTTAAGAGTAAAGTACAGAGACTTTCTCTTATATCTCCTGTGAACAAACATTTTGGATCTCCACTTTGTGCTCTCTTGTACCTCCACACTCAACCCATATATATATATAGTTGAAAAATCCTTATTTAGGTCATAGGAATTTCTAAATAAGAAATCTATTACCTAAAATAGCAACCACCAATTATGGACGTACACATATGATTAAATTATATATTTGATACAAATTTGTAAATCAAATCAAATCAAATATATAATGTACATTTTCAAATCGCATCAAATCAAATCTTTAACAAAATTTGAGCTCTAAAATTTATTGTTACCAAATTTGTTGTAAATCTAATCAAATTAAATATATAAAGTTATTGAGTATTTGTTATATTATTGTCAATCTTGGTACTTTTAGAATAAAATCTTGGATTGTTAGTCATGTGCGTGCATAGAATTGTGGTGGTCAGAAGTTTAGCCCTTTTATTTGAGTCAACCAAATAAGTGGTGGACTATTTCCTTAACTGTAGGGATCACATTGAAGATGATGAATTCATTGTGCTCCTAGCTATGTCTATGCACTGTTGCAATGTAATTTTCATTTTTGCAAATTATTATCAAAGCAAGTTTAGCTTGATAAGGTGTAGTGTTCAATAAAATGCACTAGTACTCAAAATAAAATTACAAATATATTGAGAGAAACGATGATGAATAAATTGCAAGTGGAATGTGGGCCAATGTATATATTGGTTTTAGAAGAAAAAAAATTCAAATAATCCCGGATTGTTGCTCTCCTATAACTGACCATAAGTATACTTGTAAGTTTTGCTAATGTCCAAATTTTTGTATATATAAAAAAAAAAAAAAAAAAATTGAACACAATTTTAATAATTTCCAAATTTTATTTGTAAAATTTATTTAATATATATGGGCCATGAATTTTTTTTAGCCCTATGTCTGTGTGGCTGCACAATATGTTCCCTGCCTCGAAGTACACAAATTATTCTTCAAATTCTTTCCATAAATAAATTGGAATAAGCAACCATATGCTATTAGACATATGCATTACTAACTATTCATTGTTCTTCTTTCAACGTACATTCACACGACGTTCTTATATACTACTTTCTACTTACAAGCTTCAAACACTTACAGTTCAAACTTTTATTTTTCATAATCAAATTTGTCACAGAAATAGCAGTTTTGTTGCACAGGAATTACTGCCCTTTCCCATCATTATTATTATGACGATGGAGGTTTGGCACTGGAGAACCAGGTCCGATGCCGTCGCCTCTATTCCCAAGCTTTCTCATATTCTTCAAATCTACAACAGAGAGAGAGAGAGAGAGAGAGAGAGAGAGAGAGTGAGAATTAATTATATTGAAACTAAAATATCAACATGTTGTTCTACGTAGAGGGCTGCCACGTGTTCGAATAATAATAAATTAAAATTTTTTTTTTTTTTCATGTATACGAGTACACCAGGAACACGTTACATCCATCCGTTCGTAACCGACTTCGGAGATTTGGGACACAATGTTTGAATTACTTATATACATGTACTGTAAGTGACAAACACTAAACTAAATATAAGTAAAGTAATACTCACCTCCATAAACCAATCCAATTTGCAAAGCATAAAAAGCAATGACGAGTAGCCAAACAAGGACAGGAGAGAAGGAGGATTTGGAAGCCATATATGTGTTTTGTCTCTCTAGCAACTCCACTGTCTTTGTATTCCTCTTTCTCACTTTAGGTTTAAATGAAATGTTATATAAAGCATACAAGTATGGAATAAAGAGTGGAAAGACACTTGGAGTCAAAAATGAGAACTTTCTCTTCCGTGTTATACGTTTAGTTGAAAAGGTTGTAATGGGTCCATAAAACGTTTTCAACTCTTTTGAATTATCCGATTATACAGGTTGGACCATAAATCGTTACTTGGTCCATTTAATCAGTTGGATCGTCTGGACGAAAGTTGGATCAATGTGTTGAACTGTTCAAACCGATGATTTGTGATTTGAACGATCACCAATTCAAAATAAACATTTAAATTTATGGAACGTATATATTATATTAGAAAAATAAGACAATGATAAGAAATCATAGATGGTTTAGCGGTTGAGGCTTATCATAGTTATTGTGGAGGTTTTGAGTTTGAGTCCAGATCACTCATGCAAAATCAAAACAAAAACAAAAACAAAAAAACCTAGACATGGTTGGACCACAGCACCTTGTGGTGTTCCTAAAGGATTCTCGTCACCGGTTCTTGGATCCATTACTCTGCATTGAAAGTAAACTATGAGAACGCACAGAGGAATCAAGACATGATGCAAATCAAGAAATTAATTCGAATCCGATATAGAGATCAAAAACGATTCAAATCAATGGATGAGATCCTATAACTTATCCAATCCTTATTGCATGTTTGCTCGGTCCCTTAGTTGAAACCGAACAATTTAGTCGTAGATCTGTATGAGCCACCACAAAAATCATATCACGCCCCAGTCCCAAAATACCGAGGGACTAGACATGTGACAATGGCCAGCAGCACACTCTAATGGGCAAACCCAATTTAATGGACCCATCAAGGTGTACTTGAGCTGTAAAACAATAATAAAGGTCTACTAAACATGTCACAATCTAATCTCATCCATGGAAGATAAATACGATCAATATCAGCATAATGAAATATAAACCAACATCAAGTCTCAATAAAGTATATCGGGGAACAACCCGATGATAAGTCTGATACAATGGTTCATTAGACAAGAAATAAAAGAGTCTAATAACAGCAAAGACTGAGTATAGATAAACAGATACTCAGGAGAAATCCTCGGCCATCACCTCGTCCTCAGGTATTGGTTCAGCTCCTGTGTCTGTTCCTACTTCTGCTCCGGTCCCGTATACCTCGGGATATATCTCCTCTGCTATACCTGGGGACATAATCCGGATCCAGGTCCTCAGGGGACATAGCAAGGTACAAGAATAACTCAAGCCAAAATAAATGCAGTGCAATAATAAATAAATCAATAGGATAAACTATGCAACCAGCTATGTGATATGCAAGTGAGAGTATCACTAGTACTCAGGCTGAGACCACTATAAGCTCTGTGTCGGCAGTAATATCACGTAATGTGCCTAGCTCTGATGTAGAGTCTACGGCCTCACAATAATAAATATATATGTAAAATTAGCATGTAGCTTGTGTGTCTCTCCCCACCAATGTAATCACACGTCTCATGTCCACGATGTCTCATGTCCATAACACGCAAGATCATATCTAATGCAGCAAGTCATATGATAGCTATGGATATATATAAAGTCTATGTCACAAATTATGTAGCCTATACAGAATCACCATGAATAACTCAGAAAGATTCTGTCTCATGAATAGTGTCACACCCCAGTCCCAAAATACCGAGGGACTAGACACGTGGCAATGGCCAGCAGCACACACTGATGGACAAACCCAATTTAATGGATCCATCAGGGTGTACTTAAGCTGTAAAATAAGGTCTACGACAACATGGCACAACTAATCTCATCCACACAAGATAAATATGATCCACATAAATAAGAATGTAAATCATCAACCAGTCTCAACAAAGTACTTCGGGGAACAACCCGATAAAATCTGATACACTGGTTCAACAGACCAAAATAGAAATGACTGAAATAAAATAAATACTGAGCAGGAACATAGATGCTCAGGAAAAGTCTTCAGCTAACACCTCGTCCTCGGATGTCGGTACAGCTCATGTATCAGCTCCTGCTGCGGTCCCGTATACCTCGGGATAGATCTCGTCTACAAATCCTGGGGACATAATCCGGATCCAGGTCCTTAGGGGACATAGCAAGGTACAAGATAATACAAGCCAAAATAAAAGCAGTGCAGCAAATAATAAAATAAATAGGGTAAGTATGTAATCATCTGTGTAAAATACAAGAGAGAGCATCACTAGTACTCAGGCTGAAACAACTACAAGCTCTGTGTCGGGGAGCCGGTAGCAGTGATATCATGTGGTGGTCTAGCTCAGCGGGAGACTGAGAAGCCGGCATAATATAGTCAACCTGTAGCCTGTGTGTCTCTCCAGCAATAAATAAAACAATAGGGGAACACTAAATAACCAGCTAAGTGATATGCAATATGAGAGCAGCACTAGAACTCAGGCTGAAACCACTACAAGCTCTGTGTCGGAGAGCCGGTAGCAGTAGTAATGAGTAATGGGCCAAGCTCGGGTTTCAGAGTCTTGCGCCTCACAATAATAGGAGATATATAAGTATGATCAGCCTGTAGCCTGTGTGTCTCTCCCCACCAATGTAACCACACGTCTCATGTCCATAATGTCTCATGTACATGTCACGCAAGAAATAGCTAATGCAACAAGTCATAAAGTATCTATGAATATAGTATCTCTGTCAAGTCATGTATCCTATACAGAATCACCATGAATATCTCAGGAAGATCCTGTCTCATGAATAGTGTCAAGTGTCCTGGGTTATAGTATACTTGATAAGACAAGTACGAGAATGTAAAGGGGGTCAGGAATGTCCATCTCTAGATGACAATACACAACACCGCGTACGGGGTTGGCACCCGACTAATAATTGGACGCTGAGTAAGTCACACGGTCCTAGGTTAAGCATGCACAGCAATATAATGAAGCAAGAAAAATATGTAACAATACTGGAAAGTTTGGCAAGGTATACTTGCCTGGGGTTTGAATACCAACAATCGTCCCTGTATTAGTGGATCCTGTAGGTACTCCTCCAAAACCTGTAATAAACATCACCAACAGTCTCAGAAGATATCAAATAGCTAGAAATGCCTGTTCTTAAGTCCAATTTGGACACAAGGGCAAAAATGATATTTCCGGGTCAAAGCGGGGTCCACATGTGGGCCACTATGCACCGAAAAGCGTATCAGGGTCAAAGGTCTCCAAATTTGTCAAACTTAGTGTCAACAAGTCAGAAACGATGATACGAACCCAACGAAACTTCCATAATTGGATTCCGATGAGCCGATCACAAAATCGCCCGTCAAGGGGAGCTTGTGGGGCCCACGATACGCGATTTTGTCAACGTCCTCAGAATCGAACCAAACTTGGGTCACAGGACCAGCGTATTGCTATGAGTCCGATGGCACAAGTTTCGTCTCGATTCAACATGTGTACACAAAGTTACAGCGTGTTCCAGAACGGACGGATACGGGACGTTGTCGGCGGATATGCGTTGATTCCGTTGTGCACGCACATCCAAATCAACTTCTGCGAAATCTCGCACGTCCGTATCAACGGCGCGCACGTTTCGGTGAAGACCGTGCGCGACCAAGTCGTCCCGTTTGGCGGGGCGCACTCAGTTCCGGGGTGGAACAGGGCGTTGGTTTTCCTGTTTTTAGATCGCAATTTGCGATCACCACAGGACGCGACGCACCGAGCGGGTTACACAGGCATCGAGAGGGTTATACAGTCTACGCGACGCAACTGACGGAACAAAAAATGGAATAACGAGGAGAGAGAAAATGCTACCTGAACAGGGCTCCGTGAAATCTGAATTCTCGTGTCCGAGTGTCTGGATTGCGTCCTGGTCCTGTGTCCGCTGTGTCCGGTCTGCGAGAGGCTGTGTCCGTGCTAGGGCAGCGGACGGCCGGCCTAGGGCTTCGCGGAGGGTTGACGAGGCGAGCGGGGCGGCGCTCGCGGGCGACAGCGGCGAGGTCGGCAGCGGCTCAGACGGCCGGAGCTAGGTCAGGGCAGCGGCTTAGGGCTGCTGTGGGTGGAGCGGTGATCGGGGACGGAGGAGTTCTGGACGGGGGGTCGAGAGGTGCAGCGGGCCGGAGTCGTCGAAGGGGGTGGCGCTCGGGGCTGCTGTGCTCTGCGGGTCGGAGGCTGCTCTGGCCGGAGGAGGGTGGCTCGTCGGGCGGAGGACGTGGTCGTCGAGGGTGGAGCGGGGAGTTCTATTGGTGGTGGTCGACGGCTGAGCGGAGGGGAGGACGTCGAGGCGAGCGGGGTGCTCGGGTGAGGTGGACGGCGAGGGGTCGAGCGGCTGTGCGGTCTGGGGAGGTCGACAGCGAGGGGTTCGAGGGGCTACGGCGGTGAGAAGATAAGAGAGAGAGAGAGAGAGGGTTGCGGCGCGGCTGGGCACGGAAGTCGAGACGGCTTTATAGGGCTGCTACAGTGAATCCGGTAGGGTTAGGGTTCGGTCGGGTTTCGGGTTTGGGTCAGGTTTCATGGATCCGACCCGACCCGACCCGCTACGCTGGGTTGGTTCGGTTCAGTTAGCGGTTCAGTTTATTTTGGTTCAAGTGAACCGGGTTCAGTCAGGTTTAAATCGGTTTAAATATCCAATAGTATTTAGGGCTTTAAAAATGATTTCGGAGTCCTATAAATTCACAGAAAATTACCCTATGTCCGATTTTCCATTTTACACCATAAAATATTATTTCCATAATATTTTAACATCAATTAAGAGCATAGAAAAATCTTTTAATCACAAATTCCTTAGTTTTAATTCCGGAAAAATACCAAAAAATAGGGAAAAATTATATTAAAAATATTCTAAAAAATTAGGGTGTTTACAAATAGTATCAGGTGTCCTATGGTATGACGTCCTTGATAATGCAAGCACGAAAATATATAGGATTGCGATATCAATCTCTAGTGACGTTACACGACTCCGCGTACGGCGTCGACACCCGAATATTATTCGGACGCTAAGCAATGTCACATGGTCCTAGATTGAACATTTATATCATATAATTAAATCAAGAGAACATTATATAGCAAATACTGCAAGATTGGCAAGGTACACTTGCCTGGAATTTGAATACCAATAGTTGCCTCGGTATCCGAGGGATCTTCAAGTACTCCTCCGATTGATGAAATAAACATTACCATCATTCTCAGAAGATATGAAATAGCTAGAATTGTTTGTCCATAAGTCCAATTTGGACACAGAAATAAAATTGACAGTTTCTGGTCAAAGCGGGGTCCACATGTGACCCACTTCGCACAAAAAAAATGTGCCAGAGACAAAATTCTCTAAATTCGTCAAACTTAGTGTCTATAAGTCCAGAACGACGATACAAACCCAACGGAATATCCAGAACTGGATTCCGATGAGCCAATCACAAAATTGTCCGTCAAGTGGAGCCATGTGGCCCACGATACGGAATTTTGTCAACGTTCTCAGAATCGAACCAAACTTGGGTCACGGGACCAGCAAAATGCTATGAATCCGATGGCGCAAGTTTCGTTTCGAAACGACGAGCACACACAAAGTTATAACGAGTTTCAGAACAGGGCCGATACGGGACGTTGTCGACGGATACGTGTTGATTCCGGTGTGCACGCACATCCAAATTAACTTTTGCAAAATCCCACACGTCCGTATTGACGGTGTGCACCTTTCGATAAAATTCGCACACGACCAAGTCGCCTCATTTAGCAGGGTGCACCTAGTTTCGGGAAAATCAGGATTTTTAAATATCAAGTTTTTGGCCAATTTCAACCTCGAATAAATTACAAACTACAGCACCATAAATTAAACTAAAATAGGGTTTTAAAATTTGGTTATATGGTCTAAATTACTGTTCAAACAGAATTTATAATTAACAAACATGTTACACGCAAAACGATCGTGAACTTGTGAGTTCGGGACCAATTTCTGAATTTTCAGAAATAGGGTTGTTTTTCCTGTTTTTGCGTCGCATTTTGCGACCGACACATGACGCGATACCCCGAACGTATTTTTTATGGGCTTGGAGAAACCCATGATTGTTTGAAAAATAATTAAATAAAATATAAAAACAAGAATGAAATATCTTTCCTATTTCTAAGCTGTTTCTTCATCTTTCTTCCTCTCACGGAAAATCTCTCCCTCCCTCAAAAGACGTGCTCAAATTAGTTTCTAATGTATTTTTTTCTCTTGTGAAACTTATATAAATTCTAGTATTTTGCCACGTTGTCTATTGAAAAAAAAACAAATAAATTTGATCACAATAATTTAATTGACAATTTTGCACAAACAATAGAGAGAAGAGTATGAACTTTTTCTTCTTAGATTTATTTTAGTGTTATTTGGTTTCATTTAGTATAATAAATTTAGAACTTGGAGTTTCTTAATTTCTTTGATCTTGATGATAATTTATGTGCATTCAATGACTAATTATATTACATTTTGGATTTATTAGATTTGCTGAATTTTAGATTTTAAAAGAAAAATTATGTAGAGGGATGAGGGCTTCATTTTCGGCACTTGTCTTAGGCCTCCAAAATACTGGAGCCGGTCCTGCACAGGGGCAGATAGATTCACTGGACGTTCCTTTATAAACAGTTGAATAAATTGCGTACATGGATCTCATAACCGCATTTGGTGTGGGCGGATGTCGTTTTTTCACGCCGCTCATCTTGTAAAAAAAAAAAAATCTAAAAGTACTCAAAATAAAATTACAAATAAATTAAGAAAATCAATGATGAATAAATTACAAGTAGAATCTCGTGGTGTGTATTTGGCCGGTCCGAGTCGGCCCGCGGCCCGATTCACCAGGTTTGACCAGGTTCGGTCCGGGATGTAATGCCCGTTCCCCCTATTAGGGGAGCGCGGCCAAGAAATACTTACGACCATCCGAACGAGACAGATTGAATCAAGATCCTTTCCTCGTTATGGATTGGTTTCTTCGGAATTAGGTCCCATATTCAACGGATCGTGCTCAAGGAAGGACTCGGCGGCAGAGTCGAGAGGAGCCTTTCCGTTGCGCTGGTTTCCTTGCCCGTTTTCGTGCCGCTGAGTTGCTTTCTTGTTGGTTTTATGACTTGCGTTTTCTTGAACGGTTTTGATGGATTTCATTGCTTTCGTTCTTAGGATCTCGCAATTTTATATCGAACCTCGGAGACCGAAGCAGGAGATATTGATCATCTGTTGGTGCGTGCAGGTGATCGAGTAGACGACGCACGCGCGGAGTCTTGAAGTCCTCCCTTTTCTCTCCTAGTTCTCCAACTTGTGAGTGGCTTTATTTCGATTAGCACCCTTCTGCCAAGTCTTCACTCTAAATAATAATTGACTCATTATGTATCCTGCTCCAACGATATCATAATAAGAATAAAACTGAGTCAAAGGAAAAGAGTAGAGTTAGACTTGAAACACTTGAAATGCTTGTCACTTGAATGCTCAAACGATCTTATTGATGCGTGCTTGTCCGCTATGCATTTATATATTCATGTTTCAGTTGTAGCTAGAACTTATTCTATATAACTGTACGGATGTATTGTGCAAACTATATTAAAATGCAATCACTTGGACATGAAGACTATGCCAAATGCACTATGCTAAAGTAGATGTATACATTCTTGTGGTTTGAATGCTTTATCTATTAAGTTAGTGTAAATGCGTAATTCGGTCGGACAACTTGTGCACAAGGTTTAGTTCCAGCGAACGGCGCCCGGGGCACTGGGGCCGATTCATTCCGGACGGAACTCGGATAGCTACGCTAGTAAGACTAGCACGGGTAAGGCGGGGGAGGCCTTGTAGCGGGGCTTGCTACCCGAGCTGCAAGGGTCACCGCTTACTGTAGCTATTGTCTACGGTGGCAATGATATGCCATGACCCAATGTATATATATTTCTGCATTGCTTGCTCAGCTAATGGTGTCTTCATGGCAGGGAAGAATATGGTAAGTGTTATGCAGGCAGTTCAGACGGGAAGGTAAAAGTTACCTAACGGTAGCACGTTTGTTCCATAAATCGAATATATTCAATGCTTGCATGTAAATTGAACTAAGGCAAGATAGAAAGACCACAATAATATTGCATGTTTCACATGAACAACTTGGATTTGGTTAGTTGGGTTAGCTCGCCCTCACCAGTACTTTTCGTAGTACTGACCCTCGTTGCAGCAGGTTCCCCGAGCCCGAGCGACGCGGCGAGGAGCTGAAGCTTCTTCCTTCTCCAACCAGTCCAGTATCCGACGCATTCCGTTTGTGACTTTTGAAGCTTTTACAAAGCACTTGGAGTAAGCGCAACCCTTATATGCGGCTCCGTGGCAAGACGATAGCTTCGCCAGCAGGTGTCTATAAAGTCTTTTGAAGTTTTAGTAAAAGGATGTCATGTATGGGAACGACTATCTCATTTTGTATCCAAGTTGTAAGCCCGTGTGGCATCGTTCTCGTTTTGGGTCAAAGTCTGTAAAAAGATGTTCATTATCAATAAAAAGGAAACTTTTCTTTGCGTCAATGTGTGTTATCTTATTTGCGTACTCTGTTGCATATGTTCTAAAGATCACCATTATGCCTAGGCCTTGTGCACACGCGCCCTACGCGTGCATGGCATCACGCCGGGGGACGATTATTGATTGGGCAAAATTAGGGCATGACATAGTAGTATCAGAGCAAAAGCTTCAGATCCTTTGATCTCGAGTCGGAAAGTTTTCCTAAGATGACCCTGTCCCGTCCGAGTTAACTCTTGAAATCAATTTATGCAAAATAAGATGCGTTCCATACAGTGAGTCCGTAATACTCTATGAGACTGATATAAGTTACTTGTTTCAGCAGGTATGGCTCGAACCCAAGCAACAGGCCAAGTTGATACAAGTACCTCAGGCACTTCGGCTAGTTCTGAGAGCCAGCGACCTGCGCCCTCTGTCGATCCGGTCGAACGAATGATACAAATACTGGAAGCGCAACAGAGGAGGGATGATGCCCGACAAGACAAGTTCGAGAAAAATCTAGAGGCTCGATTTGAGATCCAGCAGAAGCAGGTGGACGCTCTGCAACAAATTGTTCAGACCTTGGCTTCTAACCAATCCGCAACAACAATAGCGGAGCCGGTGGAGCCAGCGACAGATGAAGTCATAGTACCCCAAAACGCAAAGAAGAAGGATGTGACTGCCTTCGACTTTGCTGACTTCAAGAAGGTCTGCAACACGTCCTTCCGAAGGACGAAGGATCCGATCGTGGCATTAGATTGGTTGGCCGAGTTGGAAGACCACTTTAAGCTTTTAGAAGTACCCGATGACAAACGTGTCGCCTGCGCACAACTCCAGCTTTGAATGAACGCGCACGATTGGTGGGATGTACTCCGAAGATCGCTCTCTACTGGTGATGATGGCGAGACGATCCCTTGGTCCACCTTCCGTGGCGTATTCGAAGAAGAATTTATCCCCCCACCCATTCGTCGTCAGAAAGAGAACGATTTCGTGCGTCTGCAACAAGGAACGATGACGGTGAAGCAGTATGCCGCAGAATTCAACCGGTTGGCAAAGTTTGCTAGTTCTTACCTGCCCAATGCAGCAACCCGAGCCAGGCGATTTGAAGGCGGACTATGACCTTCCATTCACGCGCATGTAGTCGCTCCGCAATACGAGACGATGAGGGAAGTCCTTAACTATGCCCTTGTCCTGGAGCCGCAATATCCTTCCACTACCGCGGGCACTGTGCAACATTCTCATCACAAGCGCCAAGGTAATACAGGAGGAAACAACGCTAACAAGCATCCAAATCATGGCGGCAACCAGGGCAACAATCAGGGGGGAAACCAAGGGCAGCGCTGTGCAAAATGCAACCGTGCAGGGCACCATGCTAGCGAATATCGAAATCAGGGATGCTTCAACTGTGGTCGGCTGGGTCATTATGCTCGTGACTGTCTTCATCGCCCCAACCGAGTCCCTCATTGCCGTACAGAACAGCAAAATTTAGTTCAGGGATCCCAAGCGAATCGGGCTGCGCAGCAACAAGAGCGTCGTCCGAACACTGAGGGCCGGGTCTATGCATTGACGAGGGACGAGGCGCTTGCCTCGAACACCGTAGTGTCAGGTATGTTGCTATTCAATAATGTGCCTGCACGAGCGTTATTTGATTCAGGTGCTACCCACAGTTTTGTGTCAACAAACTTTGCTAGGGAACATAGATTCATTCAAACCCTATTAGGCCTAAGGCTTAGCGTCAGTACTCCGTCAGGCACGAGCTTGCCTGCCGATTCAGTTTGTCATGATAGCTGCATTTGCATCGGAGGAAGGAAATTGTCACTCGATGCGATAGTTCTCGACATAGGGGACTACGACATCATTCTGGGAATGGATTGGCTTGGCGCTTGTTCTGCTACTATTGATTGTGCGGAGAAGAAAGTCGTGTTTCGTCTGTCTGACGAGACCAAATTTTGCTATTCGTGCAGTCCACAGTCGGAAGCGTCGTATGCCTGCATGGTGATATCTGCAATGTCTGCTCGACGGATGATTCACTCCGGCTGCATAGGGTACCTGGCTTCTGTTCGAGACACTCGGCAAGATTGCGCAAACGTTGAGTCCATTCCCGTTGTGGCGGATTTTTCCGACGTGTTCCCAGACGAATTGTCCGATATACCGCCCGATCGAGAGACATAGTTCACTATCGACACATTTCCAGGAACCCAACCCATTTCCAAACCTCCATATCGAATGGCACCGGCAGAACTAAAGGAATTAAAATTTCAGCTACATGAATTGCTTGATCGTGGGTATATCCGGCCTAGTGTCTCTCCATGGGGTGCACCGGTACTGTTCGTTAAGAAGAAGGATGGCTCGATACGACTCTGCATCGACTATCGAGAATTAAACAAAGCAACCGTTCGAAAAAAATATCCCCTCCCCAGGATAGACGATCTTTTTGATCAGTTACAAAATGTAACCGTGTTCTCGAAAATCGATCTCTGTTCGGGTTACCATCAGCTCAAAATTAAGCCGGACGACGTGCCGAAGTCATCCTTTCACACTCGCTACGGCCACTATGAGTTTTTGGTAATGCCGTTCGGTTTGACCCATGCACCTGTCGCCTTTATGGGTTTGATGAACCAAGTGTTTCGGCCATACCTCGATCGATTTGTAGTAGTGTTCATTGATGATATCTTGGTGTATTTGAAGAATGGGGCGGAGCATGAAGAGCACTTGTGGACCGTGCTACAAACCCTTCGAGACAACAAGTTGTATGCGAAACTGAGTAAGTGCGAATTTTTGCTGAGCAGTGTATCTTTTCTAGGGCACATCATTTCTGCAGGAGGCATTTCAGTCGATCCGAAGAAGGTGGAAGCCATTGTCGAGTGGAAACGACCTGCATCCGTTAGTGAAATTTGAAGCTTTCTCGGGTTAGCAGGCTACTACAGACGGTTCGTAAAGGATTTTTCCAAACTTGCCTCACCTCTGACTCACCTCACTCAGAAGGGAGTCGCGTTTGAGTGGTCCGCCGACTACGAAACTGCGTTTCGAGAGTTAAAGCATCGCCTAACCTCTGCCCCGTTACTTGCACTATCGGACGAGACTTCGGGATTCCAAATCTTCAGTGACGCTTCAGGGCAGGGCTTAGGGTGTGTACTTATGCAGCAAGACAGCGTGATAGCCTATGCATCCATACAGCTGAAAAAGCATGAAAAGAATTATCCCACGCACGATCTAGAACTGGCAGCAATTGTGTTCGGGTTAAAATTGTGGCGGCACTACCTTTATGGAGTGCCTTGCCGAATCTATACCGACCATAAAAGTTTAAAGTACTTATTCACCCAAGCAGATCTGAACCTACGACAGCGGCGCTGGCTAGAATTGATAAAGGATTACGACTTGACGATAGACTATACACCTGGTAAGGGAAATGTGGTAGCAGATGCATTGAGTCGGGTCTTTGTGGGATCTCTGTCCGTCGATCGCATGTTACAAAGGGAGATAGAAGAAATTGGCATCGAACTCAGGATTCGTTATCGCGGCGCGCGGGTGGCTCAGATGCGATTTGTAACCAACCTGATAGAGAGAGTCACATCTACTCAAAGAGACGATCCATTCCTCCGGAAAATGCGAGAGCAGGTCCAAGCGGGGAAGGCGAAAGACTTTGCAGTAGATGAGAATGGGGTGTTGCGAGTGAAGGGAAGGCTATGCGTCCCCAATGATTCAGAACTCAGAAAGGAAATCCTCACGGAAGCACATTATGCAGCCTATGCAATCCATCCCGGGAGCACGAAAATGTATAAGAACCTTCGTACCATCTTCTGGTGGCACGGCATGAAGAAGGATGTGGCGCTCTTCGTGTCGCAATGCATAACCTGTCAGAGGGTGAAAGCAGAGCATTAGAGGCCTGGCGGAGAAATGTAGAATCTTGCTATCCCGGAATGGAAGTGGGAGCACATCAGCATGGACTTTATTGTTGGTCTGCCAAGGACGCAACAGGGGAACGACGCAATCTGGGTCATCGTCGACCGGTTAACCAAGTCTGCACACTTTATTGCTATCAAAAGTACTTGGGACGTCGATCGCCTTACCCAGACCTACCTTGACGAGATAGTCCGGCTGCACGGAGTGCCAGTTTCCATAGTATCAGATCGGGACGGACGGTTCATCTCACGTTTCTGGACAAGCCTTCAGTCGTCGATGGGGACCAAGTTGAAATGCAGCTCAGCCTACCATTCTCAAACAGATGGCCAGACAGAACTGGTGAATCATGTACTAGAAGATATACTGCGCCTCCGCGTAATCGATTCCAAGTAAAGTTGAGACGTCAACCTGCCGCTAGCCGAATTTGCTTACAACAACAGTTATCAGTCTAGCATCCAGATGGCTCCGTATGAGGCACTGTATGGGCGGAAGTGTAGGTCACCGATCTGCTGGGATGAAGTTGGGGAGAGGCAAATCCTTGGGCCAGAAATGGTTGAACAAACAGTCCAGAAGGTTCGGCTGATTCGAGAACGGTTAAAAGTAGCACAAAGTCGGCAAAAGAGCTATGCCGATGTTCGTCGTCGCCCCCTGAATTCCAAGAGGGGGACCATGTATTCCTGAAAGTCTCGTCCATGCGTGGTGTTACGAGATTTGGGGTAAAGGGAAAGTTGAGTCCGAGATTTGTTGGCCCGTTTGAAATTCTAAGACAAGTCACTGCAGTTGCTTATCAAATTGCATTGCCACCAGCCCTGTCAGATATGCACGATATTTTTCATGTGTCTCAGCTAAGGAAGTATGTGCACGATCTGAACCATGAGGTAGACTTTGGTCAGTTAGATCTGCAGGCGGACTTGTCGTACGTCGAAGAACCCGTGCAGATTTTGGAACATAAGGAAAAGCAGTTACGGAATCGGGCAGTATCGTTAGTGCGCGTTCTGTGGCGGAACCACGCGATCGAAGAATCGACGTGGGAACTCGAATCTGATATGAGGGAAAGGTTTCCTTCATTATTCCTCAGGGGTAGGTTCTATTCCTAAGTTTCGGGACGAAACTTTCTTTTGGATGGTTATGATGTAATGCCCCGTTCCCCCTATTCGGGGAGCGCGACCAAGAAATACTTACGACCGTCCGAACGGGACAGATTGAATCAAGATCCTTTCATCGTTATGGATTGGTTTCTTCGGAATCAGGTCCCATATTCAATGGATCGTGTCTCAAGGAAGGACTCGGCGGCAGAGTCGAGAGGGGCCTTTCCGTTGCGCGGGTTTCCTTGTCCGTTTTCGTGCCGCTTAGTTGCTTTCTTGTTGGTTTTATGACTTGCGTTTTCTTGAACGGTTTCGATGGATTTTATTACTTTCGTTCTTAGGATCTCGCAATTTCATATCGAACCTCGGAGACCGAAGCGGAAGATATTGATCATCTGTTGGTGCGTGCAGGTGATCGAGTAGACGACGCATGCGCGGAGTCTTGAAGTCCTCCCTTTTCTCTCCTAGTTCTCCAACTTGTGAGTGGCTTTATTTCGATTAGCACACTTCTGCCAAGTCTTCACTCTAAATAATAATTGACTCATTATGTATCCTGCTCCAACGATATCATAATAAGAATAAAACTGAGTCAAAGTAAAAGAGTAGAGTTAGACTTGAAACACTTGAAATGCTTGTCACTTGAATGCTCAAACGATCTCATTGATGCGTGCTTGTCCGCTATGCATTTATATATTCATGTTTCAGTTGTAGCTAGAACTTTTTCTATATAACTGTACTGATGTATTGTGCAAACTATATTGAAATGCAAACACTTGGACAGGAAGACTATGCCAAATGCACTATGCTAAAGTAGATGTATACATTCTTGTGGTTTGAATGCTTTATCTATAAAGTTAGTGTAAATGCGTAATTCGGTCGGACAACTTGTGCACAAGGTTTAGTTCCAGCGAACGGCGCCCGGGGCACTGGGGCCGATTCGTTCCGGACGGAACTCGGATAGCTACGCTAGCAAGACTAGCACGGGTAAGGCGGGGGAGTCCTTGTAGCGGGGCTTGCTACCGAGCTGCAAGGGTCACCGCTTACTGTAGCTATTGTCCACGGTGGCAATGATATGTCATGACCCAATATACATATATTTCTGCATTGCTTGCTCAGCTAATGGTATCTTCATGGCAGGGAAGAATATGGTAAGTGTTATTCAGACGGGAAGGTAAAAGTTACCTAACGGTAGCACGTTTGTTCCATAAATCGAATATAGTCAATGCTTGCATATAAATTGAACTAAGGCAAGATAGAAATACCACAATAATATTGCATGTTTCATATGAACAACTTGGATTTGGTTAGTTGGGTTAGCTCGCCCTCACCAGTACTTTTCGTAGTACTGACCCTCGTTGCAGCAGGTTCTCTGAGCCCGAGCGACGCGGCGAGGAGCTGAAGCTTCTTCCTTCTCCAACCAGTCCAGTATCCGACGCATTCCGTTCGTGACTTTTGAAGCTTGTACAAAGCACTTGGAGCAAGCACAACCCTTATATGCGGCTCTGTGGTAAGGCGATAGCTTCGCCAGTAGGTGTCTATAAAGTCTTTTGAAGTTTTAGTAAAAGGATGTGATGTATGGGAACGGCTATCTCATTTTGTATCCAAGTTGTAAGCCCGTGCGGCATCGTTCTCGTTTTGGGTCAAAGTCTGTAAAAAGATGTTCATTATCAATAAAAAGGAAACTTTTCTTTGCCACAATGTGTGTTATCTTATTTACGTACTCTGTTGCATATGTTCTAAAGATCACCATTATGCCTAGGCCTTGTGCACGCGCGCCCTACGCGTGCACGACATCCCGCCGGGGGACGATTATCGATTGGGCGAAATCAGGGCGTGACACGGGCCGGGCTTAACCCGAGAGAAGAGGCAGGCCGGCCCGACTCGACCCGGTCAGAAAAAATTTTGACCCATCCCGAGCCCATGACCCGGTTAGGGGAGGATCGGAAGGAACCGGTTTGGGTCCGGGTCGATTCACAGTCAGGCCGGTCCGATTTTTTTTTTGTTTATTTATATATATTTTATATATAATATATATGATATAACTTATATGTTAAAAATGACCAAAATACTTCTAAAACGGACAAAAAATTGCCAATAAAATGGGAATAGTTTGATAAAAATACCTCCTCATCGACTATATTTAAAAAATAAAAAATAAAAAAATCCAGCCGAACCTGGCCTGAACCGGGCCGTCCGAATTCGGCTCGGCCCGAACGAAGTCGACAACGGGCCGGACCGAGCCTGCGGGTCGCATCCTCCGACCCAGTCCGGACCCGTGGAGGGGAGTGGACCGAAGCAGGCCAGTGCGTTGACCGGTTCTGGACCGGCCTGGACCAGGTTTGACCGGGCCGGACCCGGACAGGGTTCTGAACTGTCCGTCCTTTAACACACCTTGACATATATGTACAGAATTTATTGTGTGAAGCCTGCGGGTCGCATCCTCCAACCCAGTCTGGACCCGTAGAGAGGAGTGGACCGAAGCAGGCCAGTGCGTTGACCGGTTCTGGGCCGGCCTGGACTAGGTTTGACCGGACCGGACCCGAACATGGTTCTGAACTGCCCGTCCTTTAACACACCTTGACAAATATGTATAGAATTTATACTTGATACATTCACACAATATATGAATTACATATGTACTTGTAACATAAAAAACAAACATTAACTAAATTTCTACTTATTATAAAGGTGCTTAAAATGTTTGAAAAGTTATATGCAAGTAATTAAGAAAAACAATTCTAAATTCTCTAACTCATGTAATTAAATTTTTTTATAAAATCCTTCTAGTTATATGGTATTACCTAACTAAACTTATATTCAAAGTTCTAAAATATATTAAATCTTCAAATAATATTAAACTAACTATGTGGTATTATGCAACTAAACATATAAGTTCAATACTCATATTTATAACAAATTTTAATTAAAATATATTTAATATTAAAATTATATTAAACTAATTACATAATAGTATCTAACTAAATATATATTAAATTTTTTTTTTCTTTTTTATATGTAACGTGACTAGCATAAATAAACTCAACTCCATACACCAATCCAATTTGCGAAGCATAAAAAGCAACGAGGAGCAGCCAAACAAGAACATGCGAGAAGGATTTGGAAGCCATATATTTTTCTCTATCTTTGCTTTCTTCTTTCTTACTTCTCTACGTTTGAATGGAATGTTATATAAAGCTTGTATGGAAGAAAGAGTTGAAATGACTTTGGAGTGGAAAATTTGAGACATTTCTCCTCCGTGTTGTACTTTCTCTCCCATGTTATACGTCAGTTGCATCTCAAAAAAAAAAAAACAATGTTATACGTTAGTTTAAAAAGTTTTAATGGGTCCTTTTTTTTAAGGTAAACATCAACTTAAGCCATAAGACTATTCAGTCAGACAATAGTAATTTTACTATCAGTATAGGAGTTTTAACTGAAAGATAATTCGGACAGTGTGTTACTCTTTTACTTACTTCTCTCGTCTTTGACTTCTGTCATATTTGTGTAGTCACCCTCCCTTCATCCCAAACCTTAACTTGACTCTGGCCCAACCAAAAAGAGGATGGACATGGAGTAGCATGTCCTATAGGTCCTTGTTGTTTCAGTATTCATCCTAATTTTCATATTCAAAATGTAGCTTAGACAATATTCTAAAAACTATTTTGAATTGTCCGATTATGCAGGTTGGATCGTAAATCGTTACTATAAGTTTGTCAGTTCGATCAGTTGGACCGTTTGAGCGAAAACGGTATCATGTGTTGACTGTTCAAACCGACAGGTTATTAATATTATTATTATTATTATTATTATTATTATTAAAATAATTATCATAATAAAAATAATAAGTACTATTATTTTAATTACACAACAACAACAACAACAACTATTATTATTATTATTATTATTATTATTATTATTGTGTAATTAAAATTAAAAAAATTATTATTGTTAATATCATTATTATTATTTTTATTAAAATAATTTTTATAATTATAATATATTTTTTTATTTTTTATTTTTTATATCTCAATCAAACAACTTTGCATGAAATATCAGTGATCCAAATATAATTTTTCTTCCAAAATTCAAATGGAACTTTTTCTACACTTATGATTCATCAAACATGTCCCTATGAAGACATTTAGATTCCTATCTTTCTTATATTTAGCATATTGGAGACAAAAAGCGATGACCAAATGGGACCAGGAAGGGGATCACAAGCTCTTTGTAGTTTCTGTAGTTTCATTCAAAGTGTGAAGTCTAAATGGAAGAAGCTATTGTTGGCTGTGTATATATCTCCATACACATATCAGCAAAAGCTAAACTTTTTTTTTTTTAGTCCCACATCCGTTGGACCTCTTCTCCTTTGTATGTATATATTACTTCTTTTTTATTACTCTCTTAAGATGTTATGTAGGGAATCCCTTGGACCACACGCGTGCGTCGCCGCCGCCGCTTGGCTCGGTTCGGTTCGGTTCGACGCACGTAACAGGTACATGTACGTGTCCACACCTGCGGGCACCGAATGCCAATTCAATTTGCTCTTCGGGTTTGGACTGGGATCCAAAAAAAATTTTAAACCGATTTGACTCATTCAAATTTTGAACGTTGGACATTTATTACATCCTATGTCCAGATTCATTTTCCACCTTTTAAACATGTGACAGCTGTTCTTCCACAAATTTTATTTTTCATTACTCATTAAACGCATGGATTAATAGTATATTTTTTTTGTCTGTAGTGAAGGCTTGGTTCTCTCCCTATATATTTGTTGAGGTTCTCATCTCAATATTTTTCTACAGAAAATTTTTCTACGTGAAATCTTTCTCTCATTCTTCTCTCGAATCACATTTTGTTCTCTAAAATTTTGTTCTAGGCAGAGCTAAGTTCGGTCTCTCTCTCCGAGTGACATAGACCTCGGATTAACTCTTAGGACAGTGTTTCGTGCACGACTTTTTCGGAGACCGTTAACGATTTATTTTTTTCCTTCCTTCTCTTATCAAATTTTTGAAAAATATTATATATATATAAATATTAACAACAGCTATTTATACATAACATATATTTATACATAACATAGCAAGGAATCAGGGGTGGTGGTGTTGCTGACCTCAAAGGAAGAAGAAATACAAGAAGCAGCTATATCCTTGTATGATAATACATTTATGGAGGCTATACCAGAATTGGTATGTGAGAAAGATAATGCCACGCTAGATGCATTACCTTCCATAGGATCAACACACTGCCAAGGGGGCAGCGACGGCTACAGGGGATAACGGGTTAGACAGGGCCCAGGGGTGTCCATATTTTTTAAAATTTTAGATTTTTTTAAAGCAATAGTTTAAACTAACCCAAAACTATGGCTGTCTGGAAAAAAATTAAATAAAATATGAAAAAAATTAAAACGTCATCTCTATTTCTAAGTCGTCTCTTTATCTTCTTTCTCTCACGGAAAATCTCCCTCCTCCCTCAACAAACGTGCCCATGTTAGTTTATAATGTATTTTTTCCTCTTGTGAAATTTATATAAATTCTAGTATTCGGCCATCTTGTCTATTGAGAAAAAAAACAGCTAAATTTGATCACAATAATTTAATTGACAATTTTGCACATAAAAAAGAAAGAAGAGAATGAAAATTTTCTTCTTTTATTATGATTCTACCTTGTTCAAAGATAGTTTGAAGAAGAGAGACAATCACGTCATCAAGCACATAAAGCATAAAAAACAATGACGAGTAGCCAAATAAGTGTATAGAATGCTGCGTGATCCGAATCGGAGTTGGCCCATGAGTTGCTATATTGGACTGATCTATATGCATTAAAAGAGAATTTTTATGTAAGGCCGAAACCAATTCCAATTATCTACACCACATGATCCCACTTCCTATTCGATGTAGGACTAAATTACCAACTCCATTGTCACCCCCTTTGAGGACTCATCCGAAAACGAGATACAATCCAACAATCTCTATCTTATCTCGTTTCCTCTAGCCGAACAACCTTAGCACACACCGGCTACATTTTTCTTGCTCACGCTAGTCAAGCACCCAAGAGATCCAACATATTGTCATCTCGATTTTGTTCGACCACAGAACCAAACCTGACACGTTCATCCACAACACCATTGTGTGCCAACCACAACGTCTTGCTCCACCTTGGACCCGCTAGACCCACCTTTGAAGCCAATTCGTGTAGTTGATGCTCCTACTCCACCTTGAGAAGAGTTCGTATAATCCATGAACGTTCAGCACCATCTGTTTCGAACCAATTAGAGCTGTCCAAACCAGCCACGTAACCTTGTGCTCTGATACCACTTGTAGGAAACACGACGTGACCCGAATCGGAGTTGGACCATGAGGTATGATATTGGACTTGTCCATATGCCTTAAAAGTGAATTCTCTTTTAAAGCATATGGGTCGGTCCAATATCGCACCTCATGGACTGCAATGGTTTAGGACACAATAGAAGGAGATGTGCAAACCAACCAAGAGAATGAAAGCATTGTCGTAGATTTTTAAATAGTTTTATTTTATGAGAACAATATATAATTTTATTGAAATAGAAGAAAGTTACATTCAAATAAAATTGACACTAATATAACAATTTCATCGACCTCTCTTGGCTAATTTTCGATAGTTCGGACGATCAATCTCTCTTAGATTGGGTCGGTCCATCTTTTCTCGTGTATTCTCCGGGACCGCATCATCACCACCTCCTTGACTGTCCTCCACTTGAGATGGCATCGGTGCTGATAGAGTTGTCAAGATATGTGTATAGCTGGTAACTTCGGGGATGAATAGGCTATTCCACTGAGAATATCCCTCGGGGGTCCACTGAGAATCTCCCTCTGGGGCCCACTGAGTAGTGCTTGCACCGGCCGTCGCCTGAGAAGTACCCCAGTCAGGCCAATGAGTAGTGCCCGCACCAGCCGTCGCCTGAGAAGTGCCATCACCAGTCCACTGAGGGACATCGTCATCTTGCAGTGGCAGACTATCATCCTGATACCAAACTGAGGTATACTTCCTAGGGGGGTGTGCTTGTCGTTGTGCAACAAGACCCTGAGGATAATCTCCTGGAATAAGTAAGGGAGGGTTCGGAGGAGTCGGTCCTCGTTGTATAGCAGCCAAATTTTGCCAACCGATGTGCGCAACGGGTCGCCTACTGGATAATTTTGGTATGCGGTATTTAAAATTGGAAGCTGAAATATTAAATAGAATTCAATAGAGTACATAAATAAGTACTAAGGAGATAGATATTTTTATATAAAAATAACGTACCAGCCCTTCTACATAATCATAATAGCCGCGGAGACTATAATTATCTATGGCTCGATGTTGGAATCGAAACTCTTGGAATTGGTAGACTATGTTGCTGATAAGAGGAGCTCCCCACAAAGATCTATATGCATCGTCACCGTAGGCTGCACCATTACAAATTATGAGCATATAATTTCTTATAATTTTTGAAGTAAATTTTGTTAAACTTTTGGAATAACTTACCATCATCAATAGAGGACATCATTTGAGACAAATGTCCCACCTTATGTGTCTCAAATCTAGAATTCCACCCAAGAATTAATTTGCGTGCTCTGGTAGTTGCATTGCCTTTACCACGATTGAAATATAGTGGCTCATCAGGAATGTGTTGTATCATCCAGAACTATCGCATAACACGATCAGCTGGATGATACATGATGTTATCGTGGAATATTATAAAAAATCTATGTAGACTCAATCCAAAGGCTGTTGTTTGTAACTCAAGAGAATTCTGCCCAAGTCGGTACGGTAAAAAAAATTACCTATTTTATGTCAAAAAAATTATAAGATAATAAACATATTGACTGTATGAAATACAAAAAAATATATAAGAGACTAAATTTTTTTTACCTCGTTAAACCTTAGTGAATCAAATTGGTCCCGATATATTGTGATATCCTTGTAAGCACATCGAGTTGGATCAGCTGCAGCCGTCATCCAGCGTAAAGCTGATGGGAAGACACCATCTTCGGTATCAATACGGGAGACTGATCTACCGATACTGAAGTGCTCGTAGGACCAAACCTAGAAAAAATATATCATGTAAGTGTACATATTTCTTTATTAAATAAAATTATATAAAAAATTTATACATGTAATAATGTCATACATCCATTCAATTTTTTCTGTCTTTTATCCACTGAAGTAAAATACACAAAATTTGACATGGAGTTGTACATATATGCCAACACAGAAGCTCCCCATGCATGACGGGTAGGTTCTCTCAGATTTTTCAGAAAAGGTAAAAACGTAAATTTGCCCTAAATCCGGAGTTTGGAAACAAAATTTTGTTGATTAGACCTAGTAAATCGGCCATGTTGCAAACAGTAACCTGAACATATAATAAAAAAAGATATCAGTTAAACTAAATAAAAATATATATTACATAAATAATAACATTAAATGTTATATTTACACGTTCTGCATCCACTAAGATTTCTTCCTCACCAATACGATCTAGGTGCATAAAGTTGTGACGGAGCCACGAAAGCGTCACGAAACTTAATTTTACCATATATGGTAGGCCCACGCCTAAGTACTTCATAATCACAGTTTTGGCGCAAAATGATTCATCATTTTCAAATATTATAGGTTCACCCGTAATAGGTAATCCTAAGATATTTACTATATCTAATAGCAAAATGGTCATTTCTCCGAACGGTAACTGAAAGGTATTTCTTCCGGGCCACCACCGCTCAACTAAACGGAAGATCAAGTCTCTGTCGTGACGTAGAAAATGTATCTGATCAAAACAAAATACGTTCACCATACCATGTTGTTCTTCAGTCAACATCCACTACCCAACGTCGTCCTCATAACGCCATGCGGCATGCTCTCGTGCTCGAAACGTATCAGGATAATCGTATTCTTATATATGAGATATATAAATGGTGTTATTATTAGACATGTAAAAAAATATAAATTATATTGACTAAAATAATTCAATTTTAATATACCTCTCCATAAAAAACTAGACTAAAAATTTGCGGCTCATGTAGCTGGATAATCATATCAGTGGTAGTCTCTCCCGGAATACGTCCATCGTTTTGGGTACCCATCTGCAATATTTAATACTTAGTGTTAAAATATGTAATCAAATATTTAGTGTTAGCATGTCTACTATCATGAGAATTACAATTATAATAGTTAAAATAGTAACTAGAATGACATGATTACAATTAGAATGAAAAAATATTACAAACCTTTCTTCATGTTCTTCTTCTCTTCTCTTCTCTGCTTACTTCCTCCTTCTCTTCTCTTCTCTGCTTATTCTTCTTCTCTGCTTATTCTTCTTCTTCTTCACTTCCTGCATCATTTCTTCCTCCCACCCTCTCCTTATAATACGAATACACCAACACCCACCAACCTTATTAAACCAACTACCCACATTTAAACCACCATTGACTAAACCACATTTAAACCGAATACATAAACCAATACACCACAACCAACCACATTTAAACCGGGGAGCCGAACATTTAAACCGGAGCATATTTTTGCCAATACACCACAACCAGCATATTTTTGGGCAACCAAATTTTCGCCAATGTATCAGAATTTTAATTTTTTTTAAACTTTTAACCTTATAATTAATTAATAAAAAATTATTATCGGTACAATAAATTATTAGAAGAAAGTATCTTTCCATAAATAAATTGGAATAACCATATGCTGTTACACATACATATTACCATCCATTGTTCTTCAAATATATACATTCACATGACTTTCTTAGTGCTTACAAGTCAAACATCGTACAGTTGAAACTTTTATTTATGAATTGATTATTGAGGATGAAGAAGATTAAGATACTGTTCCCGGAGGGGGAGGAGGCGCGGATCTATACCCACGTCCATGGCCAGGGACTCTATTACCCAACTGTAGGTCCAATCCAATGGTTTGGCCCTGGGGAAGGAGGTTTTATCATGTGTCTATGCCCAAGCTGCCTCATCTTCACATCTACAACAGGGAGAGATATTGAAATAAAATATGATTAAAGTATGAGTTTTAAGCTACATTAGGTCTCCTTGATCAAATGGTCAAACTTGATCAAAAGGGCCTTATATAATCTGACTGGAATGACACTAAATTTAAGGTTCTGATTATATTGGATTAGAAATGTGTACTTTAATGTCAATGATATTTTAAACTTAATGAAAAAATGAACAGTTACAATAGAAAAACTAGAATAGTCTACCAATGTTAAGTATAGAAAATAGAATTTTGTGACTAATTTATGCAATTTTTTTCTTTATATTTTTATAATATTTTTGGATTAAAAATTTATTAGTTAATTTTGATCTCGCTGTACCAAAATTCTGACTACGCCACTGAATATATCCAAAGTTCTAAAATATATTAAATCTTCAAATAATATTAAACTAACTATGTGGTATTATGCAACTAAACATATAAGTTCAATACTCATATTTATAATAAATTTTAATTAAAATATATTTAATATTAAAATTATATTAAACTAACTATATAATATTATAATCTATTTAAACATATATTGAAAAAAAAAAAAATTATAAACTCACTTCCATAAACCAATCCAATTTGCGAAGCATAAAAAGCAACGAGGAGCAGCCAAACAAGAACATGCGAGAAGGATTTGGAAGCCATATATTTTTCTCTCTCTACTCCACTATCTTTGTTTTCTTCTTTCTTACTTCTCTACGTTTGAATGGAATGTTATATAAAGATTGTAAGGAAGAAAGAGTTGCATTGACTCTTGGAGTCAAAATTTGAGACATTTCTCCTCCGTGTTACACTTTCTCTCCCATGTTATACGTTAGTTGCATCTAAAAAAAAAAATTGTTATACGTTAGTTTAAAAAGTTTTAATGGATCCTTTTTTTTATGGTATACATCAACTTCACCAACTTGGATTTGGATCTGTTTGGGTTGGAAGATAACAAAATTGAGTCGGGTTATGACTGGCCTAACCTGATCCACTTCTTAAGCCATAAGGCTATTCATTTCCGACAATCGTAATTTCACTACCCTCATGGGGCTTTTCAGTAGTAATAGTAATTTAAAGATGAATCGGATAGTGTGTTCCGGGCTCTCCTAATCCTCTCTCAGGTCACCTTCTTTTACTCACTTCCCTCGTCTTTGACTTTTGCTATATTTGTGTAGTCACACTCCCTTCATCCAACACTTTAACTTGACTCTGGTCCAACAGAAAAGATGATGGACATGGAGTAGCATCTCCTATAGGTCCTTGTTGTTCCAATATTCATCCTAATTTTCATATTCAAAATGTAGCTTAGACAATATTCTAAAAACTATTTTGAATTGTCCGATTATGCAGGTTGGACCAGTCATAACTTGGGGTGAGCATCGGTTCGATTCGGTTCAAAATCGAACCGAATAAGGAAAATCGAATTAGACCGAAAACCGAATAAGCAAAACCGAAACCGAACCGAATTAGACCATAACCGAACTGAACCGAACCGAAATAAATCGGTTCGGTTTCGGTTTATTCGGTTTTTCGATTTTTGACCGTTTTTCGGTTTTCGGTTTATGGTGAGCATCAATTTTCGGTTTATTCGGTTTATATATATATATATATATATATATATATATATATATAAACTATATTTTCTTATTCGGTTTTGGACCGAGATCGAAACCAAAAACCGAAACCGAATAAGAAAATTTTGTATTTTCAAAACCGAACCGAATTTCTTTTAAACCGAACCGAATCTCTTATTCGGTTCGGTTAGGTTCATTTTTCGGTCCAAAACCGAATAATGCTCACCCCTAGTCATAACCCGACTCAATTTTGTCCGATTATACAGCATGGGGGTTATTATTATTTTAACTAATATAATTATCATAATAAAAATAATAAGTATTATTATTTTAATCACACAAAAACAACAATTATTATTATTATTATTATTATTATTATTATTATTAGTATTGTGTAATTAAAATTAAAGAAATTATTATTATTATTGTTAATATTATTATTATTATTTTAATTAAAATTAATTTTATAATTATAACATATTATTCCATTTTTCACTTTTATATCTCAACCAAACACCTTTGCATGGAATATCAGTGATCTAAATACAATTTTTCTTTCAAAATTCAAATCGAACTTTTTCTACACTTATGGTTTATCAAATATGTCCTTATGAAGACGTTTAGATTCCTATCTTTTTTATATCGAAAATAATATTTGGCACCCGGGTGCACGTCGTTCCCCATGCACTCGGGTGCCGGAGATGGCCAGGGAGGCATTCTATGATAACAATAATAATACTTATTATTGTTATTATATTTATTATTATTATTTTAGTTAATTTAATTATCATAATAAAAATATTAAGTATTATTATTTTAATCACAAAATAATAACAACAACAATTATTATTATTATTATTATTATTATTATTGTTGTTGTTGTTGTTGTTGTTGTTGTGTAATTAAATTTAAAGAAATTATTATTAGAAATGTTATTATTATTATTATTTTAATTAAAATTAATTTTATAATTATAACATATTATTCCACTTTCCACTTTTCTATCTCAACAAAACACCTTTGCATGGAATATTAGTGGTCTAAATATAATTTTTCTTTCAAAATTCAAATCCAACTTTTTCTAAACTGATGATTTACCAAACATGTCCTTATGAAGACATTTAGATTCCTATCTTTCTTATATCGAAAATGTTTTTTGGCATCGGATGCACGTTGTCCCCCATGCACCCGGGTGCCGGAGATGGCCAGGAAGGCCGCCGGAGACGCCAGAGTGCGTATGAAGAGGAGAGAGAGGGCCGGAGAGGAGAGTATTGTGCCTTCCCCTCCTCCTTCGCCGCCGCCGCCTTCTCCTCCGCCTCCCGTCTCCTACTCCGCCGTTGGAGCCTCCCTATCACCTCCTGCTCCCGCTGCAACCCTCCTCCTCCCTCCGGCACCGCCGTCAGTCCCCCCGCACCACCGCACCTTCTTCCTCCCTCCTGCATCATTTTTGGCCTCCCTGGTCCTCTCCGCAGTCGCGGGTGCGCGGGAGAAATCATGTATCTGGATGCCAAATAACAGAATTGTTCTTATATTTAGCATATTGGAGACAAAAAGCCATGACCAAATGCGACCTGGAAGGGGATCACAAACTCTTTGTAGTTTCATTAAAAGTGTGAAGTCTAAATGGAAGAAGCTATTTATCCATAACATAGCAAGGAATGGGGGGGGGGGGGGGGGTGCTGACCTCAAAGGAAGAAATACAAGAAGAAACTATTGTTGGATAAATTTCTAATGAATGCAAATTTGAAGATGTAAAATCAAAGACAAAAAATATGTAGAGGATTCGAGGCACGTTACACGCTGTCCTTAGAATAGAATTTTGTCCCACGAACAGTGCAACGGGTTCCTGGCAATCTATCCCCGAGATACAATGAATCCTTCGATCCACTTCACCGTGCACCCGGTGGCGAATCCCACGAACGACCACAACCTTGTCCGAAGAAGAGAGATTGGACGAGAAGTTTTGGAGGAATATAGGTTCTGGTATTTTTCTTTTTTTTCTTTTTTTTCTCTGTGCGATTTTTCTTTCGTCGCGAACAGAGAGCGAGAGAGAGAAGAGAGAACAAAACAAATTTCTGTTCTTCAGATCTCAGGATCGTGTCCTGGATATATCTCTCACGTAACATATTCCACTCTTTTCGTAACTGGATTACGTGAGAACGGTTCCGCGGAAGACCAGCAACCCACCAAACCAAACAAACGAAAATAAAAATAAAATAAATAAGCTGAGAAATTACCTTTGTACCCATGTCCGTTCCGCGGCGCGCAAGTGTGCTAAGTGCGCGACTAATAAACATATAAAAATGCGCATTAAATCGCGCACCCGCTCGCGGGTTGGATGCGATCTAGCCCATCCCCTACAAAGCCCACTTACCCACTAAGAGGGGTAAAACAATATATGGAAAGGAGAATGACTTCTCCTTTCCCATGTGGGACTAAAAAAAGGAGTTGCCTTTATTGAATCACATGGGTAAACAAAACTAATAATCCCCCACATGATTCAATAAGAGAACAAAGAAGGTATAGCACGATAGGACATAAAGGAAGAAAAACAAGATATGTACAATTACACTGTGTCGCAGAGGAAGGTGTCTTCCGGACTTGAACCTCCCCTTAGTGTTATACTTCTCATCTATACAGACCCAAAGTGACTTAAGTCCTGTAAGCCCCCTGATTTTCAAGAATTTTAATTTGGATTTTTCTGGATTTTTCAGGATTTTTAATTTGATTAAAACCTAGGTGTTTGATAATTAAATAATTTTTAATTGCTATTAATTAATAGTAAAATATTATGGAAATAATATTTTATGGTGTAAAATAGAAAACCGGACATAGGATAATTTTCGGTGAATTTATTGGACTCCGGAAGCATTTTTAAAGCCCTAGAAACTAATGTACTTTTAAACCGAATTAAACCCTGCCTGAACCCGGTTCACTTGAACCAAAATAAACCAAACCGCTACCCTGAACCGAACCAACCCAGATTAACGGGTCGGGTCGGGTCAGATCCGAGTCAAACCCGACCCGGACCCGAAACCCAAATTGAACCCAAGTCGGATTCCCCTCGGGATTACTGTAGCAGCCCTATTTAATAACCCTCGATTTTCGTGCCGCCGCCTCCGCAAACATCCCGACTTCGCTCCTATCCCCGCGCCGACGACCTCCTTGCCGGAACCCTAATTCTCCCGCCGTCGTCTCCCCACGATCGACCCTCCTCCACGTCGAGCGCCGCCTCCCTCTGCCACCGCTGTCCACCGCAGACCCCAGCCGCCGCTCGACTCCGCCACGCCCAGTCGAACTTCCCTTCCTCCTCCCCTCGTCGTGCCCAGCCCCGTGCTCGCCCAACAGCCCTATCCGCCCGCCGCGCCTCCAGCGCTGCCCTAGCCCCCTGGCTCCGTCATCCTCCTCTTCGTCCTCCGTACCGACAGCCCTCGACGACCTCGACAACTTCCTCCCCCGAGTTCCACCCTCTCCCCTCAGCCCCACGCCGCCTTACGCCACCGCTGCCCTCGTCGACCACCCCCTTCACAGCCTCGCCCGGCACCTACTCCTCCTCCTTCCTCCCAGCACCTCGCCGCACGGCTCCGGCCCTGCCCTCCTCCGTCCCAGCGCTTTCCCCTCCGGCAGAGCTCCGCTCCTCCCCGCCTCAGTCGCCGGAGACCCGACTCGAGCCGACCCCGCTGCCCCTCGACCCCAGCGCCGGCTGTCGTCCTCCCTGCCGTGCAGCGCCGGCACAGCCGCCCGCCTCACCGCCCAGCCCCTCGTCGAGCTGCCCCGGCCAGCAGCAACTCTCCGGCAGCCCTAACCCTAGTTTCTGTGGAGACATCATTGGATTGTGTCGTGTCGAACTCGACACGCGGATGCGAGAAAACGCAGTTTCTGGAGCCCTGTTCAGGTAGCGTTTCCTCTCATCTCGTGATTCCATTTTTGATTCCGTCAGTTGCGTCGCGTAGACTGTATAACCCTCTCGGTGCCCGTGCAACCCGCTCGGTGCATCGCGTCCTGTGGTGATCGCGAACCGCGATCCAAAAACAGAAAAAATAATACCCTGTTTTATCCTGGAACTGAGTGCGCCCCGCCAAACGGGACTACTTGGCCGCGCGCGGTCTTTACTGAAACGTGCGCGTCGTTGATACGGACGTGTGGGATTTCGCAGAAGTCGATTCGGATGTGTGTGCACACCGGAATCAACACGTATCCGCCGACACCGCCCCGTATCCGTCCTTTCTGGAACACGCTGTAACTTTGTGTACACACGTCGGATCGAGACGAAACTTGTGCCATCAGACTCGTAGCAATACGCTGGTCCTGTGACCCAAGTTTGGTTCGATTCTAAGAACATTGATAAAATCGCGTATCGTGGGCCCCACCGGCTCCACTTGACGGGCGATTTTGTGTTCGGCTCATCGGAATCCAATTCTGGAAGTTCCGTTGGGTTCGTATCATCGTTCCTGACTTGTTGACACTGAGTTTGACAAATTTGGAGATCTTTGACCCTGACACGCTTTTTGGTGCAAAGTGGCCCACATGTGGACCCCGCTTTGACCCGGAAATGTCGTTTTTGCCCCTGTATCCAAATTGGACTCAAGGACAGATATTTTTAGCTATTTGATATTTTTTGAATCTAATGGTGATGTTTATTTCAGCAACCGGAGTAGTACCTGCAAATCACACTGAGACCAGAGCTACAATTGGAGCCAGGACCCCAGGCAAGTGTACCTTGCCAAACTTTGCAGTATTGTTACATATTTTCCTTGCTTCATTATATTGCTGTGCATGCTTAACCTAGGACCGTGTGACGTACTTAGCGTCCGATTATTAGTCGGGTGCCAACACCGTACGCGGTGTTGGGTACTGTCATCTAGAGATGGACATTCGTGACACTTTACATTCTCGTACTTGTCTTATCAAGTACACTACGACCCAGGACACTTGACACCATTCATGAGACAGGATCTTCCTGAGATATTCATGGTGATTCTGTATAGGATACAGGACTTGACATTGATATTATATTCCTAGACATTATATGACTTGTGCATTAGATATGATTGTGCGTGACATGGACATGAGACGTGTGATTACATTGGGTGGGGAGAGACACACAGGCTACAGGTTGATCATATATATATATATACCCCTATTATTGTGAGGCACAAGACTCTGAAGCCCGAGCTTGGCCCATTACTCATTATTACTGCTACCGGCTCCCCGACACAGAGCTTGTAGTGGCTTCAGCCTGAGTTCTAGTGCTGCTCTCATCTTGCATATCACTTAGCTGGTTATTTAGTGTACCCCTATTGTTTTATTTATTGCTGGAGAGACCCACATGCTATAGGTTGACTATATTATGCCGGCTACTCAGTCTCCCGCTGAGCTAGACCACCTCATGATATCACTGCTACCGGCTCCCCTACACAGAGCTTATAGTTGTTTCAGCCTGAGTACTATTGATGTTCTCTCTTGCATTTCACACAGATATTTTACATATTTTATTTATATTAATTTATTTTTTCTTGCACTGCATTATTTGGCTTGAGTTATTTTGTACCTTGCTATGTCCCCTAAGGACCTGGATCCGGATTCTGTCCCCAGGATTAGTAGAGGAGATCCACACAGAGTTATACAGTACAGGAGCATTAGTAGGAGCAGAAGCAGGAGCATATATTGGTGCAGTACCAGGATCCGAGGGCGAGATCGTACCAGAGGACTTCTCCTGAGTATTGTCTTGAGATACTCATTTATTTCTGTTCTAGTTATTTTATTTCATTTCCAGTCTATTGCATTGATGTATCAGACTTGTTCTCGGATTGTTCTCCGAGACATTTTTATTGAGATTTGTCAGTTTATTTTATTTACATTATTCTGGCATTTGATCTGTGATTATCTGTTGTGGATGAGATTAGTATAGAATGTGACTTGTATCATTGGACCTACTTATTGTTATATTACAGCTTAAGTATGCCCCGATAGATCCATTAAATTGGGTTTGTCCATCGGTGTGTGCTGTTGGCCATTGCCACGCGTCTAGTCCCTCGATATTTTGGGACTGGGACGTGACATGGTTTTTGTGGTGGCCCATGCAGGTCAACGACTAAATTGTTCGGTTTCAACTTAGGGACCGAGCAAGCCTGCAATAAGAATAGGATAAATTTTAAGGATCTCATCTACTTACTTGAAACGTTCTTGACATCTATATCGGATTTGAATTAAATTCTTGACTTGCATCCTGCCTTGATTTCTGTACGCCTCTTATAGTTTATTTTGATGCAGAGCAATGGATTCACAAGCCAGCGACGAGACTCAACCAGAAACACCATAAGGTGCTGTGATAACCAACGGAGATGAAGTGACACCAGTTAGTGAAGGTCCATCATCACAGCAAGCAAGTCAGCATGCCACGAGAATACAGCAAGATGACATTCCACCATCGACGCAGTTTGCTCCACCGACTCCTACCGTTCTACAAGGGCAGGCTATGGACGAACAACAAATGTTTCGAATGTTCTACGCGATGATGCAAGCCCATCAGAAAGTTCAGAAAGAAGCTCAGCAAATCCAAGCGGAGAAGTTCATCGACAGATTCAGCTCAGAGTTACGGAAGATAATCAGCTCCGTTGCAACGGACGTTCTTACTACAGCACAGGCCATGGAGTGCAACACAAGGATCGAGTCCAGCCAGAAGCGGCCGTATGCAACAGCACCAGACCAAGCACAACAGGAAAGAGCGGCAAAGCGACCACAGATGAATCCACCACAAAGAGCAGCACCCAGAGCCTTATTTCTTCCTACTTGTCAGCATTGTCGTAAGAAAGGCCATATTGAGAAGGAGTGCAGACGCAAGTTAGGATTATGCTTGATTTGTGGATCCAGTCAACACTTAGCCAAGAACTGTTCTCAGCATCGAGAGAAAGTATTGATGATTCATCAACCAGCCACATCGGCATCAGCCGGAGCACCACAGGAAGAAATTACAAAGAAGTCACACAGGCACCAGCCACCAGAAGCACCTCCGCAAGTACTACCTGTCTGTCTATATTGTCGCAGGCGAGGCCATATTGAGAACGAGTGCAGACGCAAAAGGAAATTATGCTTAGCTTGCGAATCCAGTCAGCATTTAGTAAAGGAATGCCCCAAACGTCGAGAAAGAGCGCTGATGTCACCAGCACCGACGCCAGCCTCTCCAGCATTGGAAGCACCGCAAACGAGAGTTGAAGGAGTCAGACCACCAGCCCCAGGAGGGAATCAGCAGAGGCCACCCTTGGCACCACAAACAATACTCTTCCAGCAGGCCCAACAGCAGCAGAGGAATCAACTGCAAGAACGTGAACAAGCTCCAACGATGACTTTGGAAGACGCGCAGACTCATGGAGTAGCTAATGCTCGTAATTTTTCGTAGTTATCTGTTATAGATTTATTTAGTTCGTGCCCATTGGTTCGTGACCTCAGCCTTAACCTATGTAATTTTGAACTTGCTTATAATTGAAAACCGTAGAGATTGTAGAGTCTTTTGTTAATTGCTTATTTTGTTTTGTCTTTGTGAACTTGATTAAGTTTTACCTCCTTTCATCATCATCTAGCGTACTTATATTTGTTGTACTACCTTGACTTATGCTGCTGTTACAGCCTAGTTTTGCAAGCTCATTTTTATCAAGCTTGTTCATGACATATGTATTATTGGGTCGACACACTAATACAATTGTCTATTCAGAATCAGTGTACTATGGTCTGATCAACCTTAGTGCATTTTGGTTCGCTCTTCGCACGACTACTTTACGTGGATTGAGTTATATAATTGACTAGTATACTTGCCCTCTAGATATGTCTGAGCATATCGTATCAGTTACATAACTGTACTAATACGAGCATGCGAACAAAGAATTACCAGAATAGAATTTCAATCCACAATTGTCTTGACAAATCTTATTTGAATTCGTTAAACGCCTTGAGCCTGATACTTCTATTCTATTACCTTACCCTTGAACTCTTTATTATTGATCTTCATCTTCTCTTATTTCGGAAAGACGAAATCTCGTGCTTGGTATAAGTTTGATATATAGACAGTACTAGATATACCCCACAGGCCGGCCGCATTGTTGATGACCCTTTTATATATGATTAAGGGAATATCGTTGGTGATATATTTGGTGTTAAAGACTTGAGGATTCAATAACATGATTAAATAAGTTGGGGCATAGCGTTATTAGATGTATAGCCTTAGATGATAGATGGATAAATTCTAAGTTGGGTAGAGACCGCAATGTTCACTTGAGAGGAATCCTTTAGACTGTAATCAAGTGAGTTTGGATAGAGAGAACCCTACCATATTTTAATTTCGAGGACGAAATTTTTATAAGTTGGGTAGATTGTAAGCCCCCTGATTTTCAGGAATTTTAATTTGGATTTTTTTGGAATTTTCAGGAATTTTCTGATGATTAAAACCTAGGTGTTTGGTAATTAAATTATTTTTAATTGCTATTAGTTAATAGTAAAATATTATGGAAATAATATGTTATGGTGTAAAATAGAAAATCGGACATAAGGTAATTTTCGGTGAATTTATTGGACTCCAGAAGCATTTTTAAAGCCCTAGAAACCAATGTACTTTTAAACCGAATTAAACCCTGCCTGAACCCGGTTCACTTGAACCAAAATAAACCAAACCGCTACCCTGAACCGAACCAACCCAGATTAACGGGTCGGGTCGGGTCGGATCCGAGTCAAACCCGACCCGGACCCGAAACCCAAATTGAACCCAAGTCGGATTCCCCTCGGGATTACTGTAGCAGCCCTATTTAATAACCCTCGATTTCCGTGCCGCCGCCTCCGCAAACATCCCGACTTCGCTCCTATCCCCGCGCCGACGACCTCCTTGCCGGAACCCTAATTCTTCCGCCGTCGTCTCCCCACGATCGACCCTCCTCCACGTCGAGCGCCGCCTCCCTCTGCCACCGCTGTCCACCGCAGACCCCAGCCGCCGCTTGACTCCGCCACGCCCAGTCGAACTTCCCTTCCTCCTCCCCTCGCCGTGCCCAGCCCCGTGCTCGCCCAACCGCCCTATCCGCCCGTCGCGCCTCCAGCGCTGCCCTAGCCCCCTGGCTCCGTCATCCTCCTCTTCGTCCTCCGTACCGACAGCCCTCGACGACCTCGACAACTTCCTCCCCCGAGTTCCACCCTCTCCCCTCAGCCCCACGCCGCCTTACGCCACCGCTGCCCTCGTCGACCACCCCCTTCACAGCCTTGCCCGGCACCTACTCCTCCTCCTTCCTCCCAGCACCTCGCCGCACGGCTCCGGCCCTGCCCTCCTCCGTCCCAGCGCTTTCCCCTCCGGCAGAGCTTCGCTCCTCCCCGCCTCAGTCGCCGGAGACCCGACTCGAGCCGACCCCGCTGCCCCTCGACCCCAGCGCCGGCTGTCGTCCTCCCCGCCGTGCAGCGCCGGCACAGCCGCCCGCCTCACAGCCCAGCCCCTCGTCGAGCTGCCCCGGCCAGCAGCAACTCTCCGGCAGCCCTAACCCTAGTTTCTGTGGAGACATCATTGGATTGTGTCGTGTCGAACTCGACACGCGGACGCGAGAAAACGCAGTTTCTGGAGCCCTATTCAGGTAGCGTTTCCTCTCACCTCGTGATTCCGTTTTTGATTCCGTCAGTTGCGTCGCGTAGACTGTATAACCCTCTCGGTGCCCGTGCAACCCGCTCGGTGCATCGCGTCCTGTGGTGATCGCGAACCGCGATCCAAAAACAGGAAAAATAATACCCTGTTTCACCCCGGAACTGAGTGCGCCCCGCCAAACGGGACGACTTGGCCGCGCACGGTCTTTACCGAAATGTGCGCGTCGTTGATACGGACGTGTAGGATTTCGCAGAAGTCGATTCGGATGTGCGTGCACACCGGAATCAACACGTATCCGCCGACACCGCCCCGAATCCGTCCTTTCTGGAATACGCTGTAACTTTGTGTACACACGTCGGATCGAGACGAAACTTGTGCCATCAGACTCGTAGCAATACGCTGGTCCTGTGACCCAAGTTTGGTTCGATTCTAAGAATATTGATAAAATCGCGTATCGTAGGCCCCACCGGCTCCACTTGACGGGCGATTTTGTGATCGGCTCATCGGAATCTAATTCTGGAAGTTTCTTTGGGTTCGTATCATCGTTCCTGACTTGTTGACACTGAATTTGACGAATTTGGAGACCTTTGACCCTGACATGCTTTTTGGTGCAAAGTGGCCCACTTGTGGACCCCACTTTGACCCGGAAATGTTGTTTTTGCCCCTGTGTCCAAATTGGACTCAAGGACAGGCGTTTTTAGCTATTTGATATTTTCTGAATCTAATGGTGATGTTTATTTCAGCAACCGGAGTAGTACCTACAAATCACACTGAGACCAGAGCTACAATTGGAGCCAGGACCCCAGGCAAGTGTACCTTGCCAAACTTTGCAGTATTGTTACATATTTTTCTTGCTTCATTATATTGCTGTGCATGCTTAACCTAGGACCGTGTGACGTACTTAGCGTCCGATTATTAGTCGGGTGCCAACACCGTACGCGGTGTTGGGTACTGTCATCTAGAGATGGACATTCGTGACACTTTACATTCTCGTACTTGTCTTATCAAGTACACTATGACCCAGGACACTTGACACCATTCATGAGACAGGATCTTCCTGAGATATTCATGGTGATTCTGTATAGGATACAGGACTTGACATTGATATTATATTCCTAGACATTATATGACTTGTGCATTAGATATGATTGTGCGTGACATGGACATGAGACGTGTGATTACATTGGGTGGGGAGAGACACATAGGCTACAGGCTGATCATATATATATATACCCCTATTATTGTGAGGCACAAGACTCTGAAGCCCGAGCTTGGCCCATTACTCATTATTACTGCTACCGGCTCTCCGACACAGAGCTTGTAGTGGCTTCAGCCTGAGTTCTAGTGCTGCTCTCATCTTGCATATCACTTAGCTGGTTATTTAGTGTACCCCTATTGTTTTATTTATTGCTGGAGAGACCCACATGCTATAGGTTGACTATATTATGCCGGCTACTCAGTCTCCCGCTGAGCTAGACCACCTCATGATATCACTGCTACCGGCTCCCCTACACAGAGCTTGTAGTTGTTTCAGCATGAGTACTATTGATGTTCTCTCTTGCATTTTACACAGATGGTTACATATTTTATTTATATTGATTTATTTTTTCCTGCACTGCATTATTTGGCTTGAGTTATTTTGTACCTTGCTATGTCCCCTGAGGACCTGGATCCGGATTCTGTCCCCAGGACTAGTAGAGGAGATCCACACAGAGTTATACAGTACAGGAGCATTAGCAGGAGCAGAAGAAGGAGCATACATTGGTGCAGTACCAGGATCCGAGGGCGAGATCGTACCAGAGGACTTCTCCTGAGTATTGTCTTGAGATACTCATTTATTTCTGTTCTAGTTATTTTATTTCATTTCCAGTCTATTGCATTGATGTATCAGACTTGTTCTCGGATTGTTCTCCGAGATATTTTTATTGAGATTTGTCAGTTTATTTTATTTACATTATTCTGGCATTTGATCTGTGATTATCTGTTGTGGATGAGATTAGTATAGAATGTGACTTGTATTATTGGACCTACTTATTGTTATATTACAGCTTAAGTATGCCCCGATGGATCCATTAAATTGGATTTATCCATCGGTGTGTGCTGCTGGCCATTGCCACGCGTCTAGTCCCTCGATATTTTGGGACTGGGACGTGACAAGTCCTGAACTTAGGATCTTACTTGTACAGACTCAACATACACACAAACACATTGTAGGCATTTGATCGTATCAACAGTTGTGCACTTTTTGGCCATGTGCTATCTCGATTTCTTAAGAGCTCTAGAGAATAGTCCGAGTTTCCATAGAAAGCGGCCCCACTTTTACTCTTAAATAGGTGAATCTTTCTAGGTATTCTGTAATTTATATACCCTGCTTTACAAGCCACAAATTCATTGAGATTTTACAATCACCCTTTTATTTATTGTAGATCAACACTATACAGTAGAGGAATTGTTCTTTACAATTACTATCATATAGTATTTCCAGTCACACATCAATTTTGTTGTTACCTATTGAACCTTTTCTTGGTGCTTCCAATCAAAGGTTGGGTTGCCTTTGAGGTGACTCAAGCTATGGGCTTTAACCCCATTCCTCTTGCTGTCACACTCTAGTCCCAAAATACGTAGGACTAGGAATACGTAACATGCCAGCTATGCATTCGACCAGATTCTGGTCTGATTCGAATACGTATAAGCTGTAATAGAAGGGTCACTATCTATATAATCAAGTAAATATAAATATCTATGCCTCAATCCACAATGAACAAAATATACAAGAATAAGCTACATGTGCCAAAGTCGGCCGCCAGTAACATATAAGCTCGAATAGACTCGAGAAAGGAATATGAGTCCATAAAACTAGGCTATATCAGCAGATGAGTAAACAATATGAATAATAACCATGACCCCGGAAGAAATGATATAAGTACCTGGCACCAATTCCTGCATGACAAAGCAACACACATCAGCAACTCCAGGCAGGCTCCACAATGGTCTATGCTGTAAAACTGGTAAGGGACCAGGTCCTCAGAGGGACGTAACAAGGTACAAGAAACAACATGCCAAAATAAATGCCGTATGAAATGAATCAATAGGGTAATTTATGTAACCAGCTATGTGATATGCAAGTGAGAGCATTTATCATACTCAGGCTGAAACTACCATAGGCTCTGTGTCGGGGAAACCCATAGCAGCATTTATTCTCGAAGGGCCAGTACTTGTGCCAAAGCTCTGTGTCAGAGTCTAAGGCACCTCCAGATAACTATATATATATATAATATAATCAGCCTTTAGTATGGTAGGACTCTCCCCCACCCAATGTAATCACACGTCTCATATCCACGACGTCTCATGTCCATAACACGCAAGATCATATCTAATGCAGCAAGTCATATGATAGCTATGGATATATAAAGTCTATGTCACAAATCCTGTAGCCTATACAGAATCACCATAAATAACTCAGGAAAATTCTGTCTCATGAATAGTATTAGATGTCCTATGGTATGACGTACTTGATAAAGCAAGCACCAAAATATATAGGGTCGCGATATCAATCTCTAGGTGACGTTACACAACTCCGCGTACGGTGTTGACACCCGAATATTATTCGGACGCTAAGAAATGTCACACGGTCCTAGGACGAACAGATACATCATATAAATAAATTAAGAGAATAATACAAAGTCGTTACTGCAAGATTGGCAAGGTACACTTGCTTGGGATTTGGTTTCCAACTGTTGCTTCAGTATCCACGGGATCTGCAGGTACTCCTCCGGTTCCTGAAATAATTATTACCATCATATTCAGAAGATATCAAATAGCTAGAATTTCCTGTCCATAAGTCCAATTTGGACACAGGGGCAAAATTGACAGTTTTTGGTCAAAGCGGGGTCCACATGTGGACCACTTCGCACCGAAAAATGTGTCGGAGACAATGTTCTCCAAATTTGTCAAACTTAGTGTCTACAAGTCAAGAACGATGATACGAACCCAACGGAATATCCAGAACTTGATTCCGATGAGCCGATCACAAAATCGCCTGTCAAGTGGAGCCGTGGGGCCCACGATACGGAATTTTGTCAACGTTCTTAGAATCGAACCAAACTTGGGTCAACGGACCAATGTATTGCTATGAGTCTGATGGCACAAGTTTCGTTTTAAAACGACGAGCGTACACGAAGTTACAACGAGTTTCAGGACATGGCCGATATAGGGCGTTGTAAACGGATACGCGTTGATTCCGGTGTGCACGCACATCCAAATTAACTTTTGCAAAATCCCACACGTCTGTATTGATGGCGCGCACCTTTCAGTAAAGTTCGCACATGACTAAGTCGTCTCGTTTAGCGGGACGCACCCAGTTCCGAGAAAATTAGGGTTTTAAATAACCAATATTTTGGTCATTTTTACCCTCGAATAAATTATAAACTACAGCATAATAAAATAAACTAAAAATAGGGTTTAAAACTTGGTTAAGTGGTCTAAATAACTGTTCAAGCCAATTTTGAAAACATTTATCAGGTTGGTCGCAAAATGGTCGTGAACTGGGGAGTTCGGGACAAATTCTGAATTTTCAGAAATTGGGAATTATTTTCCTGTTTTTGCGTCGCGGTTTACGACCTACACAGGACGCGATACCCCGAACAAATTACATGGGTTTCGAGGGGGTCATGCGGTCTACGCGTAGGATTTGACAGAACAAAAAATAGACCAATGTACAGAAAGTTACGCGAGCGGGAAGGGGTATACCTCGATGTTCGTGGAGGGGCGTGTCCGCTGCGGCGACGGCGGTGGTTCCTGTGGCTCCGGCGGTTGCTGTGCTGCGGCGGCGGCGCTAGGGTCACCGGGGCTCGTCGTCAGTGGTAGGGAAAGGAGTCACCGTCACCGAGGGAGCGGTCTTCGTGGGCGTCAAGGTAGGCCGGACTCTGGTCCGATTCGAATACGTATGTCATGCCCCAGTCCCAAAATACGTAGGACTAGGAATACGTAACATGCCAGCTACGCATTCGACCAAACTCTGGTCCGATTCGAATACGTATAAGCTATAATAGAAGGGTCACTATCTATATAATCAAGTAAATATAAATATCTATGTCTCAATCCACAATGTACAGAATATACAAGAATGAGCTACATGTGCTAAAGTCGACCGCCAGTAACACATAAGCTCGAATAGACTCGAGAAAGGAATATGAGTCCATAAAACTAGGCTATATCAGCAGATGAATAAACAATATGAATAATAACCATGACTCCGAAAGAAATGATATAAGTACCTGGCACCAATTCCTACATGATAAAGCAACACACATCAGCAACTCCAGGCAGGCTCCACAATGGCCTATGCTGCAAAACTGGCAAGGGACCAGGTCCTAAGAGGGACGTAACAAGATACAAGAAACAACATGCCAAAATAAATGCATAATGAAATGAACCAATAGGTTAAACTATGTAACCAGCTATGTGATATGCAAGTGAGAGCATTTATCATACTCATGCTGAAACTACCATAGGCTCTGTGTCGGGGAAACCCATAGCAGCATTTATTCTCGAAGGGCCAGTACTTGTGCCAAAGCTCTGTGTCAGAGTCTAAGGCACCTCCAGATAACTATATATATATAATATAATCATCTTTTAGTATGGTAAGACTCTCCCCCACCCAATGTAATCACACGTCTCATGTCCATGACGTCTCATGTCCATAACACGCAAGATCATATCTAATGCAGCAAGTCATATGATAGTTATGGATATATAAAGTCTATGTCAAAAATCCTGTAGCCTATACAGAATCACCATAAATAACTCAGGAAGATTTTGTCTCATGAATAGTGTCAGGTGTCCTATGGTATGACGTACTTGATAAAGCAAGCACGAAAATATATAGGGTCGCGATATCAATCTCTTGGTGACGTTACACAACTCCGCGTACGGTGTTGACACCCGAATATTATCCAGACGCTAAGCAATGTCACACGGTCCTAGGTCGAACAGATACATCATATAAATAAATCAAGAGAATAATACAAAGTAGGTACTGCAAGATTGGCAAGGTACACTTGCCTGGAATTTGGTTTCTAACTGTTTCTTCAGTATCCGCGGGATCTGCAGGTACTCCTCCGGTTGCTGAAATAATTATTACCATCATGTTCATAAGATATCAAATAGCTAGAATTGCTTGTCCATAAGTCCAATTTGGACACAGGGACAAAATTGACAGTTTTTGGTCAAAGCGGAGTCCACATGTGGCCTACTTTGTACCGAAAAATGTGCCAGAGACAATGTTCTCCAAATTCGTCAAACTTAGTGTCTACAAGTCCAGAACGATGATATGAGCCCAACAAAATATCCAGAACTGGATTCTGATAAGCCGATCATAAAATCGCCCGTCAAGTGAAGCCGTGGGGCCCACGATACGAAATTTTGTCAACGTTCTCAGAATCGAACCAAATTTGGGTCACAGGACTAACGTATCGCTACGAGTTCGATGGCACAAGTTTCATTTCGAAACGACGAGCGTACACGAAGTTACAATGAGTTTCAGAACAGGGCCGATACGGGGCGTTGTCGACGGATACGCGTTGATTCCGGTGTGCACGCACATCCAAATCAACTTCCGTGAAATCCCACACGTCCGTATTGACGGTGCGCACCTTTCGGTGAATTTTGCACATGACCAAATTGCCTCGTTTAGCGGGGTGCACCCAGTTCTGGGAAAAATTAGGGTTTTAAATAACTAATATTTTGGTCATTTTTACCCTCGAATAAATTACAAACTATAGCATAATAAAATAAACTAAAAATAGGGTTTAAAACTTGGTTAAGTGGTCTAAATAACTGTTCAAGCCAATTTTGAAAAAAATTATCTGGTTGGTCGCAAAATGGTCGTGAACTGGGGAGTTCGGGACAAATTCTAAATTTTCAGAAATTAGAAATTATTTTCCTGTTTTTGCGTCACGGTTTGCGACCGACACAGGATGCGATACCCAGAACGAATTGCACGGGTTTCGAGGGGGTCATGTGGTCTACGCGTAGGTTTTGATAGAACAAAAAACGGACCAATGTACAGAAAGTTACGTGAGCTAGAAGGGGTATACCTCGCTGTTCGTGGAGGGGCGTGTCCGCGGCGGCGGCGGCGGTGGTTCCTGTGGCTCCGGCGGTTGCTGTGCTGCGGAGGCGGCGCTAGGGTCACCAGGGCTCGTTTTCGGCGGTGGGGAGAGGAGTCACCGTCGCCGGGGGAGCGGTCTTCGTGGGCGTCGAGGTAGGCCGGCGGAGTGGTGGCTGTGAATGAAGGAGAGATGGCGGTGGTGGTGATGGGGTTAAATAGTGGGGAAGAGAAGGCCGAGAGTGGGTCGTGGGGGTCGTGGAGCGGCGGAGGCGGGGGTTGTGCCTGCGGGGGCGGGTCGTGGCCAGTGGAGCGGGTCGTGGGCCAGCAGAGGCGGGGGAACGGGGATCGTGGGGGAGAGGGTTTGGATCGGGTCGGGTAGGGTCGGGTCGGGTTGGGTAGGACCCGACCCATTAGGTTAGGGTCCAGTTCAGCTTGGGTTGGGTTCAGTCCAGTTCAATTAGGTCCGGTTCTTCTTGGTTCAATCCGGTTTAAGTCTGGTTTAATTAAATCAGGGGTTTTAACTAATTTAAAAATAGTTTTTTAGCCCAATAAATTTTAAAAAAATTACACAAAATCCAATAATTAAATATACACCCAAAAATATAATTTTTGTAATATTTTAATACTTAATTTAATAAAAAAATATTAATCCCTGAAGGGCAATTTTAATAATTAATTAAAAATTACCGAAAATTCTAAAAAAATTATTTTTAAATTTTTGAAAAAAACAGGTTGTTACACTTGCCGTCTCCAACACTAGTCTCCTTGAGAGCCCTTTAGTTAGAGGATCTGCTAGATTATTCTTTGATCTGACGAAGTCAATTGTAATTACTCCACTGGATCATAATTGCTTCACCCGATTGTACCTCATATGTATATGTCTGGATTTTCCATTATAACTTGTCCTTTGAGCCTTTGCTATTGCAGCTTGGCTGTCACAGTGTACAGGGATAGCATGAACTGGATTGCTCCACAGAGGAATATCTGTTACCAGATTCCTAAGCCAGTCTGCTTCCTCACTGGTGAGGTCAAGATCTATAAATTCTGCCTCCATAGTAGATCTAGAAATATAGGTCTGCCTGGTAGAGTTCCACGCAACAACAGCTCCACCCAATGTGAATACATATCCACTTGTGGCTTTGGTCTCATCTGTATCGGAGATCCAGTTTGCATCAGTATACTCTTCTAATACAGATGGGTATCCTCCATAGAATAATCCATGGGATATCGTGCCCTTTAGGTATCTCATTACCCGTTCCAAGGCAGTCCAATGTGAACTATTCAGATTGCTAGTATACCGACTAAGCTTTCCTACTGCGTAGAAAATATCAGGTCTGGTACGATTAGCAATATAGTTCAGGCATCCGATTTGCTGAGAATACTTCAACTGAGCCACACTGTCTCCTTTATTCTTCTTCAACCTGATACTTGCATCATATGGAGTACTTACAGATTTAGAATCAAAATAGTTAAATCTTTTTAGAACCTTTTCTATATAGTGAGATTGGGAGATACCAATTCCCTCAGAAGTACGACTTAATTTAAGTCCTAAAATTACATCAGCAGGTCATAAATCTTTCATATCAAAATTTTGAGACATAAATAATTTGATATCATAAATAATATCCATGTCAGTACGAAAAATAAGAATGTCATCAACATACAGGCATAATATTACACAAGAGCTACCAACAGTTTTGCTATATACACATTTATCAGAATCATTAATAGCAAAACCATATGATAGAATTACCTTATCAAATTTATCATGCCATTGCTTTTGCGCTTATTTTAGTCCATAGAGAGATTTAATTAATTTGCATACCTTGTGTTCTTGCCCTGGAATAACAAATCCTTCAGGTTGTTCCATGTAAATCTTTTCCTGTAAAGCTCCATTCAGAAATGCAGTTTTTACATCCATTTGATGAATAAACAGATTATGAACAGATGCAATAGCTATTAACATTCTAATTGTAGCAATTCTTGTAACAGGAGAGTAAGTGTCAAAAAAGTCTACCCCTTCTCTTTGTTTGAACCCTTTAGCCATTAACTTGGCTTTAAATTTCTCAATAGACCCATCAGGTCGTAACTTCTTTCTGAAGATCCATTTGCAACCTATTGGTTTGCAATCTGCAGGAAGGTTAACCAAATTCCAAGTTTTATTTGATATAATAGAATCTATTTCACTATTTATGGCCTATTTTCAAAATAAAGAATCAACTGAGGACATAGCCCATTGATAAGATATAGGATCCTCTTCAACAAGGTAGGTGAAAAAACCTTCACCTAGGTTTGGTTCTCGTCTTGTTCTTTTACTTCTTCTGGGTTCTACTGGGTTAATCTCCTCTGGTTGTGAACTAGAGGTTACAACAGGGACTTGTGTAGAAATAGAAGATCTAGAAATTCTATTTTTTAATGGAAAAATATTTTTAAAAAATGTAGCATCCCTAGATTCCATGAATGTGTTAGCATCAATACCATTTACCTCACTCTTAATTACAAGAAATCTATAAGCAGTACTATTTTGGGCATATCCCAAAAATACACAATCTACGGTCTTCGGTTCCAATTTTCTTTTCTTGGTAGGAGGGACAAAAACTTTAGTAAGGCACCCCCACACTTTGAAATATTTCAAAGATGACTTTCTACCTTTCCAAAGTTCATAAGGGGTCTTATCAGTCTTTTTGAAAGAAGCTTTATTTAAAATATGACATGCAGAAATAAGGGCTTCCCCCCCCCCCCCACAAATAATCAAATAAACCAGAGCAACCTAACATTGCATTAATCATATCAAGAAATATTCTATTTTTTCTTTCTGCTACCCCATTCTGTTGAGGAGCATAAAGAGTAGTTACCTCATGTATAATGCCATGCAATTCACAAAAGGAGTCAAACTCGGCAGAGGTGTATTCACCCCCACGATCAGACCTAAGAATTTTAATTTTTTTCTCAAGCTGGTTTTCAACTTTAGCTTTAAAAGATACAAACTTACTGAAAGCTTCATCTTTAGTTCTAAGCAAGTAAACATGGTAGTATTTTGAATAATCATCTATAAATGTAATAAAATACCGTTTACCACTACGAGTAAGAATACCGTTCAATTCATAAATATCGCTGTGAATAAGCTCCAATAGCTGAGAAATCCTTTCAACAGAATGAAAGGATTTTCTGGGCTCTTTGGCTTATGTACATTTCTCATATTTTCCATTCTTGTCAATCTTAGGAATCAATTACAACTTAGACATTCTCTTTAAAGAGTTAAAATTGACGTGTCCCAAACGACCATGCCAAACATCACAACTATCAGTATTATAAAAGAGAGCATTTGAATCAGAAATAGAAGTAGATGCAATATTATTTAAACAAAAAATTAAAGTACTGTAAGGCATGTCCACAGAAAGTTTAAACAGACCCCCACATACATAGCCTTTCCCAATAAAATTACCGTTCAGGAAGATTACAACTCGATCAGACTCAAATACAAGTTTGTAACCATATTTATTTAGCAAATAACCAGAAATTAAGATCTTATTGACGTCCGGTACGTGCTGCACATTATGCAAAGGGAGAATCTTGCCCGAAGATAACTTGAGGTTCACTCTTCCCTTTCCATACACTCTGGCAGCACTCGAGTTTCCCATAGCTACTGATTCGCCTTTCTCAACCTGTCGGTAGGAGGAAAAAGAATTAATATTAGCGCATAGATGGACAGTTGCCCCTGTATCAACCCACCAGTCAGTAGGCTGATACGAGGACTCAAAAATAGAACATATGGTTACAAACCTCTGATCATCGGTACCGATAGATTCGGTCCCGGCTATGATAACATGAGCCTGTGGAACAACAGGAGCGTCTGCAGGAGTTCGACGATCAGGATTCTGAAATCCCTGACCCTTCTTCCTGTGGCGGCATTGCCTAGCAAAGTGACCAGGCTTACCACAGTTGTAACATTTCCGTTTAGGTCTGTTGTCTTTCCCAATCACAGCTCTTGGCTTAAGAAACTGTTTCTTTGCAGGGTTTCTGTTCTGGGGGTTGTTCCTCTGTTGATATGGTTGGCCCTTAGGCTTTTCCTTGGTTTCAACAATGTGTAACTTTGCCTCAAATTCAGTACTTAGAGGTTCCTTGTCTCTAGTTCTACCTTCTTCCTCAATGCGGAAGGATACGAGCAGGTTATCTAAGGACATGGGTTCCTTATTATGTTTTAGTTTTAAACCAAATTCTTTCCAGGATGGGAAAAGTTTATTAATGAAGGCAGCAATTAGAAACTTATCAGCAAATGACATATCTTTCTGAGATATCTCGTGTATGATAGTTTGAAGGGTATTAGTTTGTTCAACAACAAAGTTCTCATCTACCATTTTAAACTCTAAAAATCTGTCTACAATGTAAATCTCAGAACCCGCTCTTTCATTGGAGTATTTTTTATCGAGAGCTTCCCAAAGCTCTCTGGACGTAGAGGTAGTGTAATATATATAGAGCGTGTCAGAAAGACAACTGAGAATTTTACCGTGACAGATAAAATTTGTCTCATTTTAGGACTCTAATTCATAGGTCCTGGCAGGTTCGTGTAAGTCAGGTAGGATTTTCGGTTCTTTGAGAACCTTAAACAGTTTCAAGCAAGTCAGCCGGTAGGTCATCCTACGCTGCCACCTCTTAAAGTTCATGCCATCAAACTTCTCCGGTTTGGAGGAGTTATGAATGTTGGTGGACAGTTCTTATACGGTGGTGTTCATCATGCAGATAGGAATTTTCACAAACAGAAAATAGAAAGTAGACAGAAGCTACAAAAAATTCTATTCTAAGATTGTTGGATAAATTCCTAAAGAATGCAAATTTGAAGATGTAAAATCAAAGACAAGAAATATGTAAACGCTTTCCTTAGAATAGAATTTTGTCTCACGAACAGTACATTGGGTTCCTGGCGATCTATCCCCGAGATACAATGAATCCTTCGATCCACTTCACCGTGCACCCGGTGGCGAATTCCACGAACGATCACAACCTTGCCCGAAGAAGAGAGATTGGACGGAGGAGTTTTGGAGGAATATAGGTTCTGGTTTTTTTTTTTCTTTTCTTTTTGTCTCTGTGCAATTTTTCTTTCGTCGCGAACAGAGAGCGAAAGAGAGAGAAGAGAAGAAAAATAAATAGATTTTTGTTCTTCAGATCTCAGGATCGTGTCCTGGATATATCTCTCACGTAACCTATCTTACTCTTTCCGTAACGGGATTACGTGAGAACGGTTCCGCGGAAGACCAGCAACCCACCTGACCAAACAAACGGAAATAAAAAATAAAATAAAATAAGTTAAGAAATTACCTTTGTACCCATGTCCGTTCCGCGGCGCGCAAGAGTGCAAAGTGCTAAGTGCGCGACTAATAAACGCGTAAAAATGCGCACCCGCTCGTGGGTTGGATGAGATCTAGCCCATCCCCTACAAAGTCCACTTACCCACTAAGAGGGGTAAAGCAATATATGGAAAGGAGAATGACATCTCCTTTCTCATGTGGGACTAAAAAAGGGAGTTGCCTTTATTGAATCACATGGGTAAACAAAACTAACAACTATATCCTTCTATGCTAATACATTTAGACTTCCATAGGATCAACACACTGCCAAGGGGGCAGGGACGGCTCCAGGGGATAACGGGTTAGGCAGCCGCCAAGGGCCAGGGGCGTCCATATTTTTTAAATTTTTTGATTTTTTTTGAAGCAATCGTTTAGACTAATCCAGGATCTATGGTTGTTTTGAAAATAAATTAAATAAAATATAAAAAAATTAAAATGTTATCTCTATTTCTAAGCCGTCTCTTTATCTTCTTCCTCTTACGAAAAATCTCTCACCTCCCTCAACAAACGTGCTCATGTTAGTTTATAATTTATTTTTTTCTCTTGTGAAACTTATATAAATTCTAGTATTCGGCCATGTTGTCTATTGAGAAAAAAAGACAGCTAAATTTGATCATAATGATTTAATTGACAATTTTGTACATAAAAAAGAGAGAAGAGAATGAAAAAATTCTTCTTTTATTGCAATTCTACCTTGTTCAAAGATAGTTTGAAGAAGAGAGACAATCATGTCATCAAGCACATAAAGCATAAAAAATAATGACGAGTAGCCAAATAAGTGTATAGAATGATGCGTGACCCAAATCGGAGTTGGCCTATGAGTTACGATATTGGACTGACCCATATGCTTTAAAAGAAATTTTTTATGTAAGACCTAAACCAATCATATTTATCTACACCTCATGATCCCACCTCCTACCCGATGTGGAACAAAATTACCAACACCATTTTTACTCATTTGAGGACTCATCCGAAAATGAGATACAATTCAACAATCTCCATCTTAACTCGTTTTCGCTAGCCGAACAACCTTAGCACACACCGACTACCTTTTTCTTGTTCACGCTAGCCGAGCACCCAGAAGATCCAATATATTTTCATCTCGATCTTTTGTTCGACCACAGAACCAAATTTGACACGTTCATCCACAACAACATTGTGTGCCAACCACAACGTCTTGCTCCACCTTGGACCCGTTAGACCCACCTTTGAAGCCAATTCGTGTAGTTGATGCTCCTACTTCACCTTGAGAAGATCTCGTATAATCCATGAACGTTCAGCACCATCTGTCTCGAACCAATTAGAACTGTCCAAACCAACCACGTAACCTTGTGCTCTGATACCACTTGTAGGAAACGCGGCGTGATCCGAACTGGAGTTGGCCCATGAGGTACGATATTGGACTGGCCCATATGCTTTAAAAATGAATTCTCTTTTAAAGCATATGGGTTAGTCCAATATCGTACCTCATGGACAACTCCGATTCGAATCGCGCCGCGTTCCCTACAACAAGGACATGCGAGAAGATTTGGAAGCCATATATTTTTCTCTTTCTACTTCGCTATCGTTGTATTCCTCTTCTTCTCTACGTTTTAATGAACTGTTTTATAAAGCTAGATTGTGTGGAATAAAGAGTTGAAAGACTCATTGAGTCAAAATTTCAGACCTTTCTTCCCCGTATTATTCTTTCTCTCCCATATTATAGGTTAGTTGAAAAGATTTTAATGGGTCCCTTTTTTTAAGGTATACATCAACCTCACCAACTTGGTATAGAATATATCGAACTCGAGTGATCCTTGTAGTTACTGAAAAGATGTACAAGATTCTGGCTGGGTGACGAAAAATCGATAGATCAAACTACGAAAACATTATTTTTTTGTCTCGAACATTACGTCGGATATCTAAAAAAAACTTGGCATAGAGAAAGGTCTAATTCGATCGATTGGACCGTGGAGTCGTGTAAATTTATGGAATAAATTAAGGCAACGACAAGTTATCATGGTTCGCTTAAGGTTGGAATTTATTAGAGTTATTGTGGAGGTTTTGAGTTTGAGTTCAGACGTCGCATGCAAAAAAATTAAGAAAAAAGAAAAAAAATTGGACAAGCCAACGGATCCAACCAAAACATACTTAAGTTTGAATTGCAAGAAAAATAATTACAGCTAGTTATTATTTTGCATACAATTGAGGCTAAACTTAGGATTCCTTTGAGATTAAGTCCTGAAAAGTATTTTTAAAACTTTTTTTTTATAAACAAATTCTCGGCATTTAGGATTTCATTTGTAAAATAGAAAGTGCTTTGAACATTTTTAGGTTTAAGTTATGATTTTTTCCCCCCTCCTGTAGACTATTCGATTTAGATCATCTTATATCTAAACTTTGAAGTATTATTAAGATAACCTTAACTATAATCTAATCTAATAAAATTAAGAACCAAAAATTGTAATCCAATTTAATCTATAACTAAAACCTAAGCTAACAAAATCAAATATAATATAATCTACAATTAAATATAATCAAATTTAAATTGTAATGTAGACTAATTAAAGCAAATTTTGTATCGAGTTAGTTTATAGCTACCCCAAAAACTATCTACAGCTCGATCTCGTATGCTTCAGTTAAGGTTAGATACAATGCACTTCTCAATAATGCACCCTACAATAGAAAACTTAATTACCACTATAGCTGGGAGTGGAGTGGCGTGGAGTGGAGTGGAGTGGAGTAAAGGAACATAAAATCTAAATTATATTTTAATAGTATATATACAAGTACAATACATGTATTCTATACTATTTTGAAAGAACAAACAATAGTCTTTTAATTTTTTTACTACTGTAGAAGAGTAAAGTTTTTCAATTTTTTTACTACTACTTCGAAATAACATTTTTTAAGTTTTTCACTACTTGAGAAAAACAAAGACCCTTAGGGTCCGTTTGGATATGTTTTGTGAAATTTTATTTTGAAAACAGTTATATGAAAGTAAGTTGTAAAGTTGTTTTCTAAATATAGAAATTTTGGTTATGACGAACTCCTGCACCTAGTTTGAAAGGGAGAGATTTGATGATGTTGGGTAGGTTTTCAACCTATGTAAAGAATACTCCGGAGTGTGACAAGTGCTATCTGCATGTCGAAGTAGTTCGGGGAGTACGGCGAGTGGCATTCATGTATCAGAGAAGCTCGGGATGTTAGAGCAGCGTTCAGAGCTTCGTTGGCCGAGGATCTGCCCAGACAAAAGGGAGTTTGGCTCGAATTCGGTCCCTATGGGACATAACTATGCTGGACGCCTGAAAAACTGAATTCTGGTATAATTCGGTTTTAAAAAATTGAATTCGAAAAGAATTCGATTTTGCCAGGGTTGTACGAGTTCTAGGATATTTTATACACCATTGGTCAAATCTAATGGTCCAGATATGTTGCGGGATTAAGGGAATTATATATAGGTTCTTTCAACCATAATCTATTGCAACTTGGTGCTTTATAATTTTTGGGAAGAGAAAGATGATTGACAACTACTTCGAATGAAAGATCATTTTGGATAATTCTTCTCGTCATCTTTGTTCTTTGAGAGTCTGCAATCGAGTTTTCTGTTTTAAGTAGTTGTGGTGATCTAGTTTGGATCAGTGAGAAGTCTATAAGGAGTCGATGCATTTCTTATTCTAATAGTGAAGGCTTTTCAGGGTTGGATTCCACTCGTCTCATAATTTTTTTTTGTTAGGGATTTCCAGGTCAAAATTGTTGTGTTTGTGTTTGTTTAGATTTGTGTGATCTTGGCAATTTGATTTCTGTGACTTTTTTGGGTTCTTTCACAGCTTCTTGGTTTGGAAGAATGGTTTTGGCACATTTCATTCTCAACGGGTTCCACAAAGAGAGAAAAAGATAAGAGGAAGGAGAGAAAAGGATCTCGGGGGATATTATATAGTGATGAAGCTTGCATATTATGTTATAAATATTTTTAATATAAATATAATATTTTTCAAAGAACAAGGAAAGTAAGAAATAAATTTGTTACCGGCCTCCGGGGAAGTCGTGCACGAAGCACTGCCCTAAGAGTTTATCCGAGGTCTATGTGCAGACGTTTCTCGGAAGCTCCTAGTGGTAAAACCCCCTGACTACCGGGTTCTCTTCGTCGCACACAACTCAGAGAGAGAGACCGAACTTAGCTCTGCCCAGAGCAAGGATTTGGAGATCAGAATGTCGTTTGAGAGAGGAGTGAAAGAGAGTTTTGACGTAGGAATATTTTCTATGAAAAAAGATGAGGAGGTGACCGCAAAATATATAGGCGGACCAAATGCACAGCCAACCGACAAGGTCATGAATGGCTCATAAACTAGCCATTAAATAACGATAATGAAGGGGAAAAAAACGTGGAGGAATGGCTGTCAAAATTAGCTGTCACAGAGGTTCAATGAACCTGGACAGTGTCTCAACATTCAAATTTGAATGAGCTAAAATGGTTCAAAAAATAAAGGGGAGCAAAAAGAATTTTTGGATCTCAGCCCGAACCCGAAGAGTAAATTGGATCGGCATTCGGCGCCCGCAGGTGTGGGCACGTACCCGCACCTGTTACGCGCGTCGAACCGAACCGAGCCGGGCCGGGCGGCGGCGGTGGCGCGCGCGTGTGGCCCAAGGGGTTCCCCACACAACAACTTTAAGAAAGCAAAGAAGAGGAACTAATATATGTACACAAGGAGGGGTTGGCCCATCCGACGTGGGACTAAAGAAAAGAAGAAAATTGAGCTTTTGCTCAGGCAAAGCTAACAATCCCCCCCCCCCCAAAAGGTCAAGTTCCAAAATAGAAGTGACAAATAAATTAAAAGAAAGAGTTTCTGGACAGGTATATACTATGCATATATGAGATGGACTACAGCCTTGAATCTCACTTAGTGACTATTTTCTTTGTCTGAAGAAGTGCTTGATGGACTATGCCTAGAATCAGGCTTCTTTCACCAGATTCAGAAAATAACACACATAGTACGCTAGAGGTTCTAGGTCTAACGGGTGGCGCTTTTGGTTGGCCATGCGCACTAATTCCAAATTTCTGAGAGTTGTCTGGGATTGCCTATCCCATAGTCGCGGCCTTCACGACCTCTCATATAGGTAAGTCCTTAAGGGTTGGTGATATGTTTCAACCCCGCATTCAGCTCGGACCTATTAAGAGTTTTAAAAACTCATCCTAACCATATCATTCAAGAACACTGTCACCATAGGGATGGGGAATCATTGTTCGCATGTACAGCCACTTGGGCAATATATAATGAGATTTTAATCTCGGGTCAGTGTTCTATAAAAGTTACCTAAGTCCAGCTTGTTCCTACCCATTGAACCGGCTTCTTGGGATCTCCAGTCAGACTCGGTTGGGTTGCCACTGCTGGTGACTTTACTTATGGGCTGAACCCTATCCCCCTCGATGATTCTAGGATCAAAGTCCTAGACAGACCCTTCGTCAAGTGGTCTGCAAGATTCTTTTCTGACTTTATATAGTCAAGAACCACATATTTGCCCAATAGGCACTTTATAGACTTGAAGCGCAGCTGCAGGTGCCTGTTCATCTTAGCATTCACAGAATCATGCTTTAGTAGTTCCATAACAGATTTATTATCACAGTTTATAGAAATTGCAGGAACAGGATTGGTAGAAACAAGTATATGCATAATAAGGTTTCTTAGCCATTCGGCTTCTGTGCATGTAGTGTCCAAGGCTATCATTTCAGAGTCCATTGTACTCCTAGCAATGATAGTTTGTTTACATGAGCCCCAGGAGATTGCAGCTCCTCCTAGAGTAAAAACATATCCAGTAGTAGATTTTACATTATGTGAGTCAGTTACCCAATTTGCATCTGAATAACCTTCTATGATATCAGGGTGTCTAGTATAGTGCAGCATATAATCTAGAGTACCCCTAAGATATCTAAATACTCTTTCTAATGCTTTCCAGTGTAACTGATTTGGGTTACTAGTATATCTACTTAGTCTTCTAATAGCAAATACAATATCAGGTCTGGTCCTGTTTGATATATACATGAGAGAACCTATCATCTGAGAATATCTATGTTGTTCCATAGGAGAGCCCTCATTCTTCTTTAGAACAACACTACTGTCATAAGGAGTAAGGGCAGGTTTCTTATCAAAAAACTCAAATTTTCTTAGCATTTTCTCGATAGAGTGTGCTAAGGATAGAGTATAGCCCTCCTTGTATTTGGACAGTTGCATGCCTAGAATAAAGTTGGCTTCACCTAGATCTTTCATATCAAACTGGCTGGATAAATAGTTTTTGGTATTAGTAATCAATTCTAGTGATGATCCAAAAATAAGGATGTCATCTACATACAAACATAGGATGACACAACTTTCATCTAAAATTTTGGAGTATATACATTTGTCATACTCATTTGGCACGAAACCATATTCTGAGATGATTATGTCAAATTTGTTGTGCCATTATTTGGGAGCCTGCTTTAGACCATAAAGAGATTTAACTAATCTGCAAACTTTATATTCTTGGCCTTTAGTAATAAAACCTTCAGGTTGCTCCATGTAGATTTCTTCCTCTAGGTCCCCATTTAGAAATGCTGTCTTTACATCCATTTGATGGATTAGCATATTATGGATGGATGCTAAGGCTAAAAGGGTTCTGATAGAGGTGATCCTAGCTACAGGTGAGTAGGTATCAAAATAATCTAATCCCTTTTTTTGGGTAAAACCTTTGGCTACTAATCTAGCCTTGTATTTCTCTATGGTACCATCGGCTCTAAGTTTCTTTTTGAATATCCACTTACAGCCTATGGGTTTACTACCTGAAGGTAGGTCTGCTAGAAACCAAGTATTGTTCTCCATGATGGAGTTATACTCACTGTTAATGGCTTCTTTCCAGAAAGGGACATCAGGAGAAGATATTGCTTCTTCATAAGTTGAGGGATCACCCTCTATCAGAAAAGTGAAGAAACCTTCTCCTAAGTTCTTTTCAATTCTTTCTCTTTTACTCCTTCTAGGTTCTATATTTTGTTCGGGTTGTGAACTAGATATTTGAACATGAGAGCTGGTGGACGGAGTAAGAGAGAGATTGGAGGGAGAGAAAGAAATTCTATCTTTAAAGGGATATATATTCTCAAAGTAAACTGCATCTCTTGCTTCTATAATGGTATTGTTAGAGATTTTATTTACTTCTGAGTGAGTAACAAGAAATCTATTGGCATTGCTATCTAGGGCATATCCTATGAATACAGCATCTACAGTCTTAGGTCCAATCTTTCTCTTTTTAGGTTCAGAAATTCCTACTTTAGCCAGACATCCCCAAACTTTGAGATGATGGATCCTAGGAGCTCTACCTTTCCATAATTCATAGGGAGTCTTATCATTAGACTTACTAGGAATCCTATTAAGGATGTAACAGGCCGATAATAATGCTTCTCCCCACAAATTATCGGGAGCACCTGAGCTGAGGAGCATGGCATTCACCATGTCTAACAGAGTGCGATTCTTTCTTTCAGCAACTCTGTTGGACTGTGGTGAATATGGAGCAGTTACCTCATGGATTATTCCGTGTTTTTCACAGAAATTGGTCATATCATTTGATGTATACTCTCCACCACAATCTGATCTAAGAATCTTAATCTTTCTCTCCAACTGGTTCTCAGCTTCATATTTATAGACCTTAAATCTATCTAGAACTTCATCTTTGGTTTTTAGTAGATATATATAACAATCATTTGAATGATCATCTATAAAGGTAACAAAATATTTTCTACCACCTCGGGTCAAAACCCTATTTGAGTCACACACATCACTATGAACTAGCTCTAGAAGGTCAGAGTTTCTTTCTACAGATTTGAAAGGTAGTCTAGTATGTTTGGCCTGAACACAGATCTCACACTTGTGTTTATCATCTATAAAAGTCTTAGGAATAAGATCTAAGTTCATCATCCTTCTTAGGGAACCTAGATTCACATGACCTAATCTATTGTGCCACACATTTGAAGATTCTATATTTGAAACAACAAAAGAAGGATCAGAAATTTTATTCACGGTACTCAAATAAAAAGACCATCTCTTATAAATTATTTTCCAATAAAAGAGTCATTCTTAGAAAATACTACTTTATTTGCTTCCATAACAATCTTGTACCCTGAAGCTACAAGGAGAGACCCACTAACTAAATTTCTTCTGATATATGGCACATATAACACATCATGAAGAGTCAGAGTTTTTCCTGATGTCATCTTTTGATCTATTCTTCCTCTTCTTATAATCTGTGCCACTGAGCCATCTCCTAGAGTTACACCTCCTCCACCTGATTCCTGATAGTTTGAAAAATATGAGCGATCAAAGAAAACATGAACATTAGCTCCAGAATCCAACCACCAATCGTCAGAATGGTAAGAAATGTTGACTAAGGGTTGATAGCTTATAAACCTAAAGGAACTAGAAGAGCCGTTGAGAAGCATGTTTGCTTCTGGTTTGGCAGGACGTTTCCCTTTGAAAGAGGTCTGGACAGCTTCCTTCTTCCTATGGAAACAGTTGGTGGCTATATGGTTTGTTTTACCACACACAAAATAAAATCTCTTCTGATCCTGAGTTTGACCAAAGGTTCTTGGTTTATTGTGGTGATGGTTTTGGTGGTGGTGCTGAGAATTCCGCTTCTTCTTGAAGAGGTTCCTTTTTGGTTTGTGGTGATGATGAGGCTTGGGTTTACCTTGGGATTCTACTAGGTTTACCTTAGCTTTAGACTCAGGCTTAAGGTTAGACCTTAGCCTAATTTGTTCTTCTGTTCTAATTTTTTTTAGGACTTGAGCAAAGGTAAGGTCACCCTGAGTATGAATGAGGTCTTTCTTGACATCATACCAAGAAGGAGGAAGCTTGTCTATTAAGCAGGCTATTTTATACTTAGTAGAGAAGAAAGTACCTTTGGCTTGAATATGCCTAAGGTATTCTTGGAATTCATGTATTTGGTCATTTATAGATTTGTTATCTACCATAAAGTATCTGTTGAATGAGGAGGAATTAAACTTTCAATTCCAGCATCATCACAGCTATATTCATCTTCTAGGGCATCCCAAAGTTCTTTTGCAATTTTGTATTCAAAGAATATGTCATATAGTGATTCAGACAAAGCACTTAGAATTCTATGGAAGCAATGGTAGTCTATTTCCTTAGGGGTCTTGGGTCTAGAAGAACCAGAGGACTTGGATACACCTATGGAAGACTCAGTATCATCAGAGTCATTTGTGATTGGTGTGGAACCATCAATGGCTGAGATTAATCCTAAGGTAGTGAGCCAAAATTTTATCTGACTTTGCCATCTCTTAAAGAAAGTCACGTTGAATTTTGCAGGTTTAGCAGTAAAAGTCTCATCCTTGGCAGTCATGGTTGCAAAAGAGGAAAGTCTGAAAGATACAAAATTACTCAATAACAATGTCCAATGATTTAGAATAATAGTTCAAGTGATTTTGCTAAACAGTCTTAAAATCTTGAGTCGATCAAGTGTAGATTGATTTGGGTTAGCTGTAGGGGTCGGTTCCCAGCTAGTGGTGGTCCGAAGACACTTAAATACCGTGTCGCTTAGGGCTATTTACACCCGGTTGACAGAATGACCCTTTCGGCTTGTTCCCAAATTGATCTTTACTTTTAGAATCCAGACTCAAGAGATTTGCAATTAAACTTGACTATTATTGTCTTGAGGTCATTTCAATTTAAACAATATTGAAGTTAACAATAAGTAAATGTAGAGCTAATACTAAATTATAGTGGTTAAAATGAATCACAAGATTATATGTGTAACAATAAGTAAATGTAGAGCTAATACTAAATTATAGTGGTTAAAATGAATCACAAGATTATATGTGCTCGCAAATATTCGACCAAAATTATAAATATTCGTTACAAATATTGAAGACAAATATATTGGAATATTTGTTAACAAAACAGTTCACAAATTTTACTACAGATTACAATTATTCTAATAGAAATATTTGTTAACAAAACAGTTCACAAATTTACTACAGATTACAATTATTCTAATAGGAATATTTGTTAACAAAATAGTTCACAAAATTTACTATAGTTCACAGTTCACAATTTTACTACAGATTACAATTTTTCTAATAGGAATATTTGTTAACAAAACAAAATATTTGTTTGCTACAGGAAATATTTTAGTGGTGACAAATATATTGGTGACAAGAATCAGAATCCAGTAGTAAAATTTGTACACAAATATATATGCTCACAGAATATTTGTTTCGGTTAAACTCTTAGATTGTTATAAATATTTATAATATAAATATAATATTTTTCAAAGAACAAGGAAAGTAAGAAATAAAATTATTACCGGCCTCCGGGGAAGTCATGCACGAAGCACTGCCCTAAGAGTTTATCCGAGGTCTATGTGCAGACGTTTCTCGGAAGCTCCTAGTGGTAAAACCCCCTGACTACCGGGTTCTCTTTGTCGCACACAACTCAGAGAGAGAGAGAGAGACCGAACTTAGCTCTGCCCAGAGTAAGGATTTAGAGATCAGAATGTCGTTTGAGAGAGGAGTGAAAGAGAGTTTTGACGTAGGAATATTTTCTGTGAAAAAAGATGAAGAGGTGACCGCAAAATATATAGGCGGACCAAATGCACAGCCAACCGACAAGGTCATGAATGGCTCATAAACTAGCCATTAAATAACGATAATGAAGGAAAAGAAAAACGTGGAGGAATGGCTGTCAAAATTAGCTGTCACAAAGGTTGGCCCAGCCCGAACCCGAAGAGTAAATTGGATCGGCATTCGGCGCCCGCAGGTGTGGGCACGTACCCGCACCTGTTACCGAACCGAACCGAACCGAACAGGGCCGGTCGGCGACGTGCGCGTGTGGCCCAAGGGGTTCCCCACACAACAACTTTAAGAAAGAAAAAAGAGGAACTAATATATGTACACAAGGAGGGATTGGCCCATCCGATGTGGGACTAAAGAAAAGAAGGAAATTGAGCTTTTGCTCAAGCAAAGCTAACATATTAGCATGCTATCTAGCATTGTGATGCTATGCCCATTGTTATCCTTGCATACAATGAGGTTACAACAAGTCCTTAGCATCAAATTCACTTTTATAAGCGGAGGACGGACCTCTGGCCATTTTGATAGTATTATAAATGATGATGTTGGAAGTTATTGCTAGCTAATAGATCCAAAGGATCTAAATGGATTGGAAATCATTTCTGGCTGATAGATCTGAATAATTTGTATAGTTTCAAAATTCGTTTAGGGTGATAGATCCGAAGGATCTTGTATACAAAGTAAAAGTAATTTTTGGCTATTGGACCGCTGGCCATGGATGTCATGTGATTGTCTTCAGAGGAGAAATCATATCTTCTATGCTAAAGAGAGGAAAGTACAAAAAAAAACATTTAGATCATACTTCCTAGTAAATGGTCGTGCAATTCATGAGGTTTGCATGGTAAAGCTAGGTGTCGATAACGTGTTGTAGTCAAAATCGACTAGAGAATTCTAGAAAGAATTCTAAAAGAGGAAAGAAAAAGACAGAAGAATAAAGAAATTTTTATTTGTTATTAATATCTAACTCTCTAAGGATTGTTGTAGTTCCTATAAGTAAGTGTGAGCATTATTCGGTTTTGGACTGAAAATCGAACCGAACTGAATAAGAAATTAGGTTCAGTTTGAAAAAAATAATTTTGATTCCGGTTTTGAAAATATTTTTTTTTTTATACAGTTTCGATTTCGACCCAGTGTTTCTGTTTCGGTCCAAAATTAAATCAAATAAGACTTACGCAATTATTAAGTACCCTCAATTTTATGCATATTTATGATTAAAATGTTTATATTTTAAATACAATAATTCTATACATGTGTTTTAAAGTCCAACATTGGTAATAAAAAGAAAACTTTGTGCCCAACTTTAAAATACAACAAATATATATATATATATATATATATATATATATATATATATATATATATAGAGAGAGAGAGAGAGAGAGAGAGAGAGAGAGAGAGAGAGAGAGAGAGAGAGAGAGAATAAGGGAGGTGAGATGGCACCTCACTCTAAAAACAAAGGTGGCGGTGACGTGTCACAATCTCAACCACACAAACGAGGGGAGGGGATTAAGTGCAAATTGTCAATTATGAAATGTGTGGTTGGGATTGTGCCACGTCACCGCCACCTTTGTTTTTAGAGTGAGGTGCCATCTCCCCTCCCTTATTCTCTCTCTCTCTCTCTCTCTCTCTCTCTCTCTCTCTCTCTCTCTCTCTCTCTATATATATATATATATATATATATATATATATATATATATATATATATATATATAATTTGTAAAATTTTAATATAAAACCACAATTCCAATTTTGTGTCAGGACCATTAGACATAAAGCTAGTCCAACCTAATAAACTGAATCGATTGTCGGTTCGGTTTCAATTATAGCTAATTTTGATTCAGTTTCGATTTTAGATTTTTAGAAGTTTATTTTATTCGGTTTTGACTATTTGATTCGGTTGAAACCAAATATACCAAACGCTCACCCATACTTGTAGCAATTTAATATCTCAAGGAGATTTGTTTAGATCCCTGAAGAATAGAGGGTGTCTATAAAATTGAGAACAATCAACAAAGTGTTACAAAACTACCAGGAACACGGATATTATTAGCTTACTAGTAGTTATATGCACTTATTTCATAATATTTGAAAAGAGCAAACAACCACCTCATTAATTTTCTTCTCCTTCTTCTACATGTAATTTTAATGTACAATTTTAATTAGTAAATATAAATAAAGACATTTATGGTAGAAAAAAAAAACTTTCACACTGAAGCTTAACTTTTTTCATTACATAGGAGTAGAGATTATTATTTTTGAAAAATCAGTTCAAATTTAGAATAGCTTTTAAAAACAAATAAATATTACTTCCGCTAAACCTATTTTGAAAAGCAATAGGTATTTTCATGGGTAGTTTCGGTATTCCACAGTAAAGGCATTAGGGTTCAACTCTCCGTCCTCCTATAGTCCTATATATATAGTAATCTAAAGATCAAATAGAACAGCCGCTTCCCAATATTTGGTCAGTCTTATTTTTCCCACTTTTCTTTTCTTCCTTCTATATTGTTGTTTTGTTTCCTTCTTTTAATTAATTTAGATTTAGTCGTCTTTGATGTTATAATTTCCTGATGGTCTATCTATCGAGTGAAAATTCAGGCAGCCCCTTTGCCTGACAAAAGCAATGGCATTGGAGGTGTTGTTTTACTCGGAAATTGATTTTACTTGTGCTCTTGAGATTCGCTGAGAGGAATGGTTTCTCCTTCTTCCCTGATGCTGGTCTAGTAGCCACAAGCACATCTTTTTTCTACTCTAGAATTTCTTTAGACAAAGAAACTTTTTTTTTTTTTTTTCTCATATATGCTTTTCATCAACTACCATTCTTGTATACGAATTTTAATTAGTTGATCTTTAAATAATACTATCCATTGTAACTAACATGTTATGATCCAACGGACGAAAGTCAAAATTAAATCCCTCTTCTTTTATATATAACTAGTTGCTTTCATATAGTTTTTTTTTTTTAAAGGTAAGTTGCCTTCATATAGTTTTTTACTTTCACTTGAAGAAAAAAAATCTCTTATATTATTAAAAAATTAGACATAAATTTAAATTATGTTAGAATATTTTAGATATAATTTATTATAAATATTTTTTAGAAATTTTGATATATTTTTTAGAAATTTTGATATATTTTTTAGTTAGATAGTATTATTTAGTTAGTTTAAATATAATTGAAATATTGAATATATTTTAGAATTTGTAAAATGTTCAAATAATTAAGAAGGATTTTTGTTTTTTTTAAATTTCAACGACGTGTGTAGTTAAATTTTTTTAAATTAATAACTGAAGATATACATACGGCTTATACGGCTCATTTTTGATCTAAGTGGTGAAAAGTATGCTTACGTGTTGCTTAACTGAGTTTTAGAATTCGGACACCTTGCTTAATGAATTTTTGTTCTAAAAAAGCGATTAGCACTTAAGTGCGTTTAGGCGTTGCTTAGTAGCGCCTAACCTTGCTTAACGATTTTTTTTTTAATAAACCAAATCGAAGTTTTTGTTATTTACATAGTTGGATAGTTGAAAAACTTTAATTAGGAACTTTAGAGATTTATAACTTTTATATTTGATGATATTTTGATTTTAGTATTTATATTATTACTTTGCTTGATTAATAATTGTTATTGTTATTGTTATTGTTATTCATACATATACTAGTATGATTATATGACAAAATATTGAAATTTATGTATATATAGAAATTTTACATGTAGGAACAAAAAAAATGAGATGCACCAGACGCACGAATTAGATTAGATCACCATCGCGTATCACTTATGGATGTTATTGTTTTATGATTGAGTAAAAAAAAGGCAAATTCTATAGTCACTCCAAAGTTTGCTTAGAACAACCCAATTTTTTTAAATTAATTATAAGTTTGTCACTAATATATTTTGCTTGAGGGCAGCCCATATATTCATATAAAAGCCAATGAAATTTGTATCCTGACAGTCCTTCCTTTTCTTTTGATTGTAAGTGAAGTTACAGTCCTGACAAACAATAAGATTGTCACATTTCTACAGTACTAGTTATTTTGAGGACGGTCAATATTTACTGCAATCCTAATTTCCTGCAGTCATTTCAATTTTAAACAATTTTAGTAACTTTAAATTCTATTTTAGGGGTTATCATCTTCCGATATTGTGGTACCTCCTCCAATTATCATTGATGTAGGCACTTTATTCTCGATCGATATTTGTTTTAAATCAGACGAACAAACGTTACATTAGTGCATAGAAGTTGGTCGGAAAAATAATATAGTCATTGTGATATCAAGATAGGCCCGAAACTGTCCGGGACGCAAAACTATAGAGCTTGGATGTGAAAGAGGTGGTTTATTCAGGTATCATGGAAAGAAAGATATAGTTTCCCAAAGAAAAGTTTCAAACATAAGCGTTGGTACGAGGAAATATGGTTGTCTGTTCAAGATCTCTATTCTAAAAATAGAAGATGTGAAGTGGATAGTCCAAGTGAAGATTGTAATCCACAATCATGCTATTGCCAAAATACTTACGGGTCATCCCGATGTAGGACTGCCAACACCGAACATCGCGATATCAAGATAGGCCTCCTTGTCTTTGAATGTCTCCTCCAAATATTTCAAAGGAAGACCATATGACTTCTTAAAATCTTGAAGGGTTCTAAAACTACTATCCTCAACTCCAAGAGAATCTGATACAAAGTCTATGACGTGTTTGTGCCACGATAAGTCATTCTCAACAAATATATCATTCATTATGACCCGACCTTGGACATTGAGGCCTAATATGCGATGGACGTCGTCCAAAGTAATCGTCACCTCTATTGTTGGAAGATGAAAAGTGTTGGTCTCTAGATGCCAGCGCTCTACGAATGCTGATATAAGTGCAGTGTCCACCGTATGGTACGCGTACAAGACCAAATTGTGCAAACTGGTAGGAATAATTTTGTTCCTGACGGTTTTCCCTAATTGTTCAAACTTTCAGCTACTGCACTTCTTTCCGTGGTTCACGATCGTAGTTAACATACGATTGGTCCTCTGAAAAGTTAACAATCGGAGAAAATTAGCTTCTGAAAATATATAGTAATCTAAATCAAAACTTTATTTTTTATAACGTAATATATACCGGCTCTTTCCATATTTTAAATGCAATATGGTTGTCGAATGACAACAACATATAGAGCAACCTTTTGGACGAGTCAAAATTGGACTAGTTGGCTGCTGAGAAGGTCCTGAACCATCATCTGGCCGGGTTCGGACAGTAGGCATGTCTTCATCGGAGGAGAAAGCAGACGGAAGAGTAGTCGGAGCCACGTATTCATCGGAAGAGGAAGAAGACGGAGAAGTAGGAGGACCCGGTTTCTTAGAACGAGACTTGCGCGGCGATGTAGTGACCGGTTCGGCTTCGGCGATAGTGAGTGGTCTCTCAACCACATGGTCCACATTACGTTCCTTACAAGTCGATGCTGTGGGTCATTTTTTTTTTCATAACTACTGATTTACTGAAAAATAAATAAATAATTTCAGATATATAGATAAACAACTGGAACTGTAAAAAAATTCAACATTCCAATTTATATGCAGGACTGTAGAAAATTGTACAGTCCATATATAATACATGACTGTAGTCTTTACTACAGTCCTACATATACAATAGGACTGTAGTCTTTCCTACAGTCCTAAATATACAATCAGACTGTAGATTTTTCTACAGTCCTATATATACTATAGGACTGCAGAATTTTCCACAGTGTTGTAGGTTTGAAGCTCGACTGTTGGCGCTGTTCGATTTTTTAAAATCCTAATTTTAATTTTTAGAGTTTATCTGTTCGTATATCAACCCTAAATTAGTTCTAAACTAATTTATCTAACTATTTTAGGCATTAGCAAGGATTCATGAAAATTAAATTAAATTTACACATAAATAAAATCAAAACCCTAATGGAGGAAGAATATTGGATACATAAATAGATTTTGAAGAAGGTTTTGGTGTCATTGCTTGGAATCAAAACCCTAATGGAGGAGTTGGAGAGAAAGGGGGAAGGAAATTTGAATAAGGAAAGAGAGAAAGAGGTTTGGAAATTTGAAGAGAGAGAATATAAATTTAGAATGAAGGGTTTTGGAAAGATTTGGAGGAGGATTGGGCTGTCCTAAGTAAATTTTGGACTGTTCTCAATAAAAATTGTAAAAGTCTGGACTGTCTTGAAGTAATGGACTGTCCTAAGTAAACTGTGAAGTGCCTATAGAATTTGCCTAAAAAAATAAGATACAACCTTTTTTTCTTCTTCTTGGAATATGTGTTTGGATGTCCGTTTAAAACCAATCTTTAGAGTTTAAATTTCAAAAATGGTTCCAAAACATGTTTTCCTCTCCCTCACTCATTTGCTTTCCCAATTTCCCCCCCTCAAAATCTAATATTTAAACATTGGTTTGAAAGAATAGAAAAAGTTATTTTTCTAAATTTCTTTTCAACTCTCGACTACTTTTCCCTCCACTCAATAGATGAGTTGGGAGCCTTCCCTTCTTCGATAAGCTCAAGTGGCTTCTCGACTTTCGTGACCTACTTCCCCTACGACCTCCGTCGTCGGGGCCAGAGGGGAAGTAGTTTCAGGCTTGTCGTGGTTTGAAAGAATAGAAAAAGTTGTTTTTCTATTTTTTTTTTCACTCTCCACTACTTTTCCCTCCACTCAATAGATGAGTTGAGAGCCTTCCCTTCTTCGATAGGCTCAAGTGGATGCTCGACCTTCGTGACCAACATCTCCTATGACCTCCGTCGTCGAGGCCAGAGGGGGAGTAGTTTCGGGCTTGTCGTAACAGGAGGTGGAGGTGGAGGAAGAGGCAGAGGCAGAGGTAGATGCGGAGGAAGGGAAGTTGGTGGTGGCGGAGGGACCCCTGACCACCAACTCCGTCATCGCGGAGAGTAGCTCTTCTCCAATGACGCATGCTCATGTTTTTGTGTTTTTAGATGAAAAGGAGGAGCGGATGGACGATGGATGCTCTTCTCCAACGACGTCGACCGACTACTCCATCGTGGAGAACATGTCTCTGTCGTACTTCTCCCATGGTATCTGTTTAAAAATAACAAGAAATTATATTTGACACTTATCAAGCACAACAAGATACTCTAGGACACGCTAAAATGAGGTCTGTGTCCGATTTGTATTGTCTTTGTTGTGTCGATTCAGTCCACACAACATAGGATAATTAGTGGAAAATTATTTTCTAAAATTATTTTTATCAAACATAATCTTTAAACTTTTATTTTTGTATTTTTTTTAGATGAAAGTAATCAAACGAAATATCTAAACTTTTATTTTTGAAAATAACTTTCTAATATTTTTTTTGAAAATTGTTTTCAAAACAAAATTTGAAAAATCCTATTCAAAGGACCTTAATCCTTTAGTGCATACAATGTTGGGTGTTATTATATGGGTCAAAGTTAAATTACATATCCAAAAGTGAGGATAACAGATCAAGGAAAGTCATGCGACCCAAATGATTGAGAAATTGAGAGGGAAACAAGAAAAACATCTTTAATTTTGTTTTAGTCTATGCATATTTCATTAGAACAATTAATCCTACAACAATTTAAACTTTAGTAGGAATTATAGAAACAGAGAGATCCAACATATATAAATGGATAGAACACATAGTATGCCACCCTTAGAGCAAGTAGTATAACCACAAATAGTATACCACTCATAACCCCTGACCAGTTGGATCAGTAATTAGTTAGGTTGGCTGGCCTGCTGGCCTATAATAAGCTGCTACCAGTTGATTGGTTGTTTAATTAATTTGGTCAGACAACTTATAAGAGCATAATCAGTAAGGTTCATCTCACATTCTAGATTATACATTTAAAATATATGAGCTCATTTTGTAGAATAGTAATTTTTGGTCCCTAGTTTCAATTTCTATATTTTCGGTCCTATTCCATCTATAGGTGCTAAGGGTTGGATCTTCCAATTTTTAGATTCTAGATTGTAAGAATTCATTTTGTAGAATAGTAAGTTCCAATTTGGAGTCCAACTTTCTAGATTCTAGATTTTATATTTTTTTTTCCAACATCAATTTTTGACAACACAATCTTTCGGACCGGAGCTCACTTTATCATTTTCTATTATTTTCATACAAATTCAACCCATTCTATAAATTTTTTTTTTGTAAAATTTTGGGTCCCAAATTGTACTGGAGAGTACCAACTACCAATGATGCTCTAATAAGCTGTTTATGTTTGAGCAAAAAGGGATGAAATTGGTGGAAGGTGAAAAATGTATAAATGACGAGTCCCTGTCCTGTCAGACCTAGCAGTGGTGGAGATCAATCTGACTTTGACAGAAATTTTGGTAGAGAATCAAGAGAATTGAAAAATAATCTAGGGTTTCTTTATTGTAAATTGGGGAAGAAAGGAGAGTACACTGAAATATAAATTATAAGAAGAGAATTTGAAATAAAAACTAACTTCCGTATTCCTCACCCCTCATTATTGATCAGCTCTCATCTATTTATTGCCTACTCTATTAATCCACATTGCTGATGTGGTTGCTGAGCTCGCTAGCTTTGACTAGCTGAGTAATTGACTAATCAAACTATCCAACTGGTATTAAAGATGGAACTGGAGAGTGTAATGAAGCTCTAATACCTGAACTGGGCACTAAAACTCTGTGATACCAAGCATTGCTGAGTTATCACTGAGTGATTGCTACATGGCCTGCAATTACCTGGCCTGTAGTGCTCTATATTGTTGCTTGCACTATGAACTTCCTGTGCTGCTATATACTCTAGTCTAGCTTCTTTATTGAGCTATCTACTGAACTATTCTGAAATGAAGACAGAATTACAATACCAAGTAATTGGACTATATTGCATTTACTAGACACTGAATTAGAATGTCGAATATTGGACTGAATGATACTATACTGCTACTTGGGTTTGCAGAACTAACTGAATCATTTTACACTGCACTAATAGTTCTTATCAATACCCTTCCCAAGGTCAAAGAAGGAATAATTTTGATCCCTTGAAGTTAGGATAACAAATCACATAGTGATTTTTTTCCTGCTAAATCTAGTGCAGTGTGATTTTGACTGTTGATGGCATTTACATCAAAGGATGTGCAGCTCAGAAGAAGGTGTACCATTTGTGGGCCCTACTTTCTTTTCGTTATATGGTTACAGCCAAGTGCGATCTCTAGTCAACCTTTATCGCAAATGCTGATATTGCTGAGAAGAACGTCAGTGACCTTCCACTGCTTGGGTTCAAGTCACGTAATTTTGATGACAAGAGAAAGCGTCCCTAAAATAGAACTAAAAATCGCAACGGTAAAAGGAAGGACTCACTTTCTGTTGACATATCCAATGGTGCTTCCCAGTAAAAGGCTTCGGATGATCCAAAGCCTGAGGAAACATTTTCTTCTGAAGATGACGACGTTGTTGACATCTTCAATGTATTGATAAAGAGCAATAAGTCTAAGCTGCCTGATATCAAAAGGCCAGGAGAAGCGGGTCGAACCAATGACCCTAAGTATTGCTTGTTTCTCCGATATGTACACCATCCTACCAAGGACCATTATATATTGAAAATGGGGATTCAGTAGTTGGTAGACTCCAAAGCTATCACCCTCCACTCCGACAAGAAGAAAGTTACTTCCAACATGGTGTCTCTGCAGCTTGGTGACTTCCCATTATTGAAAGTCCAAGACGGCGTCGTCCGGATTCCTAAGACGATATTATAGATTGTTAATCTTCCACCGGCCCATAACCAAGCAAAGGGGCTGGTACCACTCTCCACTCAGTACGATGAGATCATGTGGGTTCATCCTGACATTATTTTAGACATGGAACAAGAGACTACTTCCTCTAGTTCCAGAACAGATGAAGGAAAGGAAGAACAAGGCTAAGAAGATTCGTGGTGTGAAGTGGAATAAATCATGTAACATGGTTCTTCCTGCATCCGTTGACGAAGTCCTATCAAATGAAACTAGGCCCGGTAAAGCTTATTTATGGACCTACTGTTTCGGGTTACAAAAAGCGTATTACTTTTTATAAGGAAACATGTTTGTTTTGCTTACAAAGAATTCTAAATACAAAAGGAATTCTAGATACAAGCAAGAATAAGAAAGATTCTGGTAAAGTGGAGTGGTAGAGATTAAGTCTGCGGTCGACTTCTTTACTCCGTTGACGAAACGGTACAAAGATGGAAACAACTTCCCAACTCTGGCTCATAAATACTGTGGAGAAGAGTTTGGTGATAAGAAGGCTCAAGCTCTCGCTAGCGTACTAGCTTTCGATACTCTTGTGCTGAACTTCAATCCTTCGACCTACAACCTCTCGAAATAGCACAAGTTTTGAGGTATTTATAGACAAAACTGCCAGCCTAGGCCCCTACGCAGGGTGCATCACTATTTTTGCCTCCCTGCATCATTTCATGTAGAATTACTCTCTGTCGGCTTCTGGATGCGTGACACGTGTCCCTGTATGAGGAATATAATTAATTCTGACATTTGTTCCTCTGACCAATTGGTAGTCTACTCCACTACTATGGTGTCACGTCCCAGTACCAGAAATACGGAGACAGACACGACCAGCTATCCCGTACAAGGTACTATACGCCGTACGACTGTAACAACCCATTCTGCTCAAGCGGACTACCGATTCAAACGACAAAAGTGCAATGTTCCGACCCGCTTTGCTCAGACGAGAACACTCGTTTGAGGCAAGGATATCCAGACTTGTCCCTACAGGATTCCGGTTTAGGCTTTCAGAGGCGCGCTTGATGTATCGCTCAACCGAGGCAAATCATCGCTTAGGTGGGTGGCTACGGTAAACTTGTCTTTTCTTAGCCAGCACACATAGAATATGCAATGATACATGCTAGTCGCTAGGTGAATCACCCCCTGCATGCTAATAAGAATAAAACGCACCTAGTTAAGGGAATAATCCCAACTTGTATTGCTTGTGCTAGAACATGGAAATAAAATATTGCTTATATTTAGGTCTTCGCATGCTACCCTAGATCTTGTCGCTCGGAAAGTCCCTTACAATTCCACCTCTCGGTTTACCTTCGGGCCCGAGCCAACGTGTCTGCTTAAGTTTCTTAGAAACGCATGCTTGCCTGCTTAAAAATGTCTAAAGTTATTGTATTGTGCATGCATTCTAGTTAGCCAGGAGACTATCAAATATCTCTTCTGTGAAATTGAACCTGCAAGTATCCTAGATCGTTAGGTCACCAAGGTAATCCTCGAACCAGGGGCATGCATCAAGGCAAGTGAATACTAAACTGGAATCACATCAAGTTTACTTCTGAACGAGAATCCTGTCAAGCAAAGTCATAAATCCCAACTCGTGGAGCAATACTCGTTCAGAGCAGAAATTATAGATTGTACTCGTGTTATGGATTGTCTTGTGAAAGATGTGAATTTGGACAACCCAGACAGACCTGCATGTCACGGAAAACTCAGAAATGAGGTATAGTTCCACCGACGGTCACCTGGACACTGGGACCGATCCGATCCGGATGGAACTCATGCAGCATTTTGTACGAACTGGGTGGCATCTCCGCTAACGTTGCGCCACCTTTGCAGATAAAGGCTGATAGTCTATTGTGCTTGGACGAGATAGTTTGTAGCACCTCTTGTGCTTTCGTTGCATTCCATCCTTGTCACGACTAAAACTCGTCCTTTATGGCTATGCCAGCGACCTATTATTCATATAGATAAGTCATCATCGCTTAGCGGCTATCCACGTACGATTCATTGCATCGTATCAAAAGAACAACTGAACACCTGAACGATCATGATATAACAACTCTCGTGTTTGCATATGCTATTTTCTTGGTTTCCATTATGAATGCTCGTGCTTAAATTAACTTGGTTTGCCTTGGACAGGGAAGGACAAATCGGGAAGTTGGTAAGTCTCGCCGTGTTTCCTCTTATATCGCACGACGCACTGCCATACGAGTTAGGTTATTCAATATTGCCATAAAACTGATCCTAAGGCAACTAGAAAGATAATATAATAGTTGGTACACGGAACCTATATTATGTGTTTGGATTTGTCGAGCGGGTAAGTAGCCTCCCCACCAGTGCATTTAATGTACTGATAATCCACCAGATCGTTTGCCGGGTATGAGAGAACCTCGTTCGGTGCGGATGCCTCCTTCGTGCGTGCTAAGGCCAGGGGTTCACTCTGAAGCCTTGGAGCGCTGCGTCCGAAACTGAAGCACATATACAAGACATAATGTTGGAACATCGTTTGAACATCGCCTGAACATCGCCTGTATAATCATTCCACAATTGTAGCCACTTGGCATGCTTTTATTGTTTCAGAGAGAGGCTTGAGCAACTTGTAATCTCGGCTATGCGCTGCCTGTAACACATGTTTATATCAATAAAGAGTTACTTTACTTCTACTTGTGTTATTCAATGCTTCTGCTATATTGTCGATTCAGTGAACTTGTTACCAAATTGCCTATGCGTTTATGATTTTGCTGCACTCGGACAATCTGTTCGACTCAGTGGCTTAGAACTCTTACCGCCAGCCACTGAACCACGACCTTGCATGGGTGTGGCTCACGACTGGCACCAAGTTTATAGATAACTCAATATCTTGATCTGGCGACAATCTTGACAATTCCTCAAGAAACACATCCAAGAACTCTGCTATCAACGAATGCGGCAACTCCTTGTCTTCCACCATAGCTCCACAGATAATGCCTTCTCCCTGCTCTGCAGCTCCTCTAGCAAAATCAAACTCTGGCTCTCCTGGCAGGCTAAACAAAACTCTATCTCCTCTATAATCTATACTAGCATGGTGCCTACTCAACCAGTCCATCCCGAGTACAATGTCGTAGCTCGGAAGTGACATTATAAGTAGGCATGCACTCAGCTCCCGGCCTCCCAGAGTAACTCTCCGATCATTGTAAATATTATTAACCAGGATAATGCCTCCCCCGGTCATGATCTTGCAAGTCCTAAGCAAAGACTCAACTACCAAACCATGCTTCAGAGCAAAAGAAACAGACGATGACTAGGCTGACCAGGAAGGATGTGAATTTTGTCTGGACGAAGGATTGTCAGGCCGCATTTGATGAGCTAAAGAAGAGATTGACGATAGCTCCTGTTTTGACATTGCCATCAGGGACAGGTGGATTCACTATCTATAGTGATGCTTCAGGGAAGGGTTTGATTTGCGTTCTTCAGCAGCATAGGAATGTGATTGCTTATGCTTTCAGGCAATTATGTCCTCATGAGAAGAACTACCCCACCCACTATTTGGAGTTGGTAGCTTTCATATTTGCTCTAAAGCTATGGAAACACTATCTGTACGGAGAGCGTGTGGAGATCTTCACAAACCATAAAAGCTTGAAGTACATGTTTACGCAGAAGGAGTTGAATATGAGGCAGAGTAGATGGTTGGAGTTGATGAAGGACTTCGACATTTTATTGGAGTACCACCCAGGGAAGGCCAACGTAGTCGCCGATGCTTTGAGAAGGTATCCGATGACTATGTACTTGATGACAGATAGACACTTGTTGGCCGATCTTGAGAGCTTGGGAATTGAGGTACTAGTTCCTGTTATCGAGATTCATATGTGGGGACTACAGATACTGTCCGAGATGATAGATAGAATCAGAGCTACGCAGAGCTCTGAGGAGTATCATGACACAGGTTCGGAAAGGATTATCAGAGGACTTCACTATTATTAATGATGGATCGTTGCGGCACGGTACTAGGATATGTATACCAAGCGGGGAGCTGCGCAAGAAGGTTTTGCAAGAGGCGCATCACTCTCAGTACTCGATGAATTCAGGTGCCAACAAGTTGTATCGAGACCTGAGGGAGCATGTTTGCTGGTATGGTATGAAGTGCGAGGTAGCACGTTTCGTATCCAGGTGTTTAGTGTGCCAGCAGGTAAAGGCGGACAGACAGAGGCCGGGTGGATTGCTTAAGCCTTTACCTATCCAAGAGTGGAAGTAGGAGCATGTGACTATGGATTTTGTTTCGGGGCTTCCGCGTTCTCTAGGAGAAAAGTCGTAATTTGGGTTATCATAGACAGGTTGACCAAATCAGCCCATTTTTTACCATTCAAAGTGGGTGCATCGACGGATAAGCTAGCTGAGATGTATATAAGGCAGATTGTTAGATTACATGGGGTTTCTGCAAGCATCATCTTGGATCGGGATAGTCATTTTACTTCCTACTTCTGGAGGAGTTTGCAGGCTAGCTTGGCTCAAGTTCAGTACCATATATCATCCCCAGACAGATGGGTAGTCTGAGAGGACTATTCAGACTCTCGAGGATATGCTTCGCACTTGTGTTCTGGATCTCGGAGGTTCTTGGGAGGATCATCTACACCTGGTAGAGTTTGCTTACAACAACAGTTACGAGGCTAGTATTGAGATGTCACCATTCAAGGCTCTATATGGACGGAGGTGCCACACACCGTTATCTTGGGATGATATCGATGATAGAGCCTTGTTGGGACCAGAGATGGTCGTGGATGCAGCGGAGAAAGTGAAACTCATCAGAGGTAGACTTCGAGTGGCACAGGACAGACAACGGCATTGGGCCGACAGCCACCGTAGATCCTTGGAGTTTGAGGTATAAGTTTTGTTGAAATTGCTTGTGATTGCTTTATTTTAGATTGCGTGTTAAGGCTGCATTTGTTCTAGGTTGGCGATTTGGTATTCTTGCGGATTTCTCTGATACGGGGCACGATTCACTTTGGTGGAGGCGGGAAACTTAGCCCATGATACATCGGACCTTTCGGTATTCTTGCGAGGATCGGTACAGTGGCCTACAAACTAGACTTGTCGCCTGCACTAGAGGGAGTACATGACGTGTTCTACGTGTCGCAGATGAGACGGTACATGGCAGATCCTAGTCACGTACTAGATCACTCGGAGATCGAGATTGGTCCGACTCTCAGCTATCCACAGCAGCCATTAGAGATTTTGGATCACAGGGAGAAGGTATTACGGAACCATACTATTCCTTTGGTTCGTATCGCATGGAGACATCACTCTCCAGGTGAGTCAACCTGGGATAGGGAGGATGAAATGCGAAAGCAATACCCGTATCTCTTGGAGCCTTGATATATTGTTCTTATTGTTCTGATTGTGTTCTTTTGCTAGTTTAGTTCAATTTCGAGGACGAATTTTTTTGAGGAGGATAGACTTGTCACTACCATATTTCTAGAATAGGGACATTTTTGTCATTTACAATATTATATACATATTGTATTTATAGTTATATAATATATATTATATATATATAATTATTAATAATAATTGGTTAGTGGACTAGACTTGATGTGACCATTAGACTCAACACTAGAATAGCCATTTTTTGGACCTAACTAGTTAATCCCCTTCATTTAATTAGAAATTTGTTTAAGTTTTCATTAGGGATGAAAACCCCACTTATTATAATACTCGTCATGAAAATCCTAGAGGGAAATTTGGACTTTGTGCCTTAGCCAACTCTAGGCCTTCTTTGGCCAGCACTATATAGGAGAGGGGGGAGCCTCCCTCAAGCTCCATTTAATGTTCATGAAACCCTAGATTTTGTTATTCCCCAAAATCTCTCATTCCTCCACCAAATTTTAGAAAATTAAACCCCAATCCCTCTCATTTCCCTCATCTAAGAAGCCTAGAAGCTTAGGTCTCAAGGATCATTGGAGGAAAAAAAGTTTGGCTAGAGAATCCTTGGGTTGTATTGGGAATCCATCTCCCAAGAGGTAAAATTCTGAAATCTCTTTTTCAAATTCTATTTTTATTGTTTTGAGGACCATTATGATCCCTCCCATAGTTTAGAAATATCCACAAGGGGAGAGAGTGAGTCCTTATTGGTTCTATTGTGTTTTCTTCATGAAGTTATGTTCATAGTTTAGGGGTTTTGTGATAATGGGTGTATTTTCTCTATTTCTCAATATAACTAATTATAATAGTTAAAAATAGATATATTTAATATATATTTATATATTTAATAGAGTTGGGGGATTTTGTAAGCCCCCTGATTTTTCAAAAAAAAAAATTTTATTTGGATTTTTCACAATTTTCTATAATTTTCTAGGATTTTCAAAAATTTATTTTAGATTCAAATATAATTAAAAATATCTCAAACTTTTATTTTAGGTTCTAAATAATAAAATATATTTTCTAGAATATTTTGGGAATTTTCAGATTATTTTTAGCATTTATTTTGAGTTAATTAAGGAAAACTGAATTAAAAACTAATTTCTGAAAAAGAAAACCCAAAAAGGAATTATTTCTGTCCAGTCAGCAAATATGGGGCCCACCTGTCAGCCTCCCGCAGCAAACAGTGCCGGGCCCGCCTGTCAGTGACCGCGGGGTGGGTGCAAGCCGAGCCGAGCCGACCTCGAGCCGAGCCGAGTCAGAGTTCGACTCGGACTCAGCTGAGCCGAGCCGCATCGAACTGTGACCATCCGATTTGGGCGGGCACCGTTGGATGGCTGCCACGTGTCAAGATCTGAGCCGCGGCTGCTTTCTCTCTCCTCTATATATATATTAGTTTAGTTATTTATTTTTTAGGGTTTTTCTTCAGCCGAATTTTGGAGAATTGCCATCTAGGGTTCCTTCATCTTCCAGAAGCCATTGCGCATAGCTCCGGACTCCAAACGAGGCCTAGTTTCTTGCGTTAGAACGATATTGAGGTTAGATTTCTGATTATATAATTTGTTTTACGAAATTATGAGTATTAAATTCTGGAAAATTCGTAGAGCACAGCATGTCCGAAAATAGACGTGTTTCAATGTTTTCGCGATTTCGGGAGAACCAGGAATCAGAATCATGAACCGTTTAAAGTTTCGGAAAGCTAATATAGAGATCATGGACATATGTTTTTCAAAGAATTTAATTCGATGTGTTTTCATAGTGTTAATTCTGTAGAACTTCTAGGTTAGAATTTAACCATCGGTGCACGATACGAAACTTGTATGTGCCATAATTCTCAAACGAATTTGAATTTGGACGAGCCGTAAATTCCAGCATGTTTTTGATGTTGAAATCTACAGAAAATCATGCATGAAAGTTGAGTTTGTGTCGGTTGACTTTCTGGTCAACAGATCGTCTCGATTTGTGTGCCATGAGTATCGAGTTGATAAAATTCAGTTCCTTTGGACAAAATTTAGGAATTAACCTAAAAATCAGAATAATAAGATTAAAATAGGATTTTAGAGTAATTATTCCAGAATTAAATAAGTTAAAATAAATTATCTTTTGACATGGTAAATTGTAATACATAGGCTATTTGGACTGTGACTTGGACTCTGATTCATACCAGCAGCAGGACCCCAGGCAAGTGTACCTTGCCAAACTCTGCAGTATTGTTACATATTTTTCCTTGCTTCATTATATTGCTGTGCATGCTTAACCTAGGACCGTGTGACGTACTTAGCGTCCGATTATTAGTCGGGTGCCAACACTGTACGCGGTGTTGGGTATTGTTATCTAGAGGTGGACATTCGTGACATTTTTTTATTCTCGTACTTGTCTTATCAAGTTCATTATAACCGAGGACACTTGACACCATTCATGAGACAGGATCTTCCCGAGATATTCGTGGTGATTCTGTATAGGATATAGGACTTGACAGAGATACTATATTCATAGATACTTATGACTTGTTGCATTAGCTATGATCCCGCTTGACATGGACATAAGACGTTATGGTCATGATATGCGTGGTTACATTGGGTGGGGAGAGACACACAGGCTACATGCTGTCTTATATATATATCTACTACTATTGTGAGGCCGTTGTTTGTGGTATTAAACGAAAGGAATGAAATTGTATTTCAATGGCGGGGTTTATGCGAAACCCGCGCCCTTCTGTTTATAAATAAACTTGTACAATGTAATCCTATACGAGGATGTGGGAGTACAATTTATTTAATCTTGGTATAAATTGCTATAGGTGTCTGATCTGCGGTCGATCACTTTAGCCCTTGGACCACACGATGTTGAAGAAGTGCCGTGGAAGACAGGTAGCAGCTTCGAAGGTTGCAGAAGAGGTTGGACGCACGAGGCCAAGGTCGTCGATCCCTGCTCTTTGCCTGCTCTCCGGGCTCTCTCTCTCTCTCTCTCTCTCCTTGGACGATAATTCTCTCCTGGATGATAATTCTTCTTCGATAATTCTTCCTCTTCCTTTTCCCATTGATAGGGGTCTCTATTTATAGAGTTTTGGTGACAGTGACCACTCCGTCGGTGTAAAAACCGAGGAGTGGAAAGTACAACACCCTTTTACACAACGGTTAAAGTAACCAATGCCTGCGTATGGATGATCTTTTGAATGAGCGTATGACGCGGGTCCAACTAAGGGAACACAACGCGTACTATTGCTACGAAGATCACGGCATAAGAGCCACGCAGGTAGGTATCCCGTGTGTAGAAACGGTTGGCGTAGAAGCCAAATGACTATCACCCTGGCACAGAGGCCAGATAGGCATAGAAGCCGGATAGGCGTAGAAGCCGGAGAGGCGTTGAAGCCGGAGAGGCATAGAAGCCGGAGAGGCGTTGAAGCCGGATAGGCGTTGAAGCCGGAGAGGCGTTGAGAGCCGAAGGGGCACAGGTCTTGAATGGGCGTAGAAGCCGCTGCGTACCGTGCCCGAGTGCTGATGGGGACGTCTTAGCCGGAATCACGGCTTTCGAAGATGTAATCAAATCTTCTACAGAGATTTGCCATCATCCTGTGCATTAAATGCGAAGACGTGTTTCGAAGGTCTGCAGCCCTTCTGTGCATCCGTTGCAGAGACGTGCCTTGACTGAACCTGTCGCCGCCCCGTGCAATTAGACGTAGAGACGTGCCTCGAGCCCCGTACGATGTGCAGCTTTTGACGTGGCAGGCGGTTTGTCTACTGCGGAGCGTAAAACGGCTTATGCCTGCCTGTGTAAAATAATGCAGCGTATCCCTCTGTACGCAAAAGAGCGGTTTATGCTGAGGGGACGTCAGTAAACGACAGTTCGGTGGTATCTTAATCCAATCCCCTGCATTAAATGCAGAGATCCGCCATCATACTGTGGTGTGCGTCCCGAGGGGTCTGTGCCTGTTTCCAGCCGTCGTCTGGGTCGCCGTGCAGCACTTTTTGTCAGGAGTCAGAGGCCAGGTTCACTGCGTGACTTGACAGGTTCACTTCGGGGAAGACGAAGCGTTCCTCGTACGCTATTTAACGCTGCTTTGAGAGCGGCTGAGTTTTTACGCCCTGGAGGCGATGGGGGGGGGGGTCCCGTCTACGCCGAAGCGGTTTTGGACGCGCTGCACCATTGAGCTCTTACGCCTGATGGCACTGAAGGCCTTTGCTTGCGCTGCTCTGTATCAATACGCCGCGTAGCTCTTGCCAGCGTATTTTTCATGCTTCTACAAGACCCCCTTCAAAGCTTTTAAATTTCTTGGAATTTGAAACGCTTTGAATGAAGCATGAATGGCCCCTCGTGACTCGAAACGTTTCTGAATGGAGCGTTGAAACGGTCGGTGCGGCCTTTATGGCGGATTTATTGGGGACCGCTGTGATCTCTTTTGCCTATAAAAAGGCGGGGGGGGGGGGTTAACCTGTTTTCCCATATTCCCATCACCATGCTAAAATGATCGCCGGAGTTCGTCGGGTCGATCTAAGAAAGAAGGAGATCATGTTCTTCCAGCATGTTGGGAGCCGAAAAAGACGGCGTCTTCGAGCAAGTGTCATCTACAGCGATGGATCATGGAAGGATATCTTAGCCTCCCTTGCTCGGGATAATCAGCAACTTTGTATGGCGTTACATCAGGGGAGAGGAAGGGCCGCAATAGACCACACCGCCTGCAAGCGGCGTCTTCTTCCGTTGTCTCCGGGGACGAGAGCAGATAGACTGGCTCCGTCCGGGATCGAGTTGGGAGAAATATCCCAATGCGATCTGTCATGGCGCTGGAGGCAGGAAAGCAGTTTGTAATCTGCCTTCTGTTGGAGTATGGGTCTGTGCCCATTTTGTATCCTCCCGCCACTATCATCTTCTTTGTTCATGGCTGCGATAGCCGATGAACTGCTGGAGAAGATGGATGAAGAATTGATGCCTAGCGAGAACCTGTTAGTACAGCTTCTGGGCAATCTTCAGACGATGATGAGGAAACCTCTAATAGAGGCGTTTTCCCTCATATGTAACCATGAAAAGTGAAGAAAAACCCCTGTAGACAGGATTTTCCTCATATGTAATCATGATTTTAATCTTCAATAAAGTCGTCTTTTCTTCATGTGATCACTTGCCATACGTTGCTGTGAAGTCTGAATGTGTGCAGCTTCGACACGTCTGATACTTTACGCGACTCTGTATAGAGAGTACTAGGTTCTGTCCTGTTCTTTACGTGCAGCGGATAGTGCATAGAGCGCTGCTTTAGCATTGTGAACACTTAGAACTGTCCTGTTGCTAGGACTAAGGAACCGCGTAGAGTTCTGAACTGCTGCTTCTGATGAGCAGAACTTTGTTCAGTCTTCGTCTTCAAGAATGATCTCTCGGAACTCCCTTGAAACAGGGTCGAGGATTCTGGCTGAGCTTTGTCATCTTGACAGACGAGATGTTCAGACTGGAGTCTGGATGAACCTCCAATTTGGGACCCGAAAAGAGTAATTTCTTAATGGTTGTACTCTGTCCGTTTCGGGTACTTGGGGTCAAGAACGAGTATCTTCTGTGTGAACTCTTTGCACTTGACCGGGTCGGGGACTGTTTTGGATAAGCGGAAAGTCGCGGAGTGCGAAATCCTCAGTCTGTAGCGTCTGGGCGTAAAACACCGTCGAGCGTGAAGTCGTAGACTTGTGGTTCTTGAGCGTGAAATCGTAGGTTTGTCGCCTCTCGAGCGTAAAAGCTACCGAGCACAAAGGCATCCGGGCGAGAAAAACCATAGACTTATAGCTGCTTGAACGTAAAGCCGTAGAATCGTTGCTGTTGAGTGTAGAAAGCTCCTTTAGCGTAGGACTTGTGGATCTGTAGCTCCTGAAAAGAGAATTTCTTCGAGCGTGAAGTTCTGCGGATCTGTTGCTTCTGAGCGTAAACTGAGCGCCACCGAGCGTGAGATCATCGATTTGGTATCTGCTGAGCGTAAAGCCGTAGGTTTGTCGCCTCTCGAGCGTAAGAGCTACCGAGCACAAAGGCATCCGGGCGAGAAAAACCATAGACTTGTAGCTTGCGAGCGTAAAATCGTAGATCTGTTGCTGTCGAGCGTAGAAAGCTCCTTTAGCGTAGAACTGCTGAACTGTCTTGCGCGAAGAATTTTTCGAATTCGCTGACTGTCCGTCTTTCGAGGGTAGTGGGTTGACGTAGCACCCAATCATATCCGATTATTAATGCGAGACTTGGTTAGGGCCTCGAGGAGTCCGTCCGAGGATTCGAGGAGTTGATCCGAGGATTCGAGGAGTCGATCCGGACTCTATATATATCCCAAGCTTTGGAGAGAAAAACTTTTCATCCGTCTTCGAGAGTTCTTGACTGTTCAAGCTTTCTCCTTCATTCCTTCTCTGAGCATTTCGAGTTTTCAGAAATGGCGACGAAACAAACCTCCTCCGCTAAGGGAAAGAGCATAGGTTCTTCTTCTTCTCCCACTGCCCCAGCGAGGGAGTCTTCGGTCGGGCAAGGTGGACTTCTTTCCGAAAGTATCCCGCCGACGGGCAGCGCACCCGGTCTGAGAGGTAGAGCCTTTGGGGTGACAAGAATAATGAAAAATCCTTCGCACATGTTGAACGTGACCGCGCTAGGTCGTCTTCTGTGCTGATAGCCTCTTCGGAGGAAGATGCACGGAGGCGTTTTCATCTTTTACGCCCACATTTCTCGTGTGCCAGCGTAGAAGCTCCACATTTTCGCAGTTCCGAGCGTAAAAGCTCTGGCTACCGAAAACTGGCGTATGTCGTAAAATAAGCATTTTACGTTTGTGGAGGGGACTCCCGGCGTATAATAACCATATTCGTGCAATCCTGGCGTAGAGCACAGATTGTCGTTTCTTTGGTTCTGTATGTTTGTGCAAGATTTTTGTAATGACATACTTTCTTTGCACCTTTGTAGTTAACTTGGGTGAGTCTCCGCTGACCGAGGTGATGGGTTCCTCCGCCGGGATGCTGCACTCGAACTACCTGGAGGACTTGTCCCACGTGGCATTTTCCCTCTCCGGACCCCAGTATCCTGAGGGAAGGGGGTTCCTGTTATCGGTTCAGGGCGAGCGGGCACTGCTGAGCATGATCAACGGGGAGCCCCTGACGTATGTAGACGGAGATCGGTACATAAAGCCGGCTTTCCTTTTCGGGGACATGATCGACAAGCGGTCCCAGACGAAGCCTAAGAGGGAACCTTGGGTCTTTGCTGTCGAGAGCTTGGTTCTGTACCTGCCGACGATGCCGAGGGATTATCCCATCTCGGCTTTCTTCCATGCCACTCATCCCAGAAAGATGTCGTGGACGTTGACTCCCGATCTTCATGGCAAGCCGGGGAAGATCTTTCATCAGAAAGGAGCTGACCAGGGATCGTTTGTCAGTCGTCCTTCTGGTCCTGTGACGTTGTTCCTGGGATTGTACCCGGGTGGCATCCCGAGCGAAGACAGCTCTGTGATCCAGCCGGTCCAACTGTCGACTTTCTGCAACAGCTTCATGGGACGAGGTGGGGTGTACCCCAAGGAGAATCCTCGGTGTAATGGGTGGGTCACCCCAGCAAACCTCCGATGGACCATCCTAGTTAACTGGGCCTTGAAGCGCTTTCGGCAAGAGCTAGAGGGCATTGGGCTGTATGCCGCTGTGAGCGCGACGAGCGTCGGGTTGTCTCCCAACCCTAATTTGTTCCTGGCACTGATGAAGCGATACGTTTCGCTCACTGGGACCTTTGCCACTCCACTGGAGGAGTTGGGATTGGCCCTTCATGAGATGGCGGTTGTCTCGAGGCTGCCGATGGGGGATACCCCGTATGAAGAGTATGTTCCCACCAACCGGGAGTTGGGGGATTCGGACCCTCGGGTGGCGGATGTGTATCAGGAGCTGATGTGCCAATACCTCGCCTGCACCGCTTTTTACAACGAGCCCTCTGGTTTGGCCCACACTACCAAGTGGATGTCCTACCTCTTCTTCCACCGAGCTAGAGCTGCCAGGTTGGAGAAAGTTTCGGGGGGCAAGAATGAGCCCGTGAACTGTTTGGGCGTGCTTAGTGCCCAGGTCGTGGATGGCCTTATGGAGGAGGCCAAAGCTTCGGACCAGATCCTCGTTGAGAGGGTAGGAAAGTACCCCGAAGGTACTACGGCCCGTAGTTACTTGAGGCGCTGTCGCAGGTCTCTATCCAAGGAAGCCCAGCTGGCTGGTTTCCTCTCGTTATGGCTGCGTCGAGTAGTAGTGCCTGGTACTGCGTCCGCGGACCGCATTCATCGGAACATCTTGTGGCCGGCAGTGCGCCTGGTGTTCGGGGCAAGACTGGGCTTGCTTCCTGCCATGGTGTGCCGTATATAGGCGGGCTTGAGAGCTCTGACCGATGGGTTGCTTGCTGATGAAGCCCGGCGTGAGAGTTTTCCCAGGGTGGAATTACCATACCTGTATCTGATGGGTTGGTTAATTCTCCACAATCCCCGGGTGATGTCTCCTGGCTCTGGTAGCAGCTCAGGGAGAAATTTTTTGTTGAACTACAAGGATTCTCCCTGGAACGTGGACACCGTTCTAGATTGTCGGCTGGCATTGAACCTCAGCCATGGCTGGAAGTTCCTCTGTACTCTCCCTCCCGTAGATTGCAATCAATTAGGGATGAGGCTTGAGGACTCGGGTAGAGAGAAGACCGATCTTTCTCCGGAGGCTTTTAATTGGCTGGTCTGCATTAGACCCTCCCATCTCCTGTACAGGAGTGAAGATCATTGCTTCTTCGAGCCTTATTTGCCTAGTCGGTTCGCCAGGCAATTTGGGTACGGCCAGCTGCACGTGGGCAATACCGTCACCAGCTTCAGGTCCAGAGGCGGGCTCATTGATGGAGCCAGAGGATGGCGGTATTTCACCACGGGTTGCACAGGAGCAGCCTTCGTCGTGCCGGATGTCACCCCCTCTACGGAGCTGCGCATCCTTCATTCTTACGCCCAGTTTTACGTGGCGATCAACACCTTCCACCGCGATTTTGACATACGCGGAAGTCTTAGGGTGTCCTCTCCCATTGCCGGGGGAGGAGTTGAAGTTCCCTCGGTTTCTCCCGATGAGGGTGAGGAGTTTGATACTTCGGATGAACCCCTGGAGTCGATGCCGGGGTGTGAAGTGCCTCCGCCTGCGGGGGCTTTGGTAGTTCCTCAGAAGCGAAGGGCGCCTGCTCCTAAGGAGGCTTCTGTTCGTAAGAGGAGGAAGGAGACAGTTGCTCGTCCTTTCCGCATTCTTGGTGTTGAAGCTACCGGAAGTGGGCCTACATCTCCCCATGTCGGGGATGAGTCTTTGGCTGGAGGTTCCTCGCCTTTTAGAGAGGGACCCTCTATGGTTTCGGTTGGCGGCGCCGGAGGATCTTCGCTAGGGGTCGCTGCTGTGGCTACTGCTCCGGGTAGTGGAACGAGATCGCCTAGGTGGCCATGGCAGATGGGAGGATCCTTCCCTGGACCCGCAACGGATAAAGCTCCTGCTGTGCCTAGCGAGATTCCAGTTGACGAGCCTCGACCGCGTCTTGGTGGAGACTTGGAGGAATTCCGGGCGATGTCAGTTGGTCCACCTCCTTCCCCAGGTATGATAGTTCGCATTGCGTCCTTAAAGCGAGGTTTAGCTGCCTCGGCTGCAGATGCGCCATATATACCATTGGCCCCGGGTAATATCGTTTTCATGTCTCCTTTTAGAAAGGTTACCGTTGTACTGATGCCGACTTTCGGGTTCTTTTCTTCTCAGGGGATGGAGCCCACGGGGAGTGTAGCGTTGAGCCGCCTTCCGGCTCTGCTCCGGCTCCTGGCGGTGATACGGAGGCACCTGATCTTGAGGAGGAAATACCCTCGGGGGCTAGCCCGCCCGGAGTGGTTTTGTCATCTCGAGAGGAGGACGAGCCCGCCATTGTGACCTCGCCTTCTGCGAGTATGCCGATGACCTCGACTGTCGTCGCTGCACCTTCTTCGGTCGCGCCAGCCGTCGAGGCGGCAGCTGTGGCTACCTTGTCTGCGATCGTCCCTGGTGGGGGACTCGCTGATATCGCGGCCTCTCCTGGCGTTCAGTCGGGTTTAGTGGCGCTGACTGAGCAGCATACCAGCCTCTTCTACACCGGTTTGAGAGCGATGATATCAATGGTGTTGGCGAAGAGCCTGGATTTCGAGCGCCTGAAGAGAACTGCCCAGTTCTCGATCGGAGTTGTCAGGGCGTTCGGTGATTCTGGAGGAGCCGATGCCCTGGAGGCGATGGTTAATGGTTTAGAGCAACCCATTAACGAGTACTTGCAGTTGGCTCAGGGCAGTCTTGACGCTGAGGCCCAGACCCGATATGGCTTCATGACTGCGCATCTTGCCAAACGGATGGGAGACCTGAAGGAACTCCTTCGAACTCGCCAGCTGGAGGCCATTCAGAGGAAAGCCGCCGTGGATGAGATCCTTGTCCTCCAGACTACGTGCCAATCCGAGCACGAGGGGAACGTAGCGAGGATCCACCGGTTGCGAGAGAAACTCGCTCGGGCAGAAGAGTGGGCTTCTCAGTCATTGGCAGGCTTGGATGTGGTGGCCGGTCGACTGAGCGCAGCTCGACGAGATCTGGATCGCGCGGAGGGTGCCTGCGCGGGCGTTCGCCGGACGATAGCCGAACTGTCCCGTTCGAGTGACAACGAGGCACTGCTGGAGCGGGCCCGTGCTGATGCTCTGGCCATTAGGGACGAGAGGATGGCCGTGCTAGCGCGGCAGATCCATGACATGACTGCTCCGCCGCAATGATGTACTCTTTTTTGCCCTTTTTGCTTTCCCAGATGTAATTTTGTTCTTTCTTGGGAATAAAAAGAGACTTTTTCCTAACTTTGGACCCATCATTTCGGAATGTAAATGACAGGTTAGGGCGAGAGTGGTATCAGAGGTAGTATGGACGTGATAAACTCTCGGTAAACTTCAGCAGGGCACGTCTATTCAGAGGTCATACGGACATGATAGAACGTGCTTTTGGCCAAGTTTTGTAGGTAAAGTACTATCAGAGGTGAGATAGGCGTGATAGGCTTTACTAGAGATTACAGCTCAGAGGTAATATGGACATAGCTGTTTTGTGGGCCTATTGCTTTTTGCGCACCTAATAGGTTTGAGGACAAGCCCTGCTAGAGGTAATATGGACGTAGCAGATTTTGTGGACCTAACACCACTGGCGTACTTAGATTTAGTACGGGTGTCAAGTTGAAGTGACGATCGATATCAGAGGTGATAATCGATGGTCAGAATCTTGGAAAGCCTGTTCAGAGGTGATATGGACATGGCAGATTCTCCAAGGAAATACAGTTCAGAGGTGATATGGACATGACTGATTTGTGGGCCTATTGCTTTTTGCGCACCTAGGTGCAAGTAATAGGTTTGAGGACAAGCCCTGCTAGAGGTAATATGGACATAGCAGATTTTGTGGACCTAACACCACTGGCGTACTTAGATTTAGTACGGGTGTTAAGTTGAAGTGACGATCGATATCAGAGGTGATAATCGATGGTCAGAATCTTGGAAAGCCTGTTCAGAGGTGATATGGACATGGCAGATTCTCCAAGGAAATACAGTTCAGAGGTGATATGGACATGACTGATTTGTGGGCCTATTGCTTTTTGCGCACCTAGGTGCAAGTAATAGGTTTGAGGACAAGCCCTGCTAGAGGTAATATGGACGTAGCAGATTTTGTGGGCCTAACACCACTGGCGTACTTAGATTTAGTACGGGTGTTAAGTTGAAGTGACGATCGATATCAGAGGTGATAATCGACGGTCAGAATCTTGGAAAGCCTGTTCAGAGGTGATATGGACATGGCAGATTCTCCAAGGAAATACAGTTCAGAGGTGATATGGACATGACTGATTTATGGGCCTCAACTAGTTTCTTTTTTGAAGTAGTTTCGTCGGATTACGAGAATCTCGCCGTATTCCTCCTGAGTGGAGGAGATTAGGCGTAGTACTTCTTCAGGAATTTGCCGTTGATAGGGGCCATTAATAGGTCTCCATTGGGCTGGGCTAGTCTGTAGGCTCCGTTCGAGAATGTTGTCTCGATCACATAAGGGCCTTCCCACTTGGGCTGGAACTTGCCTTTACTCCTGTGAGTAAGAATCATCGGCCTTCTTACGGCTAAAACTAGCTCGCCGACTTTGAACACCCTTTCCTTTACTTTATGATTAAAAGCTCTGGAAATGCGTGCTTGGTAGAGCGCGATGCGCTGTTGAGCTTGGAGGCGTTTCTCGTCTAATCCTTCTAGCTCCTGAAGCCTTAACAGGTCATTCTTTTCTTGAGTCAACTCGTTAGCCACGGCTATCCTGAGCGACGGGATCTGGATTTCAATGGGGAGAACTGCCTCGCTCCCGTATACCAGTGAGAATGGGGTACAGCCTGTCGGCGTTCGTACTGTTGTGCGGTATGCCCAGAGACATTCGTCCAGCTTTTCGTTCCAATCTCTTTTGTTTGAAGAGACGAACTTCTTCAAGAGTTTGATAATGGTTTTGTTGAAAGCTTCCGCCAAACCATTAGCAGCTGGATAGTATGCCGTAGAGGCGATATTGTGTATTCGATTTTTATCGCAAAATCGATGAAACGCTTGGCTGATGAACTGGGGCCCGTTGTCATGGATTATCCTTCGGGGGACCCCGAAACGATAAATGACGTGATGCTTGATGAAGCTGATCACATTAGACGCTTTTACCTCAGCAAGAGGGATTGCCTCTGCCCATTTGGAGAAGTAGTCCGTGATGGCCAGTATGAACTGGTGACCTCGGGAAAAAGACGGGTGAATGGGACCAATGACGTCCATACCCCATGCTTCGAAAGGCCAAGATGCAACTGTAGGATGCAGATGCTCAGATGGTTGGTGTATAAAGTCTGCGTGAATCTGACAGGCTCTGCATTGTCTTGCATACCGTATCGCATCTGTGATCATAGTAGGCCAATAATAGCCCATTCTCCTGATGCGATCCTGTAGCTTAGGATCGGGTTGGTGTGCTCCGCATACGCCGTCGTGAGCTTCCCGGATAATCTGCTGTGCTTCGTCGTTAGACAGACATCTCAACAGTAATCCGTCGTAGGTCCGGCGATACAGGCATTGTGCAGATGCATCGTAATAGAAGCGTAATGATCGTCGCTTGATGGACACTGCTCCTTTGGGGTCCTCCGGCAAGATTCCGTATGCGACGAAATCTATGAAGGGACTTCTCCAGTCCTTTCCGGGGAGATCTGTGTTCACAGCATGGCTGCGTTCTATGTGAAGGTTGTTCTTCGCACAGAATAAGTCTCTGTTAAGAAGGATTACCGAATCCTGCCTTCTTATAGGAGTGGCTAAGTCTGCGGCTAGACTGGCTAGGGCATCGGCTTCCAGATTCTGAGACCGAGGTACATGCTCCAGGAAGAATCCTTTGAAGGTCATGGCTATCTCGACCGTTGCTTGGTGGTAGGGGATGAGGTCTGGATTCCGGACTTCATATATCCCTCTGACTTGATTGACGATAAGCAGAGAGTCACCGAAAGCTTCCAGGGATTCGACCCCCAGCTCTTTGGCGGCTCGGAGCCCGATTAACAGAGCGTTGTATTCTGCCACATTGTTGGAGCAGGGCTCGCTAAGAGAATATGCTCGGTAGATGACAAGCTGATCAGGAGTGACCAGGACGACTCCTACTCCTGAGACGATGTTTCCCTTGGGACCGGTTCTGGAGGCCCCATCGAAGAAGAGTTGCCATGCGTCGGTCTCCATTGCGGAGTTACATTCTGCAACTTCGTCGGGAATGTCCTCGTATAACTTGGAGGACTCCGGGATCGGATGGGCAGCTAGGAAGTCAGCCAGTTCTTGGCCTTTAACGGACTTCTGCGGTACGTATACCATGTCATATGGCGTTAATAGCATCGCCCAAGTCGCGAGTCGGGAGTTAAGAACACTCGGTTTGCTCATTAGTACCCGCAGAGGGTTGATCCTGGAGATGATATGAATGGTCTGTCTGGTGACATAGTGTCGTGTCTTCTGGACGGCGAACATCAGAGCCAAGCATTCTTTCTCCACTGGGTTGTACCGGTGCTCGGCCCCGACCATCATCCTGCTGAGGTAGTAGATAGCTTGTTCATGCCCCATGTCGTTCTTCTGTGCAAGAAGAGCTCCTAGTGAATGATCCATTGCTCGAACGTACAGCAAGAATGGTTTTCCCATGACGGGAGGTGCCAGAACTGGCGGACTGGTGAGGTAGCGTTTGATATCTCCGAACGCCTGCTGACAGGTTTCGTCCCACACGAAAGATACACCTTTCTTCATGAGGTGAGAAAAGGGCTGACATCTCCCCGAGAGGTTGGATATGAATCGCCGGATATAGGCCAGACGGCCTTGAAATCCCCGGAGTTCCCTCAGATTACGGGGTGGTCGCATTTCTACGATTGCCTGGACTTTGTCAGGGTCCACCTGGATGCCTTTGGCGGTGATGACAAATCCCAGGAACTTGCCACTAGATACACCCAGAAATGATTTCGTAGGGTTCATCTTGAGTTGATGGCGACGCATTAGCTCGAACACCGTCCTCAAGTCTTGGAGGTGATCACCTTTGAGGCGGCTCTTGACGGCTATGTCGTCTACGTAACATTCCACTGTTTTGCGTAAATGCTCATGGAATATGTTACTCATGGCCCGTTGGTACGTAGCCCCGGCATTCTTCAATCAGAAGGGCATGACCGTATAGCAATATACCCCCAGTGGTGTCCGGAAGGCAGTGTGCTTCTCGTCTTCAGGATGCATCTTGATCTGATTGTATCCCGAGAACCCGTCCATGAAAGACATGCGTTCGAAACCGCAGGTGTTATCGATCATGATGTCGGTGATGGGAAGAGGGAATTCGTCTTTGGGACAGGCCGCATTTAGATCCCGGTAATCGATGCAGATACGCACCTTCCCATTCTTTTTCATGACTGGGACAACATTGGCGACCCAGTCGGGATGTTGCTCTTCACGGATGAAGCCGCAGGCTATCAACTTCTTGACTTCAGCTTCAATGGCGTCCATCATATCCGGGCGGAACCGGCGTTGGTGCTGTTTGACAGGCCTTGAGTCGGTCAAAATGTTGAGCTTGTGAGTAGCCACCTTCGGATCGAGGCCTGGCATATCCTCATAATTCCACGCGAAGACGTCGACGTATTCTTTTATCAGTTGGATGATTTCTTCCCTTTCAGCTGGGGAAAGATAGTTACTGATAAATATTGGCTTTGGTAAGAGTTCACCCCCAACGTCGATTTGGACAACTTCGTCTTTAGTGGGAGGTTCCCTTTGCTCGAAGCGAAATTCCCACTGCGTATCCATGCGTTGAGCCCAAGCGTCGTTTTCGAACAACTCAGATTCTTGTTCGCTTGCCTCTAAGGATCTGTCGACGCCATATTCACCGAGAATGTTTGTCCGAGATTGTTGGACGAGTCGGAGGACGTTGAGCCGCCTTGAGGAGAGGCAATGGCGTCTTCAGAAGCCGCAAGGGAGGTCGGATATCCTAACCCGAAGCGGGTTTGTCGGTAGCAAGAGTTGCCGAGCAGCGGCGTACGCCTGCCCCTCCCATTGTTGAGACCTTGGTTCCGCTTCAGATTGTAGCCCATATTCTGCATGATCTTCAGCGCTTGTGGGCTGTATCGGCGAACCTGTATTTCCTCAGTATCGTCGTCGAAAGCATCTTCTTGGATAGCTGGTTGATTGCGCATACGGCCGAAGAATATCGGACGCTGACTGCTGTAGGTAGGTGGGACGATGAAGATAGAATTCTCATGGGGTCCATATGTTGCGACGACGTTGGATGATGACGCTACTTCCCATACATATGGATGATAGGCCTTTATAGCTCCCAAGAATTTTTGTGCTATTGGTTCTATCTCGTCAATGTACGGAAAAAGGGGACTTTTATTGTCATTGGCAACCGCGTTAGTAGTTTTTACATCCCTTGGTTTTTTGTCGCGCCAAAGGTTGATGACCAAGGGTGGAGGCTTTTTGTTTAAGGTAATTACCAAAGGATCACCCCCCTTTCCTGACCTAGCATCGTTCAGGTGGGCGGTCATAGGCTCTGTGGCCTTTGGACGAGCAGTCCGTCCTTTCACCTTGATCGACAGAGGTTGTTCGACAGAGGGTTCTTCTGGCTCCCGACGGGATTCCTTCTCTGTCTGGGCCGTTACCTCTTCCGTGTAGCTCTGAGAGTATAACACGGCGTCGGAGTAGTAGGATTCCACCCCTCTGAACGGGTTTAAGTCTGCAAACTCGGTTTGTACCGCTCCTTTGGCATCTACATATTTGAAGCATTGATGTAGGGTTGAAGGGACAATGTTGTGGTCGTGGATCCACGGTCTTCCCAGCAGGATGTTGTAGGACACCTCTGAATCAATGACGTAGCATGTAGCCACTGATCTAAGGTTGCCAATCTGGATTCTCAAGCGAATCTTCCCCAATGGTTTACTCTTTCCAGCGTTGAAACCCACAATTGTAGTAGTGGTATAGGCCAGTTCGCTGGTGGGGATCCTCAACGGTCTGAGCAGACTGTGAGGAATGATGCTGATTGACGATCCCGGATCTATGTGAATCCGGTCGACCTCCATGGAACCGATGTATCCGGTGTGATAGAGAGGCCTGTCATGACTGTTGTGTTTCAGTAGCATGTCGTCTTGGGTGAAAGTGATGTTTGGTACCACCTCCATCACACTGTGGCATTGAGGGCACGCCACGGATTCCTCGTTGGGGGACTTGAGCTGGGTTAGGCACACATCCGCTTGCATCAATGCTTCGCTCAGGGCTAGACGAGTGTCTTGGGAGAGCCTGAGTAGCTCGAAGATGGACAACCTGGCTGGCGTATTGGCCAGTTGGGCCAGGATGTCGAAGTTGTACGGTTTCTCTAAACCTTTGTTTGGAATATTCTTCATAGGTACATCGAAGCGTACTTCCTTTTGTTTTTCCTTGTCCGCTGGAGTTGGTCTTGAGGGACCGGTCTCTGGTGTGGCGGGCTCGGGTCCCGAAGGCTTGGTGGCTGGGGCGTCTTCCGGGCTCGTGCCGTAGTCCTTGAGGTAGGCTTTCCCTGATCGGGTTGCTGTAGCCAACACCTCGTCTTCTTCTGGAGTTGCAACCATATGGCATGGTTTGCATTTGGAGTTCTTTCTAGACTTAGCTCTGACAGCATCAGTCTCTTTCCCGATTTCTGACACCAGATCGGGATGAACCCACATAATCTCGCCTTGCTGGGTAGTTAGGGGTACCAGGTTGCGATTTTGATCCCGAGCTGGAGGGAGATTGACGATGTTCATCGTTGCTCGGGAAATAGGCGTGACACCATCCAGGATCGTTCGGGGAGGCAGACTGCCAAACTGGAGAGAGATCATGTTGGCCGTGACCATCTTCTCGGTGTTGTGCAGGGTGATCGCCTTAGCATCGATTAACCCCTGGATCTTCCTTTTCAGTACGTAACACGCCTTTGTTGGGTGGTGTACGTATCGGTGGAAGACACAGTATTTGGGGTCGTTAGTATTGCCAACTTCCTGGGGCCGCCTCAGCTCTGGAAGGATGATCTTGCCACTCTTGACGAGACACTCGAATATGCTCGGGACGTCGTCGTCGTCGAAGGAGTAGACTTCAACGGGTCTGGAAGTCCCGGGTTTTGCTTGTGCAGTTGCCGCAATCTTTGGTCTGGCCGTATTGATTGCCAGGGCTTCTTTCCCTTTGGGACCACGAGGGTGGTCGCTGCTAGGAGATGACCTCTTGCCTCTGTCGGAGGCGGAGATCATGATGCCATTGTCACGCGCCTTGCGACTATTGTCTTCGGCTGCTACCGCCGAGATGATGAACGAGGGCCAATCACGGAACTGATATGGTCCTGTGAACACCGAGACCACGGGAAGGAGGTTCTTCCTGCAAATGTCCACCAATGCAGAGTCGGGAACTCCTGGAGGCATTTGTAAGGTGGCCTGACAAAAACGTTCGATGAAGATGCGAACGTCTTCCTTTTCCTTTTGCTTGACTTCGATGAGAGAGGACATAGACATGTCCATTCCTCCCTCGTAGAACCGTGTGAAGAATAAAGTTCTGAAGTCTTCGAAGGAAGTGATAAAGTTATCCGCCAAGCTGCGGTACCACTGATAGGCTACTCCTGAGAGGCAACCTTTGAACACCCGAGTAAGGAGGGCGTCGTTCCCTTGTAGCAGCACCGTCATCATGCTGAAATAATTCATGTACTGGCTCGGCAATGTTTTTCCCTCGAACAGGGCCATGGTCTGAGGTTTGTACCTTGGCGGGAAAGGGACTTCCTCCCAGATAGCTGGGTAGGGCTGGTTGATTCCCAGTTTCTTGAGCTGATCCTTGTGTTTCAAGGCGTCAAACTGGGCTTTCAACTCCCGGACTGCATGCATCGGATTTTCAGTCGGAAGCGGGGCCATGGAGTGGTGCGGAGTTGGTTGTATCGTAACCCCAGCGGGAGGTAAGGCACTCTCTGAGTGAGGAAGCGGAGGAACTGCTGACTCTTGATCCAGCGCGGGCTCTTGGCTCGGGTGGGATGGTGGTAAGTCCACCCCCACACATATCTGAGTCGGCGGGACCGATGCTTGAGCCATGGTAGCTGCGTGCTGAGTTAGCATCATCTGGTGCATGTTTTCCATCATGGATTGCATTTGTTGTAGAGATGTTTCCAGCGTGGTGAGGCGTTGTTCCGCGTCTCCTGACGGTGAAGCTTCCTCGCGTTCATCTTCAACGGCGTAGGCTCCCATCTCCCTGGGCGTCATTGAAGGATTAGTATAGGTCGCTGTAGAAGTCGACTCTACACTTTCTGCTTCTGATTCTTGGCGACCCCCAGCGTCGGAATCGGAAGAGGATGGAGCTGGCTGTCGTGACTTTGCGTGAGTGTTCTGGAATACTCCGGCTTCAGTGTCACTGAACCTCCTTCGGCTCGGGGGCTTGGAGGGATGACGTCTTGAACTCGACCCTCCTCTACGCAGGTGTGAGGCCATGTTTACAGGCGCATGCGCGGGTTCCTCTCCCTGGAAAGACAGAGAGTAGCCCAATCGGTCGAAGACCGATCGTTTTGTTTTGGGACAGCAGCAATTAATCACAACCTTGTGGCTATTACAATGATGCTCGCTAGGAGGCGTAATAGACATGTTGGAAGGTCCCCTCTCTTTACGCTTCTGGACTAGATATTTGCGTAGGTCAGGAGGAGTTGCCGGAGAGGCCCTTAGTCGGCCATTGGTTTCTCGCGTGATCCGGAGGGTAGGCATTCTATTCCTTCGCTGGCGTGGAGGCCGAGAGGTTAAGTAGCCTGCCGCTTGCTTTCCTTCGCGGAGATCACAGCGCTCATCTGGTTTACCGTAGAGGTCAGATGACGTCTTGCGCGTGGAGCGAGATCTGTTCTTCCGTCTTGGCGCCGAGGCACCATCGGAAGTTCTGCCTGTACCGCGCGGAGCGGGAGACAGATTTCTACGCGTAAAGCGCAGTGAAGGCTTCTGGGTTAGTGCTGAGGCTTCGCCCGAAGTTTTGTCTTTACCGCGCATAGCGGGAGACTGTTTCCTACGCGTAAAGCGCAGTGGATTCTTCGGGGTTAGCGCTAAGGCTTCGTCCGAAGTTTTGTCTGTACCGCGCGTAGCGGGAGACTGAATTTTACGTGCGGGGAATGGAGGGAGCGTCGCTACAACCTCGTTGGCCGAAGAGATCGGAGAGATCGGAGAGATCGGAGAGTCCGGAGAGATCGGAGAGTCCACAGGAATAGTAGAGGATGTCTTGGGCATCCACACATTGCGCAGCTTCCTGTTGTCCTGGACGGAGAGAGGGCGAGAGCTACCCCCGGCTCGAAGCATGTCTTCGTAGGCTGACTGGTCGAAATGAACGACCAGCGTCTTCTTCACGGTTCCCACGGATACCGTATCGTGTTGAGCAATTACTTCCTCGTCAGAAGAGAAAGATGTCCCCAGCAGAGTCGCCATCTTGTTTGTGGTATTAAACGAAAGGATTGAAATTGTATTTCAATGGCGGGGTTTATTCGAAACCCGCGCCCTTCTGTTTACAAACAAACTTGTACAGTGTAATCCTATACGAGGATGTGGGAGTACAATTTATTTAATCTGGGTATAAATTGCTATAGGTGTCTGATCTGCGGTCGATCACTTTAGCCCTTGGACCACACGATGTTGAAGAAGTGCCGTGGAGGACAGGTAGCAGCTTCGAAGGTTGCAGAAGAGGTTGGACGCACGAGGCCAAGGTCGTCGATCCCTGCTTTTTGCCTGCTCTCCGGGCTCTCTCTCTCTCTCTCCTTGGACGATAATTCTCTCCTGGATGATAATTCTTCTTCGATGATTCTTCCTCTTCCTTTTTCCATTGATAGGGGTCTCTATTTATAGAGTTTTGGTGACAGTGACCACTCCGTCGGTGTAAAAACCGAGGAGTGGGAAGTACAACACCCTTTTACACAACGGTTAAAGTAACCAATGCCTGCGTATGGATGATCTTTTGAATGAGCGTATGACGCGGGTCCAACTAAGGGAACACAACGCGTACTATTGCTACGAAGATCACGGCATAAGAGCCACGCAGGTAGGTATCCCGTGTGTAGAAACGGTTGGCGTAGAAGCCAAATGACTATCACCCTGGCACAGAGGCCAGATAGGCATAGAAGCCGGATAGGCGTAGAAGCCGGAGAGGCGTTGAAGCCGGAGAGGCATAGAAGCCGGAGAGGCGTTGAAGCCGGAGAGGCGTTGAGAGCCGAAGGGGCACAGGTCTTGAATGGACGTAGAAGCCGCTGCGTACCGTGCCCGAGTGCTGATGGGGACGTCTTAGCCGGAATCACGGCTTTCGAAGATGTAATCAAATCTTCTACAGAGATTTGCCATCATCCTGTGCATTAAATGCGAAGACGTGTTTCGAAGGTCTGCAGCCCTTCTGTGCATCCGTTGCAGAGACGTGCCTTGACTGAACCTGTCGCCGCCCCGTGCAATTAGACGTAGAGACGTGCCTCGAGCCCCGTACGATGTGCAGCTTTTGACGTGGCAGGCGGTTTGTCTACTGCGGAGCGTAAACCTGCTTATGCCTGCCTGTGTAAAATAATGCAGCGTATCCCTCTGTACGCAAAAGAGCGGTTTATGCTGAGGGGACGTCAGTAAACGACGGTTCGGTGGTATCTTAACCCAATCCCTTGCATTAAATGCAGAGATCCGCCATCATACTGTGGTGTGCGTCCTGAGGGGTCTGTGCCTGTTTCCAACCGTCGTCTGGGTCGCCGTGCAGCACTTTTTGTCAGGAGTCAGAGGCCAGGTTCACTGCGTGACTTGACAGGTTCACTTCGGGGAAGACGAAGCGTTCCTCGTACGCTATTTAACGCTGCTTTGAGAGCGGCTGAGTTTTTACGCCCTGGAGGCGATGGGGGGGGGTCCCGTCTACGCCGAAGCGGTTTTGGACGCGCTGCACCCTTGAGCTCTTACGCCTGATGGCACTGAAGGCCTTTGCTTGCGCTGCTCTGTATCAATACGCCGCGTAGCTCTTGCCAGCATATTTTTCATGCTTCTACAGCCGTAGACTCTCGTAGCAGAGCTAGGCACATTACGTGTTATTACCGCTACCGGCTCCCCGACACAGAGCTTGTAGTGGCTCAGCCTGAGTACTCGTGATGCTCTCATCTTGCATTTCACATAGATGGTTACTTACTTGCCCTATTTATTTTATTTACTATCTGCACTGTATTTATTTTGGCTTGTATTATTTTGTACCTTGCTATGTCCTCTGAGAACCTGGATCCGGATTATGTCCCCAGGATTTGCAGACGAGATTTATCCCGAGGTATACGGGACCGCAGCAGGAGCTGATCCAGGAGCTGTACCGCTATCCGAGGATGAGGTGTTAGCCGAAGACTTCTCCTGAGCATCCATATTTCATGCTCAGCATTTATTTATTTATTTCAGTCATTTATATTCTGGTCTGTTGAACCTTTGTAACAGATATTTATCGGGTTGTTCCCCGAAGCACTTTGTTGAGACTAGCTGATGATTTACATTCCTTATTTATTCTGTGGATCATATCTTATATTCTTGTGTGGATGAGATTAGTTGTGCCATGTTGTCGTAGACTTGAATTTACAGCTTAAGTACGTCCTGATGGATCCAATAAATTGGGTTTGTCCATTAGTGTGTGCTGCTGGCCATTGCCACGTGTCTAGTCCCTCGGTATTTTGGGACTGGGACGTGACATGGTTTTTGTGGTGGCCCATGCAGGTCTACGACTAAATTGTTCGGTTTCAACTTAGGGACCGAGCAAGCCTGCAAATAGGATTAGAGTATAGGATCTCATCCATAACTGACTATGGCTTCTCCTCCTCCTCCTTCCAATCTATTCTGTTGAAAAATTGCATCCTGCTTGATTCATGTGCCTTCTCATTAGTTCCTTGAGTGTAGCTTTCTTCTAGAATAATAGAAGTCCCTGTTGATAGAATGATAGGTAGGGTAACCTTCCTACTAAAAGTACAGCTAGGATATTGACACACCCCTAAGTAGAACGCTTAATGAACCCTAGCGTCCCTTACCTATAGAATAATTTACCATTATTTCTTGTTGTAGTCATGAATGACCTAAGAGTAGTATAGGCACTGCTAAGAGCTAGTTAGAGATTGGACCCTAATGTTTGACCCTAGTGGTTGACCCCAGTTTTGAGGAACCAATAGAAATCTGAGATCGAATGTTAGAACAGAACCTAGTGTGCATAGTGAGATAGTGTTAGGATATAGGTTCTTGTCATGATATTAGCAGACGGTACCTCAGAAAGCCCAGAGCAACGAGTATGACATTCCCCATGAGATCATATCTCAAACACGGAGAATTGCTCGCCACCTTCACCTTAGGAAACCATGATATTATCTAAGAGCCCCATATTTTAATTTCATATGTTGTTCATCTGCGACCTTAACGTTCGCTAATGCGCAACGACTAAAATATGTTCTTCTTTCCTCCGTCTTCCAATTCGTGCCACCTGACACTTCTGATAGTAGGCCAAGTAACTTTATTCCTTGTTAAGGACCTATAGTTTGCTAAGGTTATATCTGTAGTCTTGAATTTGAAAATTTTGTGCTTGGTAGTTAGAGTTCGGTAAGTTTGAGTTAATCTTGTAGATTATGACCCGATGATTAACCCTTGGTGTTAAATCACGTAATTTATACCCCCACCTCGATACGAGCTATATTTACTTTCCCTTAAGACTAGTAACCTTTCCATTTTCGCTATTGACACATGTTCTATGAGCACTATGATTAAGACTTAAGGTGACCTTTACCTATATAATGCAATAGGAGACCCTAATAAGTACCAAGATCTTTCCTCATATACCCTAATAAGAGTTTCCGTTTTATTTACATGTGCAAGGTTATTTTGTAGGATCCTCTTAAGACTGGCACAGTATTAGTTTAATTCTTATAAGTTGGGTAGTATGCCTCACAACCTAGTATCACATAGCCCACTTGACCCATTGAGGTAGTGTAACTGAATGGCATTAATCGCATGCTAGCAAAAGACGACAGTGTTTATTCAGACAATAGAATTTAGACGTCCTTGCCCCTATTTGGTCGACTAGCAACTTAGACAAGGAGGTTGTATGACTACTGTAGAGATTGTAGAGTCTTTTATTACTGTTGCTTATTTTGTTTTTGTTTTGTGAACTTGAATGATTTGTACCTCCTTTCATCATCATCTAGCGTACTTATATTGCTATACTACCTTGACTTATGCTGCTATTTTATAGCCTAGTTTTGCAAGCTTATTCTTTATCGAGCTTGTTCATGACATATGTATTATTGGGGAGGCCCATAATAATACAATTCAGAATCAGTGTATTACGGTCTGATCAACCATAGTGCGCTTGATTCGCCCTTCGTAATACTACTTTACGTGGATTGAGATATGTAGTGATTAGTAGACGAATGTACTTGCCCTAGACATGTCTGACATCTCGTATCGGTTACATAACTGTACTAATACAAGCATGCGAGCAAAGGATTACCAAAATAGGATTCCAATCCACAACTGCTTTGACAATTCCTAATTGAATTCTTTAAACGCCTTGATCCCGATACTTCTATTATACTACCTCTCCCTTGAACTCTTTATTATTAATCTTCGCTTTCCCTTATTTCGGAAAGATGAAACCTCGTGCCTGGTATAAGTTTGATACATAGAGAGTACTGGATATACCCCATAGGCCGATCACATACTTGAGGATTATTATTTCGTAATTAAGGACATATCATATGTGATATGATCGGCATTAAAGTTCAAGGATTGAATGACATGGGTAAACATATTAAGGAATATTCTCTTAAGGTATATAGCCTTATGTGATAGATGGGTAAATTCTAAGTTGGGTAGTAGTGCATTGTCAACTCGAGAGGAATTTCTTTTAGATTGTGATCGAGTAAGATTAAATTGGGAGAGGTTCAAGCCATTTTAATTTTGAAAATTTTAGAAGAATGACTAAGATGATGAGGATTAATGAATTGATATTGAGGACCCGATATTTATACCTTAAGTACATGATTTAAATTTTTGAACAATGAAGGTAAAATCATCAACTTGAAATTTAGAGGATAAAAGATGGAATTTCAGACTTGAACATTAGTGGACTGCATTTAAATTATTTTTTCAATTTGATGATTTGAGTTAAAATAAAAACTTGATGGTTGGACTACCTATTTGAAATATTAAGGATGTGAATGGAATTTAAGAAGTTGAAGCATACAAAAATTTATAAGTAAAAAATAGGAATAATAATGGACTCGAATTACTTCTAGAGGAGATTATGATAATTGGAGATCGTGAGGTAAAATTGATATGCGTATTTAAATCTTGAAGATGATATATGGATTTAATTTAAATTTGGATATGGATAATTTGAAAAAGCGAGAAGAGATAACCATAGGTTGAATTTGATTGGATCAGTGGTCATCTTAACCTAGAAGTGATTGCAATGGATATGATTAGGATTTTAATTGTCGCAAGAAGATTGCGATTGACTTGCCTTATGTACACGAAGGATTAACAAATTATTCCTTATTTTAATTTTGAGGACGACATTGTTTTAAGTTGGCTGGATTGTGAAACCCCCTCACCTAAGAAGTAGACCTACTTGGCTTAGATAGTGAGACTGAGGCTAGCTCGAATCCACTTAGGAATAGAACACGACATTTTTTATTTAGTTTTACAACATGGTATCCCTCGGCGCGCCTTACCATTGCTTCGATAATTGGAGCACTTCCCTAGTCACTGCCTTCCTACAAATTCCACACCTTGTCCTAGACATGTCCATCCTCCAATTTCCATCTTTGTGCAACGTTTCAATTGTTGGGCGCTTTTATGCAAAAGAGCATTTAGATGTCCACACTATTGGACATGACACAAGAAGAAACCTATTTTCACACATGTGAATTTCTCCTATGATTTTCGGAATGTGCAACGTGCAACATCGTCTACTCCGTTAAACCTAGCCTTGCATTTTAGCCAATGCAAATCTTAGACCATCCTTGACTTCTACCATGGCTTAATTTTAATTTCGAGGACAAAATTTTTATAAGTTGGGTAGATTGTAAGCCCCCTGATTTTTCAAAAAAAAATTTTATTTGGATTTTTCACAATTTTCTATAATTTTCTAGGATTTTCAAGAATTTATTTTAGATTCAAATATAATTAAAAATATCTCAAACTTTTATTTTAGGTTCTAAATAATAAAATATATTTTCTAGAATTTTTTGGGAATTTTCTGATTATTTTTAGCATTTATTTTGAGTTAATTAAGGAAAACTGAATTAAAAACTAATTTCTGAAAAAGAAAACCCAAAAAGGAATTATTTCTGCCCAGTCAGCAAACAGGGGGCCCACCTGTCAGTCTCCCGCAGCAAACAGTGCCGGGCCCGCCTGTCAGTGACCGCGGGGTGGGTGCAAGCCGAGCCGAGCCGACCTCTAGCCGAGCCGAGTCAGAGTTCGACTCGGACTCAGCTGAGCCGAGCCGCATCGAACTGTGACCATCCGATTTGGGCGGGCAGCGTTGCATGGCTGCCACGTGTCAAGATCTGAGCCGTGGCTGCTTTCTCTCTCCTCTATATATATATTAGTTTAGTTATTTATTTTTTAGGGTTTTTCTTCAGCCGAATTTTGGAGAATTGCCATCTAGGGTTCCTTCATCTTCCAGAAGCCATTGCGCATAGCTCTGGACTCCAAACGAGGCCTAGTTTCTTGCGTTAGAACGATATTGAGGTTAGATTTCTGATTATATAATTTGTTTTACGAAATTATGAGTATTAAATTCTGGAAAATTCGTAGAGCACAGCATGTCCGAAAATAGACGTGTTTCAATGTTTTCGCGATTTCGGGAGAACCAGGAATCAGAATCATGAACCGTTTAAAGTTTCGGAAAGCTAATATAGAGATCATGGACATATGTTTTTCCCAGAATTTAATTCGATGTATTTTCATACTGTTAATTCTGTAGAACTTCTAGGTTAGAATTTAACCATCGGTGCACGATACGAAACTTGTATGTGCCATAATTCTCAAACGAATTTGAATTCGGACGAGCCATAAATTCTAGCATGTTTTTGATGTTAAAATCTACAGGAAATCATGCATGAAAGTTGAGTTTGTGTCGGTTGACTTTCTGGTCAACAGATCGCCTCGATTTGCGTGCCATGAGTCTCGAGTTGATAAAATTCAGTTCCTTTGGACAAAATTTAGGAATTAACCTAAAAATCAGAATAATAAGATTAAAATAGGATTTTAGAGTAATTATTCTAGAATTAAATAAGTTAAAATAAATTATCTTTTGACATGGTAAATTGTAATACATAGGCTATTTGGACTGTGACTTGGACTCTGATTCATACCAGCAGCAGGACCCCAGGCAAGTGTACCTTGCCAAACTCTGCAGTATTGTTACATATTTTTCCTTGCTTCATTATATTGCTGTGCATGCTTAACCTAGGACCGTGTGACGTACTTAGCGTCCGATTATTAGTCGGGTGCCAACACTGTACGCGGTGTTGGGTATTGTCATCTAGAGGTGGACATTCGTGACATTTTTTTATTCTCGTACTTGTCTTATCAAGTTCATTATAACCGAGGACACTTGACACCATTCATGAGACAGAATCTTCCCGAGATATTCGTGGTGATTCTGTATAGGATATAGGACTTGACAGAGATACTATATTCATAGATACTTATGACTTGTTGCATTAGCTATGATCCCGCTTGACATGGACATGAGACGTTATGGTCATGATATGCGTGGTTACATTGGGTGGGGAGACACACACAGGCTATAGGCTGTCTTATATATATATCTACTACTATTGTGAGGCCGTAGACTCTCGTAGCAGAGCTAGGCACATTACGTGTTATTACCGCTACCGGCTCCCCGACACAGAGCTTGTAGTGGCTCAGCCTGAGTACTCGTGATGCTCTCATCTTGCATTTCACATAGATGGTTACTTACTTGCCCTATTTATTTTATTTACTATCTGCACTGTATTTATTTTGGCTTGTATTATTTTGTACCTTGCTATGTCCCCTGAGGACCTGGATCCGGATTATGTCCCCAGGATTTGCAGACGAGATTTATCCCGAGGTATACGGGACCGCAGCAGGAGCTGATCCAAGAGCTGTACCGCCATCCGAGGACGAGGTGTTAGCCGAAGACTTCTCCTGAGCATCCATATTTCATGCTCAGCATTTATTTATTTATTTATTTCAGTCATTTATATTCTGGTCTGTTGAACCTTTGTAACAGATATTTATCGGGTTGTTCCCCGAAGCACTTTGTTGAGACTAGCTGATGATTTACATTTCTTATTTATTCTGTGGATCATATCTTATATTCTTGTGTGGATGAGATTAGTTGTGCCATGTTGTTGTAGACTTGAATTTACAGCTTAAGTACGCCCTGATGGATCCAATAAATTGGGTTTGTCCATCAGTGTGTGCTGCTGGCCATTGTCACGTGTCTAGTCCCTCGGTATTTTGGGACTGGGGCGTGACAGATTTAGCATGTGGTTTAATAATGCATCATGACATTATAGAGAGTACCACCACTTGTGCTCACTAGGTGTTTGTTTATTTGTCACTAGTATATCTGTATATATGAATAAGGTTATATATATATGAGAGAGAAATTTATTTCAGTTGGAGTTTGGATAAACCTATGCTCGGGAACTGAGATTGTTCTCAGTTTCAGAGAGAGGGAGGTGGGGACATTGCAGGTGGTTCGTTTGACTAATGTTCAGCTATGAATTTGATTGCAGGGCTTATAGAGCTCGGGTTCTTAGTTAGGGGGAAGATTGAGAGGCTACGTTACTAGAGGTACACAACAGTTGTGGGTAGGGGAATGCACACATGTGGGTGTGAGCTTTATATTGAATAGGGTACTCGGGTTCCAGGTTGCATTGGTGCAGTGGGCAGTCTTCCTTGGTAGCAGTTGCAGTAAACCGTGCACTGTTTGGGGTTGCAGTTATTGCTTCAGTATTTAATACACTACAATATATTTTACTAATGTACAAACCCAATTTCCTTGGACGCAGTGGCAGTAGTAGGAGCAATATAGACTGGGTTTTGGCCAGAGATCGATACACTAGATATCAGTCCCTAGTGTATCAGATAGGTGATGATGTGGGGTTTTGGTTTCAGTCAGTGGATGTTGGGTCTAGTCTTTCTGTGTGTGTGCGCATATGTAGATTAGTTGGTGTGTGCATTAGGTAGGGTGACTGTGACAGAGAAGTGTGTGGAAACTGCCTGATACTTGGTATGTTAGATTTGTGAGGGATGTGTAGCAAGTAGCAGAGGGTGTCGGGTTGAGTCCTGGGTAGTGCAGTTCTTGGTGCACTGCAAACTTCATGCATCAGTGTATATCTCGGGTTCAGATAGGACTTTCATATCTGCAAGGGAGTAGGGGAGCTCTGTATTGTACTGTACAGCTGAGGGTCAATATTGATACAATGGTATCAACGAGAAGGTAATTGTAAGGAGCATTTAGGCTCAGGCTTTAAGTGCAGGGAAAAGATAGGTTTTGGGGGCCATGTATCCAGGTAAGGACTTGGTTAGAGCTTGTGCCAGGAAGCCCTTAGAGTTGTTATAGCTACCAAATGATAGAAGCACCTGTGATGAAGTTAGATGCAGGAACTGCACTTGACAGTGCAGATTTTACACTTGATAGGTAGTGCAAGCTTGTGTGTGGTTTGCAGGAAGGTACTAGAGAGGTGGTAGGAAGACTCTGTTCAGACATTGAGTTAGAGACTGATACCAATGGGTATAAGTGTAAGTTGGTGTTTGTGTTTGTGCACTAGTGAATAGACTGGGTATCAATTAAGGTGAAGGGGTATCAAGTTATGACGTTAAGGGTGGTAGAGAGTTCCTGGCAGCCACAAGAATGGGTACATATTGGAGTGTCTGCAGCTGTGCAAGGTGAATAAGAGGCTCGGGTAAGAGCAGAATAGACTGGGTATTGGGGGTGAGCCTATGCAGGTTTGGGGGTATCCTAGTATCAGTAGGTAATTATCCTTGGTTTTGGGCTAGTGTCTGGGTTGCAGTATAAGATCTTGTGTAGGATAGTATAGAGTATCAATTAAGGTATAACTAAGGCATTGGTACCTAAATACATAGAGTATGGTTAATACCTAGTATTTAGATATACATGAGGTAGTATCTTGTTATAGTCAAGGTATTAAGTTAATAGGATTGAGTAAAGTTATTAGATAAGATATTGATTATATAGAGTTTACCTAACCAATATATGATATATAGTATACAATATTAGCTAGTGTAACCTAGTTTAACCTATCTTGACCTAGTCTTAGCCTAGAAATTATATTTCAAGCTAGTTAATCCATTTTATCATTCCGAATACCAATTTAACATTAATATTTGATATATAGGTCATTGTGATTCCATCTTGGACATCGATCCTCATTCGTTGTTCGAGACCACAGGCGAGTACATTCTCGATAGTTAGACTCTTAGACTTGTTGTTATTATTTGAGATATTTTTCTAGACTTATGTCGGAACTTCTTTTATATCATTTTTATATCTTTATTTTGCCATTTACCTTCTTTATAGTTATTGTGATTGAGTACCTTATGAATTGATGATCATATGTATATTCATTGTCCTCCGTTTGGAGTTGAGATATGTTGACAGGTTTAATATTATTAATAGATAGCTATGTTGGACCTAGACAACGTTCTACCGCCAATGCTGCGGCGTAGGCTGGACGTACCCACGACTCAAGCCCAAATTTTGGGTACGGGTCGTGACACATTTTAGTGGTGGCCCATGCAGGTCTAAGAGTAATATTAGGTCCCAATACCCCCCCCCCCCTCCCACACACACATATATATATATATATATATATATATATATATATATATATATATATATATATATACTTATCTTTGTATAGATATCGTCCCTCGTCGGTACAGAGGGAATTGGGACATTATCTGAGGTAAAGCTATGATGGTCCTTGGATTAACTACTCACATGCCCCGGACGAGAGGAAGGCATTATGGTTTGTGCACTTCAAGGTAAAAGTAAATTTGATTTTAATATCAATCATCTAATTCAGACATATTATATAACTTACTATTTTAGTTCTTGTAGAGAACATATTTCTATCCACGACAACGGGCTTAGCAGATCGAGCAACAATTTTCTGCAGTCTCCGCGAAGCTGATCCATGATGCGATCGACGACCAGAAGGCTCGTGATCGCTCCAAAAAATGGATCTATGGTTGGATCATGCCTGAGCAGTGGACTGCGATGAGGGTTAGATTCGACGATCCTCGGTACATAAAAGTGTCGGAGAAGGCGAATGTGGCTAGGATGAAGACATGAAAGTGGTGTGGTGGCTTGATTCCCATGACGAAATATTTGATCGAGCAACTGTTTTTTTTTTGCAATTCAGCGACATTCTTCGACGTCAGTTAACGTTTCTAACATGTGTCAGAACATCGTTGAATGAAACCATGGACGCCTTCTCTCATTCAATCTTTTATTCGGGGCTCGTACCTGTTTCAACGAATTCTTTTTCTATCCCATCAATCGATCCGGTTGTTTTCACCGAGGCGCCTTAACGAAATGCATGACAAATTTTGCCATGTCAGCAGTGCCGTAAAGAAACATCACTGAATGTGTCGCTAATTTGGTAACATTTAGCAACAAAGATGACGTCATTGTTTTAGCAACATCATGTCGCTAAATGTTGCTATATGTAGCGACGTATCTCATCACTAAATGATGTCGCTATAGCGACGAATAGCAACATTTTTGTTGCCAGCAACCATGAGTTACGCGACAGCACGTAAACGTCGCTAAATATGTCGCTATTTTTATTTACAGACGTATATTTACATATTAGCAACGTTTTAGGCGTCACTAATATATCTTATTCTGGTAGTGACATTTCTAAACTTAAAGGTTGGAAAGGGAAATGCTTAGCACACATAGAAAGAACCACTCTCATCAAATCAACCATTTCCACTCTCTCAATTTACTATCTCTCAGCCTGCTAACCTGCTTCCTAAACATGTTACTAAGGTTCTTTGAAAGCACCAAAGGCAGTTTTGGTAGGGGGACACTGACAACAACATAAAACTTCACTTTAGTTCTTGGTCGAATTTTACCAAACCGAAATTCCAAGGAGATCTTGGTATAAGAGACCCATAAATCACAAACCTTGCTCTAGTTGCAAAACTAGCATGGAGATTTTTTACCAATCCTTTATCTGAATGGGTGAAATTACTGACTACCAAATACCTATCCAAGATTGACTTTTGGACTGCTACTACAACATATTTTTCTTCTTGTATTTGGTCAAGCATCCTCAGGTGTAGAGATTATCTGAAAGATAGCGTATATTGGTCAGTTGGCAATAGTAAACATCAATATTTTAAAGGATCCTTGGGTTCCATCCAGACCTTCTTATAGAGTTCATGGCACTCAAGATGCAGATAAACATGCTACTCTGATTAGCGATCTTATATATTCCATAACTATTATTGAAAATCTCCCCGCGGAAGCTCATGCTATTCTATAATTCCCCCTTGATCAATCCTGCCAGACTGATAAAATGATCTGGATCCACACCAGTAATGGAAACCTTACCTCTAAATCGGCTTACAAGTGCATATATGATAGTAAACACCCAAGCTCAATCCTGCAGGTGCAACCAAAATTTTGTGAATGGAAAAAACTTTAGATGATACAACACATTTGACCAAGAGTACTACTATTTGTGTGGAATGTGTTACAAATTCTATTCCAACTGGCGACTATATCCAGAGACGGATACAAAACTTAGGTCACCCCTCTTATTTCATTGTCCAATTGTAGGTAATGCTTGGAAAGGATTCGAATCGGTTCATCGACACCTACATTAGATTCATTCTACAGTTGATAATTTCATTAGTAGCATCATCAATACTGGAGATAATAAAGTAATTACATTGAGTTTTTATCTGATGTGGTCCATCTGGAAAGCACGGAATGCAGTTTATCTTCAAAAAAGAATCAACATCTATTGATAACATTATTAATTCATCAAGAAGACATTAATTGAGAAAAAATTGAGTTCATCACTATGAACCAAGACTCGATCTGCACAGTCCATCTTGATCTACTAGTGAATATTAAATGGAATCCTCCTCTCCGCAACTGCTGGAAGATAAATTTTGATGATGCATTTTATGACAATAGAATGGGAGAAGTAGCAGTTCTCCGTGACAATGAAGGAAATTTTCTAAGTGCTCTAACAAAAACCAAGCTAGGAGGATCTCCCATGGAAGCCGAAGGACTTGCAATGCACCTGGCAATGGACTTGTATAGAAGAATAGGAAATGCCAATACCATCATAGAAGGACTACAAGACACCAAGGACATCGAATACAATAGCTCACTCCTTGGCAGCACATTCTTTAATCATGTATCAATTTCACCAGTTCGTTTGCTTAACGAACCACCTCTATGTTCAATGATCCATATTCTGCAGGATATGTTGGTATTTTCCACATGGCTTTGGGAGTTTTAGTCCCACATGAAAAACTACCAATGTTTATATCTCAATATATAGCTATGCTTATTATTGGTATATGCACATGGGGTGGTGGCCCATATGGGTTGACTTTCCTAGAGGGATTAAGTGTGAACTCCATTATGACAATCTTTGTTTTGTCACCACCTTTGGAAAGTTTTTCTTAGGAGCTAAGCCCTGAAGGGGCTTAGCGACTCGGACTTGGACTTGGACTCGGACTCGGACTCAAGGGCGCAAAGTGACGTTTTGTTGGCTCACTTTCCACTTAGCACGTCACTATACGGCTAAGGCACTATGCGTCCAAGCGTTATGCGACCAAAGCGTTATGCGGCCAGACGCTATGCGGCCAAGGTCTTTTTGGCCAAGCGCTTTGAGGCCAGGGGCTATGCTGCCTGGCGATATGCAGCCATGTTTGGATGAGCGAGATGCATGTGCAGGGGACAGGGTCTGCTTTAGGTTGCGCATGCGGCGCATGATTTTTTGTGCCTTCCGGAATATGCGGCGCATGCGGCGCGAGCAACTGCTTTCGGCGTTTGGCAGCGCTGTTTGCCTCGTGCAGTACATCCCGACTGGCGGCATAAGCGGCGCATGGGTTGCGGGCAGCGCCTGCGGCTTTGCACCTAGATTTTGGGGGATCTGGTCGATCAGCGCATATGCGGCCTGGACTTTCCTTATGCCGCATAGGTGTTATTTTTCTCTTTATATTGCGGACCTCCTCTTTCATTTGAGGAGAGAGAAAACAGATAGAAAAAATTGAGAACACCAGATCATATGCGGCCCAGAATGTCCCTCTCCCGTATGGTGTTTTCGAGTATTTTTGTCATGCTCCAGTCCCAAAATACGTAGGACTAGGAATACGTAACATGCCAGCTACACATTCGAACAGACACTGGTCCGACTCGAATACATATAAGATGTATTATAATGGTCACTATCTAGATAATCCAGTGAATATAAATATCTATGACTCAATCCACAATGAATCAAATACAATAAGAATGAGCTACATGTGCTAAAGTCGGCCGCCTAGTAATACACAAGCTTGAATAGACTCGAGAAAAAAATATGAGTCTATAAAAACTAGGATACATCAACAGATGAATCAATAATATAAATGAATAACATAACTCTGGTAGAAATGATATAAGTACCTGGTACTAATGCCCACATGGCGAAGAAACACAAATCAGCAACTCCAGGCAGGCTCCACAACGATTTATGCTGCAAAACTGGCAATGGACCAGGTCCTCAGAGGAACGTAACAAGGTACAAAAAATAACATGCCAAAGTAAAACAGTATAATGCCACATACTCAAGAGTAAACTACTGTAACAATCTAAGTGATATGCACATGAGAACATAATTCGTATTCAGGCTAAAACCACTATTGGCTCTGTGTCGCGGAGCCCATAGCAGCAATTAATATCTTGTAAGGCCAGTAAATGTGCCAAAGATCTGGGACAGAGTCTAAGGCACCTCCAGTAACATAGTATATATATATATATATATATATATATATATATATATATATATATATATATAATCAGCCAATAGTATGGTGTGTCTCTCCCCACCCAATGTAACCTCACGTCTCATATCTACGATATCTCATGTCCATAACACGTAAGATTATGACCTCTAGCTAGTACAACGAGTCATAATGATATATGTATATAATATGCAAGTCTCATATCATGAGTCCTATAATCCTATACAGAATTACCATGAATACCACAAGAAAGATTCTATCACATGAAATAGTGTCAAGTGTCCTACGGTCTGACATGCAATGATACAAGCACGTAAAATATGATTGTTGTATTAACTCTCTAAGTGACGTTACTCAACTCCGCATATGGCGGTGACACCTGAATCTTGTTCGGACGCTAAGCAACGTCTCACGGCCCTAGGGTAAACACACACACCAACCATATCAAATAACTATAATAACTAAATAAGATAATTAAGGCAAGGAACTATGATACATCATGGCAAGGTATACTTGCCTGCTGTCAGTAGCTACGATAATGTCTGTCCGACGTCCTCTGCTGGAAGAGTAGTAGATCCAAGATGCCATGTTAAATATATTATAATCAATAACCATACACGCTAACTACTCTAGGACCAACACGAAAGATTGTTGCACAACCTCAACTTTCAGTTGACGTTCTTGTCCAAGAATTCAATAGTTGCGTAGCATTGAACAATGTGCCAAGATACACATGCCATGCTACTCTCAAAATACATTGTGAGGGTGTCTTACATCGACATACCACACGTACTTATAGGAACTTATATGTGTTTGGCTACACGTAGTCCTATATGTATGTAGGAACGTATCGATGTCGCAAAACTTGCACCATTGCTATCCTATTCATCTAACATACATGGAACCTCTTAATCATGTATTTAACATTATTTATTACTGAATTAATCAAGATTAATATTCTGAAATTATTTATAAATAATCAAAAATAACCAAACATGGGCATTGCATGCCATAATTTGCTTCAGACGACAACTAGTCATTCTAACAAACTTTGGCACGTAGCCTTGACATACAACCACCATGTTTGCATCAAAATATGATTAAATAAAAAATTAATATATTAAATATTCTAAAATTAATATACATTAATTTTTAAAATTTATTTACTTCAGTAAAATATAACAACTATCAAAGAACTATAACTAGTCTTGATCCGACGTGTACGTGTCAAGGTTGTTCATTGGTTTGGGGGTAGTTTTTGTATGTAAAAATATAGATTTAATATATGAAACTAATTCTAAACATCATATATCATTAATATAAATTTACACAAGATTTTATTCATAAAAAAATAGGGAAAGAAACAAAGTTGGAAAACTTACGCGATTGCGATTACGGCGGGGACCTTTTTCGCGACTACGGCAAAAAAAAGTACCAAACGAACTCTAAACCTCACAAACTTGGACGAAGCTCTTGGGAAATTCAATTATAATATAAATCTAAGATTTTTAGGGTTTTTTTAGCTGTGGAGGGATCTGAACTGCTGCTGCAGCTAGCAGCCGATATTTGGCTAAAAAAGGGTTCAGTTGTGTTTTTTTGGAGTTGTGGCCTGTAGGGAAGGAGAGAGGAATAGGGAAAGAAGTAGAAGAAGGAGAGAATGTGAGGAAGGAGTTTTCTTTGTGAGGAAGAGAAAAAGGGGGGCCGAACCTAATAATTATGTTTAAGTGTTGGGGAGTTGATAAATATATGTAGTTTAAATAGGTGGGTGATGAGGATTTGATTTAATATTTAACAATATGTAGGTAGAATTTTGTGGAGTCTTAATATGGTAAGGGAATGTAATTTAAATTTGGTTATTGTCACAAAAATATTCACTTAGGATTTAGTTTGATCCAAAGATAGAAAAATAGAACAAACTAGGGTTTTACTAATTTGAAAATATGGGATTTAAATCTTTAATTGATTTGTGCTGAATTTATGGATATATTTTATATGTGGAATGTGTTGTGGAATAAAAAAAAGGTGTGAGATTTGTTTGTTAGGATTGTGATTTGGTTGGTTAGGATCTTAGGTAGTTAGACCAACTATGATGATACTTATGACACTTTCTATAAATAAAAATTCTATAAATAGAAACAAATTAATATATATATATATATATATATATATATATATATATATATATATATATATATATATATATATATATATAGATATTTGGGTGCACTACATGCCTACATGTGTTTGAATTTGGTTTGGGTCAAGTTCTAGTCAAAATGAAGCAGTTTTACGATAACCATGGTTCTACATGTTTGTCAATATTTTTGGAGCATGGAGGAGATCAAACAAATGTAACATCCATGTTCCAAATATATTATCTATAATTAAGATTAGTAATATAAATTTTTTTAGAAGGAAAAATGTTGTTCATTGCTCCAAATATCCAACCCATAACAAAGTATCATATACAAAAAAAAGATTTTATAAATTAATACTTTAAAATATTAAATAAAATAAAATAATAAAAGATAATTAAAAAGTACCAAATTATCCCTATTCTAAAATGAGGGAGCTTACAATCTACCTACCTTAAAAGAATTGCATCATCACAATTTAAGATGTTCAACAATACACTTTTTTTTTTCCAATGGAGTCAAATCCTTTATTGTAATTTTGTAAAGTCCTCAAAATTTAACCCATTCAAGAATTAAACTCCTCAAATAAAGATTGAATTAAATTCTCACTTTTAAAATTATCATTCTTCTACTCGATCAAATTTCTTTATCTCATCAATAATTAATCCATGAGATTCCAAGTCATCAACATTTTTAAAACTTGAGTTTAATTCCAATCTTCAAAATAATTTAAAAATAATATATTTTACATCTACATCTTGTAATCCAAGGACTATAATGTAAATCTTCTTAAATTTTTTAAAATTATAAATTAATAACCCAATACTTAAAATTTTAAATTCAATCCTCAAAATTCTATGTTTCAAATTTAAATTCCAAAGATTTACTCTTCTAGAGTTAGACCCTTCAAATCCAAAGAGAATTTAAATCTAGAATACCATGATCTTTCCAAAAATTAATATTTTACTGTTACCACATAATACCTTTTAAATTCTATCCTCAAAGTTGTCAAACTTTAAAATTTTAAATTCAATTCTTAAGATAGCCTTCTCCTCAATCTCTCCAATTATTGAATTATGTTTTCTATCAAATCCATAATACCTATACTTAATCAATTTACCCTCAATCATTAAACCTAGCAATCATAAATCTACCCAACAAAAATTGGTATATGACATATCTAATCCTAGTCAACTTTTTAAGATCAAATCAAATCCTCAAAATTTATAATTTTTAATACATCTTTATCTCCTCAAAATCTCAAAATTTAATTTAATTTCATCTATTCTTAAAATTTGAATCAAATTACAGACTTTAAAATATTTTTATTTAAAATTTGAATTCCAAAATTTGTTCTATCAAACTTACTCCTCCATTTTTTTTCAATTACTTAGACGATAATAATTAACTTTACAAAATTATCAAACTTGAATTCACCAACTATCATGTCCCAAAATCCTCCAATTTAAAGTCCAAGTTCAGTCTTATCATGATCTCCTTATCCTTCTTCAAAATTTTAAATTTTAATTAACACAATAATCAATTCTCTGTATTTGTAACTAACAAAAATCTTTCGAGGGCTGCTAGCCATCTTCAATCCAACTAATCTATCTTTTATTTAACCTCAAAATCTAAAAATTTGAATTCAATCTTCAAAAAAATTAAAAATTTAAATTCACATCTAGTTAAATTTCTCTAATATTGATAAATTGACTATTCTCAACAAATTCAATATTATCATAGTACGATATTCATTCAATTTTTTTTTAAATCACATAGAAGTTTAACCTTTAATTACCAGAATTTGACAATTCTTATCTTCATTAATTGTGTAATCTCTAAACAAAATTTGCTAGTCTAGAAGCCTACATACATTAGATCAAACTATCTCTTCAAAATATAATATTATACCCTTACATAAAATGACTCACATTCGTCCAAAATATTTATCTAATAGTAACCCATCACTTCTAATCTATGGCAATTGATAGAGTCCTTCTTATTTTAGATTCCTACTGCTAATGTCAATTCTCATGTCTTTATTCTAACTCTAGTATCTAGAAATCATCTACCATAATCTTTCCTACTCAAGTATCCCTCTTCTTACAAATATTCTATCAAAATATGTCTTCTTCATCTTGACGAGAATCTTCTGGAAAAATTATCGCGCATGAGTGTTCATCTCTTCGAGATAGGGAAAGACGATAATTAATGAATAAGAGTTCAAAGAAAGTATGAATAAATATAATTTTAAGGTTCAAGGATGAAATTAGAATTCAAAGGAAATTCCAATAGCAATTGTGGATTTAGATCATAACAAACTTATCCTAATGCAGATTCGCTCGGTACAGTAACGCAACCAAAACGATTTAATCATGACCTGTATGGGCCACCACAAAAATATGTCATATCTCAGTCCCAAAATATGTAAGAATAGGAATATGTAACATGTCAGCTACACATTCGAACATACTCTAGTCCGACTCGAATACGTATAAGCTATATTATAATGGTCACTATCTAGATAATCCAGTAAATATAAATATATATGACTCAATCCACAATAAAAAAATACAACAAGAATGAGCTACATATGCTAAAGTTGGCCGCCCACTAACACACAAGCTCGAATAGACTCGAGAAAGAAATATGAGTCTATGAAAAATAGGCTACATCAACAGATGAATGATTAATATAAATGAATAGGATAACTCTGGTAGAAATGATATAAGTACCTGATACCAATGTCCACATGACAAAGCAACCCAAATCAGCAACTACAGGCAGGCTCCACAATGGTCTATGCTGTAAAACTGGCAATGGACCAGGTCCTCAGAGGGACGTAACAAGGTACAAGAAATAATATGCCAAAGTAAAAATGTATAATGTCACATACTCAAGGGTAAACTACTGTAATAATCTACGTGATACGCACATGAGAGCATCAATTATACTCAGGCTGAAACCACTACTGGCTCTGTATCGGGGAGCCCATAGCAGCAAGTAATATCTCGTAGGGCCAGTAAATATGCCAAAGATCTGGGACAGAGTCTAAGGCACCTCCAGTAACATTGTATATATATATATATATATATATATATATATATATATAAACATAATTAGCCTATAGTATGATGTGTCTCTTCCCACCTCATGACGTCTCATATCTAAAACACGCAAGATCAGGACCTCTAGCTAGTACAACGAGTCATAATGATATATGTATATAATATGCAAGTCTCATATCACGAGTCCGATAATCCTATACAGAATCACCATGAATACCTCAAGAATGATTCTATCACATAAAATAGTGTCAAGTGTCCTACGGTCTGACGTGCAAGGATACAAAAACGTAAAATATGATTGTGGTATTAACTCTCTAAGTGACGTTACTCGACTCCGCATACAGCGTCGACACCTGAATCTTGTTCGGAGGCTAAACAATGTCTCACGGCCCTAGGATAAACACACACATCAACCATATCAAATAATTATAATAACTAAATAAGATAATTAAGGCAAGGAACTGTGATACATCATGACAAGGTACACTTGCCTGCTGTCTGTGGCTGCGATACTGTCTGTCCGACGTCCTCTGCTGGAAGAGTCGAAGATCTAATATGCCCTGTTAAATATATTCTAACCAATAACCATACATGCTAACTACTCTAGGACAAAATGAAAGATCGTTGCACAACCTCAACTTTTAGTTGACGTTCTTGTCCAACAATCCAATAGTTGTATAGCATTGAACAACGTGCCAAGATACACGTGCCATGCCACTCTCAAAATATGTTATGAGGGTATCCTACATCGAGGGAGAGAAAAAGGGGGGCCGAACCTAATAATTAGGTTTAAGTATTGGGGAGTTGATAAATATATGTAGTCTAAATAGGTGGGTGGTTAGAGTATAATTTAATATTTAAAAATATTTGGGTAAGATTTTGTGGAGTCTTAATATGGTAAGGGGATGATATATAAATTAGGGTATTATCACAATAATATTCACTTAGAATTTGGTTTGATCCAAAGATAAAAAAATACAACAAACTAGGGGTTTCCTAATTTATAAATATGGGATTTAAATCTTTAATTGATTTGTTCAGATTTTATGAATATATTTTATATGTGGGATGTGTTGTGCAATAAAAAAAGATGTGGGAGTTGTTTGTTAGGATTGGGGTTTGGTTTGTTAGGATCTTGGGTAGTTAGGCCAACTATGATGACACCTATGGCACTTTCTATAAATAAAAATGCTATAAATATATATATATATATATATATATATATATATATATATATATATATATATATATATATATATATATATATATATATACATGGGGGTATTTGGGTGTACTACATGCCTACATGTGTTTGGGTTTGGTTTGGGTCAAATTCTAGTCAAACGAAAGCAATTTTACGGTAACCGTGGTTGTAGATGTTTGTCAATATTTTTGGAGCATATGGGAATCAAACAAATGTAGCATCAATGTCCCAAATATATTATGTACAATCAAGATTAGTAATATAAATTTTTTTGGAAGGAAAAATATTGTTCATTGCTCCAAATATCAAAGCCTTGTCAAAGTGTCATATATAAAAAAAGGATTTTGTAAATTAATACTTTAAAATATTAAATAAAATAAAAGAAATAAAAGAGAATTGAAAAGTAGCAAATTATCCAATTTCCAAAATGAGGGGGCTTACAATTTTTGAAGGTAACAAGAGCATTCAAGAAGTTCATTCATGAAGTTGCTAGTTCCTGGGGGTAGATCGTCTGTACGGTGAATCTTGCTTTGAGCAAAGATGGTTTTGACCACCCCAGCAAGGAGATTTTCTTCAGCCCTTTTCTTTGCTTCTTTTTTTCTCATTGTAGCGTCTGCGAACGTAAAGAGAAGAATGTTTTACTTGTTGCTTGTTGTAATCTTTATTTTTCTCGAAGTCTGTTTGTAACCTGTTCTTGGTTTGTGCTTCGTTGGAATCGAGAAATATCATATAAGGAACTCTTGTATGAATCTCTGATATCGACGATAACCTGGGTTTCAGTAGAGAACAAAACTTCTGGTCTCGCTAATAGCTCTGCTATGGCCCATATTCTACCATCTTTGATCCGCCTAGGGACCAACAATCTCAAAGCAAGATCCGAAGCAAGATGAAAGGACATCCGCTCGGTAACAAGTTTTCACAAACTTGAGAAGATTGACGGGATACACTTCGAACATTTGGATGAGGAAATGAGTCCTTTGTCAAATGTTGAAAGTGAGTTGTCGGAACCTATCATTTTCCAGGTTGGAGGAGTTAGCATTTAAATGACGCGCATTCCAGTTGGAAGGAATATTACAAGATGACCAAGGAATTACAGAGTTTACGCATGACAGGACTTAGCGCAAGACAGTTCTTGGCAGTTGGCAAGACTTGGCCGCATGGTAGTCTCTTACCGCATGGAAGAATCTTAACGCATGGAAGCGCATTGAAGGTCTTGGTGCAAAGTAGAGCTGGCCGCATAATATCTTATGCTCATGGTTGTCTCTACGCATGGCAAGATTGGCGCATGGTGGCCGAGATGCATATAAGTTACTGCACTATACAGGACTTAGCTCATGGCTGGAATTAGAGCTTGAAAGCAGAACCAATTTAAACCAATATAGCAAGGTATAGCTAAACTTGGTTTTTTTTATTACTTAACTTAGTTGCTATGATTGCGCACGTTGAGTCATCAAGCGTGGTTACTGACTGGTGGGTAGACACTGGTGCATCTGGCCACACATGCTCTGGAAAAGGGTTGTTCACCAAAGAAGAGCACTATCTTAGAAGAATTTTTCTATGATGAACAAGTGTCAAGCAGAAGATCTAGGGATCAGGATTATGATTCTGGACTTCCGGCTTGAGGAAGAAATTATTCTTATTGAGTTGTGATGCATCTGACTGAGACATTTTTTTTTTGAACAAAGGTGTCTAGTTCAGGGATATCTCCAAGATGTGGGGGTAAGAAGGTAGAGAGACATGATATTTATGACTTCTATTCTCTACAATGGGCCAAGATAAAGTTTATCACTTCTTTTTCGATGATTTCTCAAGAAACGTGTTCGTGTATCTTCTCATAATCGAAGGATGAAGCGTTCGAGAACTTTAGGGACTTCAAGTTTGGAGCTGAGTGTTATACCAGTCTATAACTCAATATTCTCCGAAGTTATCAAGATGAAAGGCATTATTCTTTGGATTTACATCATTCAGCTTAGAACATGGAATTGACTATGGAACATGCATTATTCTTTGTATTCATTTTAGAACATGGAATTGACTATGAAAAATGTATTATTGTTTAGATTCGTATCATTCAGCTTAGAACATGGAATTTACTATGGAACGACATCTTCGTACTCTTCCAGTCCATTGAAGGTGCAGATAGGAAGGGCCAGTAGTTGACAGTAATGATAATTTTTATATTATTGTACAAAAGGGTCTTCCAATTTGTTTATGGGAGAATGTTGCACTTACGGTCATGTCCTAAGTACAGTTTAAAACTTCTGATGTAACTCTAGTTCAAAGTCAGATCCACATGAAAATCATTCGAATATGGTGGGTTTTGGCATATGAGTAACTTTTGGAGGACCTTATCAGCCAGAGTTGTTAGCACTTTTGTAGAAGAAGATGTAATCCAGGAAGAAGTTATCTTTTAAGAGACAATATTTGAACCAGAACTCGAAGAGCAGTCAGCTAGAAGAGTAAGGAAATCAAAGGAACAAGGATGATCTTATCACAAATCATATGGAGGTCATTCCACTTACCAATGATGAGGCGATGAAGACCAGGGACCCGGTCTAAAGACCAGGGGCTCGGTCTGCTGGGAGGAGAAAGTCCATAAAGAGATTGACTTCATAACAATACTTGGGTGTTGATCAATCTGCCTGAAGGAGCTAAACCTATCCGATGCTTATATATTTTCAGTAGAAAAAAATAGAAGCAAACAAAATAGTTGAGTTCAAGACTAGGCTTGTTGGCTAGGGGTTTTCTAGATACAGGGCATTGAGTTATTTGGCACCTCCTAGAAGGTATCATATATTAGGATGGTGATTGTCGTTTCTTCTATTTATAAGCTGATTATATATCATATGAAGGAAAGGCAACAAGTCTTGGAGGAAGACAAACATAAGAGATTCACGGACAACAGTCAAAATTATTTTCATTCAGGTTTGAATACAATCTGCGGGTGGGTGATATCTCAATACAGCCTGAAGAAAATCCCAAGATGTGGCAGCAGAAGTCAGCTAGTCAAAGTTATCGCAGGATCAACGAGACAGACGAGACTGTGTACATAAAGTTTGCTGATAATAAATAAGTCATCTTTTATATCTATGTGGATGACTTACTATTTGCAACTGCGGATATAGAAGTGTCACTAGAACAAAGATGTCCTTTTGTCCAGACTCAGGACATGAGATTACGGATGTCATCCTAATGATATTAGATAATCCGGATGCCAGGTGGACTTTCTCAATCTCAAGATCTTTGTATGAGGAGATTGGTTATACGCTTTGGGTATTAGGGTCGATATTTCTTAGGTGTAGCATGAAGATGAAGAGGCCTAATCCAAGGGAAAGCATCAGACCGTTGGTGTACTTGAGCCTCATTAGGTTCATGATTCTAGCTGCAAGTATCACCATGCCTGATATAGCTCTCGCTATAGGGATGCTTAGTCAGTTCACGATCAGTATATGTGTTGTTGAACACTGAAAGCTGAGTGGTATATCCTGTACTATAACAGTAAACAATGGTATATCCTATACTATAACAATTATCTAGATATGATGGAAGGCTCAGTGATACCAGTTGGTTCTCAGGAAATAAGAGTGAAATATCCACATGAGGACATGACTTCTCCAGGAGTGGTGTTGCTATATTGTGAAAGTCAAAGAAGCAGTCTTTACTCTCATATTTCTTTGCACTATCAACTACAACATATAAAACAAAATGGTTCTAGAAGCTCTCAGATGATCTTCCTATGGTTAGTATATAGATTTGGGTGATACCGACATACTATAAAAACTAGGAAGCTGCAGTAGTGGCATATATTCATCTCTTCAAAGGTCTGAAGAGAACTGTATGATAAAATATAGGACGCTGAATGTGCGCAGCCAGTGTAGATCATTACAGTAGTTTATGTTCGGAGCCAAGTGATTCTGGCGAATCAGTTCATAACAGGCCTTAAGGGCCAGAAAAGAACACTGAATGAGTGCAGATAGTGTGGATCATTACAATGGTAATATTCAGAGCCAGGTGATTCTGGCGGATCCGTTCATAATAGGCCTCAAGTGCTAGCTGATCATAAGCACTATAAAGGAGTGTAGTACTCCATGCTACCGTAGGGTGACACCACCATGAGGTACCTCGACTGGGTAAATCCTCGGCTTTGGGCCATGTCACAACGACAATAACACCTCAAATAGTCAGATTCAAGCACTATAAAGGAGCGTAGTACTCCATGTTACTGTAGGGTAACACCACTATGAGGTACCTCGACAGGATAAAACCTCGGCTGCGGGCCATGTCACAGCGGCTGTAATACCACACATAGTCAAGGACACAACTGATGTAGGCTTGGAGGACCTTTGATATTGTGTCTCTACAATCCTACCATTTTGTTTTATTCTATTGGTTCAAAGAAAAATCTACCAGGCTTCTAGCTATTGGTTCAAGAGAGGACCATTGACTATGAGAATATCAGATATATTGGGTAGTCCTCAGGGACATTGTGGGATACGTATCCGGAACCATTGTGGTCTACTATTTGTTCTTGATCAGAGCATTTTCTATAGAAAGATGGCTTTGATGCCTTAATGAGTTCCCGGACAGAGTGAATGTCCAGCGTGCATTGCAGGAAGCACGGGTAGTTTCAGCACTACAAGGAACTTGTATCCCATGGTACAGTGGCATGACCCATATGAGGGAGTGAACCTCGGCTTCGGGCCATGTCATATCGGCGATAGTATCGTACATAGGCTGGTAAGATAATATTGAAAGGAGATAAAGAGTGGTTGCACAGTACTACAAAGAGGCATGTGATCTTATTCTACAGTAGGTGACACCACATGATTGAGTGAACCTCGGCTTAAAGCCATGTCACAACGGCGTAATACTGTACGAAAGTGCAAGGCTTAATGTTAGAAGGTAGTACAACATTAGTAAGCGACCTGTGACCTCATGTTACTGTAGGTGACACCATATTAGGGAGTGAATCTCGACTTTAAGCCATGTTACAACGGTATAGCACTGCACAGGAGTGCAAGGCTCCATGTTGTGTATAGTAACGACACTACTAAGAGGCCTGTGTCCTCATGCTACAGTGGTATGACACTACAAGAGTAGGATCCTCAGCCTTAGGCGGCCATGTCATAGTGGCGTAGGACCGTACAGAAGCGCAAGGCTTCATGCCGGATAATAAACTCTCTATAGTGGAAGAACTTACCTAAGTGTTTGGATAGATATGTAGGTCGTCTCTTAAGGAAAAGCTTGTAGACGCCCAAGATACATACACTGAGACCAGGTTAGCACAGGGCCTTTAACGTATGACCAGATGGCACAGCTGAGGTTATTGTGTGAGTGGAGAGAATAGCAGCTATGGTGCAGAATTGAAGGCCTAGTCAATTCTTGTATCGTACGGTTGTTTGACCCATGTGTGAAGATTCAAGTCGTTGGCGACATCTATCCTAATGCATGATGGCAGTCACTGTGAGGAACGCTCAACCATATATTGTGATATATGTGGGGGATTGTTGGTATTTTTTACTTGGCTTTGGAAGTTTTAGTCCCACATTAGAAAACCACCAATGTGTATATCTCAATATATAGCTTAGTATTGGTATATGCACATGTGATGGTGGCCCATGTGGGTTGACTTTCCTAGAGGGATTAAGTGTGAACTCTATTATGACAATCTTTGTTTTGTCACCACCTTTGGGAAGCTTCCCTTAGGAGCTAAGCCCTGAAGGGGCTTAGCGACTCGAACTCGGATTCGGGCTTAAGGGCTCAAAGTGACACTTTGTTGGCTCACTAAGCACTTAGCACATCAGCATCGTTAGCATCGTCGCATGGCGCTCGGGCGCTCCTTTTATGCGCGAGTTGCATGCACGGTTGCTAGCTCGGACGCATGCTTCTTGGCGCATGCGGCCTGGCGCTATGCGGCTAAGGCACTATGCGTCCAGGCGTTATGCGGCCAGGGGTTATGCGGCCTGGCATTATGTGGCCAGGGGCTATGCAGCCATGCGCTATGCGGCCAGGGTTTTCGTGGCCAGGTGTTATGTGGCCAGGGGATATGCGGCCAGGTTTGGATGAGCGAGATGCATTTGGAGGGGACATGGACTGCTTTAGGCGGCGCATGCGATGCATAATTTTTTGTGCCTTCCGAAATATGCGACTGCTTTAGGCATTTGGCGGCGCTGTCTGCCTCCTGCAGTATAGTGTGACTGGCTGCAGATGCGGCGCATGCGGTGCTGGCAGCACCTGCGGCTTTGCACCCAGATTTTGTGGGATGTGGTCGGTCAGTGCATATGCGGCTTGGAGTTTCCTTAGGCTGCATATGTGATGTTTTCCTCTTTATATAGGGCACCTCCTCTTTCATTTGAGGAGAGACAAAACAGATAAAAAAAATCGAGAACACCAGATCATATGCGGCCCAGAGTGTCCCCCTCCCACATGGTGTTTCTGAGTGTTTCCGAAGTGACAAGAGCGTTCCAAAAGTTCATTTGTGAACTTATTGGTTCCTGGGGGCAGATCGTCTGTACGACGAATCTTGCTTTGAGCAACGATAATTTTGACCACCCCAACAAGGAGCTTTTCTTCAGCCATTTCCTTTACTTCATTCTTTCTCATTGTAGCGTCTGCGAACGTAAAGAGAAGAACGTTTTACTTGTTACTTGTTGTAATCTTCATTTTTCTCGAAGTCAGTTTGTAACCCTGTTCTTGGTTCGTGCTTCGTTGGAATCGAGAAATATCAGATAAGGAACTCTTGTGTGAATTTCTGATCTCGACGACAACTTGGGTTTCAGTAGAGGGCGGACATTCGGGTCTCGCTAATAGCTCTGCTATTATCCGTGTTCTACCATCTTTGATCCGTCTAGGGACCAACAGGATATGGCCAATGTAAACTCTGAAGTATTATAAAAGTTTATTTCTTCTAAAAAAAAAAACAAAAAAAACTAATAACTAGTATAAGATTTTTGGGAGCCTTGTATCCAAGGGCGGACCTGTGCAGCTACACAAGATGTTTCTGTCTCGAAAACACTTATATTCTTCTTCTTCTTCTTTACTGTGTTCTTCAAATATAGGTTTGTAGAAGAGAGCATGAGGGAATTATTAGAAGAAAATATTAACTTGAACTCTTGCGAGCCAATCACATATTCAACGAGTACAAAACAATTATTCTTCAAAGTCTTTCCATAAGTAAATTGGAATAAACAACCATATGCTATTACACATACACATTACTATTCATTGTTCTTCTTCACATATATATATATATATATATATATATATATATATATATATATATATATATTCACAATTTCTTATATGGTAGTTACAAGTCAAACACGTACAGTTCAAACTTTATTTTCCATAATCAAATTTTGTCACAGAAATAGCAATTTGTCACCGTCCATGGCGAGGGCTTTGGTTTGGGTTTCGCACTGGAGAAGGAGGTAATTGTACTCCGCTGTAGCTGATGTCTCTATTCCCAAGCTTTCTCATCTTCACATGATCTACAACAGAGAAAGAGATTGAATTAATTCTAAGTCACATATGTATTATAATTATTACTTCATACACTCACATAGACTGCCAATTGAATCTAAAATATAAGCAAACTACTCTACTCACCTCCATAAACCAATGCAATTTGCAAAGCATAAAAAGCAATGACGAGTAGCCAAACAAGAACATGCGAGAAGAAGGATTTGGAAGCCATATATATGTTTGTCTCTCTAGCTACTCCACTATCTTTGTATTCCTCTTTCTTCTTTAGGTTTTAATGAATTGTTATATAAAGCATACAAGTACGGAATAAAGAGTTGAAAGACTCTTAAGAGTCAAAAATGAGTACGTTCTCTCCCGTGTTATACGTTTAGTTGAAAATGTTTTAATGGATCCCATTTTTTTTTTTAGGTATACATCAAACTCACCAACTAGGGTTTGGGATCGGTTTTGATTGGAAAATTACAAATTTGAGTCAGGTTAGGTTATGACTGACCCAACATATATTGAAGCCATATATTTTTTCAGAGGAATGACCGCGGATTGGCCCACGGCTGATAGACACCCCTCATTCGCCCCACCCCACGCATCCTTTGTCCTTTCCGTCCTCCCAATCCAATGGTTGTCCGACACGTGGCTTGTGGACTGGTCTGTGCACGAACAACCTAGCACGATCCTATATTTTTCTCTCTCTACTCCACGATCGTTGTATTCCTCTTTCTTCTCTACGTTTCTTCTCAACTTGTTATCTGGAGTTGAAAGACTCTTTGCGTCAAAATTGGAGACCTTTTTCTGCCGTGGTATATTTTTTCTCTTCCATGTTATACGTTAGTTGAAAGGTTTCAATGGGTCCTTTTTTTTAAGTATACATCAACCTCACAAACTTGCGAGAGAGTATAACACGGGAAAGAAAGGTCCAATTTGACCGGTTGAACTGTGAATCGTTATTGTAACCTTTGTCGAGTCTATTAGTTCTATTAGTTGGACCGTTTGAGAGGAACTGTATCAATGTGTTGAACTGTTTGAATCAAAAGTTTGGACGGACACCAATTCGAAAGAAATGTCACGAGTCGTGTAAATTTATGGAATGTATAATATTTTAGGGAATTTAGGAAAAGACAAGATATCATGGATGACTTAGTGATTGGAGGATTATTAGAGTTATAGTGGAGGTTTTTGAGTTCGAGTCCAGATCTCGCATATAAAAAAAGCAAATCCTTGGCATGGTTGGACCTAGGGATGGCAAAAAAATTTGAACCCGATGGTGATCCGATTTTTTTTGTTTTCAGACGGGGGTGGGTTTGAAAATTTAAAAACGAAAACGAGACGGGAATGTGGATTAAAAAAAAGCAGTCAGGTTTAGGACATGGTATCGATATAGTACTTTTTGTCCCGGTAAATCTCTAATTCCGATTATTTATACCCATATATTTTTATTGAATGAAAATGTAAACATCTATTGAAATATATTTTTGTGGGATTAACATTCATTTTTTGTTGTTTTGCATTGTATACTTCTATTTAGTAGTTGTATATATTTTTTATTAATATTTTTTTGTTGTTGTATTGTATCACACACTCACTCTCTCTCTCTCTCTCTCTCTATATATATATATATATATATATATATATATATATATAATGGAAACCAGGTTTTATTAGCAAAGTCTTGTATATTTTGGTTTGGGATGATAACAATTTTTTTAAGGTTTATAATGTACAGAGAAATTGTTAACGGAACAGGGAACGTGGATGGAGAAATCCGACCCCGTAAGTGTTAATGGGGCGGGGACGAAGATTGCATTATTTAACGGACACGGAGATGGAGGTGAAAAATTGAAACCGAATGGAAATAGAGACGGAAATTCGAATACTACTCGGAGGCGAGAAAGAAAAGTCTTGTCCCCGACCTCTACGCGACCCTTCCCATCCCTAATTGGACCCACCAAACGATCCACAAATTGGACCATTTCAATTTTTCAATGGTCGGACCGACTTTTAAAACGTGATTCTTGAAACATACCACTTAACTTTGAATTGCAAGAGAAATAATTACAAGTTAGTTATTATTTTGAGTACAATGGAGGCTAAACTTAGAATTCCTATGAGATCAAGTGTTGATCCGTGTTTTTAAAATAATTTTTTTATAAACAATATTTTGGCACTTAGGATTTGATTTGTAAATTTGAAAGTGCTTTGAACATTTTTATGTTTAAGTTTTTTTTCCAGATCAATCTCCAAATCTTATATATAAATTTGAAGTATAATCAAAATAAACTTAAATATAATCTAATAAAATTTAGAACCAAACATTACAATCCAATTTAATCTATAACTAAAAGCTAACCTAACCAAATTAAATCTAATCTACAATTAAACCTAACCAAATTTAACTTGTAATGTAAATTTATATTGAGTCTTTTTAGACTATCATCATAATTGGAATGAATAATCTGCTTTTCTATGGGTACAATGCACTTCTCAGTAATGCACCCTACAATAGCAAAATTACTTACCAGCATAGCTTGGAGTGGAGTGAAGGAGCATAAAATCGAAAATTATACTTTATAAATTTGGAATTATGCCTTGTAAATTAAATATCCTACTTTACTTTTTGGATGTAAAATTTAAAATTATACTCTATAAATTTGTACAAATTTGAAGTCATGAAAAGATATATTGTTTGGCAATAGATCAAGGTCTATCTACGTGTAACTATAAATTTTGAATCTTAAATTTGGTCTAAACTTAATACTTTGAATTCTAAACTGTAAATTTGGAAAATATTAAAGTTGTGCAAAAATATTTTATCAATAGAGAACTTACAAGGTTAGATTTGGATAAATTTTAATCAAGAAAAATATAATTAACCTATGATATATAATTTGCATAACTTGACTAGACATGCTCCAAAAAATTTCAAATCCTTTAAAAAAATTAAACATGGGAGCACCAAGATTTGTGACCTAGTTCTTAAGGTTTCTTTCCAAATAAATCCTTAAATATAGCATATTTTTCAAAAGTCTCTAAAATCTTGTTATTTGTTTATAATTGGTTCAAATCATAAGTGTGAGATCCTTTCTCCCGATGGTGGTATTTCTTTTTTACGAATGTTTGGTCATAGATTGTACTTTCATTTTTGTATTTGTATTTTTGACCTCGTATTTGGATTTTATTTTTGTATTTTATGTATCACGATGCTGATGACGTATCTTTGTCAATCATTCTACGTGTACCATATACCTAATATTGATTAGTGCCACTATTATGGATTTCGAGCATATACTTGATTTCCTTTTTTTTTTTTTGGATTTTTGTGCCCGGTATCACACGATCGTATCACTCGAGGGATAATCAGAGGATCTCGCAACAACATGCTTAATAAGATTTATGCAACAAGTAACTTTTTTAGGGTTTTGATAAGTTATGAACTTTATGGCATACCATCCTAGACACATATAGTCCCTTGGCACTGCTAGAGACCCAAACTAGGACCCGTGCGATAGAACGAATATCTATACCGAAAAAGCCTATTTCCTGACTTTGTTTAGTGACACTGGTATATCGGCGTTATACCGTTTGAGATGAAACCGCTCAAATCAGTAGCTTACTTGGATTTCTTTATAACCATTGGTCATGTTTTCTTGTGGGTGGCCAGGATTGGTTGGGACATGGATTGGGCACTTGACACCCATCAAATGACCTACACAATCAACCATTGTCATATCCCCGAAGTAGAATAATGGAGAGCGGAGGCAATACTAGGCTAGTTACATACCGCAGAGTACATTAGTCTCCCATAGTACTGTCATAGCTATATAAAGACCTAGAGTTACTCTAGAATCCAACAATCAATACCATGTCAACAATCCTAGGCGTCTCAATCACATACAAACAAGTAATCAACAAATATATATGATCATTAGAGAAATAACAATAAAGCATCTCAAACTATCAATATATAGTTAATCACGAAGCTAGTAATACAAAATAAAATAGTTGTAAGACTATACAATCATACATGATCATGTCTAGTTGTATCCTAGAATATATACAATCATGTTGCCTGCAAACGGGAAGAGACTCCCAAAATATGAGTTAATGCAAGCTCGATGGGTAAACGCCTAAAAAAATATACAGAATATACTAGTGGGTGAAGGAGTAGAAACCCGCTTAGGTGGTCGATAAACGGTCCTCCGGGTGTGAACCATCGAGCAAAATATACAAAGATCCTATAGTTCGCCACAAAATATGGAGAAACAAAACTAGTGGGGTCAACCCCAAATAACAAGTACCACAAGGAAAGCTCTAAAGTAAGTTACGGATTTTGTGCGTTAGCTAGTGGGTTTTTAGAGATCTATCTACCAGTTGTGATTAGTCTTCATTAGAAGAACATACAAGTATTATATTTACATTACTATTACTTTTGACATGTTTGTTGTATGTTCTATCATGACTCTTGTATCAATTCTATATAGTATTGACATGTACATAGAGAGATAGATCTTACTCATATTAATTCATATACCATACTTGATTACTTGATACTTGTCACATGTTACTATTTACATACTTGTTACATTTTCCTCTATTATACATGATAGCTAGTGAGATTTTAGTGAGAAAATTTTATGAGTACGTATGTAGACTGTCTAGTGCAAAGTCTTTCTTATCGAATCATGTGGATTTCAGTCATACAATTACATGAATTGGCTGATGTAAACCCATATCCATCCACATACAAAAATGTAGAGTTCTAAAACATCTAGGTACATAGATTCTTGATAGTAATCTTGCATGATTCTCTTATTATCCTAGCACAAATATATTGAACATATCTTCATTTTATTGTACTCCCTCTCACCCTCATACGCATATGGATATCATTTATCTATTCACGTGTATACATATATTCTACTATTTAGCTTTGTTGGGATCGGATACGCCCAACAAGTGCTCTGATACCGTATATGAAACTGACCAAAATGGAAACTTAGGCCAACCACCTGAGATAACCAACACCCATCTAATGCAAGCACCAAGCACAGATCAACACATTATATATTCGGTGATACGTTACCTGGATAAATATTAATCTATATAACTTAGGTAAAATTACAAGATTGACAAAACAATGTTGAATCTTTTCCTTAGGTTCAACCCTCTACCAAACTCAAGAAGAAAAGACAAAGATTACATTAAAATTATACACCCTACCCATAGCGATCTTCCTGAACAAAGACGATGACTCATCGATCAGATCTCCTCTTCATTCTATCTTGGATGGCAAGCCCTAAGAGCAAATTGGACTCTCTTAGATTTCTTGTTGACGAGCACCGTGAATCTCCATCTTGTGATATTCTTTGTTCCTCCACCCTCAACCTGTATAAATAGGTTAAAAACTTATTTTAGGATTTAGGAAAATAACCCTTATGCAATTCTTTGTTCCTCCAACTTGTGCTATTCTTGTGCTACTATTTGTTCCTCCACCCTTAACATGTATAAAGAAGGTGGCATACTTTTGTCATGGACGAATCAATGAGTTCTCAGCAAGAGTACGCCAAGCCAAGCTCGCCAACAATATGCCAGGTCAAGGCAGTGGCGTACTTTCGCTGGGAAAGCAAGCTCAAGGTTCGCCAATTGTACGCCGAGGCTGAGACTTTCAAAAGTATGCCTGGCACTACCAGAATAAGTCAAATTAGCGACGCCCAAAAACGTCGCTAAATAACCAAAAAACATCGCTAAAAACTTTTAGCGACGTAATTAGCGACGTTTTAACGCAGTCGGAAAAAACCAAGTCGCGGAAAGGAAAAACGTCGCTAAACGTCGCTATGCCGACGTATTTTAGCGACTTTATTGTGTCGCTAAATTTAGCGACGTTTAGCGACTCCGAGTCACTAAATAGCGACGTTTATTAAAGTCGATAAACGTCGCTAATTAGCGACTTATATAGCGACGTAACAGCGACGTCTTTAATGACCTGGCAGTACTGTCATGTCAGCAATTTGCGACGTACAGCGACATATTTAGCGACGTTTAGCGACGTATTTAGCGACGGCTAATTACACGTCGCTAATTAGCGACTTTTTTAGCGACTTATAATAACGTCGCTAGACGTCGCTAAACGTCGCTAAATACGTCGCTAAAGTTACAAAAAAATTAAAAAAAAAACCTGAATTGTTCCAAACTATTATTCCTGCAATTTATAAATTTCTAATTAAAAATATACCCGGAGCAACCCTCCGTTGAATTCTATGGGTTCGTCGACCCCTTCGGTGGAACACTCAACACCGGATTAACAATATTGAATATGAATAAAAGTATCACAGTCATACAATTAATACACACAAATATTATAGACAGACAATAAAAGTATCACAGTCGCACAAAATGGACATAAACAGCATCACAGTAACACAAAATGGGCATAAACAGCATCACACTCACACAAAATGGACATAAACAGCATCACATAATATATAAGTATCAGAGTATCACAGTAACACAAAATGCATAATATATAAGTATATGAAATATTATAGTATCAATCTCGAGGATTTCCAAAATGGGACAGATACCAGTCCCTCAAATACTGCGCATAAGCAGCGTTTATGTTATTAAGCTCCGCTATGGGTGCTGGGTGACTGGAACTCCCCGTCTGAGATACAGCCGCGATAGGTGCTGGGTGACTGGAACTCCTCGCAGGTGGTATCTCTTCCTCCTTAACAGTAGTCGGCATCACTTCCTCCTTAACAGTAGGAGGCATAACTTCCTCCTTAACAGTAGGAGGTGTCGCTCTCTTGGGTGCCATCTGGTAAGATAGATGAAAACAAAGAATTAGCAAAGAATTAGCTATTAGACCGGAACGGAAGAATTAGATGATTATGTAGCAGTATAGATCATTCTAAAGCTTACATCTACCCTAAAACACATGGACACTTGCACTCACTCAAAGCTACTGATACTTCTCAAGTAGATTATAGCCAAACCAATAATATGAAATCAAATTTTAATAATCATTCTAAAGCTTACAAAAAAAAAGTGTCAAGATCAAATTGACTATTCTTAATTATTCATAGATATGTGTCCCTGTTACATATGATGCATGTTAACAATAACTCCACCTAACACACCACGCAACCCTTATTGCTTAGTTGATCATTAGAATGCAAGGGGTTGTAATATGTTTAATACTCTCTACAAGAACATTTTCACTCTACCATTAGATTAGGTTACTTCCATGAGAGGAACATTTTCACTCTACCATTAGATTAGGTTATTCTCTCTCTCTCGTTTCTTTTGAGACAATACAAAACAAGAAGAACCCTTAAAAAGTCAAGTGGGCGTAAGCTATCAATTGAGAGTCTGATTTGCCCCCTCCTTCAAAATTTATTTATGTATAGAGCCCCTTAAAAATCAACAACAAAAAGTAACCTAAAAAAACACTTACAAGCAAAGCAAACCCTAACCCTAATCCTAACCCCAGGTCAAAAAACCTAACCCTAACCCTAACCCTAACCCTAACCCTAACCCCTGCGTCTGTGTGTGTGTGTCGTGTGTGTGTCGTGTTTGTGTGTGTGACTGTGTGTGTGTCGTGTATGTGTGTCGTGTGTGTGTGTCTGCGTCTGTGTGTGTGTGTCGTGTGTGTCTGTGTGCGTGTGTCGTGTCTGTGTGCGTGTGTCGTGTCTGTCAAGTGTGTCTTGTGTCAGTGTCACATGAGAGAGAGAGAGAGAGAGAGAGAGAGAGATTACCTAGAGCTCGAGGAGGAGGAGGGGGAAGCCGGAGTAGACGCAGCCGTGGAAACCCGGTCGCCGGAGAGGGGGGGGGCGGGGGAAATCGAAACGTTTCGAAATTTTCGACGAAATTTTCGACAGACGGAGAAAAGAAAACCGAGCCCTAATTAAACAAAAATTAGCGACGTTTAGCGACGTCACATAAAAACTTCGCTAAAATTAAAATTAGCGACGTAAATGAAGTCGCTAAATACGTTGCTAATTTTTTTTGATATATACGTCGCTAATTACGACGCTAAACGTCGCTAAATCAGATATATTAGCGACGTTTAGCGACCTTAATTGAACTTATAGCGACTATTCTTTTAAAATCTTAATAAAAGTCGCTAAACGTCGCTAAATGTCGCCATTTAGCGACGCCTAGCGACGCTTTTTACAGAGTCGCTAATTTAGCGACGTTTTAACTAGACGTCGCTAAAATACGTCGCTAATACCGCTTATTCTAGTAGTGTGGGAAGTCTTACAATAGTTCTTCTCCCTGGCGCACTTTTGTAAGGAATTACGCAGTACTCATAGAGTACCCATGAGATTGTTCTCCATTAAATGAGTTCTTGCAAAATTTGTATTTACGGAACGAAAACAAAGTACAAAGAATCATAAACAGAATTGTCTAAGTACAATATTTTGATCTGGGGTGTGGCGATAGACAAAGAGCGTTATGGAGGCTCATTTACTCCGTTGATGATCCGATGTAGGGTGAGGAGACTTATTTTATCTCTTTTCTTGTCTCGGTATGCTCTCTATCTGTATTGGGCGACCCCTGTGTCTCTCCTCTCTCTCTCTCTGTCTTCCTCTGTTTGTGTGTGTCGGCCTCCTTTGGGCATGCCACCCGAGTATATATATAGTCATCCTTTGGAGCATATATGTTGGGCCGCAGGGATGTTAGAGGGTGCCATGTGTGCCTCCTTCATAGGGTGCGGCTGTAACCGTGAGCGGGCCAGGCTGTCACGTGGGTGCTTATTGGAATTTTTTGTTACAGAAGGTCTAGGTGGTTCTCTTCCTTTATGGGCGTGACTTAGTCAGCTTGACACATAGTCTGCACTTGGCTAGAGAGAATCACTGTTGTCGTAACAACAAGATTTGGTCTTCATGGAGTCGGAAATACATGTGGCTAGCACTACCAGAATAAGTCAAATTAGCAACGTAAAAAAATGTCGCTAAATGACCGAAAAATATTGCTAAATATATTTAGCGACGTAATTAGCGACATTTTATTGAAGTCACTTTTAAACTAGTCACTGATAGAAAAAACATCGCCAAACGTTGTTATGCCAACATTTTCTAGCGACGTAAATGTGTCGCTATATTAGCGACGTTTAACGACGCAACATTGCTAAATTAGCGACGTGTATTTTTGTTGCTATATGTCGCTAAATTAGCGACGTAGTTAGCGACGTTAATAGTGATGTAACTAGAGATTTTTATAGCGACATATGTGCAACTCATTTAACGACGTTGTGCGACTAAATTAGCGACGTTACTATGACCTAGCAATACTGCCATGTCAGTAGTTTGCGACGGACATCGACTTGTTTAGCGACGTGTGTAGCGACGTATTCAGCGACGTAATTAGCGACATGTGTAAACGTCACTAAACGTCGCAAAACGTCGCTAAAATATCACTAAAGATAAAGTAAAAAAAGAATAATGAATTATTTTTAAACTATTCTTCCTGCAGTTTATTAATTGACAATTTGTACAAATAGACCCTGAGCAACCATCTATTGAATTTGCTGGGTTCGTCGACCCCCTTCAGTTGAACACTCAAAACCGATAAATTAACATATATTTAATATAAATAATATAATAAAATTTGAAGAAAACATAACATTGAAATTACAAACCGAATCAGGAATAATGTCTGAATGCCTCATCCTAAAGAATATAAAAAATAATGTCTGAATGCCTCAAAAAGAAAAAATATTGATAAATGACCAAATATCATAGGTCTGAAACACAAATAATTAATAAACGGTCCTAACTAGGACTACTGCGGATCTGCAGGAGGATGACCACCGGCGCACATAAAGGATAAGAACAGATCATACTTCTCCCATAAAATTAACACCGATGACGATGGAGAAAGTAGTGATATCTGTGGAGTCTGTGTCGATGTAGGCGCACCAGGAAGACGTACCGCTCCAACTCTGTTAGTCGCTGGTTGTATGAATCCATGGTAGATAACAATCTCGTACTGTTATGAACCATTGAATCATGCATCATCATCAGCCTCTCGGCCATGGACAGCTGTGATGCATGCAGCTCCGTCATGCTACGCTCTATCGACACTCTAAGATCAGCTGTCAAATCCTGGAGCTTTATGATGCTGTGCTCGAGCATATCAAATCATGCGATGAGCGTCGCATCGTCCACCTGCGGCTGGGACAGGGGCTCCTCCTCCATCCTTCATAGTAACTCGTCACGGAGAGACGCAATCTGACGGTCAATGGCCTCCTAGACTTAGGTCGACGACAGCGAGGGCTGTGGGGAATGCACACTTGTCAGGGTGGCCCTAGATGACTGCGTCGCAATAAGGACGCCATAGGATCCCGTACCGTAGTACGTACCCCTCTGGAGACCACCAGCGGTGGTCATCCACAGCTCGTCCGTCGACGGAGATGGAGAGGGCTGCAAAAAAGTACCAGCCTCTCCCGCTGAAGGTGCACTAGCAGTCTCCCGCTCACGTAGCCTAAGATACTCGGCCTCAAAAATTTTGGATACTCGATAATTGCCTAAGTTATATTAAAATTAACACAAAGTAAAGTAATACTTACATAGGTCTGCGAGGCCCTATCATCAATGAGATTTTTGTCCTTTCGATGGGTGGCTAGGAAGACGGTCACCATGATTGCATCCTCACCCCTCTGTACCTGTTAAAAATATATTATTTAGTACTAAAAGTAAAAAAAATTTTCCTACTACCATTTTATCATAGTTATAATAAAATAATATATCTAAAATAAAAAATACACCAAACGACGAAAATGTTCCGTCATCGGAATCGAGCTACCACACCACTTTGTTGTATTCCGCCTAGCCGCCTTGGCCTTATCAGACCTTTTCTTGTACCTCGGATCGTCGAATCTAGCCCTCATCGCAGTCCACTGCTCAGGCATGATTCAACCTTGGATCAGTTTTCCAATGCGATCACGAGCCTTCTGGTCATCCTGAGCATCACGGATAAGCTTGGTGGCAATGACAGGGAACATCCGCTCGATCAACTCAGCCCGGTGCGGAGGATAGAAATATGTTTGCTACAATAAATAATTTAGTAAGTTATATAATATGCATAAATTAAAGAATTTATATAATATATTATTACCTTGAAGTACCCAAATCAGAATGCCTTTCTCTCCTCCGGAGCTTCAGAGTAGTTGATCCAAGGGCCACCATAGTTGTTCCTCAGAAAGAGGCCCAGGCGTCTCTGTACCGACGATGGACGATATCTATACAGAGATAATTATTTTGATCAAAAAAGTTAATATATGATAAATAAAGAAATACACGATATATATGTTGCTAAACCATCTAATTGACTTACTTTGTATCGTCGGTCCAAATCTCTGTCCTCGTCTCCTCCGGAGGTGTGCATGGAGGATCTAGCTGATGTTGGGACAACGTCGGCACGACCTTCTCCATATGCTCATCTGTCTCCATGGTTCCGTTAGCAAGAGGAACGCTAGATGAGGGAGTACTATCAGGCCTAGAACTACTCGTCCCAGGAGTGATGCCACGTAACATCGTCGCAGTCGGAGATGTGACTGATCGATATACTGGAGTACTAGGCGATGAGGATCCAGAACCAATAGTAGGCAGTACCGGAGGAGCACTGTCACGCCCCAGTCCTAAAATACCGAGGGACTAGACACGTGGCAATGGCCAGCAGTACGCACCGATGGACAAACCCAATTTAATGGATCCATCAGGGCATACTTAAGCTGTGAAACAAGTCTACGACAATCAAGGCACAACTAATCTCATCCACACAAGATATAAAATATGATCCACAGAATAAATAAGGAATGTAAATCATCAGCTAGTCTCACAAAGTACTTCGGGGAACAACCCGATAAATATCTAGTACAATGGTTCAACAGACCAGAATATAAAAGACTGAAATAATAAATAAAAGTTGAGCATGAACATGGATGCTCAAGAGAAGTCTTCGGCCAACAGCTCATCCTCGGATGGCGGTACAGCTCCTGGATCAGCTCCTGCTGCGGTCCCGTATACCTCGGGATAGATCTCGTCCTCAAATCCTGGGAACGTAATCCGAATCCAGGTCCTCAGGGGACATAACAAAGTACAAGAAAGCTCATGCCAAAATAATACAGTGCAGCAATAATGAAATAAACAGGGTAAGTATGTAAACATCTGTATAAAATGCAAGAGAGAATATCAATAGTACTCAGGTTGAACAACTATAAGCTCTGTGTAGGGGAGCCGGTAGCAGTGATATCATGAGGTGGTCTAGCTCAGCGGGAGACTGAGTAGCCGGCATAACATAATCAACCTGTAGCCTGTGGGTCTCTCCAGCAATAGATGGAACAATAAGGGAATACTAAAATAACCAGCTAAGTGATATGCAAGATGAGAGCAGCACTAGAACTCAGGCTGAAGCATACTACAAGCTCTGTGTAGGGGAGCCGGTAGCAGCAGTAATAATGAGTAATGGGCCAAGCTCGGGCTTCAGAGTCTTGGGCCTCACAATAGTAGGGGTGTATATATATAATCAGCCAGTAGTCTGTGTGTCTCTCCCCACCCAATGTAACCACACAAATCATGAACATAACGTCTCACGTCCATGTCAGCGGGGTCATAACTAATGCACAAGTCATAATGTATCTAGAATATAGAATCTATGCCAAGTCCTATACAGAATCACCTCGAACATCTCGGGAAGATCCTATCTCATGATCAGTGTCCAGTGTCCTGGGTCAAGTGTTCTTGGTATGACAAGTACGAGAAGATAAAGTGTCACGTATGTCCATATCTAGATGACATTATCCAACACCGCGTACGATGTTGGCACCCGACTGATAATCGGACGCTAAGTATGTCAAACGGTCCTAGGTTGAGCATGCACAGTAATATAATGAGATAAGAAAATAGGTAACAAACTGCAGAGTTGGCAAGGTACACTTGCCTGATGCTTGAATATCCACCGTCGTCCTGGTATCGGTTGAACCCATAGGGACTACTCCAAAAGCTGTAATAAAAATCACCAACAGTCTCAAAAGATGTCAAATAGCTAGAATTGCCTGTCCTTACGTCCAATTTGGACACAAGGGCAAAAAGGTCATTTCCGGGCCAAAGCGGTTTCCATATGTGGGCCCGCTTTGCACCGAAAAGCGTGTCAGGGTCAACGGTCTCCAAATTCCTCAAACTCAGTGTCTACAAGTTAGGAACGATGATACGAACCCAACGGAACTTCCAGAATTGGTTTCCGATGAGCCGATCACAAAATCACCTGTCAAGTGGAGCTTGTGGGGCCCACAATACGCGATTTTGTCAACGTTCTCAGAATCGGACCAAACTTGGGTCACAGGACCAGCGTATTGCTACGAGTCCGATGGCACAAGTTTCGTCTCGATCCGACGTGTGTACACAAAGTTACAGCGTGTTCCAGAAAGGTCGGATACGGGGTGTCGTCGGCGGATACGCGTTGATTCCGGGGTGCACGCACCTCCGAATCGACTTCTACGAAATCCCACACGACCGTATCAACGTTGCGCACAGTTCGGTAAAGACCGCGTGCGACCAAGTCATCCCGATTGGCGGGGCGTACTCAGTTTCGGTTGAAACAGGGCGTTATTTTTTCCTGTTTTGGATCGCGGTGTACGATCACCACAGGACGCGATGCACCGAGCGAGTTGCACGGACACCGAGAGGGTTACACAGTCTACACATAGCAACTGACGGAATCTAAAATGAAGTTACGATGAGGGAGAAATCGGTACCTGAACGGGGCTCCGTGAATTCTGTTTCCCACGTGTCCAAGCGTCAAATCCGTGTCCTGCGATCGGGTTGCTGTGTCCAGGCGTCAATTCCGATCGTGACCGCGACGGGGCTGAGTCAACTCCGAGGCGGGGTGGACCAGAGGGCGGCGGCCTTGGTCGGCTGAGGCGGCGTTATCGGGTCGGGGAGGAAGGCGTTAACTCGGGTGAAGCGGCCTGTCGTCGGTCTGGGAGGAGTCGACTCGGGTGAAGCGGCCTGTCGTCGGTCTGGGAGGAGTCGTCGAAGGGTTCAGCGCGGGGGTGGGGGTCGGGCTCGGCGTGAATGGAGTCGTCAGCTGATATGAAGAGCGGGGCAGCGTCGGTTCGGATCTGGGTCGGCGGCACCGGAGTTGGGGTGTTGACGCGTCGGGTTGTGTAGAGGGGACGGCGGCGGGTTGATGGAGAAGAGAGCAGCACGGATGTCGAGGCAGCCCCTTTATAGCTGCTACAGGGACTCCGGCGACTGCTAGGGTTTCTCAATCGGGTTGGTTTGGTTTCTGGTTCGTTTGGGTTCGGTTCACAATCCAATAGCTTTTAGACCTTAAATCGTTGCTCCGGAGTCCAATAAATTCGCCGAAAAATGCCAGGCGTCCGGTTTTCCATTTTACACAATAATTTAGTATTTCCAGAATATTTTAACCCCAATTAGCAACACTTAAAATTCTTTAAATCACAATCATCTTCTCTTAATTTTCCGAAATACCAAAATTCGGAATAACTCATTTAAAAATTATTCTCACAAAATCAGGGTGTTTACAATCTTCCCTCCTTAAAAGGATTGCGTCCTCGCAATCAAAGAATAAGCTACCAAAGAAAGAATTATGGAAATACAATGTTGCTTAGTTTACAACTGCCTCCTCAAACAAGTGGGGGTATCGCTGGCGCATACTATCTTCTCGTTCCCAAGTCGATTCGCCAGGGGAATGATGTTTCCATGCTACACGAACCAGTCTGATTGTCTGTCCCCGCAATGTCTTCTCGCTGATGTCGAGGATGCCAACTGGTTGTTCTTCATATCTCAAGCTTGGGCCTACTGCGATCTCTTAATGATCGACTACGTGACTTGGGTCGGTCACGTACCTTCGCAGCTGTGAGACGTGGAATACGTCATACACTCATTCTAGGGATGGAGGTAATACAAGACGATAAGTCACCTCACCAACGCGCTCTAGGATGTCAAACGGCCCAATATACCTTGGGCTCAGCTTGCCTCTGCTCCCGAATCTGATAGTACCACGAGTGGGCAAAATCCTCAAGAATACGTGATCTCCTTCCTTGAACTCTAGGGGACGTCTGTGCGTATCTGCCCAATGCTTTTGTCGGTCCTGAGCTGCTCGAAGATGATTCTGGATCTGTTTTACCTTCTCCACTGTCTGCGTTACCAATTCTGGACCCAGTATTTGACGTTCACCGACGTCACTCCAACATATAGGCGATCTGCACTTCCTTCCGTATAAAGCTTCAAATGGTGCCATCTGGATGTTGGCCTGATAACTGTTATTGTAGGAGAACTCCACTAAGTGCAAATGATCTTCCCAAGATCCTCCAAAGTCTAGCATACATGATCGCAACATGTCCTCCAAGATCTGAATGGTGCGCTCCGATTGGCCATCTGTCTGTGGGTGGTAAGCCGTGCTGAATTTGAGTATGGTGCCCAGACTCTCTTGCATGCTTCTCCAGAAATAAGAGGTAAATCTCGAATCTCGATCCGATACAATACTAACAGGCACTCCATGTAATTTGACGATTTGTCGCATATACATGTCGGCTAGTACCTCTGTGGACTGTCCAACTCTAAATGGTAAGAAGTGTGCCGATTTAGTGAGTCGATCCACAATCACCCATACTGCATCCTTTCCACTGGGGCTTCTCGGAAATCCTGTGACAAAGTCCATCGTGATATGCTCCCACTTCCATTCTGGTATAGGAAGCGGCTGTAACATACCTGCAGTCCTCTGGTGCTCGGCCTTTACTTGCTGACAGACTAAGCATTTAGCTACAAATCTTGCAATCTCTCTTTTCATTCCATGCCACCAGTAATACTGTCTCAAGTCTCGGTACATCTTGGTTCCTCCTGGGTGAACAGAGTACATAGAGCTATGTGCTTCCGTCATCAACTCCTGTCTCAATTCTCTATTTGGAACATACAGGCGATTTCCAAACCTCAATGTCCCGTCTTCGTGTATGCGAAGTCCTGTCTGCATGCCTTCTTCTGTCCTCTCTTTGAGTCTTCGAAATCTAGCATCGGTGGGCAATGCCTCCTTAATCTTCTCCACGAGTGATGACTGAATCTCAAGGTTAGCCATCAAGCCATTCTGTCCCGGTAAAACCACTTCTATCTGTAGCTCCTGTAAATCTCTCAATAACTCGGGCTGCATCGTCGAGAAATAAGCCGTAGGCTTCCTGCTGAGTGCGTCTGCAACAACATTCGCCTTTTCCGGATGATACTGCAGATCTATGTCAAAATCTACCATCAGTTCCAGCCAGCGTCTCTGCCTCATGTTAAGCTCCTTCTGAGTATACACATACTTCAGACTCTTGTGATCAGTAAAGATTTTTACCCTTTCTCCATAAAGATAGTGCCTCCATATCTTCAATGCAAATATAACTGCTGCTAGCTCCAGATCATGTGTTGGGTAGTTCTTCTCGTGGACCTTCAACTGTCTTGATGCATAAGCAATGACTTTGCCATGTTGTATAAAAACACATCTTAGTCCACTGCCTGATGCATCACTGTAAACAACAAAACCTCCTGACCCTGATGGAAGAGTCAAGACCGGTGCTGTTGTTAATCTTCTCTTCAGTTCTTCGAAGGCCTTCTGGCAGTCTTCTGTCCATATAAACTCCTGGTCTTTATGTGTTAGCTTCGTCATCGGTTCTGCAATCCTCGAGAAATTTTCTACAAACCTTCGGTAATATCCCGCAAGTCCGAGAAAACTTCTCACCTCTGCGACTGATGTGGGTGTAGGCTAAGTCTCTATTGCCGCAACTTTCTCTGGATCAACTGAAAGTCCTTCTCCTGAGATGATATGTCCCAAGAAAGGTACTTTGTCCATACAGAACTCACACTTACTGAGTTTGGCATATAACTTCTCCTGTCTCAAGGTCTCTAACACGATTCTGAGATGCTCCTCGTGCTCTTCATGGTTCTTGGAATATATGAGAATGTCGTCAATGAACACTACTACGAATTTATCCAAGAACTGATGAAAGACTCTGTTCATTAAGCTCATAAACACTGCTGGCGCGTTGGTTAAACCAAACGGCATCACCAAGAACTCATAATGTCCATACTTGGTCCTGAAAGCTGTCTTCGGTATATCCTCCTTCCTTACTTTGATCTGATGATAGCCGGATCGAAGGTCAATCTTCGAGAATACCCTTGCACCACTCAATTGATCGAATAGATCATCAATGCGTGGTAAGGGATACCTGTTCTTGATGGTTACAGCATTTAGTGCCCTGTAATCAATGCACAACCGTACTGTTCCATCCTTCTTCGGCACAAATAAGATGGGTGCTCCCCAAGGTGAAACACTGGGCCGAATGAAACCCTTCTCCAGAAGGTCGTCAACCTGTTCTTTCAACTCCACTAACTCCTTAGGTGCTAGCCGATATACTGATGAAGTGATAGGCTCTGCTCCTGGAGTTAAGTCTATTGTGAATTCTATTTTCCGATCTGGTGGTAAACCTGGAAGGTCATCAGGAAATACATCCACAAATTCTGATATGACTCTTGGGTAACCTGTCTCCCCTTCTACAGATAGTACCCTAAGAGTAGGCTGAACTCCTCTGGGTCCGCTTCGCTGAATCCCCATGTCCTGTCCTCGATGGTGCTGATGTGATATGCCTCTTCAGGGTCGACTCCCTTCTAGTGACGTGCTCCATGCGTCGGGCTGCTGCGAGAACGTCGATATAAGATCTAGGTGCGACCGATCCAATCAATCTCTGAAGCTCGAACTTCAGCCCGTCAAAGAACTTTTCAGCTTTTTCTTCCTCTGTCGCAATCAATGTCGGGGCAAAGTGGCTCAGGCGAATAAATTCTGCATTGTATTCTTCCACTGTCATGTTGCCTTGAATAAGGCGGTGAAACTTGTCTCTGAGCTCTGACCGTGCTACTGCGGGAATATACATCTCTCTGAAGAGTCTGGAGAACTCTTCCCAAGTGACTCTGTCCTGCCCGAGCCTCATCTCCTCTGCTAACCACCAGTGATGTGCATTCTCACTTAATTGCATTCTGACGGCAGTCATCCACTTCTCTCTAGGAAGTTCAGCGGCTTCCAACTGATGCTGAATGTTTGTGAGCCATTCATGAACTTCTGTTGGTCCCTCTTTACCAGAAAATGTACGAGGCTTAAGCTGACGAAAGTCGGTGATAGATTCCGTCGTCGTTCGCCTCGCTGGTGGATTTGCCTGCTCCAATGCGGATACCAGGCTGGTCCTCAGATTCTCGGCCTCCTGACGATGTGCCTCTTGCTGAATCTGCTGCTATGCTTGCATCATAGCATAGATCATCTGGAACATCTGTTGCCCGTCCATGGCTTGTCCTGGCAGGAATACTGGCATCTGGGGAGTGAACTGTGGTGGAGGTGGGATATCATCTCTCTGGAACCTTGGATTAGGCTGACCGGTTGGATCACTCTGCGATGCTTGTCCTCCATCCCCTGGTGTCACTCCGTCTCCATAAGTAACCACAGCGTCGTGTGGCGTATCCAAGGGAATATCATCTCTATTCCTGGAATCCATTGCTCTGCAACCAAAAGATAAACTGTAAGAACGCTCGGAGGAATCAATACAAGATGCAGTTCAAGTAAAAATTTCGAGTTCGACATAGAGTTCAATAATGGTTTAAATAATGGATGAGAACCTAGAACTTATCCTATCCTTAGGGCAGGCTAGTTCGGTCCCTAAGTTGAAATCGAACGATTTAGTCGTAGACCTGCATGGGCCACCACAAAAACCATGTCACGCCCCAGTCCCAAAATACCGAGGGACTAGACACGTGGCAATGGCCAGCAGTACGCACCGATGGACAAACCCAATTTAATGGATCCATCAGGGCATACTTAAGCTGTGAAACAAGTCTACGACAATCAAGGCACAACTAATCTCATCCACACAAGATATAAAATATGATCCACAGAATAAATAAGGAATGTAAATCATCAGCTAGTCTCACAAAGTACTTCGGGGAACAACCCGATAAATATCTAGTACAATGGTTCAACAGACCAGAATATAAAAGACTGAAATAATAAATAAAAGCTGAGCATGAACATGGATGCTCAAGAGAAGTCTTCGGCCAACACCTCGTCCTCGGATGGCGGTACAGCTCCTGGATCAGCTCCTGCTGCGGTCCCGTATACCTCGGGATAGATCTCGTCCTCAAATCCTGGGGACATAATCCGAATCCAGGTCCTCAGGGGACATAACAAGGTACAAGAAAGCTCATGCCAAAATAATACAGTGCAGCAATAATGAAATAAACAGGGTAAGTATGTAAATATCTGTATAAAATGCAAGAGAGAATATCAATAGTACTCAGGTTGAACAACTACAAGCTCTGTGTAGGGGAGCCGGTAGCAGTGATATCATGAGGTGGTCTAGCTCAGCGGGAGACTGAGTAGCCGGCATAACATAATCAACCTGTAGCCTGTGGGTCTCTCCAGCAATAGATGGAACAATAAGGAGATACTAAAATAACCAGCTAAGTGATATGCAAGATGAGAGCAGCACTAGAACTCAGGCTGAAGCATACTACAAGCTCTGTGTAGGGGAGCCGGTAGCAGCAGTAATAATGAGTAATGGGCCAAGCTCGGGCTTCAGAGTCTTGGGCCTCACAATAGTAGGGGTGTATATATATAATCAGCCTGTAGTCTGTGTGTCTCTCCCCACCCAATGTAACCACACAAATCATGAATATAACGTCTCACGTCCATGTCAGCGGGGTCATAACTAATGCACAAGTCATAATGTATCTAGAATATAGAATCTATGCCAAGTCCTATACAGAATCACCTCGAATATCTCGGGAAGATCCTGTCTCATGATCAGTGTCCAGTGTCTTGGGTCAAGTGTACTTGGTATGACAAGTACGAGAAGATAAAGTGTCACGTATGTCCATATCTAGATGACATTACCCAACACCGCGTACGATGTTGGCACCCGACTGATAATCGGACGCTAAGTATGTCAAACGGTCCTAGGTTGAGCATGCACAGTAATATAATGAGATAAGAAAATAGGTAACAAACTGCAGAGTTGGCAAGGTACACTTGCCTGATGCTTGAATATCCACCGTCGTCCTGGTATCGGTGGAACCGGTAGGGACTACTCCAAAAGCTGTAATAAACATCACCAACAGTCTCAGAAGATGTCAAATAGCTAAAATTTTCTGTCCTTACGTCCAATTTGGACACAGGGGCAAAAAGGTCATTTCCGGGCCAAAGCGGTTTCCATATGTGGGCCCGCTTTGCACCGAAAAGCGTGTCAGGGTCAAAGGTCGCCAAATTCCTCAAACTCAGTGTCTACAAGTCAGGAACGATGATACGAACCCAACGGAACTTCCAAAATTGGTTTCCGATAAGCCGATCACAAAATCACCTGTCAAGTGGAGCTTGTGGGGCCCACAATACGCAATTTTGTCAACGTTCTCAGAATCGGACCAAACTTGGGTCACAGGACCAGCGTATTGCTACGAGTCCGATGGCGCAAGTTTCGTCTCGATCCGACATGTGTACACAAAGTTACAGCGTGTTCCAGAAAGGTCGGATACGGGGTGTCGTCGGCGGATACGCGTTGATTCCGGGGTGCACGCACCTCCGAATCGACTTCTGCGAAATCCTACACGACCGTATCAACGTCGCGCACAGTTCGGTAAAGACCGCGTGCAACCAAGTCGTCCCGATTGGCGGGGCGTACTCAGTTCCGGTTGAAACAGGGCATTATTTTTTTCCTGTTTTGGATCGCGGTGTACGATCACCACAGGACGCGATGCACCGAGCGAGTTACACGGGCACCGAGAGGGTTACACAGTCTACACATAGCAACTGACGGAATCTGAAATAGAGTTACGATGAGGGAGAAATCGGTACCTGAACGGGGCTCCTTGAATTCTGTTTCCCACGTGTCCAAGCGTCAAATCCGTGTCCTGCGATCGGGTTGCTGTGTCCAGGCGTCAATTCCGATCGTGACCGCGACGGGGCTGAGTCAACTCTGAGGCGGGGTCGACCAGAGGGCGGCGGCCTTGGTCGGCTGAGGCGGCGTTGTCGGGTCGGGGAGGAAGGCGTTAACTCGGGTGAAGCGGCCTGTCGTCGGTCTGGGAGGAGTCGACTCGGGTGAAGCGGCCTGTCGTCGGTCTGGGAGGAGTCGTCGAAGGGTTCAGCGCGAGGGTGGGGGTCGGGCTCGGCGTGAATGGAGTCGTCGGCTGATATGAAGAGCGGGGCAGCGTCGGTTCGGATCTGGGTCGTTGGCACCGGAGTTGGGGTGTTGACGCGTCGGGTTGTGCAGAGGGGACGGCGGCGTAATCTAGGGTTTCGGCGGCTGGTTGATGGAGAAGAGAGCAGCACGGATGTCGAGGCAGCCCCTTTATAGCTGCTACAGGGACTCCGGCGACTGCTAGGGTTTCTCAATCTGGTTTTCGGGTCGGGTTGGTTTGGTTTCTGGTTCGTTTGGGTTCGGTTCACAATCCAATAGCTTTTAGACCTTAAATCGTTGCTCCGGAGTCCAATAAATTCGCCGAAAAATGCCAGGCGTCCGGTTTTCCATTTTACACAATAATTTAGTATTTCCAGAATATTTTAACCCTAATTAGCAACACTGAAAATTCTTTAAATCACAATCATCTTCTCTTAATTTCCCGAAATACCAAAATTCGGAATAACTCATTTAAAAATTATTCTCACAAAATCAGGGTGTTTACAAGCACTCCGTCTACCTCGGGACCTGCCGAACCCTCCATGTCGTCCTGTCATACCTGATAATAACATATGATGAATAAAGAAATACACTAATATATAGTACATTCTACAGTCAAAATGTTATGCATATCTCACAGCATTCATAGAATTGTACAGTAAATAACTAGTGGTGTCACAAGTCTAAATGGATAGTATATTCTACAGTCAAAATATAATACATATCTTCGTCAAAATAGTATATTCTATAGTCAAAATATAGTATATTCTGCAGGAAAAATATTTTATTTTTAATCATCTTCAAAAAAATTATCTTGTTCGCCTTCCTCGTCCTCCTCTCCCTCTTCATTCTCATCTTCACTTTCATTTACTTCGTCTTTGTCTTTGTTTTTCTCTTCGAATAATTCTATATCTTCTACATTATTACTCATGTAATAAGTAACTTCCATTGAGTCCACATCTATAATATTTGTTACAAGAGGTAGCTCGTCCTCCTAATAAGCTATTTCGTCAATGTCGAAGGTATTTCTAGCTTTAGTCTTGCATACTGCCCACCAATCCGACCTCGATGTCCTCCGACTAGGATAAGTTATGAAGTACACGAGCTGAGCTTGACTTGATAGGACAAATGGTTCATAGCCTTGATATCTACGCTTGTAGTTTATATCCACAAGGCCATGCTTGCCAATTTCTCAACCTTGATCTTGAATCAGATCGAACCATTCATACTTGAATAGCACGATCTTAGCAGGTTCTGTGCCATAATTATATGTCAACTCCATAATCTCTCGAAAGATGCCAAAGAAATCATGGCCTGTATCGACATCTTTGTAGTTCAAAGATTTGATACACAAACAACTATTTTTTATGGAATCAAGATCCAGAAAGCTATCTCTGATAGGAGCATTTGTTGACTTGAACCTAAACCCATTCATACAGAAACTTGGCCATATTTTAACGGCAGTAATTGGTCCCTTGGCTAGAGTTCTAATAGATTCAGTCTTGGGTGTTATTAGACGATCGACCTAAATACCAAAGTAGCGATAGTAAGTTATTTATTGTGCAAGTGCAGAAAGAAAAAGTAATTACCAAGCTCCTTACATATGTGCTCAACCAAGAAGAAAAATGGCATCTCATTTCTTGTTTTACTTCTTCGTCTGTTATATAGGGTCTAACCGACCTCAACTCATCATTATATGTGCTAAAAAATAACGAAGCAACCGTTGATTAGTAGCATAATAGTAGCTTATACGATTATATTGAGATAATATAAACGTGGACGTATTAATTACTTACCCCTCTAGCTTCTCCACTTCATCCTCGTCGCAATTGAGTAATATATACAACTGAGCAGCCCTTAGCTCGTCATCATTCAAATATCTCTTCTACATTTTCCCCGAAGGCTTTTCGGACGCATCGAATACTTTGAGTATTGCCTCATTAGATTCCTAATATTCGTCGTCGTTTCTCGGAGCCCTCGTTCTATTAGTAGCAACCTGAGGTTTGAAATACGTCGAGCAAAAGTTTGTAATCTTTTCGAGAACATAAGCTTCACAAATAGAGCCCTCAACCCGTGCCTTATTTTTCACCTTTCTCTTTAGGTGATTCAGATGCCGCTCGAAAGGGTACATCCACCGGTAACCGACAGGACCACCAACTCGTGCCTCATAGGAAAGATGAATTGGCAAATGCTCCATAGAGTCGAAGAATCCAGGAGGAAATACCTTCTTAAGCTTACATAGTATTACTGCAATGTCCTTCTCTTGCTTTTCTAGACGATCGACGAGCAACTTAGTAGAACAAAGATCTTTGAAGAATATGCTGAGCTTTGTCAATGGATCCCAAATGACCTGCGATAAAAATTCCTAAAATATAATCGAAATTAACCTCTCCATGAATACGTGACAATCGTGGTTCTTCATACTCACCAGTTTGTTCTCTTTGAGGTCGACGCATCTTCTTAAGTTTGACACGTACCCGTCTGGAAACTTTAGACCCTGAATCCACCTTCAAAGTCTCCATTTATCCTCCTTCCCCCGTGAGAAAACTGAATTAGGCTGCTTTAAATTTCTATTTCCCTCCTCTATTAAATGCAATACAGGACGTCTACATATTTCTTCTAAGTTCAACCTGGCCTTCGGATTATCTTTCGTTTTCCCCTTTACCTCCATTACAGTATTAATTATGTTATCAAACGCATTCTTCTCGATATATATGACATCAAGGTTATGTCTGATCAGATTGGTGCTCCAATATGGCAGATCCAAGAATATACTCCTCTTCATCCAGTTATGGGTGCGACCAAATTCGTCACACTTGTACCCCTTAGCAGGCTCTTCGATAGCACTTGGTAAATCTTTTACCTCTTTCCATATCGTGTATTCGGAACACCATGGCACTGGATTGGCCTTCTCCACAATGCCCGTACGAAAAGCATTCATATTTCTCCGGTACGGATGATCCTTCGGCAAAAATTATCGATGACAATCAAAAAGCATGGTTTGCCTCCGTGTTTCAAACGGAAAGCCTTAGTACGTACGGTCCATGCAATACGGACATGAGAGACGACCATGAGTGCTCCATCTCGATAACATTCTATATGTCGAAAAGTCGTTGATGGTCCATATAAGTGCTGTCCTCATCTAAAAATTCTATATTCTAGAAATATCGTACGTGTTGGCACTGTCACACCCTAGTCCCAAAATATCGAGGGACTAGACATGTGACAATGGCCAACAGCATACACTGATGGACAAACCCAATTTAATGGATCCACTAGAGCGTACTTAAGCTGTAACACAAAATAAAGTCTAATAAACATGCCATAAACTAATCTCATCTATGGAAGATAAATATGATCAACATCAATAAGAAATAAAAATCAACAACCAGTCTCAATAAAGTAAATCGGGGAACAACCCGATATAAATCTGATACAATGGTTCAACAGACCAAAACATAAGTGTCCGAATAAAGTAGGTACTGAGTATGAAACACAGATACTCAGGAAAAGTCTTCATCCATCACCTCATCCTCGGGGATCGGTACAGCTCCTGTATCAGCTCCTGCTCCTGCCTCTGCTACTATCCCGTAAACCTCGGGATAGAAATCCTCCGCTAAACCTGGGGACATCATCCGAAATCTAGGTCCTTAGGGGACATAGCAAGGTACAAAATAATACAAGCCAAAATAATTGCAGTACAAGAGTAAATAAAATAAATAGGGTAACTATGTAACAATCTATGTGAAATGCAAGTGAGAGCATCACTAGAACTCAGGCTGAGACTGCTACAAGCTCTGTGTCTGGAAGCCGGTAGCAGTAATATCACGTAATGGGCCTAGCTCTGATGTAGAGTCTACGGCCTCACAATAATAAATATATATAAATAAAATAGCCTGTAGCCTGTGTGACTCTTCCCACCTAATAAAATCATACGTCTCATGTCCACAATGTCTCATGTCCATGTCACGCAAGATTATAATTAATGCAGCAAGTCATATAATATCTATGAATATAATGTCTATGTCACAATCCTGCAACCTACACAGAATCACCTTGAATATTTTAGGAAGATTCTATCTCATGATTAGTGTCAGGTATCCTGGGTATGATGTACATGATAATGCAAGCACGAGAATGTAAAGGGTCACGATATCCATCTCTAGGTGACGTTACACAACTCCGCGTACAGTGTTGGCACCCGAATATTAATCGGACGTTAAGTAAAGTCATATGGTCCTAGGTTAAGCATGTACAACAAATAAATAAGTCAAGTAAATATGTAACAAGAATTGCAAGGTTGGCAAGGTACATTTGCCTGGAGTTTGAATACCAACAGTTGTCCCTGTATTAGTGGATTCTGCAGGTACTCCTCCAAAAGTTGTAATAAAGATCACCATCAGGTTCAGAAAATATCAAATAGCTAGAAATGCCTGTCCTTGAGTCTAATTTGGATACAAGGGCAAAAATAACATTTTCTGGTCAAAGCGGGGTCGACTTGTGGCCCGCTTCGCACCGAAAAATGTGTCAGAAATAAAGTTCTCCAAATTTGTCAAACTTAATGTCAACAAGTCCAGAACGTTGATACGAACCCAACGGAACTTCCAGAATTGGATTCCGATGAGCCGATCACAAAATTGCCCATTAAGTAGAGCTGTGGGGCCCACGATACGCGATTTTGTCAACGTTCTCTGAATCAAACCAAACTTGGGTCACAGGACCAGCGTATTGCTACGAGTCTGATGGCGTAAATTTTATTTTGATCCGACATGTGTACAAAAAGTTATAACGTGTTCCAGAATAAGCCGATATGAGACGTTGTGGCGGATACGCGTTGATTCCGGTGTGCACGCACATCCAAATCAACTTCTGCAAAATCCCACATGTCCGTATTAATGATGAACACCTTTCGGTAAAGTCTGCACACGACCAAGTCATCCCGTTTGGCGGAGCGCACTCAGTTCTGGGGGAAAATGATGTGTTTATTTTCCTGCTTTTGGATCGCAGTTCGGGATCGCCACAGGACGCGACACACCGAGCGGGTTACACGGGCATCGAGAGGGTCACACAGGGTTCGCGTCACAATAGACGGCACAAGAAATGGGGCAGTGAGAAGAGAGAAAATCTACCTGAATAGGGCTACGCAGAAACGAATTTCTCGTGTCCGTGAGGCAACGCGAAACGACACGGCACATTGTTAGGGTTCAGACACTGCTAGGGTTTCGTACTGCGGTGGCTGGGACGCCGGGCTTCACCGAAGGAGGAGCGACTCTGGCGAAGGCGGCCGGAGACGGCTCAGGCGGGGCTGTCCGGGGCTCTGCTGGAGGCGGCCGGGGCTCGGAGTGCTGAATCGCTGCGGGGAGATCGACGGAGCGGGACGGGGGCTACTCGGGGCTGTTCACTGGGGTAGGCAGAGGACGACGAGGCAAAGACGTTTGGGTTGACGAGGAGCTGGGGAAGATGGTGGCTGCGGGTCAGGGAGTGAGGCGGTGGACGTCGAGGAGAGGGCGGCGGAGCTAGGGCAGTGGCAGCGAAGATGGGGGTTTTATAGAGTGAGAGGGAGGAGGACGGCCGGGGGTTCAGGGAAGGTGAAGGGGAAGGGGCGGCGACGTTGGGCGGTTGCATACGGAGGCGAACCGATGTGTCGCCGGCAACCACGGCGGCGAAAATGGCTCCGGGGAGGGAAAAGGTCGGGGAGAAGAGGGGTTGGGGTTTAGGGTTAATGGGTCGGGTTCAGTTCGGATCCGACCCGACCCGCTAAGAATTTGGTTCGGTTCGGTTCGGATTAGCATGGTTCGGTTTGGTTTGGTTCACCAATAAACCTGGTTTATTTTAAGGTTTAATTTGGTTTAATTAAAACATAGTTTTTAGGTCTTTTAAAAATGTTTTCGGGGTCCAATAAATTCCCGAAATTTTTTTCTATGTCTAATATTTTATTTTACACCTAAAGATATTATTCTTATAATATTTTAATATTATTTAACATCATTTAAAATTATTTAATTTCAAAATACCTTAGTTTTATTTAGTTAAAAATTACAGAAAAATTCATAAAAATTCTAAAAATTTATTTTTAGATTTCTGAAAAAATACAGGTGATTACAATCTACCCCCCTTAAGAAGATTACGTCCTTACAATCAAAGAATAAACTACTAAAGGAAAATGAACTATAGGAATTATAAGAATGCTTAGGTTATACCTGCATCTGCGAATAGGTGTGTAAGCCCCCTGATTTTTTCAAGATTTTTTCAGGAATTTTTGGAAATTTTTTGTAATTAAAACCTAGGTATTTTTGTAATTAAATGATTTTAATTGCTGTTAATTAATGTTAAAATATTATGGAAATAATATTTTATGGTGTAAAATGGAAAACCGGACATAGGGTAATTTTCGGTGAATTTATTGGACTCCGGAAGCATTTTTAAAGCCCTAAAAAACTATTAAATAAATAAACCAATTAAACCCCTAAAATAAACTGGGTTTATTTCCAAACCAACCCAAACCGTTGACTGAACCAATCCATCCTAACGGGTCAGGTCGGGTCGGGTCGGATCCGAGTGAAACCCGACCCGGACCCGAGACCCAAACCAAACCCTAATTCCCACCGGAAACACTGTAGCCGCCTATAAATTTCCTCGACGTTCGTGCCCTAGCACCGACGCCTTTCTCCAGATCCCGCGCAGCCGCTCTTCGTCGACTTCACCCGTGCCTGAACCCTAGTCCGACGAGTCCAGCATCATCCCCCGCTCCACGCCTGAACCCTAGCTCGCCACGCCCGAGTCCCGCAGCCCAGCCGACGAGCCCCGTCCTCGACTCCACCGGCGTCGCCGTCCTCCACCTAGACCTCGACTTCCCCTGGTTCCGTCTCCACCCCTCGTCCAAGTCGATCGCCGCCCGCCTGAGCCCAGCGCATCCGCCTCCTCCTTCTTCTTCCACCCGTCACCATCATCCCCTCTCTCACCTCTCCGACCTACTGCACCCTCGACTACCTCCTCCGCCTTCCCCTGCCTCGTCACCCCAGCAGAGTCCACCTGAATTATCTCTCTGTAGTCCCCGAGTACCTCGACCGTCATCCTCTCCGTCGACATCCCCAGACTGCTCCGCCTCTACAACTACTCCACCACACGACACCGCCTCCGTCGTATCCGCCGAGCAGCCTCTGACCCGGGCACAGCACCCCTGACCCGGACACAGCATCCCCTGACCCGGACACAGTAGCCCCTGACCCGAAAACAGCGAAAACCCTAGACCGGACACAGTTTCCCCGTGTCGCATCTCCTCGCGGACACGAAGAATCAGTCTTCACGGAGCCCTGTTCAGGTACTCTTTTCTCTCTCCTCGCTGCCCCATTTTCGATTCCGTCAGTTGTGACGCGTTGACCGCATGACCCCCTCGATGCCCGTGCAACCCGCTCGGTGCGTCGCGTCCTGTGGCGATCGCAAACCGCGATCCAAAAACAGGAAAAACAATGCCCCATTTCACCCTGGAACTGTGTACGCCCCGCCAAATGGGACGACTTGGTCGCACGCGGGCTTTACCGAAACGTGCGCGCCGTCGATACGGACGTGCGGGATTTCACAGAAGTTGATTTGGATGTGCGTGCACACCGGAATCAACGCATATCCGCCGACAACGCCCCATATCCGCCCATTCTGGAACACATTGTAACTTTGTGTACACAGGTCGGATCGAAACGAAACTTGTGCCATCGGACTCGTAGGAATACGCTGGTCCTGTGACCCAAGTTTGGTTCGATTATGAGAATATTGACAAAATCGCGTATCGTGGGCTCCACCGGCACCACTTGACGGACGATTTTGTGATCGGCTCATCGAAATCTAATTCTGGAAGTTCTGTTGGGTTCGTATCATCGTTCCTGACTTGTTGACACTAAGTTTAATGAATTTGGAGACCTTTGACCCTGACACGTTCTTCGGTGCAAAGCGGCCCACATGTGGACCCCGCTTTGACCCGAAAATGTCATTTTTGCCCCTGTGTCCAAATTGGACCTAAGGACAGGCGTTTCTAGCTATTTGATATTTTCTGAATCTAATGGTGATGTTTATTTCAGCAACCAGAGTAGTACCTACGATTCACACTGAGACCAGAGCTACAGTTGGAGCCAGAACCACAAGCAAGTGTACCTTGCCATATTTGCAGTATATTGTTTCATATTATGCTCTTGTTTTATTCCTGTGATTGTTGTGCATGCTTGACCTAGGACCGTGTGACTTACTTAGCGTCCGATTATAGTCGGGTGCCAACACCATACGTGGAGTTGTGTAGTGTCACCTAGAGATGGATATCGTGACCCTTACATTCTCGTACTTTTCTTATCAAGTACATAGACCCAGGACACTTGACACTATTTATGAGACAGAATCTTCCTGAGATATTCATGGAGATTCTGTATAGGATACAGGTTTATGACATATACATTATACATGCTTAGACATTATATGACTTGCTGCATTAGTTTTGATCCTGCGTATCATGGACATGAGACGTGAGATTACATTGGATGGGGAGAGTATTACCATATCAAAGGCTGATTATATTATATATATATTATTGTCTGGAGGTGCTTCGGCATATCTACTGGAGTCGTGATACTAATACTGCTATGGGTTTCTCCGACACTGATCCTGTAGTAGTCTCAGCCCGAGTATGACTAAAACTCTCACTTGCATATCACTTAGCTGGTTATATACTTACCTTATTGTTTCATTTATTGCTGCACTGCACTTATTTGGCTTGAGTTATTTTGTACCTTGCTATGTCCCCTGAGGACCTGGATCTGGATTATGTCCCCAGGATTTGCTGACGAGATCTATCCCGAGGTTTACGGGACCGGAGCATTAGCATTAGCATTAGCAGAAGCAGGTGCGTACATTGGAGCAGAACTAGGATCAGAGGACGAGATCGTGCCAGAGGACTTCTCCTGAGTATTGGCTTGAGATACTCTTTTATTTCTATTTCTAGTTCTTTATTTTCAGTCTATTTCATTGATGTACCAGACTTATTCTCGGATTGTTCTCCGAGACACTTTTATTGAGATATGCTAGTTTATTTTTATTTGCATTATTCTGGCTTTTGATCTGTGTTTATCTGTTGTGGATGAGATTAGTATAGTCTGTGACTTGTATCATTGGACCTACTTATTCTTATATTACAGCTTAAGCATGCCCCGATGGATCCATTAAATTGGGTTTGTCCATCGGTGTGTGCTGCTGGCCATTATCACGTGTCTAGTCCCTCGGTATTTTGGGACTGGGGCATGACATGGTTTTTGTGGTGGCCCATGCAGGTCAACGACTAAATTATTCGGTTTCAACTTAGGGACCGAGCAAGCCTGCAATAAGAATAGGATAAGTTTTTAGGATCTCATCCACTTGCTTGAAACGTTCTTGACATCCATGTCGGATTCGAATTAAATTCTTGACTTGCATCCTGCCTTGAATGACGAGATTCCTGCAAGATCACCACGGGATGCTTTGGTAAACAATAAAGAGGAAGTGACACCAGTTAGTGAAGGCCCATCATCACAACAAGCTAGTCAGCGTGCCTCGAGAATCCAACAAGATGACGTTCCACCCTCTACGCAGTTTGCTCCACCGATGCCTACCGTTCCACAAGGGCAGGCTATGGACTAACAACAAATGTTTCGAATGTTCTACGCGATGATGCAAGCCCATCAGAAGGTTCAGGAAGAAGCTCAGCAAATCCAAGCGGAGAAGTTCATCGACAGATTCAGCTCAGAGTTACGGAAATTAATCAGCTCCGCTGCAACTACCTTAGTCGAGGATGTTCTTGCTACCGCATGACCCATGGAGTACAACACAAGGATAGAGTCCAGCCAAAAATGGCCATATGCATCAGCACTAGACCAAGCACAACAGGAAAGAGCTACAAAGCGACCACAGATGAATCCACCACCGAGGGCAGCACCAAGAGCCTTAGTTCTTCCAACTTGTCACTACTGTGGCAAGGTAGGCCATTTCGCTAAAGAATGCCGACTCAGACTGGGATGATGTTTAGCTTGCGGATCCAAAGAGCATTCGATAAGGGATTGCCCTGAACGTCGAGAGAAAGCAGTGATGATTCATCAACCAGCCACACCAGCACCAACCGGAGCACCACAGGAAGAAATTACAAAGAAGTCACACATGCACCAGCCACCAAAAGCATCTCCGCAAGTACTACTTGTCTGTCCATATTGTCGCAGGCGAGGCCATATAGAGAACGAGTGCAGACGAAAAAGGAAATTATGCTTAGCTTGCGGATCCAGTCAGCATTTATTGAGGGAATGCCCTGAGCGTCGAGAAGGAGCACCAAGGGTAAACCAACAAGCATTACCAGCACCAAGGCCAGCCTCTCCAGTATTGGAAGTACCGCAAACGAGAGTTGAAGGAGTCAGACCACCAGCCCCAGGAGGGAATCAGCCGAGGCCACCCTTGGCACCACAAGCAACACTCTTCCAGCAGGCCCAGCAACAGCAGAGGGCACCCCCTCAAGGACACGGACAAGCTTTCGCGATGACTTTGGAGGATGCGCAGATTCATGGAGTAGCTAATGCGCGTAAGTTTTTATAATTATCTGCTTCTAGATTTGCTTTAGTTTTTGCATGATGGTTCGTGACCCTAGCCTTAACCTAGTAATTTTGAACTTGCTAATAATTAATAACCTAGTATGCTTTTATAATTAATAACCTAGTATGTTTAAGAGATAACCTAGTTTTCTAAATTATAGTTTTCTAGATTTGCTTCACTCGGAAAATTGCATAACTTTTAATGCTTAGGGAAATAATTTTTTCTTTGTATTATTCTTACACCCTCAACCTTGAATCTTCTTGATCGTGATGTGCTTCGAATAATGATTACAACCGTGTCATCTCTGTTGACCGGTTATTCTTTGATTGCGAGGACGCAATCCTCTTAAGGGGGATAGATTGTAAGCCCCCTGATTTTTTCAAGAATTTTTCTGGAATTTTCGGGAATTTTCTGTGATTAAAACCTAGGTATTTTGGTAATTAAATAATTTTAATTGCTGTTAATTAATGTTAAAATATTATGGAAATAATATTTTATGGTGTAAAATAGAAAACCGGACATAGGGTAATTTTTGGTGAATTTATTGGACTACGAAAGCATTTTTAAAGCCCTAAAAAAACTATTAAATAAATAAACCAATTAAACCCCTAAAATAAACTGGGTTTATTTCCAAACCAACCCAAACCGTTGACTGAACCAATCCATCCTAATGGGTTGGGTCGGGTCGGATCCGAGTGAAACCCGACCCGGACCCGAGACCCAAACCAAACCCTAATTCCCACCGGAAACACTGTAGCCGCCTATAAATTTTCTCGACGTTCGTGCCCTAGCGCCGCCGCCTTTCTCCAGATCCCGCGCAGCCGCTCTCCGTCGACTTCACCCGTGCCTGAACCCTAGTCCGACGAGTCCAGCATCATCCCCCGCTCCACTCCTGAACCCTAGCTCGCCAAGCCCGAGTCCCGCAGCCCAGCCGACGAGCCCCGTCCTCGACTCCACCGGCGTCGTCGTCCTCCACCTAGACCTCGACTTCCCCTGGTTCAGTCTCCATCCCTCGTCCAAGTCGATCGTCGGCCGCCTGAGCCCAGCGCAGCCTCCTCCTCCTTCTTCTTTCACCCATCACCATCATCCCCTCTCTCACCTCTCCGACCTACTGCACCCTCGACTACCTCCTCCGCCTTCCCCTGCCTCATCACCCCCGCAGAGTCCACCTGAATTCTCTCTCCACCGTCCCCGAGTCCCTCGACCGTCATCCTCTCCGTCGACATCCCCAGACTGCTCCGCCTCTACAACTACTCCACCACACGACACCGCCTCCGCCGTATCCGCCGAGCAGCCCCTGACCCGAACACAGCACCCCTGACCCGGACACAGCAGCCCCTGACCCGGACATAATAGCCCCTGACCCGGAAACAGCGGAAACCCTAGACCGGACACAGTTTCCCCGTGTCGCATCTCCTCGCGGACACGAAGAATCAGTCTTCACGGAGCCCTATTCAGGTACTCTTTTCTCTCTCCTCGCTGTCCCATTTTCGATTATGTCAGTTGTGACGTGTAGACCGCATGACCCCCTCGATGCCCGTGCAACCCGTTCGGTGCGTCGCATCTTGTGGCGATCACAAACCGCGATCCCAAAACAGGAAAAACAATGCCCCATTTCACCCCGAAACTGAGTATGCCCCGCCAAACGGGACGACTTGGTCTCACGCGGTCTTTACCGAAATGTGCGTGCCGTCGATACGGACGTACGGGATTTCGCAGAAGTTGATTTGGATGTGCGTGCACACCGAAATCAACGCGTATCCGCCGACAATGCCCCGTATCCGCCCATTCTGGAATATGTTGTAACTTTGTGTACACACGTCGGATCAAAACGAAACTTATGCCATCGGACTCGTAGCAATACGCTGGTCCTGTGACCCAAGTTTTGTTCGATTCTGAGAATATTGACAAAATCGCGTATCGTGGGCCCCACCAGCTCTACTTGACGGGCGATTTTGTGATCGGCTCATCGGAATCCAATTCTGGAAGTTCCGTTGGGTTTATATCATTGTTCCTGACTTATTGACACTAAGTTTGACGAATTTGGAGACCTTTGACCCTGACACATTCTTCGGTGCAAAGCGGCCCACATGTGGACCCCGCTTTGACCGCGGAAATGTCATTTTTGCTCATGTGTCCAAATTGGACCTAAGGACAGGCGTTTCTAGCTATTTAATATTTTTTGAATCTAATGGTGATGTTTATTTCAGCAATCAGAGTAGTACCTGCGATTAACACTGAGACCAGAGCTACAGTTGGAGCCAGGACCACAGGCAAGTGTACCTTGCCATATTTGTAGTATATTGTTTCATATTATGCTCTTGTTTTATTCCTGTGATTGTTGTGCATGCTTGACCTAGGACCGTGTGACTTACTTAGCGTCCGATTATAGTCGGGTGCCAACACCATACGTGGAGTTGTGTAGTGTCACCTAGAGATGGATATCGTGACCCTTACATTCTCGTACTTTTCTTATCAAGTACATAGACCCAGGACACTTGACACTATTCATGAGACGGAATCTTCCTGAGATATTCATAGAGATTCTGTATAGGATACAGGTTTATGACATATACATTATACATGCTTAGACATTATATGACTTGCTGCATTAGTTTTGATCCTACCATATCAAAGGCTGATTATATTATGTATATATATTATTGTCTGGAGGTGCTTCAGCATATCTACTGGAGTCGTGATACTAATACTGCTATGGGTTTCTCCGACACTGATCCTGTAGTAGTCTCAGCCCGAGTATGACTAAAACTCTCACTTGCATATCACTTAGCTGCTTATATACTTACCTTATTGTTTCATTTATTGCTGCACTGCACTTATTTGGCTTGAGTTATTTTGTACCTTGCTATGTCCCCTGAGGACCTGGATCCGGATTATGTCCCCAGGATTTGCTGACGAGATCTATCCCGAGGTTTACGGGACTGGAGCATTAGCATTAGCATTAGCAGAAGCAGGTGCGTACATTGGAACAGAACCAGGATCAGAGGACGAGATCGTGCCAGAGGACTTCTCCTGAGTATTGTCTTGAGATACTCATTTATTTCTATTTCTAGTTCTTTATTTTCAGTCTATTTTATTGATGTACCAGACTTATTCTCGGATTGTTCTCCGAGACACTTTTATTGAGATATGCTAGTTTATTTTTATTTTTATTATTTTGGCTTTTGATATATGTTTATCTGTTGTGGATGAGATTAGTATAGTCTGTGACTTGTATCATTGGACCTACTTATTCTTATATTACAGCTTAAGCATGCCCCGATGGATCCATTAAATTGGGTTTGTCCATCGGTGTGTGCTGCTGGCCATTAGCACATGTCTAGTCCCTCGGTATTTTGGGACTGGGGCGTGACAAGGTGAGGATAACGCTGGCGCATGATATCCTCTCATTCCCAGGTAGATTCGCTAGGAGAGTGATGTTTCTAAGCTACACGAACCAGTCTAATTGTTTGTCCCCACAATGTCTTCTCACTGATGTCGAGTATGCCAACTGGCTGTTCTTCATATCTCAGGCTAGGGCCCACTGCGATCTCAGAATGATCGACTACGTAACTTGGGTCAGTCACGTACCTTCTCAGCTGTGAGACATAGAATACATCATGCACTTCATCTAAGGATGGAGGTAATACAAGACGATAAGCCACCTCACCAATACGCTCCAGAATATCAAATGGCCCGATGTACCTTGGGCTCAACTTGCCTTTGCTCCTAAATCGAATAGTACCTCGATTAGGTGATATCCTCAAGAATAAGTGCTCACCTTCTTTGAACTCCAGGGGACGTCTGTGTGTATCAGCCTAATGCTTCTGTCTGTCCTGAGCTGCACGAAGATGATTCTAAATTTGTTTCACCTTCTCAACTGTCTGTATTACCAACTCTGGACCCAGTATTTGACGCTCGCTAACGTCACTCCAGCATATCGACGATATACTCTTTCTACCGTACAATGCCTCAAATGGTGTCATCTGAATGCTTGCCAGATAATATTTTGTTATAAGAGAATTCCACCAAGTATAAATGATCTTCCCAAGACCCTCCGAAGTCTAACATACACGATCGCAGCATATCCTCCAAGATCTGAATCGTGCACTCTGATTGACAATCTGTCTGTGGATGGTAAGCAGTGCTGAATTTGAGTCGGGTGCCAAGACTCTCTTATATGCTTCGCCAAAAATGAGATATAAATTTTGAGTCACGATCCGACACAATACTAACCGGTACTCCATGTAATCTTACGATTTATCGTATATACATGTCGGCTAGTACTTCTGTGGACTATCCAACTCTAAATGGCAAGAAATGTGCCGATTTAGTGAGTCGATCAACGATAACCCATACTGCATCTTTTCTACTGGGGCTTCTTGGAAATCCTGTAACGAAATCCATAGTGATATGTTCTCACTTCCATTCTGGTATAGGAAGCGGCTGCAACATACCAACAGTCCTTTGATGCTCGGCTTTTACTTGCTGGCAGACTAAATATTTTGCCACAAATTGTGCAATCTCTCTCTTCATTCCATGCCACCAATAATACTGCCACAAATCTCGGTACATCTTTGTTCCTCCTAGATAAATAGAGTACATAGAGCTATGTGCTTCAGTCATTAACTCCTGTCTCAATTCTCCATTTGGAACATATAGGCAATTTATGTACCTTAATGTCCCATCCTCATGTATACGAAGTCCCGTCTGCATGCCTGCTTCTGTCTTCTCTTTAAGTCTTCGAAATCTTGCATCAGTGGGTAATGCCTCCTTAATCCTCTCCACAAGAGACGACTTAACTTCGAGATTAGCCAGCAAGCCACTTTATCTTGGTAAAATAACCTCTATCTGGAGATCCTGTAGATCTTTCAATAGCTGGGGCTGCATCGTCAAAAAATAAGTCGTGGGCTTCCTGCTGAGTGCGTCTCCTACAACATTCGCCTTTCCCGGGTGGTACTGCAGATCTATATCAAAGTCTACCATCAACTCAAGCCAACGTCTTTGTCTCATGTTGAGCTCCTTCTGAGTATATACATACTTCAGACTCTTGTGATCAGTAAAGATTTCTACCTTCTCTCCATAAAGATAGTGCCTCCAAATCTTCAGTACAAATATTACTGCAGCTAGCTCAAGATCGTGCGTTGGGTAGTTCTTCTCATGGACCTTCAACTGTTTCGATGTATAAGCGATAACTTTGCCATGTTTCATCAAAACACATCCTAGTCCACTACCTGACGCATCACTATAAACAACAAAATCTTCTGACCCTGAAGGAAGAGTCAAGACAGGTGCTGTTGTCAGTCGCCTCTTCAATTCTTCAAAGGCCTTCTGGAAATCTTCTGTCCATGCAAACTCCTGGTCCTTACGCTTTAACTACGTCATAGGCTCCGTAATTCGTGAGAAATTTTTTACGAACCTCCGGTAATATCCAGCAAGTCCGAGAAAACTTCTCACTTCTGCAACTGATGTAGGTGTAGGCCAAGTTTCTATTGCAGCAACCTTCTCCGAATTAACTGAAAGTCCTTCTTCTGAGATGATATATCCCAAGAAAGGCACCTTATCCATATAAAACTCATATTTACTGAGTTTGGCATACAACTTCTTCTGCCTCAACGTCTCTATCACAATTCTAAGATGCTCCTCGTGCTCTTCATGGCTCTTGGAATATACTAGAATATCATCAATAAATACAACCATAAATTTGTCCAAGTACTGATGAAAAACTCTGTTCATCAAACTCATGAACACAGCTGGCGCATTGGTTAAATCAAACGGCATAACCAAGAACTCATAGTGTCCATACTTGGTCCTGAAAGCTGTCTTCGATATATCCTCCTTTCTCACTCTAATTTGGTGATAACCGGATCTAAGGTCAATCTTCGAGAATACCCTAGCACCACTTAATTGATCGAATAAGTCATCAATGCATGCCAAGGGATACCGGTTCTTAATGGTTACAGCGTTCAGTGCCCTGTAGTCAATACACAGGCGTACTGTTCCATCCTTCTTCGTTACAAATAGTATGGGTGCTCCCCACGATAAAATACTGGGCCGAATAAAACCCTTCTCCAGAAGATCATCAACTTATTCCTTTAACTCCACCAACTCCTTAGGTGCTAGCCGGTATACTGATGAAGTAATAGGCTCTGCTCCTGGAGTCAAGTCTATTATGAATTCTATTTCCTGATCAGGTGGTAAACCTGGAAGATCATCAGAAAATACGTCCATAAACTCTGATATGACTCTTGGGTAACCTGACTCCCCTTCTACAGATAGTACCCTAAGAGTAGGCTGAACACCTTGCTCTACGGCTCCCCGAAGAAACTCAAACTCTAGATGACCAGGCAGTCTAAATATAACCTTTCCAAGCCGGCAATCAAGAGTCGCATGGTACTGACTTAACCAATCCATAGCAAGTACAACATCATAATTCGGCATAGAAAAGATCAGAAATTGAGCTCGCATCTCTCTTTCACAGACTACTACCGAACAAAATCTACAGATATCACTAACTGGGATAATTCCACCTCCCGTAAGAATTCTCTTAGTCTTCGGAAGGGGTACGGTAGCTACTCTATAGGTGGCTACGAAGCTAGAAACTATGAATGAATGCGATGCTCCAGAATCAAATAAAGCTACAGCAAGTAATGAAGCTACTAATATAGTACCTGCTATAACCTCTCCTGCAGTAGCTTTCTCCTCAACAGCCAATGCAAAAGCTTGTCCTCATCCCTGAGCTGGACCTCTCTGCTGACGAGCCTGCTGAAATAGTGCTGCCTGTTGTACCAGTGGTGGTCTCTGCTGATATCCTCCTGGAGCTGGTGGTCTGACTCCTCCAACTCCCGTCTGTGGTGCTTCCAATGCTGGATAAGCTGGCCTTGGTGCAGGTAAAGCTAGTCTTGGTGCTCTCTCTCTGCGCTCAGAGCAGTCTTTGGCTGGATGCTGGTTGGATCCGCAAATCAGGCATAGTCCCAACTTGCGTCTACACTCCCTCTCAATATGACCTACCTTGCCACAGTAGTGACAAGTAGGTAGGGCTCTTGGTGTTGCTCTCTGAGGTAGGTTCTTCTGGGGTCACTTTGCAGACTTCTCTTATGATGTCCTGGATGGTGCTGATATGAATGGCCGCTTCAGACTTGACTCCCTCCTAGTGACATGCTCCTTGCATCGTGCTGCAGCAAGGACGTCGGTGTATGATATAGGTGCAACAGATCCGATCAACCTCTAGAGCTCGAACCTAAGTCCATCGAAGAACTTCTCCGCTTTCTCTTCTTCGGTAGGAATTAGAGATGGGGCAAAGCGACTCAGGCGAATGAATTCAGCATTATACTCTTTCACCAACATATTGCCTTGGATAAGGCGGTTGAACTTGTCTCGGAGTTCCAACCAAGCAACATCTGGGATATACATCTCCTAGAAGAGTCTGGAGAACTCTTTCCAAGTGACTCAGTCCTATCCGAGCCTCCTCTCTTCTGATAGCCACCAATGATGTGCATTGTCAGTCAACTGCATCCTAACAGCAGTCATCTATCTCTTTCTCGAAAGTTCAGCTGCTTCCAACTGGTGTTGTGTGTTCGTGAGCCACTCGTGAACTTCAGTTGGTCCCTCATTGCCAGAAAAGGTACGTGGCTTGAGCTGACGGAAATCAGTGATAGATCCCGTCGATGGTCGCCTAGCTGGTGGGTTCGCCTGCTCCAATGCGGTTACTAGGCTGGTTCTCAAATACTCTACCTCATGACGCTGAGCCTCTTGTTGAACCTGCTGTTGGGCTTGCATCATGGCATAAAATATTTGAAACATCTGCTGCCCGTCCATGGCTTACCCTGGTAAAAAAATAGGCATCGGTGGAGTGAACTATGGCGGAGGTGGGATATCATCACGCCGGAACCTTGAATTATGCTGGCCAGCTTGATCGCTTTAAGAAGATTATCCTCTATTCTCTGGTGTCACTCCGTCTTCATAGGTAACCACAGCATCGTGTGGTGTACCCAAGGGATTCTCGTCACCAATTCTTGGATCCATTACTCTGCATCCAAAAATAAACTATGAGAACGCGCAGAGGAATCAAAGCAGGATGTAAATCAAGTAATTAATTCGAATTCGATATAGAGTTCAAAAATGATTCAATCAATGGATGAGATCCTATAACTTATCCTATCCTTAGTGCAGGCTTGCTCGGTCCCTAAGTTGAAACCGAACAATTTAGTCGTGGACCTGCATGGGCCACCATAAAAACTATGTCATGCCCCAGTCCCAAAATATCGAGGGACTAGACACGTGGCAATGGCCAACAACACACACTGATAGACAAACCCAATTTAATGGATCCACGAGAGCGTACTTAAGCTGTAACACAAAATAAAATCTACTAAACATACCATAAACTAATCTCATCCATGGAAGATAAATATGATCAACAATAATAAGAAATAAAAATCAACAACCAGTCTTAATAAAGTAAATCGGGGAACAACCTGATATAAATCTGATACAATGGTTCAACAGACCAAAACATAAGTGTCTCAATAAAGTAGGTACTGAGTATGAAACACAGATACTCAGGAAAAGTCTTCAGCCATCACCTCATCCTCGGGGATCGGTACAGCTCCTGTATCAGTTCCTGCTCCTGCCTCTGCTACTGTCCCGTAAACCTCGGGATAGAAATCCTCCGCTAAACCTGGGGACATCATCCGGAATCCAGGTCCTCAGGGGACATAGCAAGGTACAAAATAATACAAGCCAAAATAATTGCAGTGCAAGAGTAAATAAAATAAATAGGATAACTATGTAACCATCTATGTGAAATGCAAGTGAGAGCATCACTAGAACTCAGGCTGAGACCGCTACAAGCTTTGTGTCGGGAAGCCGGTAGCAGTAATATCACATAATGGGCCTAGCTCTGATGTAGAGTCTACGGCCTCACAATAATAAATATATATAAATAAAATAGCCTGTAGCCTGTGTGACTCTCCCCAGCCAATAAAATCATACGTCTCATGCCCACAATGTCTCATGTCCATGTCACGCAAGATCATAACTAATGCAGCAAGTCATATAATATCTATGAATATAATATCTATGTCACAATCCTATAACCTACACAGAATCACCTTAAATATTTCAGGAAGATTCTGTCTCATGATTAGTGTCAGGTGTCCTGGGTATGATGTACTTGATAATGCAAGCACGAGAATGTAAAGGGTCACGATATCCATCTCTATGTGACGTTACACAACTCCGCGTATGGTGTTGGCACCCGAATATTAATCGGACGCTAAGTAAAGTCACACGGTCCTAGGTTAAGCATGTATAACAAATAAATAAGCCAAGAAAATATGTAACAAGAACTGCAAGGTTGGCAAGGTACACTTGCCTGGGGTTTGAATACCAACAGTTGTCCCTGTATCAGTGGATTCTGCAGGTACTCCTCCAAAAGCTGTAATAAATATCACCATCAGGTTCAGAAAATATCAAATAGCTAGAAACGTCTGTCCTTGAGTCTAATTTGGATACAAGAGCAAAAATAATATTTTCTGGTCAAAGTGGGGTCCACCTGTGGCCCGCTTCGCACCAAAAAATGTGTCAAAAACAAAGTTCTCCAAATTCTTCAAACTTAGTGTCAACAAGTCCAGAACATTGATACAAACCCAACAAAACTTCCAGAATTGGATTCCGATGAGCCGATCACAAAATCGCCCGTCAAGTGGAGCCGTGGGGCCCACGATACGCAATTTTGTCAACATTCTCAGAATTGAACCAAACTTGGGTCACAGGACCAGCGTATTTCTATGAGTCCGATGGCGCAAGTTTCGTTTTGATCCGACGTGTGTACACAAAGTTACAACATATTCTAGAACAGGCCGATACGGGGCGTTGCCGACGGATACACGTTGATTCCGGTGTGCACGCACATCTAAATCAACTTCTGCAAAATCCCACACGTCCGTATTAATGGCGCACACCTTTCAGTGAAGTTCGCACATGACCAAGTCATCCCATTTGGCGGGGCGCACTCCGTTCTGGGGAAAAATGGGGTATTTATTTTTCTGCTTTTGGATCGCAGTTCGCGATCGCCACAGGACGCGACACACCGAGCGGGTTACACGAGCATCGAGAGGGTCACATAGGATTCACGTCACAATAGATGACATGAGAAATGGGGCAGTGAGGAAAGAGAAAAGTCTACCTGAATAGGGCTATGCAGAAACGGAATTCTCGTGTCCATGAGGCGACGCGATACGACACGGCACTGTTAGGGTTCAGACACTGCTAGGATTTCATACTGCGGCGGCTGGGGCGCCGAGCTTCACCGGAGGAGGAGCGACTCGGGCGAAGGCGGCCGGGGATGGCTCAGGCGGGGCTGGCCGGGGCTCTGCTGGAGGCGGCCGGGGCTCAGAATGCTGAATTGCTACGGGGAGATCGACGGAGCGGGGCGGGGGCTACTCGAGGCTGTTCACTGGGGTTGGCTGAGGACGGCGAGGTGGAGATGTTCAGGTCGATGAGGAGCTATGGAAGATGGTGGCTGCAGGTCGGGGAGTGAGGCGGAGGACGGCGAGGAGAGGGCGACGGAGCTAGGGCAGTGGCAGCGGAGATGGAGGTTTTATAGAGTGAGAGGGAGGAGGACGGCTGGGGGTTCAGGGAAGGTGAAGGAGAAGCGGCGGCGACGTTGGGCGGTTGCGTGCGAAAGCGAACCGATGGGTCATCGGCGGCCATGGCGACGGAAACGGCCGTCGGGGAGGGGAAAGGTCGGGGAGAAGAGGGGTTGGGGTTTAGGGTTAACGGGTCGAGTTTTGGGTCGGGTTCAGTTCGGATCCGACCCAACCCGCTAAGAATTTGGTTCGGTTCGGTTCAGGTTAGCATGGTTCGATTTTGTTTGGTTCACCAATAAACCAGGTTTTTTTAAGGTTTAATTTGGTTTAATTAAAACCTAGTTTTTAGGTCTTTTAAAAATATTTTTGGGGTCCAATAAATTCCCAAAAAATTTCTCTATGTTTAATATTTCATTTTACACCTAAAAATATTATTTTCATAATATTTTAATATTATTTAACATCATTTAAAATTATTTAATGTCAAAATACCTTGGTTTTATTTAGTTAAAAATTACAGAAAAATTCATAAAAATTCTGAAAATTTATTTTTAGATTTCTGAAAAAATACAGGTAATTACAGGCAGATACTACCTATAGGTGATTAACTAATCTATCAAAGGATGTAAATATATATCGATATTTCTCTTCGAATTGTTTGGACCTGGGATAATAACAGTTAGGAACATATACGGAGTGTTCATGCACATCCAAGATGGTAGATTATACGGAGTGACGATTACAGGCCAACACGAATACTGGAAGCCCGAAAGTCCAAATAGGGTAAAACCGTCAGAGGAGAGCCCCAATCTGACATTACGTAGATCCGAAGCAAAATCTGGATACTCTCGATCAAAGTGCTTCCATGCTTCTCCATCGGATGGATGATCCAATACTCCTTCGATCTATTTTCGCCTGTGCCAACTCATATTTTCTGCAGTCTCATTTACCATAAACAACCTCTGCAACTGCGGTGTCCAAGGCAAGTAGTGCATCAAATCGGTAGGCTTCTTTGCACCGACAGACTTTTCTCTTCCTGTAGCCTCGTAGCTATCAGCACCACAGAATCTACACTCATGTTCATCCTTGTCGTCTTTAGAGTACAACATGCACCCGTTGAGATATACATCAATTTTCTCATATCCCATCCAGAACGATCTCTCCATCCTCTTAGATCAGTAGAAGTCTTTAGGCAACTTTGCATCCTCTGGTAAGATCTCTATAATCAAATCCATCAGTCGGTTATAGCATTCTTGCAATATGTTAAAATTGGACTTGATGCTCAACAATCTTGTAATAACCTCCAACGGTGAATGATCTTCACAACCAGGATATAATGGAGTCCTTATATTCTCCAGCAACTCCATAAATTTTGCAGCATCGGTATTCGGTGCCTCCTCAGCTGCATCATGATTGTCCGGATCAAAACTAGGCCCCGCCGTATCAAAAACCATATTCATCCACCTGTCGTCGTAAGCAGCGTTATCGTGGACATCCATATACGGCTCCACATAAGACTCTGACTCCGATGCTAAATGTCACGCCCCAATCTCCGGTTGTGGGGTATTACACTAAAGACACAAGTTCTCCGTGCGCGGTCCACTAATAGTAATTCGGCGTAAAACCCTTTGAGTATAAATAATATGTGACTTTTACTTCTGGATGATATTTCAAGTTGTGATATCTCACACACAGACACTTAATTTTGGTACCGTCCATGTACTGAGGGAACGCCTTGGCGAACTTCAGGAACTTCTGTACACCCTCAATGAATTCATCCTGCACACCGCATATGTCATCAGGATGACGGTTGTACATCCATGAACGATGATGCAGATAATAATTCATATCCATTTCTAGATACTTCTACAGCAAAAATGAATATACAATTACCTTCAAGTATATACTCATCGTTAAATATAGTACATGCACTGATACTCCTAGTCCTAGCATATATACTCATCGTTAAATACAGTACATGCACTGATAATCACTGCTACCTTCAAGTATGGTTGTTTGAGTGATTGAGTTAGCTCGGGTCACTAGGGAGAGCAGTTCACAGTTTTCAATGAGCATATATACTTATCAGCACTTGTTTCTACTTGTGAAATATATTCTAGATACTGTTCTGTACTGTGATATTTTACCTTCTTTATGCCACACATAAAGAATCAGTTATTACTATTATATGTTATAAAGTTTTCTATTGTTTAATACTTAACTGTCCATAAACTTTTAACCTTTTGTTTCAACACCATTTAGCACACTTTTATGTGATTGCTTGGGCCAATCTTATGTCAACTCTCTATTAAAACTAGTACTCAATTATACATTAAAGTAGTCAGCAGATTATTTACGGGTACTAATCTATGTATCATTGAGACTAACATAACATAATACAGAACCTATTTTGGTAGTGTCCTAGTATTTTTAGGATTATACGGGATGTGTTTGATACAAGTTTGATGTTTTTGATATGACATATCAGCCATGAGAAAACTACAATTAAGACATGACACAATTTTTTTTCCTGATAACGACTGAGAAATCAAAGTCGATAAACCGAAAAACTGGAATCAAATAAATTAAACAACACTGGGAAAACTAAACTGGACTCCCACACCTTCTTACTCAACTAACTCCCTCAGTAGTAATTTTGTTATGTAGAAACTACAAAGGTACAAATTAAACATATGATTAGTGGACAAAATATATGTCACAGTTTGACACAGACATGGAGTTTGACCTAGGTATGAGATAATGCCATATATTTATATGTGATCTAGGTATAAGATCATGCCCATATATTTTCATCTTTGTAAATATTCATATATCTAAAATGAATATTTATATGGTTAAGTTTGACCTAGGTATTAAGTAACTTAACAAATACAAAATTGCGCAAGTATATTGAGATCTTATAGTATCCTCTTCAACTAGTGAATATTTTATCAACCGCATAAAGTACAAGTATAGGACATGGCCGAGCAAGTGTGTTGTGTCACATATGTGTAACTTTAGTAAGGTATTAATCCGGTTCTCTTGTAATTTATAAGGTTGAGTTTTGAACAATAGTGGTAAATATTGATTTCTAAGCCTAGATGTTATTTGTAGTGCATCAATGCACTGAGATGCAAGCAAGGCACAACAATGAGTAGTCCCAGTGTAGTTTCAGCACAGTACAGCTAGCCAAGGCTTGCATTAGCAGTCAGCAAGAACACAGAGCATGTGTCTGTCACATGTATGTGTCCTGTCTGTCACGTGTGTATCGTGTCTGTCACGTGTGTATCGTGTCTGTATCAATTTTGGGTTAGGCTAAGTGTCACATGTGTGTGTCATGTTAGTGTCTGTGTATGTCACATGTGTGTGTCGTGTTAGTGTCTGTGTATGTCATACGTGTGTGTGTCGTGTCTGTGTCAGTGCCATGCCGTATCCTGTGTGTGTGAGAGAGAAAGAGAGGTCATGTGTGTGTATCGTATCTGTGTCAGTTTTGGGTTAGGGTTAGTGTCACGTGTGTGTGTGTGTTGTGCCTGTATCTATCACATGTGTGTGTGTCGTGTCTGTGTCTGTGTCATACCGTGTCCTGTGAAAGAGAAAGAGAGAGAGAGAGAGAGAAAGAGAGTTAGGGTTTACCTAGAGGAGGAGGAGGAGGGGGACGCCAGAGTAGGCTGTGGAGGATGTCGATCGCCGGAGAGGTGGGGGAAGATGGGGGCAGCTTTTCAAAATTTGGGAGATTTCGACAGAAGGGGGGAATCAGAAACCTATATTGAAATTTTAGCGACGTTTAGCGACGTCAAATTATGACGTCGCTAATAAAAATATTTTGCGACCTTGTACACGTCGCTAAACACGTCACTAAATATTTAAAATATAAACGTTGCCAAATACGTTGCTAAACATCACAGATATAATAATATAATACAACTTAAATACATAAATGTTGCTAAACGTCGCTAAAATTAAAAAGTTAGCGATGTTTAGTAACTACCTAGCGACATATTATATATTTATAATAATTATAGTCGCTAACCGTTGCTCCATGTCGCTATCACTGATGTATTGTAATATTTTATATGGATATCGCTAAATACTTATAATTCAGTGACGTTTTATTTGGACGTCGCTAAAAATGTCGCTAATCCCGCAATTTTTAGTACTGTAGAGACCCATGGGACGCATAGAGTCTGGGATGCATAGGGCCAGAGACGTATGGGGCCGCATGTAGCTTGGGATGCATGGGGCCAGGGACCCATATGACGTATGGAGTCAGGGACGCATGGGGCCAAAGACGCATGGGACCGTTTGAAATCAGGGACGCATGGGGCCATAGACACATGGGGCCGCATGGAGAACATAGGGCCAGGGATGCATTGGGCACGTGGAACCTAGGATACATGGGGCCAATTTTGTTGTATACATGGCACTGCACATCCATTGAGAGTGAAGTTCTGTGCTAACATGATACTTCTGTCGTTTAGTGTGTGCACGTCTTTTGAGGCATTCAAAAAAACATTTTTTGTCAGGATTCTATGTCAGGGACGATCATATTGCTAGGATGACGTGTCAGGTCCATTTGTGGCCAAAGCTTCTTAGGGTGATTGGGACGCATGGGTGTCGTCTTATTAGGCTGCAGGGTGACTCTGCGGCCTGATCCCTTCTATGCTTTACTTTGGGGCACATGGTTGTTGTTCACATGGATGAATATTTTTTACGCTTCTACAGGACCCCCTTCAAAAATTTTAAACTGTCAAGTTTGAAATACTTTGAATAAGAAGCATGGCGGAAAAGAACTTTGGTCGCATGGATAGAGGGTCTCATGGACGTTGGGCCGCATGGGCCAGTGCTTCCAGGATGCCACTTTTGTATTTAATTGACAGATTTATTTTGATTTGGAGCAGATCTTTTTTTGGATTCTTAGCCATCTCCTGACACAGGGTGCGAGGCAATAGTTTCCAAGGAGGTTTAAGGTTAATCCCGTAAATTGAGGCATCAGGTTCATCCTCATAATTGCTTTGGTTCACTACCTTGATCTCTTAACACGGGTTTTGAAGCCTATAAATAGGCGGCTTGGAGGAGAGAGAGTGTGCTTCATTTTTTGGCTTCGTCTCTTCTTTTCGGTGAGGCATGCTGAAGGCTGCGGCTTTTTTCGTCGAGGATTTTGTCGGGTGCGGCCTTGATCCGTGGCCTCCTGATAGACGTAATAGAGCACCAAGCTTTTTTGTGTTTCGTCGCCGAGGACATGGTCTTGCTGCATATATGAGAAATCATCTAGGATGCGTGCATACTCTTTACAAAATACTGCTGTATAGATGAACATGCAAAGAATTTCCATAATGCTCTTTCTTACGGATGAGAACTCCTCTTCAACATGCGTACATGGCCTATCTGAGGTTTGGTCGCATGGACTGCAGCATGTGCCAGAGCCTATCCGTAGCTTGGCCGCATGGATGCGTACTCGGTCCATCAGCAGCTTGACCGCGTGGATGAGAATTTTTCTTTCTCATGAGTGCGGTCTTGGCTATCTCGAGATGTCCCCTACTGCGCATGGCTGCGACTTAGAAACGATAAGTGCTACTGTAAATTTTTACAATCTTTGTTGGGACTGATATGTGTTCTCCTTATGCTGGTTTTATCATCTTTCATGGTGCCCAAGATGAACCATGGAAGGATATCATAGAATCCGTCATTCAAAGAGAATCTTACCCTTATGCGGCAGTTCCTCATCAAGAACAAATCCAGGAGATGAGGACGGTTCAACATGAACTAACCCAGGAGACGAGGATGATCATCCTGCGTCATGCACTGAGCTGTCCTTATTCATGCAGTATGCTAGCTGTGTTTCTCCCCTTTATGTTGTTTGCTACCGGCCGAGAGACTGTGGTGTCGATGACAGAATTTTAATTAATTGCCATTCTTGTCATCGCTCCTTCCACGTGATTATAGAGCGCCTACTCCTGCTCATCCGTTGCTATCTGTCGGTATTGATTCTTTTTCATATATTAAGGTTTGCACTATAAAGGAATGATCCAGAAAGCATTGAGCTATGCTGTTGGGCTCACTTGGGTCCATGGAAGAAATAACACAGGGGCATCTTATAATGGAAGAGGTTCTTGTGAGCGAGAACCCATGGAAACCCTTAAAAGGGATTCCCATCATATGTACCTGAGACCTTGAATATTAATAAAAACCCTTTAAAATGTAGTGGATTCCCATCATATATACCCATGATCTTGAATAAAGGTTTCTCTTTTTCCAGAACTTCTTCCTTTCTTTGTCTTATTGTGTATAAATTTTGTGTGAGCTTTGGATATTATACTAGAGGTAATATGGATGTGGTACAATATTACAGCTTGTCTAACATATCCCACTGGGGGACTTAGGTGGACCTATTATTTGTTGTGCACGTTGAGTGCAAATAATAAGTTCAAAAATAATCCCTACCAAAGGTAATATGGACGTGATAGATTTTGTGGACCCATTACTTCTTTCGTACCTGAGTTCAAGTAATATATTTAGAATAAGCCCTACCAGAGGTGATATGGACATGGCAGATTTATAGGACTTAGCACCGCTGGTATACCTTGGTAAGTACGGGTGATAAGTGGAGATGACAACCTATATCAGAAGTGATATGGACGTGATGATCGATAGCCAAGATCCGGAAGGTTTGCTCAGAGGTAATATGGACATGGCAAACTCAGCCAGAAAAGAATGTTAGGACAGTAGTTCAGAGGTAAAGTTGACGTGAACCAATTTACGAGAAACTCACTGAGGAGTAATTTACTGAGTGTGGTCTACCCGTCTGAGGATTACTCCACTGGGGAGACTATAGTCTAACGAGACTGGTTTTTGGGTGGTCCAAGCGGGAGTGTGACGATGGACCCGAGGACTGCTCCGCTGGGAAGAATTTAAGGATCCATTATTTGTTGCGTATCCATGACTCCTGGATACAAATAATGGATTTAATTGAAAGTTGTAAAGAAAGAAAAATATTATACATAGGCCCTTGCTGGGGATGGGAAACCAAGAGTGTGAAGACTGTACATCTTAATTGCCCGGCTGGGGATAAGGGGAGTACAAGTCTAGTTTAGACATAGTACTTTTTTAGGAACTTACCGTTGATAAGCAGCATGAGCAAGTCGTCATTGGATTTTGTGAGCCAGTAGGCGCCGTTGGAGAATACCGATTCTACGACGAACGGGTCTTCCCATTTAGGTTAGAATTTTCGGCCGGCCTGTGGGTCATAACCATCGACCTCCTTATGGTCAGGACGAGATCACCCACTTGGTAGGTCCTCTTCTTCACCCGTTTGTTAAAGGCTCCCGAGAGATACACTTGGTATATCTCAATGTGCTGCTGAGCTAAGAGACATTTTTCGTCGAGTGGTTCTAACTCTTGTAGCCATCGATGGTGATTATCATTGATGGTTAATTGGTTGGAGAGAGCTACTTGGAGTGAAGGGATTTGGATCTCGAGTAGAAGGACCGCTTCGCTTTCGTATACCAGAGAGAAAGACGTATTGCCAGTAGCTATCCAGATTATTTTATGGTAGGCCCAGAGATATTCACCTAGCTTCTGATTCCAGTCGTGTTTGTTGGATGACACAAACTTTTTGAGTAGCTTTATGATGATCTTGTTGAAGGCTTCTATCAGACCATTCCTTGTCAGATTATAGGCAGTTGATGCTACATTCTGAATCTAATTTTTATCATAAAACTGGTAGAATGCGTGACTTCTGAACTATGGACCATTGTCATAAATGACCCTTTGTAGCAAGCCAAAGTGGTATATGACGTGATGCTTGACGAAGCTGATCACGTTGGACGTCTTAACTTCAGCGAGTAGTACAACTTCCGCCAACTTAGAGAAGTAGTCGGTGATAGCCAAGATGAACCGATGTCCCTTAGAGGAAGGCGGAGGCTTCGAACGGCCAGGACGCCACTGTAGGGTGTAAAAACTCTGAGGGTTGGTGGATGAAGTCAGCATGGATTTTGCACGCTTAAAACTTCTTTGCGTAGTCAACAACGTCTGCTACCATTGTCGGCCAATAATAACCTATTCTGCGGAGGTGGTCCTGTAGCTTGGGCCTTGGCTGATGGGCACCAAAAACCCCATCATGAGCCTCGAGGAGATCCTACTTCGATTTTGTATTCGATAGGCATCATAGCAAAAGACCGTCATAGTAGCGATGATATAACATTTTGGTGGCCGTATCATAATAGAATCGGAGGAAACATCTTCTGATCGAAGTATATTCCTTTGGGTTCTCGGAGAGAATTTCATAAACTACATAGTCGATGAATGGAAGTCTATAATCTTGTGAATTAGTGCTCATCTCTACTGAGTAGCTCCGGCACAGAAAGAGATTGTTCTTCGGGCAGACCAGCTCTCGATCGATCATGATGATCAGTTCATGAGTATTGACCAGAACAACTAGAGAGGCTGCGAGGCCGGCCAGGGCATCAGCCTCAATATTTTACAGCTGAGGGATATGCTCTTTGAAGAACCCCTCGAAGGTGGTGATTAATCCAAGCGCTGCTCGATGGTAGGGAATCAAGTCCTCGTTTCGGACTTCGTACTCGCCTCGGACTTAGTTGATTATCAATTTAGAATTTCGTAGGCTTCCAGGTGGTCAACTCCTATTTTTGTAGTAAGTTAGAACCCAATGATGAGAGTGTTGTACTCTGGCACATTGTTGGAAGATGGTTCAGTGAGGGAGTAGGCACGGTTGATAACTAAATCATGTAGAGAGATCAACACTATCCTGACTCCAACTATGATGCAACCTTTGGGCCCTGTTCTCGAAGCACCGTCGAAGAACATTTGCCAAACAGCTTATGCGTTTGTCATGGTTTTGAAGTCCACAACTTCATCAGGGATCTCCTAGTAGAGTTTTGAAGTTTCTGGCACGGGATGGGCTGTAAAGAAATTTGCCAATACCTGACCTTTAACTGCCTTCTATGGGATGAATACCATGTCATAAGGTAATAACAGTATTGCCCATGTGGCTAGGAGAGAGTTGGGCACTCCAGGTTTTGTCATGAGGACCCTGAGGGGATTAAGTTGCGAGATCACGTGGATGGTTTGTCCTGTCACGTAATGCTAAATTTTTTGGATGGCGAAGACTAGAACAAGGCACTCATTCTCGATGGGGTTGTACCTGTACTCTGTGCCGGCCAATATCCTACTGAGATAGTAGGTGGCATACTCATGACCTGTGTCGCTTGTCTGGGCTAGTAGAGCACCGAAGGAGTGATACATTGCTCGCACATACAGAATAAAAGGGTCTTCCTACCACGGGGACTACCAATACTGGAGGATTCATGAGGTACTCCTTGATGTCATCGAAAGTGCGTTGGTATTCTTCGTTCCAGATAAAGAAGAATATAGTCTTCATAAGCTAAGTGAACGGCCGACAACATCTATAGAGGTTTAATATAAACCTTCTGATGTAGACCAGTCTTCCTTGAAGGCCACAAAATTCTTTGAGGTTCTTTGGTGGACACATTTCCCGGATCGCTTTTGTCTTGTCAAGGTCTACGTGGATACGCTTCGAAGTTAGGATAAAACCCTAGAATTTGTCGTTGGAGACTCCTAAGAAAGATTTGGTAGGGTTTATCTTGAGCTGGTGCATACAAATGAGGTCGAACACAGTCTTCAATTCTCTGAGGTGATCATCTTTGAAACGACTCTTGACGGCGATGTCATCAACGTAACACTCGACTGTCTTGCATAGATGCTCACGAAAGATGGTGCTCATTGCTCACTCATATGTCACAACCACGTTCTTTAGACCGAAGGACATGACTGTGTAGTAGTATACTCCTATCGACATTCGAAATAATGTATGTTTTTCGTCTTCAGGAGATATCTTGATTTGATTGTAGCCTTAGAATCCGTCCATTAAGGACATACGTTTTAAGCCACAGGTGTTGTTGATTATTATGTTTGTGATCAAAAAGGGGAATTTGTCCTTAGGGCAGGTCATGTTTAGATCATGGAAGTCAATGTAGATCCGGATCTTTCTATTCTTTTTGACGGTGGGCACGATGTTGGCTACTCAATCTGGATGTTGTCCTTCACGGACGAAGCTACTAGCTATCAGTTTGTTGACTTTAACTTTGATGGCGTTGTTGTTGCTTCTTGACAGGCTTACCGTTCGACGAGATATTGAGCTTGTGGACCGCGATTTGGGGATCCAGTCCTGACATGTCTTCGTAGCCCCAGGCGAAAGCATCAATGTATTTCCTGACAAGCTATAGCAGGAATTCCTGATCCTCATCAGTCAGACTCTTGCTGATGAAGATAGGTTTAGGGGAGGATTCATCGCACAGATTGACTTGTACGACTTCGTTCTCGGTAGGAGGTTCTTGTTGTTCGAACCATATCTCACATTATCCGTCTAGGCGTTGGGCCCACGGTTCTACTTCAAAAAGTTTCGGTTGATCATTGTCATATTCCTCAGGGTCATCTGATACCATATTGGCAGACAATGTTTGCTTGAGCATCTCTCAGATACTGATATCGGATTCCCAAAAAGAAGACTCTAAAGAGTGAGAGTGTAACTCACCTTCTTCATCTGAGCCTTCAGGGGTAGTAGGATGTGTAACATACCCTAAGCCATGTTTAGTCTTATGCTAGTAATCCTCGAATTTGCCTGCCGGAGCGGTAAGGCAAAAGGGCAATCGCCGACCTTTACCATAGTTTAGACCTTGGTTGCTTTTAAGATCATACCCTATATTCTGGATGAGGTGTTTGGCTTGACCACTAAACCAGTAGAGTTGTATTTTGCCGGTATCGAATTCTGGATCTAGTTTTTCTGAGTCAAAGGATCAGGGGCATTCAACCCTACCGAAGATGATGGGTTTGTATCCCCTCCTTCTTGATGGATAACCATAAAGCAGGACACTTGGCTAGGGAGGATCAAGTTTGATGCACATGTAGTAGTCACCTATATGTTCAGGCGCAGGCCTAGACCGTACTCCATGGAATACATTATGCTTATATGTGCAACTTCAGAGTAGTTCAAAGATAGCCCTTTATTCACAAAATAAGGTATATTTTTTCGAGAATTACATCATCGAGAGAAGGAACATTTGCTTAAGCAACTACGTACTCCTCTATCTCGTCCTTCCCGAGATTTACCTCCAGTGTGAGCGACGACTTTAGAGTTTTTTTGTATACCTTTACCACCAAAGGTTCGGCCATTGTAGGAGGCAGTGGGGCATCATTCGGAGGTTAATGTGGCCTGTGAAGGTGAATGACCAAAGGTTCGAACATGGTGGATATTGTCGGACCTTCCTTGGATGATCGATTCGTCATACGAAGGCGGACAACCAAGGGTTCAGGTGCCTTCCTGCGTAGTTTTACGACAAGGGGAGATGATGTGTAGGGAGCACAGATGTGTCGGAAGCACGTACCTTTAGATAGATTCTCAAGGGCTCTTCTGGCGTTGTCCCAGCCTCTGCCTCATCATCAGCGTTATTGCCACATTTATCTTGGTATACCTTTTTATAAAGCATCAAATCGGATTAATAGGCTTCGATCCCTTTAAACAGATTGACATCAACAAACTCTATTTTGATCATACCGTATTTGTCGACGTACTTCAAGCACTGGTGCAGGGTTGATAGCACGATCATATATTCATGTATCCCTGGGCATCCGAGTAAGACATTGTAGGATACATCTATGTCAATAAAGTAGCAAGTGACCTCTGTTTTTAAGTCGTTGATCTGACATTTTAGGTGAATCTTGCCTAGAGGGCATCTCCTGAATGCGTTGAAGCCAGTGATAGCAGTATTGGTGGCTACCAGCCGATGCATCAGAATGCCCAAGGTCTAAAGCAGACTCCGCTGGATGATGCTGATTGACGAATCAAGATTTATGTGCATCCTGTCCACCTTGATGGCACCAATGTACCCTGTGTAAACAGGGGACGGTCGTTCCGATTATTTTTAGCAACATATCCTATTGCGAGAATGTGATATTGGGTATCGCCTCTATCATATTGTTGTAGTGGAGGCATGCGACGGGATCATCAGCTGGCAGCTTGACCTGCGCCAGGTAGGTGTCAGCATTTTGCCTTGCCTCGCTAAGAGCAGCTCGAGTGTCTTTGGAGAGTCAGAGAAGCTCAAATAGAGACAACTTTGCTGAAGTATTGGCGAGCTGGGCCAAGGTATCAAAGTTGTAGGGCTTCTCCAGCCCCTGGGCTGTGTCTTTGTACAGTGGGTTATCGAAGCGAGTATCTTTCTGCTTGGACTTATCAACTGCTAGAGGCTGGGATAGACCCGGATCAGATGCTGTGGGTGCGACTATTGGAAGTTTACCATCGTCAGGGTTATCGTACTCTCATTGGTATGCCAGGCCTGATCTTATTGTTCCTGCTATAGCTTCCTCAGATGGGAGAGAAACTGTGTAGCAGGACTTGGACTTCTTATCCTTAGACTTGGTGGCAGAAGATGTTGTCTACTGAATTAATTCTGGAGCAAGATCGGGGTGGACCCACATGACCTCCCCACGTGGCGTGGTAAGAGGTATCAGCCCATCCGTTTGGTGACAGGCTGGCAGAAGATTGACGACCTCAATCTTTGTCCGAAGAATTAGGATTGCCCCGTCCTAGGCTTCTGTCGTCGGGAAGTTACCGAACTAGAGCGATACCATGTTAGCGGCAACCATTTTTTCATCGATATCCAAGGTGATGGCCTTGGTGTTGAGCAGACGCTGGATGTACCATTTCAGCGTATAGCAGTCCTGCATCGCATGATGGACAAAACGATGGTAATGGCAGTACTTTGGATTTTTCTTCTTACCTGCCTCGACAGGGCATTTGATGTCGGGCATTTGATATTTGGGCAGGTACGGCACATCCCTCCACTCGCGAGGGTATGATTGTCGTATCCCGAGCTCGCACAGTGAGTCCTGGCTGCCCATAGAATCTAGGCGACCCCGGACTTCCCGAACTTTTTTCATTGTTTCTTTGGCTTTATCTCCGGTGGTAGGGACAGATGAGCTAGACAAAGGGTAATTTTCACCTATGGGCGGAGCAGTTGCGTCAGAGTCCACGTTGGTCCCAGAATCCAAGCTTTATTGTCCAGAAGCCCTTGCTGGTTGGGAAGCCATGCTTGCTTTAATTTCCAGCACTGCCTGAGTCAGGGCTTGCATTGTTAAACTCACCATCTGTATCATGGCCTCAAGAGCCTTGAGACATTGTCGGTCGCTAAGGCCTTCATGATCGTCCTCTGCCATTTATATAGTTCTCACATGGGGAGAGATGGACGGGACAATGGATACCACACTTTTTATCTCAGATTCTTGCCGGGATTAGTCATCAGGTAGCGTCACCACCTCCTCAGATTCGGAGAGAATACAACCCCCAGCATAGGAGGCTACGTCATCTTGAAGAGGGTGGCCACCCCCAGGGACATCGGTGTCTATTTCTTGGGAATCCCCGCCTTCTCAGAATGTTGGGTTGTTGTATAAGTATGGTGGATCACTACCCCCAGCTTGTGCAACCCCCAGGGGTCCTGAGGAAGAACTATCCCCAGTGGATGATAGCTTTTTATTCGATCGGCTACCATGGAAAATAACTTCCGTAGGCCCCGCTGTTGGTCCTTCTAGTAGTCGTCTTCTCGATGCGATGGTTGAGAGTGACGAACTGGAGGTGCCGGGCCTCCTTTCTTTTATGGTAGAAGGGTCCTTCTGAGTAGGGAAATATGAGGCGAATGGTAGTTCCTCTTCTTCTGGTGTTTGAACCTGATTTTTGGATTATTGCCGGCTAGGTGACTTTGGATGCAGTCATTGGAATGTCAACTATCTGTTTGTTAATACTGCTGCTTTAGTACAACATTAGTTGGTGATAATGTTAGCACAGGGGTATCCTGGAGATGATACCTCATATACCGTGGTTACTTTCCTCACTTTGCGCTTGTGGTTGATCACGTTGCACAAATCAAGCGAGGGTTGATCTACCTTTATAACCTTGTTATGACCCCGGGTATACGTGTGTAGGTATTGCTTTTACTACCTAATTTAGGGTTCGTATAATAACTTTCTCCAGATCTTCAGGGGAAGGCTTTTGAGACAGACCCTGCCCATTTACCGTTATAGGCTGGACGCATGGGTCGGTCAATTATGACTTCCCGTTAGGTGCACGAATAGAAAGCGGCGCCTACTGGCGGTCGGTTGAATGAACAATTGCTTGAGCCGGTCTTGTATGACTTTTCATCATGTGGATACTTTCCTGCGGCCAACGATCAGTGCCTCATATGGACTTCTACTTGCGGCCGCCTACTAATGCAGGTTCTGCTGTGGCCATATGGAATATGTCTCAGCACCCAATCTTCTGGCATCGTAGTATTTTCCTTTGTGAGAATTTGGACGTTGAGCATATTCTTTGTCCGAGGAGGCTGCCGCATGAGAGGTGCCTCGGATACCGTATGAGAGGTGGACACATGATGTGCAGTCCTTGCGGTCGAGAGAGAGACGAGGCAAGAATGCTCGCAATTGGGTGAGGCATAACGGCCTTTGCAACCAACGTCTTGTTGATCTTCAATTGCTGAGCACCCTTCTGGTTGGAAGTGGATGCCGCATAAGTAGTGGACGCATGATGTGCGGTCCTTGTGGTAGAGAGTCGGGGAGCGTATACTCCGTAATTGGGTGAGGCACAACGGTCTTTGTAACCAACGTCCTGCGGGTCTTCTTAGGCTTTGCTAGCCTTGGTGAAGACTAGTGCTTCCCTACGAGAGCATCTCCTCGAAAGCCTTCTAGTCGAAGCGGACCACCAGCATTCTTTAAGTTGATCCAAGCTTGGCTGCGTCGGATTGCGTCACAAACTTTCTCATCAGAGGAGAAAAAGGTCCCCTGCAGATTCGCCATCTTATTTGACATTAAACGAGTTTTTGTAAAGTTTGTATTTAAGGAACACAAAAAGATTACACGAATCCTACACAGAATTGTCTAAGTACAATATTTTGATCTAGGGTGTGAGGATGGACAAAGAGCCCTGTAATGACTCATTTTGTCGAGATTCTTTAAGACGATATGATGCAGGAAGAGAAAGCTTATGTTCTTTCTTTGCTCGTCTCAATATGCTCTCTTTGTATTGGGTAACCCCTGTGTCTCTCCTCTCTCTCTGTCTCCCTCTGTTTGTGTGTGTCATCCTCCTTCGGGCATTGGCCACCCGGGTATATATGCAGGTATATATTGGGTCGTATGGATGCTAGAGGGTGCCACGTGTGCCTCCTTCATGGGGTATAGGTGTAACCGTGAGCGAACCAAGCTGTCACGTTGGCGCTTATTGGGATTTTCTGTTGCTGAAGATCTGGGTGGTTCTCATCATTTGTGGGTGTGACTTGGCCAGCTTGACACATAGTCCGCACTTGGTTGGAGAGAATCACTCTTGTTGTAACAGCAATATTTGGTCTTCATGGAGTCTAAAATATATGTGCCCAGAGATGCATGGAGTTGGGGATGCATGGGGTTGGGGATGCATGGAGTCTCATGGAGCCAGGGATGCACGGGGCCAGGGACGCATAGGATGCATGGATTCTGTGACACATGGGGCAAGAGACGCATGGGACTACATGGATTCTGGGACGCATGGGTCCAGAGACGCATGGGACCGCATAAAATCCAGGATGCATGGGGCCAGAAACATATGGGTCGCATGGAGCCAGTAACGCTTGGGGCCAGGGACGCATAGGACGTATGGGGCCAGTTGTGTTATACACGTGGCACTGTACATCCATCGTGAGTGAAGTTCTATGTTGACATGAAACTTCTGTCGTTTAGTGTGTTTACGTTTTTTGAGGCATTCAGAAAATCCTTTTTGTCAGGATTTTGTGTCAGGGACGATCCTGTTGCTAGGATAACATGTCAGGTCCATCTGCGGCTGATTGGGAAGCATGGATGTTGCCTTATTGGGCCGCAGGGTGACTCTGCGGCCTGATCTCTTCTGTGCTTTACTTTGGGGGACATGGTTGTTAATCGCATGGATGCATATTTTTCATGTTTCTACAGAGATATAGAAAAATATGGGTCACACTAAAAGTACGCCCAAGGCAACAAGATTCTCATGTGTACTCCTCTGTTACTGTTCTCCTTCTCTAATCCGACTTACCATTGATGAACTCTGAGCTTGAACTCAGGACTTTCAACAATGCTCCAAATCTTAAGCAACAAAAGCCAAAATCAAGATTCCCAGGCTCTACAACATGAACCAAGGAGTTTTAAAAAATATATAGTTTTGAGAGATCAGTCCCTTAGGAAAAATACTCATTAAACCCATATAAGAAAACTTAGATCTACGCCAACTCCATCTCCAAAACCAAAAATACCAAGAAGTAACCATAATCAGGAACATAACAGGTACATAAGGAACTAATTAAAAAACATGAAAATAAAACTATATCTGGGTCATGTTTCTTCATATTTGTAAGATGAAAGAACAAGAGAATGGAAATAATAAGGAGAGAGAAGAAGACAAGGATATATAGGCTAGGGTTGTATTATGAATCGTTGGATCCCACCAACCGATCTAAGCCACACTTCTCAAACCCTAACAAGACAATGATAGCAAATGTACGCCAGCCGCAAAATCAATCGACCACACGAGGACACGTACAGAGTGTACCAAGAGGAAAAATGTACCAAAAGTACACCAAAACTAGAGGCACTTCTAGTACACCGAAAAAAGGGGAGTGACATAAATTCATCGAACTCAATAAAATGGTAAGACTCTATACATGATTAGGTCTAATCTTAACTACAAAGATTATCTAACTTTTGATTCATAATGAGAATCTTAATTCCTTTGTTCTAAAGTCTTCCTTAAAGTTGGTCCTATTGGTTTATGGAGCTACAACTAATTCTAAGGTTTTAACTCGGTATTCTCTCAAGTAGTAACCATAATCGTCTCAGTCATTACAGAAATTCTATATCTATCCTGACCAATATTTATGAATGGTAAATCTTCTAGTCCAACACTAACTATTGGTGGGAGTTCTAATATCTATGCTAAAGCTAATGCCTATATATAACTCCAAGTTATTATCTCGTTCTAGTAGTCTATCTAGTACATGCATATATCTTACCCATTTATAACTTAGATAATCATTCTTATGAATTAATCTGCCAACCCTACTTATATCATATAGTAAGTATACAACTAAAAGTCAAGCACGAGTATTCATCCTTTCGAAATAGGAAAGAATGAGAATCAATGATAGGGAGTTCAAAAAGGGTAACATCGAATATGATTTTCAAAGTTCAAAGACTATAAAAGAAATCAAAGAAGGTTCAAAGCAATTATAGATTAAGATCCAAACATAATAATCCTAACACAGGCTCGCTCGGTACAGTAACCTAACCGAAATGATTTAATCAGGACCTGCATGGGCCACCACAAAAATATGTCATGCCCCAGTCCCATAATAAGTTGGACTCAAAATACGTAAACATGCCAGCTACCTATCAACCAGACTCTTGTCCGACTTGAATATGTATAAGTTGTCTAGAGGTTATTTGTATCTCTCTATCATCGTATCAATTCTATATCTCAATCCACTGAAGATGAACTCTTGTATAGACCAAGTTCACTAAGCTGGTCAAGTAGTAATATACCGGATCTCAAAGAGTGAACAATATATAATAAAGTGGACTAGACTCTACCACAATTATCTTGAACAAGCTCATAGAAAAGAATAAAGCTTACAAAACTAGTCCATGTCAGCAAATATAAGTATCGAGAAATAAAAATAAATACGGAAGAATATGATGAACGTAACAAACACATATACCTGAATCCTGGAGAAACAATCATCCACCAATATACTCCACAAAACTAAACTATCAATAACGTGGGGACAAAAATCCAGATCCAGGTCCTCAGGGGATATAACAAGGTACATAAAAAATATGCCAAAGTAAACAGTAAATAGTTCAAGTGTGCTCAGGGGCATAACTATAGTAACCATCTATGTGAATGCACATGAGAACAACACTCGTATGATAGACCACTAAAGTGTAAATCAATATAAATCTCCAGGCTCCATCACGGAACCTGCAGTGACTAATAAAAATTAGAAACTCTCATAAGTTTCACGATTATATGGTGAATAGTGGTAGCCCAACATTCCGAGTACGCTCTCCCCACCCAATGTAATCTCATGTCTCTTGTCTATGACTTCTCATGTCCAAAACACGCATGATCAATCGCTAACTAAGTACCTAGTCAACTTTATAAACATAGTCATATCATCTATCTCATGTCACGATTCCTATCCTAGCACAGAATCCGGAATCCTTGAATGTCGTAATTATGAATTCTGTCAATGCAAGTCGTGTCAAGTGTCCTAAGGTATATCGTAAAAGAAGTAGCATGAGCAGGATAACACGACACCATAGACGAATGTTGGCATTCAAATATAACTCGAACACTAAGTATCGACCATGGTCCTATGGTCATAATATAATATAAGCATGTAATAAGTAAAATACAACTAGAACCAACAATATATACAAAGCACTAAGCCCAATGATCTGTGAACATTGGCAATGTACACTTGACTGCTGCCTGTTGTTGTAGTGTTGCCTAACTACTGTCCTCAACTAGAAGTACAGCGGATATAAATTGCTCTATTGAATATATTCTAATCAATATCACCATAAACTAATCTATGCAATATCAAACTGGAAGATCGTTGCACAACATCAACCGATATTGTGATGTTCATACCAACAATCCAACAGTCGCATGGCATTGAGCAACGTGCCATTATACACGTGCCATGCTACTCTCTAACACATCGTGAGCATCTCGTACATCATGATATCATGTGTATATATTAGCATTTACATGCATTTAGATACGCGTAGTCCGATACGTACATGGGTACATCACAATGTCACAAAACTCTCAACAACGATAACCTACCCATCGAACATGCATAAAAACTCTCTAACACGTATCTCGACATCATATTAAACTTAAATAATTATATATTAAATTCTTGGATTATTCATAATTAATGAAAAATTATTGAAACATTACCGTTGCATACAAAAAGTTTCGTTGCACGTCGACTATGTGTTCTAGCAACTTGACAACTATTTTATGTATGAAAAATTACCAACTTGCATAAACATCCATTTTTAATATGAAAATAGGTTATTTAATATTCTAGAATTATTTATTTACTAGAAATATAGTTTTTATTTACAAAATATCAACATGCATCAAAACTAGGTTTAATATTAGTGCACCATTGCCATGTCTTATGTTTGTATCATCTTAGGGTAGTCTTGCACATAAGATTATGGTTTCTCAAGTGTGGGGGTTACATCATTTTTCATTTGACATGTATATGTGTTCATACGAGATTTGTTTCATGGAAAAATGTAAATATAAATTAGAAGTTGTAGAACTTACTCGATTGCGATTTTGGCGGGGCTTTTGTTGCGACATTAACCTTTTGGAGCGCCATACGAACTCTAAATTTTATGAAACTTCATGGGGATACTAGGAGGATTCATATAGGAAGTATAACTTTAGATTGGTGGAGTTTTGAGGCTGTTTATTCAGTCGAACAGTAGCCGCAACCAGCAGCCCAATTTTGTACTTGTTCTACGGTTGTGCTGACTTGTGGGGCTGAAGTGGAGGATGAGAAGGAGGGGACTACATCATTTGCCATTTGGAGTTCGTTTGGCGCTCCGAAAGGTCAATCTCGTAATAAAAGTCCTCGTCGAAATCGCAATCGAGTAAGTTCTACAAGTTCTAATTTATATTTATATTTTTCCATGAAACAAATCTCGTATGAACACATATACATGTCAAATGACAAATAATGTAACCCCTGTCACGACCGACAACCGGTATAGGGGCACGAGTATGCGGGTACGTCCAGCCTACGCCACAGCATCGACGGTAGAATGCTGTCTAGGTCATGATACTATCTAATCAATCTCACATGAATATCCAACTCCATAAGGAGACACAGATATCACAATATAATATGGAATACTCAATCACAGAAACTAAAGCACGATGAGATATCTAAGAAAATATAAGAAATACAAGACAAGTCTAAAAATAATCTAACCTGCAATCAATAACATCCAATCTCCAAGTATGCTGGAAACAAGTCCTCTAAGTCATAGTCTGAAAAAATATTTCCAGTCAGGATGGAAAGAAGTACATCTCTAACAGATGTTCTACATCAATGATATAAACTATGTAGCAGTAAATAGATGGAAATATACAAGATGCATATACATGTACGAGAGATACACAATAAAGAAAATACTGGAAATAAATACGAGAATGAACAATATGTCAATGAACAAAAATACTAATGACTAAGTGTGTGAGTACTAGCTTTAACATGTGATCGGCTTGGAAACTTGTACATGAGTACTGGCCTGGCTAGTCATACGTGCGGTGTATGACCAACACTAACATGAGAACAAGACTTGTACATGAAGGATATGATCACATATCTACACTAAAATACTCTCCACCCCCGACTGGTATAGTAGATCCAACCATGGTACGCTATGGCACGGGATTCTCTAGGAAGGTAGCAAGTCTCCCCGAGAATCAATGTTTGTACATGCACAAGATAAACAATAAAAAAAGACTTGTACAAGATACACCATATACAAGGAATAACATCTCATGACGAGATCCGGATATACCAATCCGTGTAACCATCGTGTCAAGAAATATGGATATTTATACTAGATACAATGAACATAGAGGATATCATAAATAAGAAACTATCGGATAATGTACTTGCCTGGGGTCCTTAGTTGGCAATACCAATATTCTGTTTCTAAAGTATCGTCTGAATGATCCAACATTCCTATAGACATATCATATTATACAATATTGCATCAAATATTACACTAACACACACAATCAAAAACAATAAACTCAAGACTACGCTAGGTATGACACTAGTCAACTAGGGTCAAGTGTGCGTCTAATTGCCCGGGTGTCGCGTCTGCAAATGCTGTGCAAAACAGACAGTCAAAAATGATACGGGGCTTGATAGTATGTCAGTGTACATATGGCAGACAGATCACAAGTCTCAGGGTCACATGGTCAATACGGGATATCCGCAATTACACTCGGGTCACCTAGTACACATATAAATATACATTATTATTAACTAGCATATAACATTAATACTTATAATATATATATGTATACCAATTAATTACATATATAATATATATACACTAATTGAATTTATACTATATATATATGTATATATATACAAAATAATTATATACATATTAAACATATACTAGGGAATACATATACTATAAATATATACTAATTATATATATTAAACACATACTAAATACATATACTAAATAAACAATATACGCATACGCGTATGTATGCGTACACAACAATTCACAAGAGGTAATACTTCTCACCTTGGCCTCGGCGTGCACGTGCACGAGAGCGGCGATGACAACGATATTGATGACGACGACGTTGACGATGATATTGATAGCGACGATGACGATGACATTGACGATAGTGATGACGATTAAGGTGGTGGTGTTGATGATGGTTAAGGTGATGGTGTTGGTGATTATGGAGATGATGATGATGATTATAGAGGTTGGTGATGGTAATTATGGAGGTTGATGATGGTGATTATGGAGGTTGCCAGAGTTGGAGCTCAGGCAGGAGGAGTGGTGGAAAAGAACGGCGAGGGGGAGGAGAGGTGAACGGTGGTGGTGGAGTCTCAGGTGAGTCGAGAAGGAGGATCAGGGTGTTCGAATATCGTTCAGGCGAGGAGGTCGAGTGAACGAAGGTGATCAGGGAGGAGACATCGACGAGGCAGAGCTCGGGGGTGACTGGCAGCGGATCATGCTCCTCGTGGATAGCCGGGATCGGTGGTGAGGAGAGTTGGCTGTTAACTTGGGGAAGAGAATGGAGAACAGGCGATCGTGGTTCTAGTACAGTCGGCGGTGAGTATGGCGAGGCGACGCTGCTTGGTTCAGCGGCTCGGGGCTGCTCGTCGTGGCGGGATAGCGGATTCCGGCGGGTTCGATCGAGTACATACGGGTGATCGGGGAAGAGAGGCGGTTGCGGGTTGAGATGGGGAAGGTGACCGGAGGGAGAGGAGGGGATCGGGGAGGATGTAAAGAAGTCGGAGGCGGTTCGGTTGAGTGGCGGAGCAGTCAGGTGGGGGCACGACGGAGGGATGGAGGAAGAAGAAGATGAATAGGGAAAGTAGTCGGCTGCTTGGTATGTAGGTGATGGAAAAAAATAAGGGAATTTAATATATATATATATATATATATTTATATATATATATATATATATATATAAGGGGGGGCTTAGTTTGACCTAGAAAAGTTTGACTTTGGTCAACACTAGGAAAAAGGGTTCTCATGTAGGTATTTCAAGGGCTATGATTTCCTAAGTTCAAGATGGATGGCTAGGATTGTATTTGGTTCAAAGTTTGGAGGGCTATGTTTTAAGGAGGTTGATGTTGAATTACACACTCCCAAAAATTATGAAAAAATATACATGAAGGAGAAATAGGTTTCTACACGTGTCGTGTCCAACGGGATGGACATCTTAATGCACTTTTGCATAAAATCGTCCAACAATTGGAAAATTGCACAAAGTTAGATTTATGGTTTAATTTAATTAAAATAAATATAATAGGTGTTCTAAAATTAATTAGAAGTACATGGGGCTGAAATTAAGTGGGACACAAGTGTCATGGACGTAGAAGACTCAGAATAGAATATTTTTATAATTTGGGTTGCATGAAACGGGTCAAGATTGTGTCTCCAATTTCGATTGGAACGCACAACGATACAAAGTTGAATTTATTCAAAATTTAAATAAACGTCTACGACAAAAATTGTGCGGCTAAAATGAAGCACAAGAGAGCATATTTATAAGTTACACATGGGTCAGAATGGAAGGCAGGCACGGCTAAGACAAGGTTGTGGAATTTGCTGAAAGGCAAAAGCTAGGATAGGGCTCCAAATATCGAAGCAACGGTAAGGCGCAAACATTAAATAAAATTACGGTAATTAATTACAACTCCAATAATTAATTAATCCTAAAATTACAATTTAAATCCATAACACTATATTTCGGTCAGGGCTCCATCTAGTGGGCATCTAGGTCTAGTCTACTAACTCATGCATTAATGAACACTATATATAATACACACACACACACATACACACACACACACACACACACACACACACACACACACATATATATATATATATATATATATATATATATATATATATATATATATATATATATATATATATCACGCAATTATTTAAATAAATACACACAATATCTATAATATATAAAATGACAAAAATATCCCTATTTTCAGGATGTGGTAGTGACAAGTCTACACTCCTTAAAAGAATTTTTTTCTCGAAATTTAAGATCCTTAATAGTTGTATTTATTTATTATGTTATTTTTCCATCAAAATTTAATTTTATCAAACCATATAATCATGAAGCAAATCCATATTGTTATTTCATAAAACTTCCAAAATTTTATAGATATCATATTCCTGAAAATCTTCAAGTTTAAAATCAAATCCCATTCTTATCACAATATCCTCTAAAAAAATTTAGATAATACTAAATACTCAAAGTTTAATATCCAATCCTCTAATTTTAAATCCAATCAATGCATATTTATAAAATTAAATCTCATCCCAAAATTTTGAATTCAAACACTAATCTATTAATTATCTTATTCCTCTATTTTTTTTTCCACACAATACTCAAACAATGTAATGGAATCTTCAAATACGACGCTCAATTTATATCATGAACTTATATCTTGCAGTCAAATAAATATAATGATAATCTTCTTAAATTCCTCAAATGTTAATGACAAATTCAATCATATCACAATCTTCATAAAATCAATGATTTAACAAAATCGTTAATTCTGCTATATTAAATTCTCAACTCTTTATTTAACTTAATGTTTATCCTCGAAATTTAAGGCACATTGTCTCTGTCCAACCATAACCTCTTCATAAATTTTCACTGCAGTCAAACCCCCAAAAATCAAAGTCTAAGAAAAATCCTACCTACAGTCACACAACATGCAATCTATAAAAAAAATATACATGGTTATGGTCACTTTTGTCATAGCATTGCAGTCTCTGCCAGGGTATATTACTAACTATATTCTAACAAGAAAATTATTGATCCAAGCTATGGTACTAAGGAATCAATCAATCAAATAAACAGATGGAAAAGGAACAGACGGAAAGAAAAGAACAGAACCTGCTAATCACAACCATGGTTTAATGATGCATCCAAAGTTTGATACCTCTATCACTTTAGGTACCACTGTTTCTTCTACAAGCATTCAACTGTGTACTGAATATTGTACTGCCTGGATTACTTGTACTATTATTTCCAAATAATTTTCCATCCATATTAGCTGATACAACAATCTAATATTATCACATAAAGTACTTATTGTTACTAGCACAATTCTCAACAAATCATTGATATAGAAATACTAGCACTATTGGTATGGTAACACTAGCTTCATCATTAGATCACCCCATCACACTCACTAGAACCCACGGTCACTTTCACTTTCTATAACACCCATGTTTCACTTCACTCTCAAAGGCAGGCATATGGTTCCATATCTCGATTTATGTATACGTCTCTCCCTTTAATCTTTTACAGCCTGTTACACTAGTCTGTGATACACTTCATACCTTGCATGATCCATCTTAAAAAATTTCTACCCATGGCACACTCATTAATACCCTTTATGCATATACATTTCTTTACTCTTGACACACCCAAGTATCAATCATCAAATTGAACATCATGCTCCATAATTCTTCAACACAATTCCTTGATACTTAATATTTTACATATATCACCCAACTTTATAAATTTACGACTATCTAGGACTGGCATGCTGACTCTGATACTAACTCCTGGAACCATCATTGATACTCTTTACTCCTCTTTCTACCTATAGTACCAATACTAACTATACTGACACCTATCATAGAACTATTGCTATAAGGTACTATGCTATTGGTTAACTATAGATTGATGCCTACTGCTCACATGTCCAACTAAGAAATACTTACAAACTCATAAGTCATACTCAGTCAACACTGATATAAGACACAGACCTAATTGTAAGTCACCAATTATCACACTAACAAGGACTCTAATGGAAAGAAGTTCTAAAAATCAACTGGGCTAAGGACTGAAGGTATCTCTACTGCTAGTAAAGAAAAATGATGTGATGGAACAAAGTCCTGGAATTACAGAAGTAGATAAGTATTGAGATGATACTTTAGGAACCAATTTAAGATACAACCTAATAATCATACACGTCTGTCCGAAATCATGACACACAGAATCCTTGCCACGTCAGTAAGCATAGCTGCGATAAACGATAGGTTCCATAACTAAGGTATGCAACTCTATAATCACGTCATCTAGAATCTTCGCCACACCAATCAGTATGGCTGCGAGAAACTCTAAATTTCATAACTAAAATATGTACATCCAAGGTCAGGTTTCTACGATTCTGCCACGACAGCTAATGTGGCTGCGATAAACTCTATGATCCATAACCAAAGTAGACGTTTCACCTTTCTCACTGTCCTCATCAACATATGTCATCAGATGATACCGTAAATTTTAGTCCGTAAAGTTTATCTCGATATGAAATCAAACTCAACAATGATACCAAGAATTAAATTTAACAACTGATCAACAAGAATCAGACTCAATATAAACAAGTGAGAATGGACGAAAATAAGGGAAAAGGATTTAAATTAGAAATTATAATAAGATTCTCAAGGGTCTTCCCAGAAATCTCTCAAATAATTTATGATTGAGTATTCTCTCTCATCCTAGTATCCTATGTCCTATATCTTATCGCAGGCACGCAGTAGTACAACTAAGATGTCACACTACCACGATATCGTACTACTTACGAAGTCTGACCTACATGGGCCACTACTAAAAATGTGTCACGATCCGCACCCGGTATAGGGGCACGAGTACGCGGGAACGTCCAGCCTATACCGCAGCATCGACGGTAGAACGCTGTCTAGGTCATGATACTATCTAATCAATCTTACATGAATATCCAACTCCCTAAGAAGACACAGATATCATAATATAATATGGAATACTCAATCACAGAAACTAAAGCACGATAAGATATCTAAAAATATATATAAAATACAAGACAAGTCAACAAATAATCTAACCTGCAATCAATAACATCCAATCTCCATGTATGCTGGAAACAAGTCCTCTAAGTCATAGTCTGGAAAATATTTCCAGTCAGGATGGAACGAAGTACATCTCTAACAGCAGTTCTACGTCAATGATATAAACTATGTAGCAGTAAATAGATGGAAATATACAAGATGCATATACATGTACGAAAGATATACAATAAAGAAAATACTGGAAATAAATACGAGAATGAACAATATGTCAATAAACAAAAATACTAATGACTAAGTGTGTGAGTACTAGCTTTAACATGTGATCGGTTTGGGAACTTGTACACGAGTACTGGCCTGGCTAGTCATACATGCGGTGTATGACTAACACTAACATGAGAACAAGACTTGTACATGAAGGATATGATCACATATCTACACTAAAATACTCTCCACCCCTGATTGGTATAGTAGATCCAACCATGGTACGCTATGGTATGGGATTCTCTAGGAAGGTAGCAAGTCTCACCGAGAATCAGTATCTGTACATGTACAAGATAAACAATAAAATAAGACATGTACAAGATACACTATATACAAGGAATAATATCTCATGATGAGATCCGGATATACCAATCCGTGTAACCATCGTGTCAAGAAATATGGATATTTATACTAGATATAATGAACATAGAGGATATCATAAAAAAGAAACTATCAGAGAATGTACTCGCCTGGGGTCCTTAGCTGGCAATACCAATGTCATGTTTCCAAAGTATCGTCTGAATAATCCAGCAGTCCTATAGACATATCATATAATACAATATTGCATCAGATATTACACTAACACACACAATCAAAACACAATAAACTCAGGGCTACGCTAAGTATGACACTGGTCAATTAGGGTCAAGTGTGCATCTAATTGCACGGGTGTCGTGTTTGCCAATGCTGTGCAAAATAGAAAGTCAAAATGATACGGGACTTGCCAGTACGTCAGTGTACATATGGCAGACAGATCACAAGTCTCAGGGTCACATGGTCAATACGGGATATCCGTAATTACACTCGGGTCACCTAGTACATATATAAATATATATTATTATTAACTAGTATATAACATTAATACTCATAATATATATATATGTATACCAATTAATTACATATATAATATATATATATACACTAATTGAATTTATACTATATATATGTATACATATACATACCAATTATATATATATTAAACATATACTAGGGAATACATATACTATACATATATACTAATTATATATATTAAACACATACTAAATACATATACTAAATAAATAATATACGCATACGCGTACGTATATGTACACAATAATTCACAAGAGGAAATACTCCTCACCTTGGCCTCGGCGTGCACGTGCACGAGAGCGACGATGACGATGATGACGACGATGTTGATGACGACGACGTTGACGACGACGACGTTGACGACGATGTTGATAAAGACGATGACGATGACGTTGACGATGGTGATGACGATTAAGGTGGTGGTGTTGATGATGGTTAAGGTGATGGTGTTGGTGATTATGGAGATGATGATGGTGATTATGGAGGTTGATGATGATGATTATGGAGGTTGATGATGGTGATTATGGAGGTTGCCAGAGTTGGAGCTCAGGTAGGAGGAGTGGTGGAAGAGAACGGCGAGGGGGAGGAGAGGTGAACGATAGTGGTGGAGTCTCAGGTGAGTCGAGGAGGAGGATCAGGGTGTTAGAATGTCGTTCAGGCAAGAAGGTCGGGTGAACGGAGGTGATCAGGGAGGAGACATCGATGAGGCAGAGCTCGGGGATGACTGGCAGCGGATTATGCTCCTCGTGGATGGCCGGGATCGGCGGTGAGGAGAGGTGGCTGTTGACGTAGGAAAGAGAGAGGAGAACAGGCGGTCAAGGTTCTGGTGCAGTCGGCGATGAGTATGGCGAGGCGGCGCTGCTTGGTTCAGCGGCTCGGGGCTGCCTGTCGTGGCGGGACAACGAATTCCGTAGGGTTTGATCGAGTACAGGCGGGTGATCGGGGAAGAGAGGCGGTTGCGGGTTGAGATGGGGAAGGTGAACGAAGGGAGAGAAGGAGATCGGGGAGGATGTGAAGAAGTCAGAGACGGTTTGGTTCAGTGGCGGAGGAGTCAGACGAGGGCACGACGGAGGGATGGAGGAAAAAGAAGATAACTAGGGAAAGTAGTCGGTTGTTTGGTATTTGGGTGATGGAAAAAAAAAGGGAATTTAATATATATATATATATATATATATATATATATATATATATATATATATATATATATATATATATATATATATATGTGTGTGTGTGTGTGTGTGCGTGTGTGTGTGTGTGTGTGTGTGAGAGAGGGGGGTTGGTTTGACCTAAAAAAGTTTGACTTTGGTCAACACTAGGAAAAAGGGTTCTCATGTAGGTATTTCAAGGGCTATGATTTCCTAGGTTCAAGATGGATGGCTAGGATTGCATTTGGTTCAAAGTTTGGTGGGATATGTTTTAAGGAGGTTGATATTGAATTACACACTCCCAAAAATTATGGAAAAATATACATGACGGAGAAATAGGTTTCTACACGTGTCGTGTACAATGGGGTGGACACCTTAATGCACTTTTGCATAAAAGTGCCCAACAATTGGAAAATTACACAAAGTTAGATTTATGGTTTAATTTAATTAAAATAAATATAATAGGTGTTCTAAAATTAATTAAAATTATATTGGGCTAAAATTAAGTGGGACATAAGTGTCATGGACATAGAAGACTCAAAATAGAATATTGTCATAATTTGAGTTGAATAAAACGGGTCAGTTGAATAAAACGGGTCAAGATTGTGTCTCCAATTTTGATTAGAACGCACAATGATACAAAGTTGAATTTATTCAGAATTTAAAATAAACGTCTGCGACAAAAATTGTGTGGATAAAATGAAGCACAAGAGAGCATATTTATAAGTTACACAGGGGTCAGAATGGAAGACGGGCACAACTAGGACAAGGTTGTGGAATTTGCTGGAAGGCAAAAGCTAGGGTAGCGCTCCAAATATCGAAGCAACGGTAAGGTGCAACAATTAAATAAAATTACTGTAAGTAATTACAACCTCAATAAATAATTAATCCCAAAATTACAATTTAAATCCATAACACTATATTTTGGTCAGGGCTCCATCTAGTGGGCATCTAGGTCTAGTCTACTAAATCATGCATTAATGAACACTATATATAATACACACACACACATATATATATATATATCACACAATTATTTAAAATAAATACACACAATATCTATAATATATAAAATAACAAAAATACTCCTATTTTCAGGATATGGTAGTGACACACCCACACTTGAGAAAGCATAATTTTATGTGCAAGACTACCCTAAGATGATACAAAAATAAGACATGGCAATGGTGCACTAATATTAAACCTAGTTTTGATGCATGTTGATATTTTATAAATAAAAACTATTTTTCCAGTAAATAAATAATTCTACAATATTAAATAACATATTTTCATATTATAAATGGATGTTTATGCAAGTTAGTAATTTTGCATACACAAAATAGTTGTCAAGTTGCTAGAACACATAGTCGACGCGCAACGGAACTTTTTGCATGCAACGGTAATATTTCAATAATTTTTCATGACATCTCTTTCTGTGATTTGATCTTCCAACTTGATACGGTCCTAATCAACAAGGATGAATCATTTGCCTCTCTTTGTTGACGAGGATACGGAGTAGTGTTGGGCACGTCGTGGAAGCGTTTGCCAATCCACCTGAGATAACCAACCAATCTACGAACACCAAGCAGAGATGAAGACAAGTATATGGCTGTGACTACATCACCTAGACAAATCCCAACCTTTATAACCCAGATAAAATTATAAGATTGTAAAAAACTAATATTGAAACCCTTTGCCCTAATAGGTTCAACCCCCTCACCACACTTAAGAAGGAACGAAAAAGATTATAATTGAAATCACTCACCAACCCATAGAAATTTTCCTAACAGAAGTTGATGACTCATCGATTAGATCTCTTCTTCTTTCTGTCTTGTATGGAGAAGAACTCTAAGAGCAAAGCACGAACTTTCTCTTAGATTTTTTTGTGGACGAGCATATCAAATCTCCTCGTTTTTGCATGCTTTGTGCCTCTACCCTTCTCCTATATTTTAGGATAAGAAATCCTATTTTAGATCATAATATAATTTTTTAAATAAAAAACCCTTAAATAAGAATCCTAGTACACCAAAAATAGCCCAACATCAATTATGGACGTCCAAATATGGTCAGATTAAATATTTGATTCAAATTTAAAATATAATTAAATTTTACATTTAAAGTAGATTTCCAAATTATATCAAATCAAATCATTAACCATATTTGGGCTCCAAATTTTATAAAATCCAGACTGGACCCCAACAACCTCCCCCTCCAGTCTGATCAGAGGGTATTGACCTCATGGCTCCTCAACTTGACTATATGCATGTTGTCCCGAGATAGAGTTCCTGCTTTCCCATGCTGTCGATCTCCGATCCCCCGAGCTATCTTGCATATTCTGTCATCTTCAGCTCCTCGACTGTCACGTCGACACTAGCTACCATGCGTAGTACCTTCTGCACTACTGGGATCTTGTCGATATCAATGACACGGCCAAGATCGAATCTCTATCGTTCAGCCTCACCGTGAGTCTTGGATGCATGTCCCCGACTTTCGTCTTCCACCGAAATGCGTTAACGTTCCGACGAACTTCTTCACCCTTGGCTGGCCCAACCAAGCGTACTGTGCGATTCTCCCGAGATTCGAACTCCTGAATCTTCCTACCTATGTGTTCGAACCTGTAACTCCCCCATATGCATATGTCCTCGAGCAGAACATCACACGTTGTGCATATTGTCGATGACCCATAGCTCCCTCTAAACAGTGTGAATGTTGATGCTCCCGCCTCAGATTGAGTTTGCTGCAAACCTTGATCTCCTTCCTATTCGAACTGCTAAAACTGATGTTGCTCAATAAAGTTTTAGAAAACCACCAGTTATAAAAACCATATTCATGGAACAACCCCCACCTAAAGATAGACCACCTGTCATGGGACCGATAGACTGACCCTCAATCTTTGACTCATCACCATTTGTTTCTTTGTCTCGACGAACCGAATCCTCTGTATTGATCAAAGCATCTCAAAGCCCCTCCTCAGCAAGGTTTTGAGGATCCAACTCACGTCGAATATCCCACGAGCCTCCATCCGATGTTCATGGCCTGCCTGTACACCTCAGCGACGTGAGCATGTACATGCCACAACATAAATCTTCTCGAGCCAGTTGTTGGGAACCCTTCGTAAGCATCCAATCTTTGTCCCCAAATGCGCTGCAAAAACCATCATCTGCCAGCCTCCTCCCTACCAAAATTAAGTTGTAGCACAAACTCGGTACATGTCGCACACCCTTGAGAATGAGCTTCTCCCCAAGATTCGTTGTCAAGTGCACATCACTGATGCCTACAACTGTAGCTGTTCCCTTATTGCCTATCTTTACACGTCCAAACCTGCCACCATGGTATCAGAGCCATGGTATTGGGCGTATCGCGAAAGCATTTGCCAACCCACCTGAGATAACCAACCAATCTATGAACACCAAGCATAGATGAAGATAAGTATATGGCGGTAACTACATCACCTAGACTAAATTACCAACTCCATTGTCACCCTCCTTTGAGGGCTCAACCAGAAATGAGATACAATCCAACAATCTCCACCTTAGCTCGGTTCCACTAGCCAAACAACCTTAGCACACTCCGGCTACCTTTGTTCATTTCTGCTAACCGAGTACTCAGGAGATCCAATATATTTTTATCTCGATCCATTCGACCATAGAATCAAACCTGACACGTTCATCCACACCACCATTGTGTGCTAACCACAATGTCATACTCCACCTTAGACTCGTCAGATCCATCTTTAAAGCTAATTTGTGTAGTTGATGCTCCTACTCCACCTTGAGAAGAGCCCGTATAATCCATGAACGTTCAGCACCATCTGTCTCAAACAAATTAGATTCGCTCAAACCAGTCTCTTAATCTTGGGTTCTGATACCACTTGTTGGAAATGCTGTGTGACCCAAATCAGAGTTGGTCCATGAGGTACGATATTGGACTTGACCCTTATGCCTTAAAAAGGAATTCCTATGTAAGGCATGAACTAATCACAATTATCTACACCTCATGATCCCATCTCCTATTCGATATGGGACTAAATTACCAACTCCATTGTCATCCTCCTTTCAGGGCTCAACCGGAAACGAGATACAATCCAACAAGTAGAAGAGAAAAAAGAAGACCCTCTCCAGATCGTTGTACAAATAACGGACAATAAACATGAATATATATAATTAGGTTTTAGATATTTCTAATTTGGCCTATCATCAAATCAGAAATAATATATCTAATGTATCTACACATTATCTTCATGACAATTATACCCTCATTGGCCATAAGCCTATTTTCCCTTCAAAATTAGACCACTTTTATTTAGCTTAATTATTTATATAGCACAACATAATTAATTTTACATGTGTGGCTCATAATCGTTGAATAACTCCAAGATCAAATTCCAAAGATAGCTAACCGATCCCTTGCTAGCTGCCTATTCTTGAGTGCCTTATATGTGCATAGTTGTATTTTTGTCGCAACCCCCTTCGTCTACAAATATCAGCCCATTCTATTTGTAGTTGATGTGTTCTTACATGGTCATACACCAAAGTGGAGAACTGTCATATTCTCAAACTAGTCCAAGTCCAAAAGTCTTCATTGTTTGCACAGATCTTCTCAATTTTGTTGATAATGTTGATATGGATGATAATTGCCTTTATCCAGTACACTGTGATTGTAAGTACGATCGAGCGAACCATTTCAAGTCTTCCAATATCTGGTACCAGAGCTACTAGTTTTGGTTCTGGCAACTATGTCTACGGAGCATATGAACACTCGTATGATCAACCTCACAGGGGAGAATTAGATGATTTGGAAGCCAATGATAGAGGATCTACTCTAGTACAAGGACTTGCATGGTCCGTTGGAGGACGACAACGCTAAGTCATCGAACAAATCTGATAAAGACTGTAAACGACTAGATCGAAAGGCCATTGGATTCATCCGCTAATGGATGGACGACTCAGTGTTTCACCAAGTGTCCATGGAGAGTATGACAAAAGTATTATGGGAGAAGCTACATTCGCTGTACGAAAGGAAGATGGCTAGTAACAAGGCATTTCTGATTTGCCAACTCGTCAACTAAAAGTACACGGAGGGTTTCCCAGTATCACAACATCTGAACAAGGTTCATGGTATTATCAATCAGCTGTCTGCAATAAAGATGGTGATTGATGATGAACTTAAAACCCTTTTTACTTTTTTTTATCTGCAGGAAAGCTGGGAGACGTTAGTGGGGTCGGTAGTCAACTCCGCGCCTGGTGGAGTTATCACGATGGAGAAAGTCAAAAGAAGCTTGTTAAACGAGGAGATCTGGCATATGCAAGTAAAATTGTTGCAGGAGTCTGCTCTGGTAGCTTCCTACGGGAAGGGAAGACCCAAGTCATAGGCGAGGATAGGGGGAGTTCTCGGGATCTTGCGACTTTGGACAGCAATGAGGGCTGCTATCACTGTGGCAAAAGGGGTCATATCATGAGAAACTGCATGAAGCTCAAAGCTGAGAAGGACAAAGGCAAGGATGATTAGGAGGATCTCACGGCTATGGAAGATCACATCATCGCAGCAACCGATGCAGATGAACCTTGTGGATGTGGCATGATGGCGATTAGGTCATGGATACGGGGGTGTTGTATCACTCCACTCCATATAGGAGGATCTTCATGTCATATCACGTCAGCATATTTGGACTTCTGAAGATGGACAATAAGGGGACGACTGCAGTTGTAGGCATCCATGATGTGCACTTTATAACGGAGCTTGCTGAGAAGTTCGTTCTCAAGGATCTGTAACATATACCGAGTTTGTGCTATAACTTAGTTTCGGTAGGGAGCTAGCGGATGATGGTTGTCACAGTTTATTTGGGGACAAAGAATGGATGCTTACGAAGGGTTCCCAACAGCTGGCTCGAGAAGATTTATGTTATGGCATATACAGGCTCAAGCCGCTGAGTTGTATAGGCCGACCACAAACATCGGATGGAGGCTCGAGGGGTATTCGACAGGAGTTGGACCGTCAAGAACTTGCTGAGGAAGGGTTTCGATATACTTTAACGATTACGGAGGATTCGGTTCGTCGAGACAAAGCGACCAATGGTGATGAGCCAAAGATTGAGGATCAGTATGTCGATCCCATGACAGTTGCTCGATCTCCAGGTTGGGGTTACTTCACAGATCCAATTTTGGCGATGGATGGTTTTCTAAGTTTAATGAAGCGACATTGGTTTCAGCAGTTCGAGGTCAGGGAGGAGATCAAGGTTTGTTGTACACTTAATCTGAGGCATGAGCATCATTATTCACACAGTTTAGGGTGAGCTACGGGTTATCGATGGCATGCACAGTGCATGATGTTATGCTCGAGAACGCATTTGTATGGGGGATCTTCAGTTTCAAAAACAAAGGTGGGCAGATTCAGGAGTTCAAATCTTAGTAGAATTGCACCGTCCTCTTGGTTGGGCCAGCCAAGGGTGAAGAAGCTCGTCGAAATATTAACATATTTTGGTGAAAGTTAGGCTGATAGTCAGGGACTTTGGTCTCAGTCGTATCATTAATATTGACAGGATATTAATGGTACAGAAGGTGCTATGCATGGCAGCTAGCGTCGACGTGAAGGTCGAGAATCTGAAGACGAAGGAAGATGCAAAGCAACTCGAAGGATAAGAGATCGGTGGCATGGGAAACCAGGAACTCTATCGCGAATCGACAGGCATGGAGTCCAGTTGAGAAGCCATGGGGTAAATACCCTCTCATCAGATTGTATGGGGAGATTGTTGGGGTCCAGTCTGAATTTGGTAAATTTTAGAGAAAAAATATGGTCAATGATTTGATTTGATATAATTTAGAAATCTACATTAAATGTAATATTTGATTAGATTTAAAATTTGTACCAAATATTTAATTTGACAATATTTAGATGTCCATAATTGGTATTGGACTATTTCAGGTGGAATATGATTCTTATTTTAAGGTTTTCTATTTAGGAAATCTTATTATGACCTAAAATATTTTTTTTATTCTATAAATATAGGAGGAGGGTGGAGGCACAAAGGATAGCACAAGTTAGAGATTCGGGGTACTAGTCCACAGAAAATCTAAGAGAAAGTCCATATTTTGTTCTTAGGACTTGTCCATCCAAGACAAAGAAGAAAGAGATCTGATCGAGGAGTCGTCACCTTTGCTCAGGGAGATTGCTACGGGTTGGTGAGTGATTTCAATTATAATCTCTTTCTTTTCTTCTTGAGTGTGGTGAGAGGGTTGAATACAAAGGTTTCAACATTGATTCTGTCAATCTTGTAATTTTATCTTCTTTATAAATGTTGGAATTTGTCTAGGTGACGTAGTCACCGCCATATGCTTGTCTTTATCTGTGCTTGGTGTTCATTAGATATGGGTTAGTTATCTCAGGTGGGTTGGCCTAAAGTTTTTGCTGCGGGCAATCTCAAATACGGTGTCGGAACGCTTGCTGGACATGTCTGATTCCCAACACTATTTTGAACTTTATTTTTTTCTTATTCAAATAAAAAGAGAAAGTATCCAACACTTTCAAGAATCTAAACAAGCACTACAAAAATATTAAAATTTAGCGACGGAAATCAGCGACGAAATATTATTCGTCGCTGGTGTAGCAATGGAATACCGACGGAATAACGACTAATATATTTATATAAGTAAAAAATATTAATTTTTGTCGCTAGTCCGTCGTTGTGGTGTCAATTTTTTTCAACGACGGACTAGCGATGAACAGATTCTATCGCAGCCAAACATTAAAATTTAATATCCCAATTTCATTTTTTTCCTCAAACTCTCTCTCTCTCTTTCTCTCATCGGCGACCCCCGGCCACCTCTCCTCCTCCTCCTCCGACATTCCCCGAAACCCTCTTCCCTTGTACCGGTGATGTCACGCCCCGATCTCCCGCAGGCTATTTCGGCCGTTCCCGCTAGGCGGGAATCACCCTCGCCAGCGCTCCCGCGGAACGATCGCTTTGACCCATCCGGGCGTGATGCCGCACGAGCGTGAACCGCGCCCGTGCAAGGCCGTGATTCATTGGCTGGCGGTAAGAGTTCTAAGCCACAGAGTCGCACAGATTGTCCGAGTGCAGCGGAGTCATAAACGCATAGCGATTTGGTAACAGGTTCACTGAGTCGACAATATAGCGGAAGCATTAAAACACAAGTTTGAAGTAAAACAACTCTTTTATTAATATAAATATGTGTTACAGGCGGCGTATAGCCGAGATTACAAGTCGCTCAAGCCTCTCTCTCTGAAACAGTAAAGCGTGCCAAGTGGCTACAGGCGATGATCAGGCGATGTTCAACATTATGTCTTGTATATGTGCTTCAGTTCCGGACGCACCGTTGCAAGGCTTCAGAGGGAACTCTTGGCCTTAGCACGCACGTTGGAGGCGTCCACACCGAACGAGGTTCTCCCGCACCCTGCAAGCAAACTGGTGGATTATCAGTACATTGAATGCACTGGTGGGGAAGCTACTCGCCCGCTCGACAAATCCAAACACGTAATACAGGTTCCGTGCACAACTATTAAGTTGTCTTTCTAGTTGCCTTAGGATCAGTTTCATGCAAACATTGAATAGCCTATCGTGTCGGGCAGTGCGCCGCGCGATGTTTGAGGAAACACGGCGAGACTTACCAACTTACCATTTTCTCCTTCCCTGTCCAAGGCAAACATTATTAATCAAGCACGGGCAAGTATAAGCATTCAGGAGGCATAGCATATGCAAACATGAGGGTCGTTATTTTCAGATCGTTCAGGTGTTCAGTTCATTGATGCTATGCAATGACTCGCACGCGGATAGCCGCTAAGCGAGGATGACTTATTTGTCTATCATTTTTACAAGCAAGCATGTAACAAGTTTAAGCACACACGATGCATTGCAAGCCATATTCCCACGATCAAACACACGAGGCATTGCAAGCATATACACACGAGGATCACTGGCTTGATGCCATATTGGACTAGTCAAGAACATGAATAACATGCAACGCCAGAAAACACGAGGAGCTCATAAAACACGATGCGTTGCAAGTTATCCAGTCCGCACACGATTGACTATAAACACGGAGTCTGCCCGGATCGGATCGGTGCCAGTGCCCCAGCACCGTCCGCAGAACTCATATCCTTGTGCACAAGTTGTCCATGATCGAACACGATTATTAAGTTCACGTTTCATGCAGTTAAGGCAACACGAGCACACGACAAGCAGTGTTGCATGATTCATTTAGCCATTGGATGTGCACAGTCTCCTGGCTGCTGTAAGCCCGCACACGAGGGAGACTTGCAGGGAGATCCAAATAGCTGAATGAGTCTTGCCACAGGAGCATGATTCTTTTTACTTGGCATGATGCAGTCCCCTAGAACGGGAACTGCCTTGGTGACCTAACGGTCCCGGATACTTGCAGGTTCATTTAGGCACGGAACGACTACGTTGTAGTCTCCCGGGGTTTGGATGAAAACACGGAAACATTCAAGCAGACAAGCATGCGTTTCTAAGGAACATTAGCAGGCACGTTGCTCGGACCCGAAGGTAAGCCGAGAGATGAAACCGTTAAGGGACTTAGCATGCGAGGGTCTGAATATAAGTAGTATTTCATTTTCCATGTTCTAGCAAGCAATACAAGTTGGGATTATTCCCTTAGCTAGGTGCGTTGGATTTATTAGCATGCAGGGGGTGAATCACCTAGCGACTAGCATAAACATTGCAGATTTTATGTGCGCTGGCTAAGCAAAGACAAGTTCACCGTAGCCACCCACCTTAGCGATGATTCGCCTCGGTAGAGCGATACGTCAAGCGAGCCTCTGAAAGCCTAAGCCGGATTTGCTGTAGGGACAAGTCTGGATATCCTTTGCTTCTTTTTTGAGGCAAAGTCGGTCGGAACAGCTGCACGATTGCCGTTTGAAACGGCAGTCCGCTTGAGCGGAACGGGGTGTTACATCCTACCCAACTTAGAAGAAGTCTCGTCCTCGAGACTTACTAAGGACAAGCAGTGTTCTAGGGTTGAGGTAATCCTAGACAAGTCGTTGTACTTGTTTCATTTGGATTTCACTTGCACAAGCATCGATCTTAGCATATCGCTCAGACTGGATCGTGCGCACCTTCGACATGCATTTCTTGTGTGAACACGTCAACCAGCTTAGTGATAGCGAAGTCTCAGCACTCGAGTCTCACATTTTCTTAAGTCTTGGATGGTGCACTAGTTCAAGGCATCCCTCGAATAGATGCATTCAACCAAACTTAGGGTTAGTGAAAATCGGACAAGCTACTAGCGATACTCTCGAAAGGTTCGCACAGGTTGGCACAAAGGCCACTCGCAACATACAACCAGACAAACAAGCATATCATATCATTCAAAACGCATTTTGAAAGTATTTAGACTTATTGTTGGAACATCCCATCGAGGCATTGAGAGAGAGCGTACACATAACCCACGAACGAGCTTTCGAAACAGAGATATCGAATCGAAGTCCAAAGGCGTAGAAGCCAGGCTCTGATACCACTATGTCACGCCCCGATCTCCTGCAGGCTATTTCGGCCGTTCCCGCCAGGCGGGAATCACCCTCGCCAGCGCTCCCGCGGAACGATCGCTTTGACCCATCCGGGCGTGATGCCGCACGAGCGTGAACCGCGCCCGTGCAAGGCCGTGATTCATTGGCTGGCGGTAAGAGTTCTAAGCCACAGAGTCGCACAGATTGTCCGAGTGCAGCGGAGTCATGAACGCATAGCGATTTGGTAACAGGTTCACTGAGTCGACAATATAGCGAAAGCATTAAAATACAAGTTTGAAGTAAAGCAACTCTTTTATTAATATAAACATGTGTTACAGGCGGCGTATAGCCGAGATTACAAGTCGCTCAAGCCTCTCTCTCTGAAACAGTAAAGCGTGCCAAGTGGCTACAGGCGATGATCAGGCGATGTTCAATATTATGTCTTGTATATGTGCTTCAGTTCCGGACGCACAGTTGCAAGGCTTCAGAGGGAACTCTTGGCCTTAGCACGCACGTTGGAGGCGTCCACACCGAACGAGGTTCTCCCGCACCCTGCAAGCAAACTGGTGGATTATCAGTACATTGAATGCACTGGTGGGGAAGCTACTCGCCCGCTCGACAAATCCAAACACGTAATACAGGTTCCGTGCACAACTATTAAGTTGTCTTTCTAGTTGCCTTAGGATCAGTTTCATGCAAACATTGAATAGCCTATCGTGTCGGGCAGTGCGCCGCGCGATGTTTGAGGAAACACGGCGAGACTTACCAACTTACCATTTTCTCCTTCCCTGTCCAAGGCAAACATTATTAATCAAGCACGGGCAAGTATAAGCATTCAGGAGGCATAGCATATGCAAACATGAGGGTCGTTATTTTCAGATCGTTCAGGTGTTCAGTTCATTGATGCTATGCAATGACTCGCACGCGGATAGCCGCTAAGCGAGGATGACTTATTTGTCTATCATTTTTACAAGCAAGCATGTAACAAGTTTAAGCACACACGATGCATTGCAAGCCATATTCCCATGATCAAACACACGGGGCATTGCAAGCATATACACACGAGGATCACTGGCTTGATGCCATATTGGACTAGTCAAGAACATGAATAACATGCAACGCCAGAAAACACGAGGAGCTCATAAAACACGATACGTTGCAAGTTATCCAGTCCGCACACGATTGACTATAAACACGGAGTCTGCCCGGATCGGATCGGTGCCAGTGCCCCAGCACCGTCCGCAGAACTCATATCCTTGTGCACAAGTTGTCCATGATCGAACACGATTATTAAGTTCATGTTTCATGCAGTTAAGGCAACACGAGCACACGACAAGCAGTGTTGCATGATTCATTTAGCCATTGGATGTGCACAGTCTCCTGGCTGCTGTAAGCCCGCACACGAGGGAGACTTGCAGGGAGATCCAAATAGCTGAATGAGTCTTGCCACAGGAGCATGATTCTTTTTACTTGGCATGATGCAGTCCCCTAGAACGGGAACTGCCTTGGTGACCTAACGGTCCCGGATACTTGCAGGTTCATTCAGGCACGGAACGACTACGTTGTAGTCTCCCGGGGTTTGGATGAAAACACGGAAACATTCAAGCAGACAAGCATGCGTTTCTAAGGAACATTAGCAGGCACGTTGCTCGGACCCGAAGGTAAGCCGAGAGATGAAACCGTTAAGGGACTTAGCATGCGAGGGTCTGAATATAAGCAGTATTTTATTTTCCATGTTCTAGCAAGCAATACAAGTTGGGATTATTCCCTTAGCTAGGTGCGTTGGATTTATTAGCATGCAGGGGGTGAATCACCTAGCGACTAGCATAAACATTGCAGATTTTATGTGCGCTGGCTAAGCAAAGACAAGTTCACCGTAGCCACCCACCTTAGCGATGATTCGCCTCGGTAGAGCGATACGTCAAGCGAGCCTCTGAAAGCCTAAGCCGGATTTGCTGTAGGGACAAGTCTGGATATCCTTTGCTTCTTTTTTGAGGCAAAGCCGGTCGGGACAGCTGTACGATTGCCGTTTGAAACGGCAGTCCGCTTGAGCGGAACGGGGTGTTACAGGTGACCCCCTCTCCCCTTGCTCCGGTGACCCCTGACCCCCTCTCCTCCTCCTCCGACGTCTCTAGCGACCCCAGACCCCCTCTCCCCTTACTCCAATTACCCCTCGACCCCTCTCCTCCTCCTCCGGCGTCTCCGGAGATCCCTACCCCCTCTCACCTTGCTCCGGCGCGACCCCGACCCCCTCTCCTCCTTCGTCTCGGACGACCCCCTCCTCCTCCTCCGATAGCCTAAACCCGAGGAGCCCTAGCAGCAGTAGCCCCATCTTCTTTCCCACTGCTCCTTCTCAAATTGCAAGTCGAGGAGCCCTAGGCAAGTCCTCTTCCTCTCCCCTACTTCAATTTTGTTCATTTTCTTTAATTTTGTTCATGTTTGTCAATTAATTATGATCAAATAGGTATATTTTGTATTAGGTCAAAAATTAATCAATTAGGTGTATATATATATATATATATATATATATATATATATATATATATATAGCATGGACACGTATCGAAAAAAATGCAGGCAAATTGACACGAGTATTAGGACACGAAAATGGTAATATGTATTGTATATGTCTACAATTAACTTAGAAGAAGATTAAAAAATTGAATATTACATATATAATTATTTTTATTTATATGTGTATCCTTAGACGTACGTAATTCTTAATACGTAGGCTTGAGCGTATCCTAAAATATCGAAAATAGAATATGTGACGTTCAAAAATTCGTATCGGTATCGATTTATTTATCGTCCCTAAAATCGATACGGTTATCACTAATTTAACATTTAATGAATTATTAACATTTTAGAGCATTGGTATTGGTATCAAAATCGGTATCGAACCATTACTATAAATATCGATTATCACTAATTTAACTAATACGGTTATCACTAATTATTAACACTTTAGAAAATATATTTTATACTTTAGGCATAATTTTAAGTATTTCTAGTGTTATTTTTAGTATTATAGTCGTTTATTGTTATACTTCAGGATACTAATATGAGTAGTAATTAGTAGTTCCAACCTTACTATGCTATGGCAGGTATCGGCTATATTCAGATGAATGTCGAGAAATTATAGTTTTGGATACATGTAAAACGCGGAGAAATACTCAAATATGGTCTTCTCAATAGCTCATTTAGTTCTTTATGAGACTTCTTCATCAAGTATCTTAACTAACTAATTCTTTAGCAAATATCCTAACACATCTTGTATCTAAAATATATTGTTTGAATATATTGTACATGCAGAATCAATGAGTCAATACTTAATTGACCGATCGTGGATGTACAATCGGTAACATGATAGTAGGATTGGTTTGACAGATAATATCATAGTGGACGTTGAGAAATTTCTTAAATACGCCAGTAGTCAATCTTATTTCTTAGATGGGAGGCTCATCAAGTGTCTATATGTCAAATATCATAATATACCTTTTAAAGGACCAAAACTTTCAAATTATAGCGTTCGGACATATGATATATCGGCGTTCGGATATATTTTGTGTCAAATATGAAACAGAATGAACTGAATTTTTCATATGTCTGATCAGCAAAATATCCAAATATATAAAACATATATATGTCCAAATCTAAATATATAGCACTAAAATACATGAAACACAAACTCCTACTATACTGATATATATCTTCAAACAAGATAACACCCATATGAGCAGTGTGCTCATAAAAGACCTTGGGTGGGAACCCTTTTGTGAGCGGATATGCTAACATTAAGTTTGTCCCAATGTGCTCTATAACACTTATCCATTTTGATTTCTCTACTTCACAACTAGGAACTTGATGTCAATATGCTTTGACCTATACGAGATCATGTTATTATTGGAATACAGTATTGCTGATTTATTGTCACAATATAATTTTTGTAGTCTTTCAAGACCCTCCAATATGTGCAACCCAGTGATTAAATTTAGCGACCATATTCCATGATTAGATGCCTCATAACATGCTATAAACTCTGTTGCTATGGTGAAGAAGCCACGAGTGTTTGTTTGACACTCTTCTAAGATATTGCTCCACCAGTCAATAGGTAAACATTTCTGATGTGGATCTCATACTATCTTGGCATCAAACTAAATCGGATTCGGAATACTCCAAATGATCTAATCTCCAATAAGTGAGCATGTAATCCTTTGTTCTCTGTAAATATCTTATAACCCATTTTGCTGCTTTCTAATGATCCATCCTGAGGTTACATAGATATCTACCTAGCATCTCAACTATTTAAGCAATATCCGAACACGTACACACTTGAGCATATATAACTCTCTACAGCTGATGAATAGGGAATCAATTGTATTTTTTAAAATTTAAGGCTATTCTTAGGGCACTGACTGAGACTGAACTTGTCTCCTTTAGCGATAGAGGTGTCACCTGGTTACATTCTTGCATGCCAAATCTTTTAAGTACTCTATCGATGTGGCTCCTTTGTGATAATCCCAAGAATACCCCAAGAACGATCTCGATGTATCTGGATTCCTACTACAAAAGATGCGTCAACAAGATCTTTCATCTGAAAGTTATTTGCTAGAATTTCTTAGGGTCGTACAACATGTCTATATCATTTGTGGCTCGTAGTATGTCATCGACATACAAAACCAAAAAAATATGTTTACTCCCACTTAACTTGTAATACACAAAATCATGAACAATGTTTATCTCAAAATCAAATGAGATAACCACTTGGTGAAATCTATAATACCATTGAAGATAAGCTTGTTTGAGTCCATAAATAGATTTTGTCAGTTTGTACCATATAAATTATTTGGCACTCTCGACACAAAATTTTCTGGCTGCACCATATAAATTATTTCGTCAATGTTACTATTAAAAAATGTCGTTTTGGCATTCATTTGATGTAACTCAAGATCAAAATGTGCAACAAGTGCCATGATTGTTCTAAAAGAGTCTTTCAAATAAATCGGAGAGAAAGTCTTTTTAAAATCAATTCCTTCCTTTTAAGTAAAGCCTTTAGCTATAAGATGTGCTTTATACCTTTTCACATTACCCTTCGAATCATTCTTAGTTTTAAATATCCATTTGCAACTATTGTTCTTCACACTTTTTTGAAGTGGGACAAGTTCCCAGACTTTATTGTCTTGCATAGACTTATACTACTCATTCATTACATCAATCTACTTTTGAGAATTGGAATTTTCTATGGCCTTGCGAAAGTTGATTGGATGATCTTCTAGTATTCCGTAATCTTCCTCATGTTCCTGAAGAAATTTGACAAAATCATCCAAAATTACATTGCTTCTTTCTCTGGTGGATTGTTTTAATGGCATCGGTTCTTGAGGTTGTTGTTTTTTCCTCATGAACAATTACCTCATCTTGAATAGGAGGTGCTTCTATGTTGCCTTTAGCCAATAAAGTAGATTTTTACAATTTTTTGGGGTCCAAATTCTTTTTCATATGGTATATAAGGCCTTGCCTCGGGTGGACAACCCCAAACATATAAATGCCTCAAACTAGGTTTTTTGCATGTCCAAATCTCATAAGGTATTTTTGTAGCCACTTTATTTGGCACTCTATTCAGAATTAAGCTATTGTTTTCAGTGCTTCGTCCTAGAGTGACTCTGGTAAGGTAGAATAACGAATCATACTCCTCACCATATCCTTAAGAGTCATATTTCATCTTTTATCTACTTTATGCTAGGTGATCCTGGCATGGTGTGCAGTGGGACGATTCTATATTCCTCTAGGAACTTAGAAAATGGACTGGGATGTTGTTCACCAGATCCATCAGATCTGCCATAGTATTCTCCACTGCGGTCAGACCTGACAACTTTTATTCTCCTGTTGAGTTGATTATCAACTTCAACTTTAAATGATTTGAACAAATCCAAAGAATGTGATTTCTCATGAATGAGATATAGGTAGCCATATCTAGAATAGTCATCTATGAATGATATAAAATATTCTTGACCATTCCAAGAAGCCAAAAGGAATAGTCCACTGATATTAGATGTATCAATTCTAACATTTCTGTAGACCTATTGGCATCTTATCTCTTTGTTTTGGACTATTTTTTCTTTACACATTAAACACAGACATTAAAGTCTGTGAAGTCAAGGGAATCCAAAATTCTATCAAACATAAGTCGTTCCACTCTACTTCTAGAGATGTGACCTAATCGCTTATGGCATAATGAGGTTGAATTTTTATTGTTAATTTTGTGTTTAGTACCACATGATTCCACATGCAAGATTTTATTGTAAGATGCAATAGTTTCAAGGGAATATACATCATCATAAAGATTAAGAAAATTATTACCAACAATATTTGAATTTAAAGATAGATTAAACTTATTGTTTCCAAATAAATAATGATTACAAAAATTTTCCAATAAAGAAAGTAAAACTAAATTCCATTTAAAAGTCGGTACAATAAAAGTGTATCAAATCCAATTAATAACCAATTCTTAATAATAACCTAAAATGTCCTATTACTTCCATTTCTACTGACTTGTTGTCACCTATATAGATGTTTCTTTACCAATTACTTGGCTTTCGGTAGCTCAGGCAACCCTTTCTTTATACGTCATGAATGATAATTTGTTCATTCCTTCTTTACGTGTCCTGGCTTGTCACAAAGGAAATAACACTTAGCTTCAGATTGTTATTTCTTTTGGGCTAGACCCTTAGAAACTTATGTATTCTTTCTCATTTTGCTGTTATACTTGTCTTAAGGGGTGGTAGCCAAATTTGCACCTTCAATCTTATCTTGTTTCAATCTCCCATCTTCTTGTACATAGTATGAAATGTACTCATTTAGAGTCAGTTTCTCCTTTTAACAGCTGTAACTGACCTTAAACTGGTTGTACTGTGTTGGAAGTAATAGTAATAACAGATGCACGAGCAAGTCATCAGACAGGTCGACCTTAGTGCCTTAAGTTTTGAAGAAATATTATAAGACATCTCCATGATGTACTCCCTTATGTTACATTTTCCCTTATACTTTATGGTAATCAAGCGGAACAAAAGTGTGCTTGTTTTTGCCTTATCATTCTCTGCAAATCGTTTCTTGATTTCAATAGTGAATTGTTTGGCACTGGTAACCTCGTCAGATATTGCACTGATCCTGAATTCCTTTAGAATGTCGTACTTTATAATCCTGAGACTCATGCGGTTTGAGAGTTCCTACTTCTCAAAGTTTTCTCTCAATAGAAGAAGTGTCTTTCTTAGGTGCAGTGGTGTGCTCAACCCTAAGTACAAGGTCTAGATCCATGCAGCCGAGAATAATGTTAATGTTTTCTTTCCAGTCCTTAAAAAGTTTGTTCCATTAAGCATAAAAATTAAATTCAAAGTAGCAAATATTGTACCAACATTAGTTGTAAGGAGAACAAAACAAACAAACAAACAAACAAACATGCTCTAATTAATAATCAAAGAATAATAGTCAAACAAGATACCTAACACACCGTTAATATCTAACACACCGTTAATATCATGTCTTTGGGCAGTAAGTGATACTCTTGGTGTAAAGATCAAACGTTGACAATAACTCATGTCAAATAATAAGTCTATCTTTTGATAAAATTATTATTCACATGTAAACTTTATAATTGACACACATTTATCATCACAGGTACGTGTGCAATTCTTTTAAGTATCAACGTTCCTTTGGGTTGACTACTACTCGATCGTATGAATATACACACACAAACATTCAACATTCCTCATAGATTATCTACGCAAGAGATATCACTTTGACGATATCTTATTTCAATATGTCTAGTCATAATGGTAGACAACTATTGCAAGTCTCTTGAAAATACCAATTTTCGGCCATGACCCGGTACTCGTTTTGCATCAAATTATACTGAACGAATGAATTATGAAGTTTCTAATGAGATGACAAGTACTGATGTCCTAACCAAAACTAAAAAACACCCATTTTTAATATAATTAAAATTCGGACATATATATTTAGCATCAATTCTACTGCCACAGACATGAGTAGTCAAGTAATCTGTGCATACAGCCTCTTGTGCATTAATCTTTGGTGGTCAAAATGTGTCCAGATTTATACTTTTAGATCTAAAGGAAGCAAAGAAAGAACAAACATCAAATTTTGCATTCCTCCGTGTAGATTTCAAATTCAACTCGACAAATTCTACATGTTGGAAATAAGAACTTAGGAAGCGTGGACAATATGTCGCATCCCGGACATAACACATGTAAAAAAGAGAGCTGCTTAAAAGTTCAAAAGTATACATAAAGAGGGATCTAAATTGGTTCGACGTGTATAATGGGTCGGACCGGACCGAGATCTAGGTTGACCGGGTTTGATCGGATTCGGGTCGGTCCGAGTCCAACCCGATGGAAAGAGCGGATCGGACCGGCCTAATGGGTTTGAAAGCGGATCCAATTCGGACCCATGATTCGGTCTATGAAGGACCGGATCGAACCGGTCTGGGTCCGGACCAGTTCAGGGTCGGACCAAGCCGGCCCAAGATTTTATTTATTTATAAGTATATATATTATTTATATATATGTTATATTATATAAATGATAAGATAAGTTAATAAATTTAAGTTCAAATTTATAGGTTATTTGTTACTAAGTTATTTTTGTATAATTTAAAATTTATAAGTTATTTGTTAGTTTTTTTGTATAATTTATATAAAATATTTTGTAATATAAAAAATTATGACAACATTAAGTAAAAAAAAAAAATTATTTGATTTCTTTATATAGATATTTATATAACTTTAAGTATAATTTAAATATAAATATTTATGAGTTGAATTTTTTTTTGAAATTTTTTTTGAATAACTTATAAAAAGTTGTATAAATCGTTTTTTTTTCTTTATATAGATAAAAAATATTTGATATTTTCTTTATATAGATATTTATATAACTTTAAGCGTAAATCTTTATACAATTTTTTTTTAAAATTTAAATATAAATTTATAAGTTGAAATTTAAATAGATATTTATATAACTTTAATTTCTTTATATAGATATTTTGTAGACATAAAGAAGTTAAATGTAAACAACTAACAACATTAAATAAGAAAAAGCTGAATTTGTTTTATTAATGCCAATAAAATTATAAATGTATTACAACATTAAGTAACAAAAAAATAGAAACTTGTAAATAATATTTTATTTGCATAAAGTTTGTAAAAAAATGTACTAAGTCTTTTTTTTTCCGTCGTCTGTCATTCGTCTTTCATTGAAGTTTATTGTTCAGATCCTTCTTCAGTAGCATCATCCAAAGTAAGAGACTGAAAGTTCAGCTCAGTGGTGTCGACACTTTCATCTCTTGAGTTTTAAGTTCTTTTTTCAGCTCGAACCAAATCTTGAACGCAGACACAAGCTTCCAAAATATCTGGTAGCAACATACTCCTCTTCTTGCTTAACATCATTGAACCTGCACTAAAACAAAATTTCGATGCTACCGTGGACACCGGGACCATTAGAATATCACGTGCTATAGAAGAAAGTGCAAGATACGTTTTTTCGTGTTTCTTCTATCATTCTAAAATTGAAAAATAAGATAAAAAATTATCTTCATCTTCTTCATAAGAATTTATATATAAGGACAATTTTTCAGTGGATAGGAAAGATTATTTTTGTTTCTTCCTTTGTAATACACTTTTAGTATGTGATAATTTAGACATAAAATCGGAGCTACTACTACCTTGAACGTTCGTACCGGGTCGGCCAGATACAACTCTTTCTTCATATAAAGTAATTAAACTATTTAAAACTTTTTTAATTTCTACCTTTAAGTTACCTACGTCAACATTCATATTGTCTTTATAATCGTCTAATAAAATATATACATCATCTAATTTAATCTTAGGATCAAAAATCGAAGCCAAACAATATAGAATAGGTTTATCATCCTAATATTTTTTAAATTTTGCTTCTATTATGGAAACAACATAATCAAAACTAGGAACAGTTCTATATTTAAAAAATAAATGAGACATGTTAATAATTTATGTTAAATAATTCCAGATAAAATAAATATAGCAATGTAAACTAATTCTAAAAATTCAAAAATAAATATAGCAATGTTAAAGCTAAAGGAGAAGTTGGATAAATAATTCCAGATAAAATAAATATAGCAATGTAAACTAATTCTAAAAATTCAAAAATAGAAGTAGCAATTAACTAATCATTCTCAGTTACTTGATAATCAAAACTAGGAATAGCATTACAATAATGTGTAATAACATTAGGGGTGCAACTCGGGCGCGTTGGATCGAGCTTGAGCTCAACCCGATGAATCATAAGTCTAGCCCGAGCCCAAGCTCGTCCGACCTCGGGTTCAACATATGTAGTCCAAGACCAAGTCCGGAGGATCGGGTTGGGCTCGGGTTGGGTTGGATTTATCGGGCTCTAATATTATAATTAAAATAATTTTAAACAAGATTAATATTAAATACATAATCAAATAGCAATCAAGCATTAATCATTACAAAATACAAACTGAAATGAGATTTAGGATAAGGAGTTAAAGAGTTTGGGTGAAAATTTTTAGGATTTAAACTTTATATTTAAAGAAGTATGAAACTATATATATATATATATATATATATATATATATATATATATATATATATATATATAAGGTTTCGGGTTCTTCGGGTAACCCGACAGATGTACCCGAGCCCAACCCGGGATTCATATATATATATATATAAATATATACATATCAGGTTTCGGGTTCTTCGGGTAACCCGACAAATGTACCCTAGCCCAACCCAAATTTTTATCAGGTTCAAATAGTTTAACCCAAATCCGATATATATATATATATATATATATATATATATATATATATATATATATATATATATATATATATATATATATATATATATATATATATATCAGGTTTCGGGTTCTTCGGGTAACCCGACAGATGTACCCGAGCCGAACCCAATTTTTTATCGGATTCAAATATTTTAATCCGAATCTGAGCCCGAACCCAAATATCTTCAACCATAACCCAACTCATTAACGGGTTTACCCAATCGGGCTCGGGTTTAGTCCACCCAAGTTGCACCCCTAAATAACATCTTTAAACTTAATAGAACATTTCAACATTAAATAAGTATAATTTAATCTATGTGGTGCATCCTTAACAAATTCCTAAAAATAATACTATATTGTGTACATAAAATTTTAAAAGCTTGTTGTCTACTTGCAGAAGTGTTCAAACTTTGTAAACATAATCTAAAATTTTCTAAACAGAAAATTTACTGTAGCAAAATAAATTTATATTAAATTCATGCAAAGGAAACAAGTTTGTAAAATTTAAAAAAAAAAGACAACGTCCGCCAACAGTGTTGGCGGAAAACATAACTGATGTACACGTAGGTAGAAAAAAATTTAAAGTGGGGTCCACAAGCCAATTTTCGCCAATACTGTTGGCTGAAATTGGGGGGGGGGGGGGGGAGGGCAAGGCGGAAATTGGGTGTGGGGGCCCACGGGTTTATTTGATTGGTTCGGTTTGGTTTGTTTGGTTGGATCGGTTTGTTTGGTTTGTTTGTTTTAATTAGTTATGTTTTTGTTTTATTTATTTAGTTTTGTTTTGTAATTAGATTTAAGAAAATTTATTTTAACAAAATAAAATTAAAATAAATTAATTGTAAAGAAAAATTTAGAAAAAAAAAATTTCGGAAATTTGTTTCGAGAGCATCAAAATTTGTATAAATTCCATCTAAAGCATAAAAGTTTAAAAAATTACGAAAAAAACATCAATTGGACGTTTATATTTTTAAATATTATATTTCTATCGTTAATTTTCTCGCTGTTAACAGACGTTAAAAAAAATAATAATAATAAAAATCTGCCGTAAGAAGATTACGTCTGTCGTCGAGCAGACTTTGAGCGGGCATAACTACTTGTTTTGAAATCATTTTTCGTTAAACAATAAGTCGATTTGTATGTTTTCGACGAGAGTAACACAAATCGTGTAGAAACAAAATTTATCCGAAGCAAGATGCACATGTTACAGACAAAAATTTAAAATTTAAAATTTTAAGGTATCATAATTTTTGACTGAGAGATCGAAATAAGCTCCAGTTTGTGCCAAAATGACCGTATCGAAAAGTACTACAAGATAAACCGTTTCACCATTTTACGGACTTCGAAAATTTTCAGAATCGCAAAAAAATGATGTTTCGACCTCCAAATTTTACTTTCGGTCATTTTTTTTTTTCGAATATTTAAAATTTAATGTAGCGAAATTAATTTATATTGGGTGTGGGGCCCACGGATTTAAAACGATGTTTCGACCTCCAAAAAAAATTTAAAAAGGAAAAATTTTAATTAATTATTTTAAATCCGTGAGGCAAAAATAGTGGACATAAAACATGTGCGAAAAAAATATTTCTAAATTTTTCTTTACAATTAATTTATTTTAATTTTATTTCGTTAAAATATATTTTCTTAAATTAAATTCCAAAACTATACTAAATAAAAAAATAACTAAAACATAACTAATTAAAACAAACTAATAAAATAAACCAAACAAACCAAACCAAACCAACAAAACAAAACCCAACCACCCAAACCAACCTGCGGGCCCCACAAGGCAAAATTCCGCCAACAGTGTTGGCAGAATTTTGCTTAGTGGGGTCCACTTTTGACCTTTTTGCCTACGTGTTCATTTTTTTTTGTTTTTCGCCAACACTGTTGGCGGACGCTATCTTTTTTTCAAAATTTTAGAAACTTGTTTCGTTTGCATGAATTTAATATAAATTTATTTCGCTACAGTAAATTTTCTGTTTTCTAAATGTAGTTGAAAGAATTTATGGCATTCTTGTGCAATCAAATTAATAATATGACAATGACATCTAACATGAAAAAATTTACCTTCTAGGATAGGCAAAAATTGCGTTTTCAAAATATTAATAGAAGAAGTGTTATTACTAGCATTATCAAAAGAAATCAAAATATTTTATTGTGAATATCATATTCACACGCAAATTGCATTATAGCGCCACCGATAACAGCGTCGGTATGTGAAAATTTTAAAGACCTTAGACAAATGATACATTTTTGCAACATCCATTTTGGATTTAAATAATGTGTCGTGATACATATATAAGCATAATTTTGTTTAGTACTTCATATATCAGAAGTTAGAGCTAATTTACTAACATGCATAAAATTTTCTTTCAAAGCACCCTTTTCTTTTTGAAATTTTTTCATAGCCTCTACTCTAGTACTAGATCTAGAAACTTTATTAACACAAGGATTAAGGGTACTATTTGCATAATCATAATACCAATCACTCTCACAAAATGTAAAAGGTTGCTCATTACAAATAATATTTTTTTAACTCACTTTTGTTATGAGCATCATAATAAGTAAACTTACCTATAAAAGATCCTTGAGCACTAGTACTTAGCTGTGTTTGTCTGGCCTGCAGTGTGTTCTTGCCATAGCAACTTTCGTAGTGTCTTCTTAAATTGTTTGTGCCATCATTTTTTTATTATTTGTAAACATGCTTATATTTTTTGCATTCCACTTTTAGCTATTAGTTTTTGATCTTTTTGATCTAAAACGTGCGCCCTCACTATCAGTGACAAATATTTTTTCAAAATAATTCCATAAAACAGATTTTTTTTCCTATTTACAACATTAGTAGCCAAACTTTAGCTTCAGGAAGTAAAATTTGTGTCGGTGGCACAAAATCAGGAATATAATTATTTTTAAATATTTTAGTATAATAATCAAAATTGCATTCCGAATCACCTCCATAAGAATTGTTAGAACCAATATCATCCATATTTTAAAAAATTAGAGTATAAAAATATATTTTCTACCAACAAAACAAGAGAGAGAGAGAGAGAGAGAGAGAGAGAGAGAGGGAAAAGAAAAATAAAAAAATCAGAAGAAAAGAAATAACTATTATGTAAGTTGTTACTTGAAGCCTCCAAGAAATTTTGCGTAAGTTGACTCAAGAACAATGTAGTTTGGCCACAAGAGAGTTGCACTTCAGAAATTGCTTGTTTAGAAAATTTTGTAAGAGAAAGAAGGAAAAATATTGTTATATTAATTTTCATGTTTTTTGGTCTATTTATAGAAATATTTCTATTGTTTATTGTTGGATCCATAGAATTTAGTATGGATCATTGGGATTGTTGGATTTTTTTCTATCCTGCAGTTTTAGGCCATATATCAAGTTTTGAGCCAAAATGACCCCTCGTACCCTCAAAAGATAGTTGTTATAAGGGTATTTTTGGTTATTTTTAACAAAAATGACCAAAATACTTCTAAAACGTTCAAAAAACTGTTACTGAATTTGAGATATTTTGGTAAAAATATTTCCTCCAACAGGTACCAAATTTTTTTTTTTTTTGACCCGGGTCAGACCGAGCCTAACTGGCTCCAATGGTTAAATCGGGTCCGACCGGTGCGTCAACCTGGCCAGGCCTGGTCGGACTTGTGAGTCGGTATCATGGACCCAGCCCAGACCTGCAGTAAGGGTGGGCCGAGCCGGGCCGGTCCATTGACTTGGTCCGGGCTGGCCCAAACTGACGTTGATCGGGCCAAGCCCGGACCGATTTTCGGGCCACCCGGCCCAATATACACCATTAAAATTGGTGGATCATAAAATTTTTGATCGAACAATTAAACCAAAAATTAAATTAGAAGGAAACAAAAGGGACACTTTCTTCAAATAAATTGAGAGAAACGATGATGAATAAATTGTAAGTTAAATGTAGGCCAATATATATTGATTTTAGAAGGAAACAAAATTCAAATAATTACATGTTGCTCCCCTATAACTTACCATAAGTATACTTGTAAGTTTTGCTATTTTTTCAAATTTTTGTATACAAAAAAAAAAAAAAAAATCGAACACAATTTTAATAATTTTCAAATTTTATTTAATATATATGGGCCGTGAATTTTTTTTGAGCTGTGTAGCCGCACAAGATGTTCCCACTCAGGATCGGCTGTCTCGAAGTAAACACTTTTATTCTTCTTTTATTATCTTCTGCTTTGTCCAAAGATAGAATTGAAGGAGAGAGAGAGAGAGAGAGAGAGAGAGAGAGAGAGTAGATATTGGGAGAAAATATCTTCTCCTCTTCCAAGCCAATCACGTACATATTTAACTTACCAAGCACGTAACATTATTCTGCAAAGTCTGTCCATAAATAAACTGGAATAACCATATGCTATTAGACATACACATTACTAACTATTCATTATTCTGCCGAACTGGAGAGTGACTCTTGTGGTCATCGAAAAGACATAAAATTCAGTCTAAATGACGGAAGATCAGTGGATCGAGTCATGCATATTATTTCTTCTATTTATAAATGGTAGAAATTGAAAAAAAAAGACAGTTACATCGAACATCTCAAATATATATATATATATATATATATATATATATATATATATATATATATATATATTTATTTATTGTTCTTCTTCAATATATATACATTCACACTTTCTTATATAGTACTTACAAGTCGAAACACTTTTATTTTTCATAATCAAATTTGTGACAGAAATAGCAATTTGTCGCACAGGAATTATTGACCAACCGCACCATCGTGTGGGTTTCCCACTGGAGAATCAGGTCCGTTGCCGCCGCCTCTATTCCCAAGCTTTCTCATCCTCACATCTACAACAGAGAAAGAGAGAAGTGAATTAATTCTCGTCATATATGTAAAGAATTTATACTCTTTCACACACTGCCGATTGAATCTAAAATATCAGCATGTTGTTGTACGTAGAGGGCTGCCACAGAATTTCTTTTCAAGTATACGTACGAGTACAACAAATCATGAACATGTAACTGGATTCGGAGATTTAGGACACAATGTGTGAATTACATACATATACATGTTCTGTAAGTGAAACACTAAACTAAATATAAGTAAAGTACTACTCACCTCCATAAACCAACCCAATTTGTAAAGCATAAAATGCAGTGACGAGCAGCCAAACAAGAACACGCGAGAAGGAAGATTTGGAAGCCATATATATGTTTGTCTCTCTTTCTTCTTCTCTACGTTTTAATGAAATGTTATATAGAGCTTGTATGGAATAAAGAGTTGAAAAGACTCTTTTGAGTCAAAAATGGAGAGCTTTCTCTCCCGTATAGGTTTAAGTTGAAAAGTCTTAATTGGTCCCTAAAACCTTTTCAACTATTTTTGAATTGGCCCATTATACAGGTTGGACCGTTAATCTTGGTAGGTTCAATCAGTTCGACCATTTCATCGAGAATTTTATTGAACAGTCACTAATTCGAAGGAAACATTTAAATTTGGAAAATGCTAAACTGAACGTCGATTTAACCCGCGGAGCCACGCGGCAGAAGCCCACTGGCCCTCCTGCTAGCTTGGGCCTATCATCGGACCCTCGGCCAGTGGGAGGCCGTCACGCGGCCCTGCGGGCCAATCTGCAGGCAAAATCTGCGGTCCAAATAGAAGAATCCTTTAAATTTATGGAATGTATATTATATTAGGGAACTAAGGCTAGTGACAAGTTATTATGGATGGCTTAGCGGCTGGGACTATCCACAGTAGGAGAGATTTCAAGCTCTACATTTTGACTTTAGTCAAATTTTTTTAGCAATTGAATGTTGCAATGGGGACTGTCTTACTTTAAAATTGCTAGAAAATCAAGAGTACATCCGATTTAGAACTTGTCCTAACTCCTCTAGCTACCTTAATTGCAAGGCCCACCAAAAATAACCAAACATGAAAGAAAAATAAAGACAAAAAAGATGGAGGAAAAATCTTACCAAACAGAGAAAATAATAAAGAGGAAAAAGAGGAGGTTAATTTGAAATATTTATTTGGAGTATACCATTGTGTGCCAATATCATGCGGACCTTCCAAAAGTAGTAATTGACACAGTTTCTAATAATTTAGTAGTATATGTTTGGAGTGTCCCCACTGTGGATTTTCTTATTAGAGTTATTGTGGAGGTTTTGAGTTCAATTCCAGACCACACAAAACTGTTATAAAAGTGAGAGAGGGAGAGAATATGGTAGCCGAATGAATCATACGAAAATTTTCTCATTAATAATATATATAAGAAGAAATATGATAGAGGTAGTTGTAGTTACTGGATAAGGGAATCCATATTTGGGTTTTATCCCAAATAACAACACTCCCCCTTGGATGCCAACTTTCATTATCATCTCATTGAAACCTTTCTTTTTATGGAAAAACTCATCTTTTGGAAAAAAAAAAAATCATAGTTAAAGAAAATATTACAATAATATTCTTCTGGAATATGATTCTCCAAAAATTCAAGTGGGTGTGTGTAAACCCCCTGATTTTTCAAAAAATTTTAAATTTGGATTTTTCACAATTTTCTGGAATTTTTCTGTAATTAAAAACAGGATTTTAATTATTAAATGATTTTTAAATGATAATAAATGATATTAAAATATTATAAAAATAATATTTCTGGGTGTAAAATGAAAAACTGGACTTAGGATAATTTTTTAGAATTTATTGGGCCTCAGACCTAATTTAATTTACCTAAAAACTATTTAAACTAATTAATTATTATTATTATTATTATGGTTATTTGATTTCCGGCCCGGCCCAGTGGGCCGAAGCCCAGCCCAGCCCTAGCTTAGCGGGTCGGGCGGGTCCGCCCAACCCGGAACCCGCCGCCCGACCCGACCCGGATCCCCCATCCTCTTCCTCCACGTCCTGCGCGAGCCCGCGTCCCCCGCTCCGCCGCCCGGATTCTCCGCTCCCTCCGCCGGCACGTCCCCACGACCCCCTCAGCACCGCCATCTCCGCCACGACCTCGCCTGAGCTCCCCTATAAAATCCTCCTTCATCTTCTCCTCCTCCCTCAACTTTTTCCCCTTCCAGAACCCGACGCCGGAACCCTAACCCTACTCCGGCCATCTCCCTCCCCTAGCCCTGCTGCCCTCCGCCGGATCTCCGCCTCCAGAGTCTCCCAGCCGCCGAGAGCCGCCCCAATCCACTCCTCCTTCCTCCCCTCTTCTTCTCAGACCCGACGCCGGCCTCCCCTAAGCTCCGCCGACCTCCCCTCGGCACCGCTCGGCCTCGATCCGACGACCCCCGCCCTAGCCGCAGCTCGCCCCGCCGTGTCCAGTCATCTCCGGTGACCCCTAGCCAGTAGACACCAGGAGGACACAGAACTCACTGCCGGACACGGACACAGCGGACACGGACTCGTCGACACAGGATACGAGACGGACACGAAAACCCAGTTTCGAGGAGCCCGGTTCAGGTACTCGTATCTCACACCTCGTAGCTTTGATTTTGATTCCGTAAATTGCAACGCGTAGCCTGTATGACCCTCTCGGTGCCCGGACAAACCGTTCGGGGCATCGCGTCCTGTAGTGATCGCACACCGCGATCCAAAAACAGGAAAAACAATGCCCCGATTCACCCCGGAACTGGGTACGTCCCGCCAAACGGGACGACTTGGTCGCGCGCGGTCTTCACAGATACGTGCGCATCGTTGATACGGACGTGTGGAATTTCGTAGAAGCTGGTTCGGATGTGCGTACACACCGAAATCAACGCGTATCCGCGGACATCGCCCCGTATCCGACTTTTCTGCATTTTACCCTAACTTTGTGCACACACGTCGGATTGAAACGAAACTTGCGCCATCGGACTCGTAGCGATACGCTGGTCCTGTGACCCAAGTTTGGTTCGATTCTGAGAACGTTGATGAAATCGCGTGTCATGGGCCCCACAAGCCCCGCTCGACGGGCGATCTTGTGATCGGCTCATCGGAATCCAATTCTGGAAGTTCCTTTGGGTTCGTATCATCGTTCCTGACCTGTTGACACTAAGTTTGGTAAATTTGGAGACCTTTGACCCTGACACATTTTTTTGGTGCAAAGCGGGCCCACATGTGGACCCCGTTTTAACCCAAAATTATCGTTTTTGTCCTTGTCTCCAAATTGGACTCAAGGACAGGCATTTTTAGCTGATTGATATTTTCTGGATCTGATGGTGATGTTTGTTTCAGCAACCGTAGTACCGCCTGCTAATCCAGCTGAAGTCAGAGCCGCAACTGGAACCGGAACCACAGGCAAGTGTACCTCGCCAAAACTTGCAGTCTTTGCTAAATATTCCTTGGCTTAGTTATACTTCAGAGGGCGAGTGTACCTTGCCAAACCCTGCAGCTTACTATTTATTTTCTTGGCTTAATTTAGCATCAGTAGGCAAGTAAAGCTTGCCAAATCACAGTAATTCCTGTTATAGAGCTTTGCCTGAATTCTTATTTAAATACATATAATCTTGTTTAATTGTTCAACCCAGGACCGAGTGACTTTACTTAGCGTCCGATTGCCAGTCGGGTGCCAACTCCGTACGCGGAGTTGTGTAACGTCACATAGAGATGGATATCGAGACCCGATAATTCTCGTACTTGTCTTATCAAGTACATCAGAACCCAGGACACTTGACACTATTTTATGAGACAGAGTCTTCCTGAGACATTCAAGGTGATTCTGTATAGGATACATATTTTATGACCTAGACATTACATTCATAGACATTTGATTCATAGCTATCAGACTTGCTGCATTAGTTATAATCGTGCGTGACATGGACATGAGGCATCGTGGACATGAGACGTGGGATTACATTGGGTGGGGAGAGACACACAGGCTACAGGCTGATCTCATATATATAAAACATAGTATATTTCATAGTATAATTCATAGTTATTGCTGCTACCGGCTCCCCGACACAGAGCTTGTAGTGGCTTCAGCCTGAGTTCTAGTGATGCTCTCAACTTGCATATCACATAAGTCGGTTACATAGCTTACCCTCTTGTTTATTTATCTGCTGCACTGCATTTATTTTGGCTTGTATTTTCTGTACCTTGCTGTCCCCTGAGGACCTGGATCCGGATTATGTCATCAGGAATAGCTGAAGAAAACTACCCTGAGGTGTACGGTACAAGAGCACTCCTTGGAGCAGAACCAGGAACCGAGGACGAGATAGTGGCAGAAGACTTCTCCTGAGTACCGGCTTCATCTACTCAGTATTTCTATTTTCAGTTGATTTATTTTCTGTCTATTTCCTTTAATGTAACAGACTGATTCTCGGATTGTTTCCCGAGACACTTATTTGATATTGCTTACTTATTTCCATTTGCATTATTTCTGGCAATTAATCTGTGTTTATTCTGTGGATGAGATTAGAAATACTTGAGACTTGTAACATTTTTCTGTTAGACTACAGCTTAAGCATGCCCTGATGGATCCATTAAATTGGGTTGTCCATCGGTGCGTGCTGCTGGCCATTGTCGTGCATCTAGTCCCTCGGCATTTTGGGACTGGGGCGTGACATAGTTTTTGTGGTGGCCCATGCAGGTCTACGACTAAATTGTTCGGTTTCAACTTAGGGACCGAACAGGCCTGCAATAAGAATAGGATAAGTTTTTAGGATCTCATCCACTTGCTTGAATCGTTTTTGATATCTGTATCGTATTCGAACTAATTTTGACTAGCATCTTGCCTTGATTCCTGTGCGCCTCTTATTGTTTATTTTGGATACAAGAAATGGACCCACAAGAATGCAACGAGACTCCCGTCGGAACACCACAAGCTACAGGTGTCACCTATGACGACGAAGTGACACCAGTCGGAGGAGTTCCATCAACTCAACAGAGCCAGCAGGCAGGTCAACCTACCTCTAGATTTCGGCGCGATGACATCCCGCCTCCGCCGCAGTTCGTTCCACCAACGCCCGTACTCCCACAAGGACAGCCAATTGACGGACAACAGATATTCCAAATGATCTACGCGATGATGCAAGCTCAGCATAAAGTCCAACACGAGGCTCAACGTCACGAGGCTAATTTCTTGAGAAGCAGCATCGTAACTGCACTGGAGCAGGCCAACCTACCAGCTCGACGGCCATCGACGGGCTCAATCACTGACTTCCGCCAACTGAAGCCCCACACTTTCTCCGGCAAGGAAGAGCCCACAAAAGTTCATGAATGGCTCACCAATATTCGGCATCAACTTGAAGCAGCTGAGCTTCCACGGGAATGCTGGTTGACTGCCGTCCGAATGCAATTGACAGGCAATGCGCACCACTGGTGGTTGTCTGAGGAGACGCGACTCGGACCAGACCGAGTCATTTGGGAGGAGTTCTCCAGACTCTTCCAAGAGATGTACATTCCGGCTATCGCACGATCAGAACTTCGGGACAAGTTCAATCGCCTCACTCAGGATTCTATGACGGTGGAAGAGTACAACGCAGAATTCATCCGTCTGAGCCGCTTTGCCCCAACCCTGATCCCGACAGAGGAAGAGAAGGCCGAGAAGTTCTTCGACGGATTGAACTTCGAGCTACAGAGACTCATCGGATCTGTCGCACCTACCTCCTACTCGGACGTTCTCGCTGCAGCCCGACGCATGGAACGCGTCACCAGGAGAGAGTCTCGCCACAAGCGGCCAATCACCTCAGCACCAGACAGAGCATCACCGAGAGAATCTGCAAAGAGATCTCACATGAACCAACCACCCAGGACAGCTTCGCAGACCCTTCCTACCTGTCACTACTGCGGCAAGATAGGCCATGTCGAGTAGGACTGCAAACGCAAGTTGGGATTATGCTTGATTTGCGGCACCAATCAACACATAGCCAAGGACTGTCCTCAGCATCGAGATGGAGCACGAAGGGCAAACCAACCAGCTTTACCAGCACCGAGGCCACCTCTGGCACCTCAAGCAGCACTTTTCCAGCAAGCCCAACAGCAGCAGAGGAATCCACCACAAGGACGAGGGCAAGCTTATGCGATGACTGTGCAGGACGCTGATGCGCGTAAGTGATTCATAGTTATCCGTTTCTAGTCTTGTTTAGCTCGTGCCTATTGGTTCGTAACCTCAGCCCCAACCTAGTAATTTGCAACTTGTTAATAAATAACCTAGTTTTCTAAAAATTTGTAGTTCTTTTGCTTTAGCTCTGGAAAGTGCATAACTTTCATTCTTAGGGAAACAGTATTTCCCTAAGTATCTTGTGATGTGTTTCGAACGATACTTGCAACCGTGTCATCTCTGCTGACCGATTATTCTTTGATTGCGAGGACGCAATCTTCTTAAGGTGGGTAGATTGTAAACCCCCTGATTTTTCAAAAAATTTTAAATTTGGATTTTTCACAATTTTCTGGAATTTTCTGGGATTTTTCTGTAATTAAAAACAGGGTTTTAATTATTAAATGATTTTTAAATGATAATAAATGATATTAAAATATTATAAAAATAGTATTTTTGGGTCTAAAATGAAAAACTGGACTTAGGGTAATTTTTTGGAATTTATTGGGCCTCAGACCTAATTTAATTTACCTAAAAACTATTTAAACTAATTAATTATTATTATTATTATTATGGTTATTTGATTTCCGGCCCGGCCCAGTGGGCCGAAGCCCAGTCCAGCCCTAGCTTAGCGGGTCGGGCGGGTCCGCCCAACCCGGAACCCGCCGCCCGACCCGACCCGGATCCCCCATCCCCTTCCCCCACGTCCTGCGCGAGCCCGCGTCCCCTGCTCCGCTGCCCGGATTCTCCGCCCCCTCCGCCGGCACGTCCCCACGACCCCCTCAGCACCGCCATCTCCGCCACGACCTCGCCTGAGCTCCCCTATAAAACCCTCCTTCATCTTCTCCTCCTCCCTCAACTTTTTCCCCTTCCAAAACCCGACGCCGGAACCCTAACCCTACTCCGGCCATCTCCCTCCCCTAGCCCCGCTGCCCTCCGCCGGATCTCCGCCTCCAGAGTCTCCCAGCCGCCGAGAGCCGCCCCAATCCTCTCCTCCTTCCTCCCCTCTTCTTCTCAGACCCGACGCCGGCCTCCCCTAAGCTCCGCCGACCTCCCCTCGGCACCGCTCGGCCTTGATCCGACGACCCCCGCCCTAGCCGCAGCTCGCCCCGCCGTGTCCAGTCATCTCCGGTGACCCCCAGCCACTAGACACCAGGAGGACACAGAAGTCGCTGCCGGACACGGACACAGCGGACACGGACTCGTCGACACAGGATACGAGACGGACACGAAAACCCAGTTTCGAGGAGCCCGGTTCAGGTACTCGTATCTCACACCTCGTAGCTCTGATTTCGATTTCGTAAATTGTAACGCGTAGCCTGTATGACCCTCTCGGCGCCCGGACAAACCGCTCGGGGCATCGCGTCCTGTAGTGATCGCACACCGTGATCCAAAAACAGGAAAAACAACTCCCCGATTCACCCCGGAACTGGGTACGCCCCGCCAAACGGGACGACTTGGTCGTGGGCGGTCTTCACAGATACGTGCGCATCGTTGATACGGACGTGTGGGATTTCGCAGAAGCTGATTCGGATGTGCGTGCACACCGAAATCAACGCGTATCCGCGGACATCGCCCCGTATCCGACTTTTCTGCATTTTATCCTAACTTTGTGCACACACGTCGGATTGAAACGAAACTTATGCCATCGGACTCGTAGCGATATGCTGGTCCTGTGACCCAAGTTTGATTCAATTCTGAGAACGTTGACGAAATCGCATGTCGTGGGCCCCACAGGCCCCGCTCGACGGGCGATCTTGTGATCGGCTCATCGGAATCCAATTCTGGAAGTTCCATTGGGTTCGTATCATCGTTCCTGATCTGTTGACACTATGTTTGGTGAATTTGGAGACCTTTGACCCTGACACATTTTTTTGGTGCAAAGTGGGCCCACATGTGGACTCCGTTTTGACCCAAAATTGTCGTTTTTGTCCTTGTCTCCAAATTGGACTCAAGAACAGGCATTTTTAGCTGATTGATATTTTCTGGATCTGATGGTGATGTTTGTTTCAGCAACCGGAGTACTGCCTGCTAATCCAGCTGAAGTCAGAGCCGCAACTGGAACCGGAACCACAGGCAAGTGTACCTCGCCAAAACTTGCAGTCTTTGCTAAATATTCCTTGGCTTAGTTATACTTCAGAGGGCAAGTGTACCTTGCTAAACCCTGCAGCTTACTATTTATTTCCTTGGCTTAATTTAGCATCAGTGGGCAAGTAAAGCTTGCCAAATCACAGTAATTTCTGTTATAGAGCTTTGCCTGAATTCTTATTTAAATACATATAATCTTGTTTAATTGTTCAACCCAGGACCGAGTGACTTTACTTAGCGTTCGATTGCTAGTCGGGTGCCAACTTCGTACGCGGAGTTGTGTAACGTCACATAGAGATGGATATCGAGACCCGATAATTCTCGTACTTGTCTTATCAAGTACACCAGAACCCAGGACACTTGACACTATTTTATGAGACAGAGTCTTCCTGAGACATTCAAGGTGATTCTGTATAGGATACATGTTTTATGACCTAGACATTACATTCATAGACATTTGATTCATAGCTATCAGACTTGCTGCATTAGTTATAATCGTGCGTGACATGGACATGAGGCATCGTGGACATGAGACGTGGGATTACATTGGGTGGGGAGAGACACACAGGCTACAGGCTGATCTCATATATATAAAACATAGTATATTTTATAGTATAATTCATAGTTATTGCTGCTACCGGCTCCCTGACACAGAGCTTGTAGTGGCTTCTGTCACGACCCAAACCCGAAAAATTGGGCATGAGTCGTGGGTACGTCCAGCCTACGCCGCAGCATCGGCGGTAGAACGCTGTTTAGGTCAACTATCTAGATAATAATCTCACACAAAAAAAAATCGGGCATGACCTCTCCAAAAGGAGGGCAACCACACAATCAAAATATCAACCTGTCAAGATCTCAACTCCAAACGGAGGAGCAAATATCAAATGATAATCGCAATATACTCAATCACGAATCTAAGCACGATAAGATAACACAGAGATCTAACAACTATAAAGTCCAACCAACAACAACTACTACAACAACCACAACATCAAATAATAATACAACAATATCCAAAATAATATACAAACAAGGTCTCAAACCAAAACCGGAGACAAATCCGGTGCTAAAGCTAATAAAAACAACAACAAGGTCTCAGTGATCCCGGCTACCAACCCGGAAATCACCCCTAAACTAGAGGGTCCCTGTCTGCACCATCGACAGGCTTAGGTCCATAGAAAGTCGGACACCAATCCTCCGGATACTCTGGAAAAATATGTCCAGTCAGGACTGGAGCAAGTACATCTCTAACAGCAGTTCCATTTAAATGATAAAAACTATAAAACAGTTATAGCAAGTAGCAAGTAGGGTGAAGCAAGTATGAAACAAGAAATATAAATCACTGGTACATAAAGGTAAAGATGCATGGATATCAGAGCAACATAGTAATAACTGCAAGATACAGGAAATCTAAGCTAAGATCAAGTCCGTGCACATGAACGTGTAGTGAGTCCAGCATGAAAAACATGTAGTGAGTCAAGTCCAGAAACATGTAAGTGAGACAAGTCAAGAAATGCATGAGAGTCCAGACTATAAAGAATGAACTCGGTGTCTTTGAAATACTTGTTTCGACATGTAAACGGCTAGGGGTAAGTACGGCTCACCGCGCACTGGGTGCGCGGCTGCTATCATTCCAGATTAGACCAGAGGGAGTGATGCCTGATGATGCCAGATAGGAATATTTACATGTCTACTCGAGTATTTCTCCGCCCCGACTAATACAAGTGGATCCAAGACCCGACACGCAAATCAAGATGAGTCCAGCCTGAACATGAGTGATGCCTGTAGGTGATGCCTGTAGTGATTCCAGAATAGAGGCCAGAAACATGAAATGTACGTGTCGCAAGTAAATGAATCCAGAAATACCAGTCAGTGTCCCGTGTTGTGCCAGAATAATCAGATGATACTATACTAGAAGCTGAATCATAATAAATATCAGATAATGAAAACTATCAGAGAATGTACTCGCCTGACGTCCTGAGCAACTGGCGATCCGAACTGGTGTCGCAAGGACCTAATGCGAAAAGCAAGGTTAAACAGGGTTCTAATGAGTTAAACAGATATAAAATAACTAAAAATAGGCTTCTAGGGTCTTTCTAGGTCAAACGGGTCAAACCGGTGAAATCTGGGTCAAAAAGTCAACTCTAGGTCCAAAAAGTCAACTCTGTGTCAAAACTAGGTCAAAAGTTGACTTTGGCGGTCAACCGAGTCAACTACTGTCAAGTCTGGGTCAAACTAGGGTGCTCCTGAAATTCTAGGTCAAACCGAGGTCATTAGGCTAGAAAACTCACAAACTTGCCTCCTTGAGATACCGGGATACCCTCGGTATCCGATACCTCAACCTACGCTATATACCCCGCCTAAACCCGCTAAAACCTATGCTAGCACGCGTAAATATATACATATATACATATAAAAATCACTCCAATACTATTCCTAGGCTATTGCTCAAAAACCCCGCTCGAAACCCAATACCTTGGTGAGATACCTTGATATCTCAAGGTATTTGGGATACTCTCCAATACCCCTCTAACTACCCCTCTAGTTAGCTATCTAGGCCAATAGATATATACCTAGTTATTAATTTAGGCTAAAAAAATATATAACTATCATATATTATACATATCTAAGTATCTATATATATATATACACATAGCACATACACACACACACTTAAACCCATATACCTTACCTTACCTTAAATATATATATATATATATATATATACTATCTAGATATCTCTAGGTATGCATATGACTATATGTATATAGATATATATATACCTTAGATAGATAACTACCTATCTAGTAACTATCTATCTATTGATAGATATATCTATCTATCTAAGTATCTCATACTTATCTTACCTATTTATCCAACTACCTATCTATTAATTAGATATCCCTCTAACTATCTAATATATCTATAAACTAGTCTAACTATCAAACTCTCTAATCTATCTATAAACTATCTATCAATTAATAGCTATCTAGCTATCTAACTACCCGTCTAATTATCCATCTACCTATTTATCTACCCATAGATATAGGTATCTACCTATGCATCTACTTATCTATCTTATTATCTATCTATCAATCTAATCTATTTATCTATGTATCTATCTAACTAATCCCTCTACTACCTAACTATGTACCAATCTATCTATATCTATATATATATACCTCTCTCTAACTCTCCCTCGCATTGATACTGCTGCTGCTAGCTGCTCCTCACCTTGCTGCTGCTCCTGCTGCTGCAAACTGCTGCTGCAGCTACCTAGCTGCTGCTGCTACTATTCATTCTGCTGCTGCTGCAGCTGGTTCCCTGCTGCTGCTGTAGGCAGCAGCAGCTGCTGCCTCCCCCGCTGCGCTGCGCTGCTCTGGCCACCCCCCTCGCTGCCTATACACCACACACCTATATACATAATATAACTCTATATATCTATATATATATACCACTAGATATATATATATACACAAACTAATATCTATATCCTAACACACACACACACACTTAAACACACACTAATACACACACCTACACACTCACAAACACACTAATACACACACTCACACACTAATACACACACACACATAAATATATATATACATAGCTACATATATATACACTTAATATATATATATCTACACACACTCTCAACTATATATATATACATACACCTATATATATATATATCCATACACACACACAAGCACACTTACACATATACATATATATATATACACATAGACATATACATATACAAGTACATAAATATAAATACACACATATATATATAAATATATATACATAAACACACATTCATATATATAAATATATATATATAGACACATATCAATACAAATACAACCACGCACACAACACTCAAACCACACGCCCTACTCACGCCCAACGACCCCGACACTCACCAATACCCTAAAATATATATAATATAGCCCGAAAACTCTAGCACACACTCTCCGATACTAACCCAACGCGCGCACAAAGCCGAAACGAGGAAACCTAGTCGAAATGGCCGTTCGGTCATTTCGACGAACACGTGGTGCGCGGCTCAGAAAACCTCCTGAAAAGCACACCAAACGAACTCGGAATCGGCCCAAAATTTACCCACGCGCTCTACACGATGTCTAGATCCTAGAAAATACGCTCCCACGTCGATTCTAGACCCGTGGCGGAAACGCACATGCACTTAGAATCGGCGACGACGAAAAGCCCCAATTTCGCCCGAAACGCCCGTTTCTCCGCGACACGGCTTCCCGTGTCCGAACGGAGACACGCACTCACCCTCAAGACACCCGACAACGTCTACCTAAGTCCGTCTAACCTAGGGCATCACCCAAAATTGGGCCAAATTCGGATTCCACCCGAAATTGACACAAAACCTAGTGTTAAAGTCTCCAAACACTACCCAACTAGTTCCAACTTCCTCCCACGGGTAGCCTAAGGGTCTAGGAAGGTTCTAAAATATTAATTACACTATAAAAGAGTAATTACAAGGGGAAAACTAGGGTTTACCTCTTGGGAGTTGGAATCCCAAGCAAAAATCCCCAAAATGCTCCAAATCCTCCAATCCAAGCTTCCAAGCCTCAAATCCAAGCTCCAACACCAAATCTAGGCTCTACCCACCTAGGTTAGGGAAGAATGTAGGGTTAGGGTTAATCATAAAGAAGAATAGAAGAAGAAAGAGGAGATATGGGAACTTACTTGAGAGTGGGAAGAAGAAAAGAAGAAGGAAGAGTGGAGAATGGAGAAGAAGAAGGAGAAGAATGAAGAATGAAGAAGAAGAGGAAGTGGGGCTGCTGGTTCTGAATGGGAACGGGTAGGTAGGGGGGGCCGGCCACCTAATAAAGGGGTTTACATAAGTTTCCAATTCCCAAAACGCCCCTACATGACTTGGTTTTGGGTTCCGGGTTCCAAAAGCACTCAAACTAGCTCCAAATCTCTCCAACTAACCTCCTAAAAATAAAATAAATATTCTAAGCCCTAAAATAATTCTCACAAGGGTGTGGGCTGGGTCGGACATGGGTCCACTAGGGTCTGACATGGGTCCAGGCTAGCCAAAATCCTAAAACAAACAATATAAAAATAATACAATCAATAATTAATTATAAATACAATTAATTAAAAATAATGCACAATTAACTAAATTAAAAATAAAAAAAAATACCCGGCTCTGGAAATGGGGTGGTGACAAGCCTATCCTCCTTAGAAAATTTCGTCCTCGAAATTTAAAGTCAATCACACTCTAGGTCAAACCCCCAACAATTACAGTCAAGAAATTCTACCTAACAACATGCAAAATCAGGGTCCTACTGGTCGTGTTATCACAGTCTCAATCAGGGTCACTACACTATCTACCACAGCACAAAGAAAATCTAACAGGTACTAATGAAGCACACCACAGGAATGGAAAAGACAGGAAGAAGAAACAAGAGACAGACCTGCTAACCCGACATCCGTAGCATCGGCCTCCTCGACCGTCAACGCATAAGCCCTGCCCTGCTGGGGTGTATCCCTCTGCTGGTGCGGGGCCTGATGCTGTGCCACAGATGGCCTAGCTCCAACTCTCTGATCCTGTGCTCCACCCAATAGAGGTGCAGTGGGGCAATCTCTCATCTGGTGAGCAGCGGATCCACAAAACAAACACACCTTCAGCCTCCTCCTACAAACATCCCAAGTGTGTCCTGCCTTCCTGCAGTAGGCACAAGTGGGCACCCTCTGATCCTGACCCTGCTGTGCTGCCTTCTGCACATAGGGACGCTTAGCTGGTCCCGCACTACCACTGGCACTGCCTGAATCATCCCTGCCTCTCTTGGACTTGAGCTCCAAGTCATCCTCTGCTCTCTGAGCATCTCCTACTATCTGCTCCAAAGTTGCCTCGCGGTCGCTCCTGGTCAAAGACTTGACCGCCATAACCAAGCCCTTGCGAAACTTTCTCGCCTTGGCTGCCTCACTCAAGCCATCCACGAATCTGCCCAGACGGCAGAACTCCGCTGCGTACTCGTCCACTGTCATGCTCCCCTGGACGAGTGCCTCGAACTGGCTCTCCAAAGCACTGAGCGCCACATCTGGGAAAAACTTCTCCTTAAAAAGTCTCTTGAAAGCCTCCCAAGTAAGCCCTGGCGCCGCGATCCTCGTATCCGTGCGATACCACGTCAAAGCAAGGTCGAACATCTGACTGCCCGCTGCCTCTATCTGCATGCTGTCTGGAATCTGCGCTAGCCTGAAGATCCCCTCGATCTGCTCTATCCAGTCATCCGCGTACAGGATTCCTTCTGTACCACGGAACTCCTTGGGCCGCATCCTCTGGAAGTCAATGATACTACCCGGCCTCGGAAGCTGAATCTGATCTGCCTGTGGCTGATTCTGTGCCACCCTATCCACTGCCGTCATAGCCACCTGGTGGGCGTTCTCAATGCCCAGCCTCATCACATCCACCTGACGGTGCTGCGCATCCATCATCTCCCTGAAGAACGCAAACAACTGCGCGGCATCTACTGGAGCAGGAAGTGGTGGAGGAACCACCGGAACGACTGGGGTAGTCCTCGGATCGACAGGTGAAGAAGGATCCCCGAAAGAAACAGATGCTCCCTCAACCGCAGGAGTGGTGAGTGGAGCGGTAGCAGCTGCCTGAATACGAGCTGGACGAGAGGTAGCAGACCTCTCGGTAGCAACTGCTGGAACGGTACGATGGGATCGTGTCTTCGGAGGCATCCTGAACACAGATCAAAAGAAGTCAATGCGGTGCAAGATACGATATCATCAAAGAAGGACAGTAATATTTCAAAAAAAAGTAATTTCAGAATAATTAGATTGGAATTGTTCCTAGTCGTGATTGAGTACACTCTCATCCTAGATCCTAGATCCTATAGCAGGCTCGCAGAAGTACAACTAAGTTGTTGTACCACCACGACATCGCACTAATTGCGAATCGAGACCTGCATGGGCCACCACCAAAAACGTGTCACGACCCGCACCCGAAAAATTGGGCATGAGTCGTGGGTACGTCCAGCCTACGCCGCAGCATCGGCGGTAGAACGCTGTTTAGGTCAACTATCTAGATAATAATCTCACACACAAAAAAATCGGGCATGACCTCTCCAAAAGGAGGGCAACCACACAATCAAAATATCAACCTGTCAAGATCTCAACTCCAAACGGAGGAGCAAATATCAAATGATAATCGCAATATACTCAATCACGAATCTAAGCACGATAAGATAACACAGAGATCTAACAACTATAAAGTCCAACCAACAACAACTACTACAACAACCACAACATCAAATAATAATACAACAATATCCAAAATAATATACAAACAAGGTCTCAAACCAAAACCGGAGACAAATCCGGTGCTAAAGCTAATAAAAACAATAACAAGGTCTCAGTGATCCCGGCTACCAACCCGGAAATCACCCCTAAACTAGAGGGTCCCTGTCTGCACCATCGACAGGCTCAGGTCCATAGAAAGTCGGACACCAATCCTCCGGATACTCTGGAAAAATATGTCCAGTCAGGACTGGAGCAAGTACATCTCTAACAGCAGTTCCATTTAAATGATAAAAACTATAAAACAGTTATAGCAAGTAGCAAGTAGGGTGAAGCAAGTATGAAACAAGAAATATAAATCACTGGTGCATAAAGGTAAAGATGCATGGATATCAGAGCAACATAGTAATAACTGCAAGATACAGGAAATCTAAGCTAAGATCAAGTCCGTGCACATGAACGTGTAGTGAGTCCAGCATGAAAAATATGTAGTGAGTCAAGTCCAGAAACATGTAAGTGAGACAAGTCAAGAAATGCATGAGAGTCCAGACTATAAAGAATGAACTCGGTGTCTTTGAAATACTTGTTTCGACATGTAAACGGCTAGGGGTAAGTACGGCTCACCGCGCACTGGGTGCGCGGCTGCTATCATTCCAGATTAGACCAGAGGGAGTGATGCCTGATGATGCCAGATAGGAATGTTTACATGTCTACTCGAGTATTTCCCCGCCCCGACTAATACAAGTGGATCCTAGACCCGACACGCAAATCAAGATGAGTCCATCCTGAACATGAGTGATGCCTGTAGGTGATGCCTGTAGTGATTCCAGAATAGAGGCCAGAAACATGAAATGTACGTGTCGCAAGTAAATGAATCCAGAAATACCAGTCAGTGTCCCGTGTTGTGCCAGAATAATCAGATGATACTATACTAGAAGCTGAATCATAATAAATATCAGATAATAAAAACTATCAGAGAATGTACTCGCCTGACGTCCTGAGCAACTGGCGATCCGAACTGGTGTCGCAAGGACCTAATGCGAAAAGCAAGGTTAAACAGGGTTCTAATGAGTTAAACAGATATAAAATAACTAAAAATAGGCTTCTAGGGTCGTTCTAGGTCAAACGGGTCAAACCGGTGAAATCTGGGTCAAAAAGTCAACTCTAGGTCCAAAAAGTCAACTCTGGGTCAAAACTAGGTCAAAAGTTGACTTTGGCGGTCAACCGAGTCAACTACTGTCAAGTCTGGGTCAAACTAGGGTGCTCCTGAAATTCTAGGTCAAACCGAGGTCATTAGGCTAGAAAACTCACAAACTTGCCTCCTTGAGATACCGGGATACCCTCGGTATCCGATACCTCAACCTACGCTATATACCCCGCCTAAACCCGCTAAAACCTATGCTAGCACGCGTAAATATATACATATATACATATAAAAATCACTCCAATACTATTCCTAGGCTATTGCTCAAAAACCCCGCTCGAAACCCAATACCTTGGTGAGATACCTTGATATCTCAAGGTATTTGGGATACTCTCCAATACCCCTCTAACTACCCCTCTAGTTAGCTATCTAGGCCAATAGATATATACCTAGTTATTAATTTAGGCTAAAAAAATATATAACTATCATATATTATACATATCTAAGTATCTATATATATATATACACATAGCACATACACACACACACTTAAACCCATATACCTTACCTTACCTTAAATATATATATATATATATATATACTATCTAGATATCTCTAGGTATGCATATGACTATATGTATATAGATATATATATACCTTAGATAGATAACTACCTATCTAGTAACTATCTATCTATTGATAGATATATCTATCTATCTAAGTATCTCATACTTATCTTACCTATTTATCCAACTACCTATCTATTAATTAGATATCCCTCTAACTATCTAATATATCTATAAACTAGTCTAACTATCAAACTCTCTAATCTATCTATAAACTATCTATCAATTAATAGCTATCTAGCTATCTAACTACCCGTCTAATTATCCATCTACCTATTTATCTACCCATAGATATAGGTATCTACCTATGCATCTACTTATCTATCTTATTATCTATCTATCAATCTAATCTATTTATCTATGTATCTATCTAACTAATCCCTCTACTACCTAACTATGTACCAATCTATCTATATCTATATATATATACCTCTCTCTAACTCTCCCTCGCATTGATACTGCTGCTGCTAGCTGCTCCTCACCTTGCTGCTGCTCCTGCTGCTGCAAACTGCTGCTGCAGCTACCTAGCTGCTGCTGCTACTGTTCATTCTGCTGCTGCTGCAGCTGGTTCCCTGCTGCTGCTGTAGGTAGCAGCAGCTGCTGCCTCCCCCGCTGCGCTGCGCTGCTCTGGCCACCCCCCTCGCTGCCTATACACCACACACCTATATACATAATATAACTCTATATATCTATATATATATACCACTAGATATATATATATACACAAACTAATATCTATATCCTAACACACACACACACACTTAAACACACACTAATACACACACCTACACACTCACAAACACACTAATACACACACTCACACACTAATACACACACACACACACATAAATATATATATACATAGCTACATATATATACACTTAATATATATATATCTACACACACTCTCAACTATATATATATACATACACCTATATATATATATATCCATACACACACACAAGCACACTTACACATATACATATATATATATACACATAGACATATACATATACAAGTACATAAATATAAATACACACATATATATATAAATATATATACATAAACACACATTCATATATATAAATATATATATATAGACACATATCAATACAAACACAACCACGCACACAACACTCAAACCACACGCCCTACTCACGCCCAACGACCCCGACACTCACCAATACCCTAAAATATATATAATATAGCCCGAAAACTCTAGCACACACTCTCCGATACTAACCCAACGCGCGCACAAAGCCGAAACGAGGAAACCTAGTCGAAATGGCCGTTCGGTCATTTCGACGAACACGTGGTGCGCGGCTCAGAAAACCTCCTGAAAAGCACACCAAACGAACTCGGAATCGGCCCAAAATTTACCCACGCGCTCTACACGATGTCTAGATCCTAGAAAATAGGCTCCCACGTCGATTCTAGGCCCGTGGCGGAAACGCACACGCATTTAGAATCGGCGACGACGAAAAGCCCCAATTTCGCCCGAAACGCCCGTTTCTCCGCGACACGGCTTCCCGTGTCCGAACGGAGACACGCACTCACCCTCAAGACACCCGACAACGTCTACCTAAGTCCATCTAACCTAGGGCATCACCCAAAATTGGGCCAAATTCGGATTCCACCCGAAATTGACACAAAACCTAGTGTTAAAGTCTCCAAACACTACCCAACTAGTTCCAACTTCCTCCCACGGGTAGCCTAAGGGTCTAGGAAGGTTCTAAAATATTAATTACACTATAAAAGAGTAATTACAAGGGGAAAACTAGGGTTTACCTCTTGGGAGTTGGAATTCCAAGCAAAAATCCCCAAAATGCTCCAAATCCTCCAATCCAAGCTTCCAAGCCTCAAATCCAAGCTCCAACACCAAATCTAGGCTCTACCCACCTAGGTTAGGGAAGAATGTAGGGTTAGGGTTAATCATAAAGAAGAATAGAAGAAGAAAGAGGAGATATGGGAACTTACTTGAGAGTGGGAAGAAGAAAAGAAGAAGGAAGAGTGGAGAATGGAGAAGAAGAAGGAGAAGAATAAAGAATGAAGAAGAAGAGGAAGTGGGGCTGCTGGTTCTGAATGGGAACGGGTAGGTAGGGGGGGCCGGCCACCTAATAAAGGGGTTTACATAAGTTTCCAATTCCCAAAACGCCCCTACATGACTTGGTTTTGGGTTCCGGGTTCCAAAAGCACTCAAACTAGCTCCAAATCTCTCCAACTAACCTCCTAAAAATAAAATAAATATTCTAAGCCCTAAAATAATTCTCACAAGGGTGTGGGCTGGGTCGGACATGGGTCCACTAGGGTCTGACATGGGTCCAGGCTAGCCAAAATCCTAAAACAAACAATATAAAAATAATACAATCAATAATTAATTATAAATACAATTAATTAAAAATAATGCACAATTAACTAAATTAAAAATAAAAAAAAATACCCGGCTCTGGAAATGGGGTGGTGACAGCTTCAGCCTGAGTTCTAGTGATGCTCTCAACTTGCATATCACATAAGTCGGTTACATAGCTTACCCTCTTGTTTATTTATCTGCTGCACTGCATTTATTTTGGCTTGTATTTTCTGTACCTTGCTGTCCCCTGAGAACCTAGATTCGGATTATGTCCCCAGGAATAGCTGAAGAAAACTACCCCGAGGTGTACGGTACAAGAGCACTCCTTGGAGCAGAACCAGGAACCGAGGACGAGATAGTGGCAGAAGACTTCTCCTGAGTACCGGCTTCATCTACTCAGTATTTCTATTTCCAGTTGATTTATTTCCTATCTATTTCCTTTAATGTAACACAGTGATTCTCGGATTGTTTCCCGAGACACTTATTTGATATTGCTTATTTATTTCCATTTGCATTATTTCTGGCAATTAATCTGTGTTTATTCTGTGGATGAGATTAGAAATACCTGAGACTTGTAATATTTTCCTGTTAGACTACAGCTTAAGCATGCCCTGATGGATCCATTAAATTGGGTTGTCCATCGGTGCGTGCTGCTGGCCATTGTCGCGCATCCAGTCCCTCGGCATTTTGGGACTGGGGCGTGACAGTGTGACTTGCACTGCCTCGTTAAAAATATTTCGAACGGAAAACTTAGTAAAAAAAATCTTATTGAAGAAAAATAGTACAATGCATAAAGACATACTTCGAGATGTCTCCATTAGCATCTTCATGATGCGTACATCTTCAGGATGCTCCCCCTCAAAATTAATAAAAATTATATTTAGTTCTTACATCAATATAAATAAAAAATTAACCCCATAATATATTGAATATTACATCTCACCCCAATGCTTTCTTTTACCTATATATTTATATACATGTCACGGCAAAGTCCCAAATACGTAGGACCAGGTGTACGTAACTATGCCAGCTGGTATGTATAGGTAGGATACTCCAATATATGGAACCCACGAATACACACGTACGCTGTATTATGAAATACATCTCATAAACAGATATATCACAGTCAGGTGTACACTATATCTCATCCATAGAAAGTAAAGGAAATGATAATCAAATAGATCAAATAATCAAGTAATAAGTAGTCCAAGAACTAATAGTCGGGTAGAGACATATCCACTACCAAACGACTATATCAAAACTAAAATATAACTGGAGTCCGACCTCCAAACTAAAATAAAATAATAAAATAAAGTATCAACTAAAAGATCCATCAACTAGAAAAAATCAGATGAGTCAGAGGATAATACCTTCTCATTTGCTGGCAAAGAATCGGGTCCTGGACCATACTCCTGAGGATAATCCTGATCGTCTATGCCTATAAAGGAACCAGGTCCTCAGAGGAACGTAACAAGATACAAAATAGTATGCCAATTTTGAACTGAATATAAACATATGCACTAAGGTAAACTAACCACACTATGTTAATGCAATTGAGGATAACCTTCGCACGAATGTGTTGTATAAAATGGGATGGACATAGACTCCTCCGAGACTAGAGGTCTAAGTACATAATCTATCCAATCATATGTACAGACCGCAAAGCTTCCCCTGGATGCCAGAGGCCAACTGCTCTCATATATATACTATGGTCGTCACCTCGTATCTCCATCGGAGCTTACAGTAACATAAAAGTGCAAAGTAGCTCAAACGTCATGTATATCCTTCCCACCAAATCTACTGGCAAAGTCGTCTATACGATATGTCCAGTTCCCACCACTAAGTCCAATGAATGCACCTAAAATAACTAGTATGAATTATGCTGACATATTTGTGTCTGTACAAAGTACGTGTCATAGTCAAGGAGATATGAAGATAACTCCAAACATGGGGTGGTCTCATAACTCTAGGTCAACATGCATAGTGAAATCAGAAGACAAATAGACGATGCATTACGTCATTGCACCCAAGTCTATCTTAGACGCGTAGTTAAATAACATAAATAAAAAATAAGTAAAATAAATATAACATGATGAATTAATTATAAATAAACAGTAATCATGACAATATATAGTTGCTTGGAGGTGATTTTGTTGTGTAACAACATCCAAACGACAATCACAATGAAGCAAAAAATGTGGAAACAGAACAGACATCTCCAGATGCTGAAATAAACATTACCAACATTTTCGGAATGGGTGATGTTACGCCCCAGAACCAGAATACTTGAGAGCGGAGGCAGACAAAGCGAGCTACGTACACTAGAGTACTCTATACCCCGAGATACAGTCACAACTTCTAGACATGTGAGGGTTTACTCTATAATTTATTAGGCAATCCTGGGTCAAGAATTCTAGGTATCTCAATCTCAAGCAAGCAACAAGTTACAAGATATATGATCGCCAAACATATAATAGTAAGGCATCCCAAACTATACATACACAGATGATTATGAAGCTAGTTACTAGAAATGAAGAACTAGCAAGAGTACAATATATTACATGATCAGCTCTAGCTATAGTCTAGAATATCCTTTACATATAGGCCCGCAGGCTAGAATGTCAAGTTCCAAAACACGATCTAAACACTTCCTTGCGATGATCCGGTCCAAGTAATGCCAGCGCCTTCTGGTCATTGATTATATCTCTCAATCTCTTGCTGGCGATGGTCTTGTAGCACTTTTGGATATTACTATCTCTATAATCCGGCCACCAGTACAACCTCTGCAAATTAAAAAAATATTTTATATCATTATAATCAAAAAATTATATATTATTATAAATAAAATTTATATACATACCATGAGCTTCTTCAGCCAAAGGAATCGTCGATCGAGCGGGATATCACTAAAGTTGATATAAGGGCCATCAAAGTAGCCCTGCATGATCTCTCCCAGATCATTCTCAGACTTGATCGGAAAAAATATGAAATAAGTAGACAATATACAATTAGAATAAAAAATACAAAATAAATATGTGAATTAACAAATACATGCTTAAGTCGCTCCATCGGTCCATAGCTCGGGATGAGAGATATTGGCTGGCAGCTCTGGTAGAGTAGGGGGTCTGCAAATCCAGGGCAACGAACATATACTCCATTTTCCACAAGAAGATCTTGAAATGGATTTGCTCCTTTGGGAGCAACTAGTGGAGTAGCCGGTGTAGTAGTGTCGGTAGTGGCTGGAGTAGAAGAAGGGGTAGCAGCTGATGGCAATCCGGTAGATGGAGTAGCTCCCCCTACTGAAGAACGAGTATATGGCAGGGATAAACCATCCGCCGCATCTACGAACTCGTCCTCAGGTCGTGTGCGGGAATCTGTGGTAACCGGCGTAGTGGACGGAGGATGCTGAGAAGATGATCCTCTCTGAACCTATTATCGTTCTCGTCCTCTTCCTCATCCTCGTTCCACCATACTAGAGGTAAATCTACAGCAAATAAAAAAAGGTGTCATCAAACAGATAATCATAAAGTAATGCATGGTATGGTAAAATAAGTAAATACTAGTGTGATGATAAAATAATTAAATAAATATCTAAGCTAATACATATGTATGTACATACTATTATTCTTCATCTTCCGAATCATCATCGTCTTCCAAATTATTTTCTGAATTATTTTTCGAATCATCTTCATCTTCTACTTCTTTATTTTTATTTTTACTTTAACTATCACTATCATATTCATCTTCCAATTCTTCTTCCTCGCTCGATACCTCCATATCAGAGTTCTCTTCTATATGAGATAAATCTTCTATGTCAATCACTTCGTTAACTCTATCATCCTCTACGGTAACGTCAACCTCCAAACATTCAACACAGGTCAAACTCATATATGCAGGTTGAGGCATGACCACCTCATCCTCTTGGTATGCTAGATCCCCAACATTATATATGTTTCTAGCTTTAGTTTTGCATACAACACACCAATCTTTATTATTGCATCGTCGACTAGGATAACTCGTATAATACACTTTAACTGTTTGACTAGTCAACACAAATGGTTCAAAACCTATATATCTTTTTCATATTTTATATCAACAAACCCAAACTGTTTGTCAATTTTTTATCCTTGTTTGGGTATTGTGTCGAACCAATCATATTCAAATAACACAATTTTTGTCTTATAAGAGTAATCCATCTCCACGATATCTCTTAGTATATCGTAATAGTCGAATCCTGGATCGGCATCGTAGACTGAACCCCTCACACATACTCCAGAATTTTTTGTATAATTAGCCTCCTCATCAACAAATGATTGATTAATAGACTTATCAGTGGTTCTAAATTTGAAGCCATTGATGGTGTATCCATCCAACACTTTTCTCTCTTGCTTGGTCCGATAGCTAATGCTCGAAGTCGTTTGTTTTGTAAGTCTGTACCAGGTCAAAAAACCTAAAATATCACGTATCATATATACATTAGACAAAGATTGGTCTGAATGCTAAATTTAGAATTCTTAATGTTTAAGATCCGTACCTAATTATGGAACCACGATAAAAATTTTCTATTAACCTCTCTAGCAAGATCATCTTCATTAATATTAGGTCTCTCTGATTTTACCTCAGCTCTAAAAGTATTGCGATAATAAGAAGAATAGTTAGAACAATTCTTTTTTCAAGTATATACAAAATTAAAATATCTAGTAAATATGTGTCGCTTACTTCTCAATATCTTGTATCTCTTTTATACCACTATTTAACAATATATATCGATTAGCGGCTTCAAACTCATCATCTTCCAACCAACGTACTTTAGTAGCACTTGTAGGCTTCCCTCTAATAATATAGATAGTATAGATTACACTATTCGGGGCATTAACCCCACCGTCATCATTCCTTGGGGCTCTATTACGATTTGTTCTGACATAAGTATCAAAGTAGATGGAGCAAAAGTTTTAAACCTCATCAATGATATATGTGTCGCATCTCGAAGCTTCTACATGAGCCTTATTGCCAACCTTCTTCTTCAGGTGATGTAGATACCTATAGATAATATATTGAATCTTAGAATAATTTGAATAAAGAAATTATTAGTATAAAGAATTTATACCTCTCAAATGGATGCATCCATCGATAATGGATGAGAACACCGACACGTGCTTCGTATGCAATATTAATCGGCAAATGCTCCATACTATCAAAAAAACTGGGAGAAAGCACCATTTCTAACTTACACAATGTCAATACAATCTTCTTCTCAAGTTCTATTATATGTTGTATCGTCAACTTGCTTGAACACAAATCTCTAAAGAATATAGATAATTTGGCCAACGAAGTCCAAACTTGAAGAGGCAACATATCTCTCAGAGCAATAGGTAGTAACCTCTCTATAAACACATGGCAATCATGACACTTCATTCCTGTCATCTTGCGTTCGTTGAGATCAACACATCTTGCCTGATTTGACACGTAGCCGTCAAAAAATCTCAACTTTAAAATCCAGTTGCATATTATCAATTTATCCTCCCTACTCAATATAAACGGCGTTGGAGGCTTGACCCAATTGCCGTTGCCACTTTGTTTTAGGTACAAATCTGAACTCCTATAAATAATTTTCAAGTCCTTTCTTGCTTTGACATTGTCTTTCGTTTTTCCCTTGATATGCATCACCGTATTGAAGATATTATCGAATAAATTCTTTTCGATATGTGACATCAAGATTGTGACTTATGAGATTGTCCTTCCAATAAGGTAAGTCCCAAAAGATACTCTGCTTCGTCCAATTATGCCTACGTCTAAACCCTTCAAAGTGATCGCCCGATATCGGATCTTCCATCACAGTTGGCAATCCATCTACCTCTTTCTAAACTTCGTCTCATGTCAGTCTCAACGGGGGAGGAGATAGTTCATATTTACCATCTCTAAAGACATCTATGTTCCTTCTCCACGGATGCGACGCAGGAAAGAACTGACGGTGACAATAAAAAAAAGCTTTTTCTCCCTTCTGAAGACGAAATGCCTTACTCTTTTCTATACATATCGGACAAGATAAAGTAACATGAGTACTCCACCACGATAACATCCCATATGCTGGAAAATCATTGATGGTCCACACGAGAGACACTCTCATCTAAAATTTTTGCTCCTTCGATATATCATATGTCCGAACGACGAATTGCCATAATTGTTTCAACTAATCTACCAACGGCTGCAAGTAAATATCAATGTTCTTCTTTGGATTTTTGGACCTGGTATGATAAGTGTCAAGAACATGTAAGGAGTCTTCATGCACATCCATGGTGGTAGATTGTAAGGAGTCAAAATCATCGGCCAACAAGAGTACTGAGATCCCGGCCGTCCGAAAGGAGTGAATCCATCAGAACGTAAACCCAACCGGACATTCCTGGGCTACGCAGCAAATTCAGGATGACACAAATCAAAGTGATTCAATGCCTCTCCATCGGAAGGATGAGATAATTTGCCTTCATCCATCTTTCGTTCCTTGCTATGCCATGTCATGTGTTATGCTGTATTTGCGAACATATACATCCTCTGCAGCCTCTTTGTGATCGAAAAAAACTGCATGTACTTGTAGGGATGCAACCTTGCTTGGACAATTGACTTTTCTTTGTTCTAAATTGGCTTATACTGGTCTGCATGACAAAAAATGTGTTTGTCTTTATCATTGTTCTCCTTGTAGTATAATATGCAACCATTTTGACAACAATCTATCTTTTCGTAGCCTAATCAGAGTTTCCGTATCATCATCTTCGACTTGTAGAAGTTATCAGGCAACTCCTTCGATCCTTTTGGCACAACTCTCTAACAAACTAAATTATCCGGTCGTAGCATTCCTGCGGCAAGTTAAAATTAGACTTTAGGTTCAGCAGCCGCATCACCACCGACAAGACAAAATGAGAATCACAACCCGAGTATAACAGAGTATTGACATTCTTGAACATATCGTAGAAATCTTTGGCATCAGGATTAGGATCTTCCGGATCAAAACTTGGACCGACCGCATCAAATACCAACTCACGCGCCAGGTTTCACGGTCGATATTCAAAGTTATCTCCGAGAGTGGACTCTTCTACCTCCGTATTGAAGAAGAAATGATGATATTGCAAAAACAAAGGTTCTCCTTGAGCCGTCTACTCCTTGTAGTTCGATACAAAATCCTTCTTGTAGAGATGCTCCCTCACGAGATCCACCTTTTTGATTGGTATATTGTGAAATTTGACACAAAGACACTTGATGAGCCTCCCATCCATGAAATAAGGTTGACTACTGCGTATTTGAGAAATTCCTCAACGCCCGCCATGAAATTATCTGTCAAACCAATCCTACTCTCATGTCGCCGATTGTACATCCATGATCGGTCAACTAAGTATCGACTCATTGATTCTGTATGTACCATATATTCAAATAATATGGATTAGATACAAGATGAGTTAGGATATTTGCTAAATGATTAGTTAGTTAGGATACTTGATGAAAGAAGTCTCATAAAGAACTAAAGAAGCTTTTGGAAAGATCATATTTGAGCATTTTTATGTGTTTTACAAGTATCCAAAACTATAATTCCTCGACACTCATTCGAATATGGCCGATATATGCCATAGCATAGTAAGGTTGGAACTACTAAGTACTATTCATATTAGTACCCTAAAATGATAATCGATACTCATAGTAATGGTCCGATACCAATTCTGATACAAAGACCAATACTCTAAAATATTGATAATTTATTATAGGTTAAATTAGTGGTAACCGTATCAATTTTAGGGCCGATGAATAAATCGATACCGAAATGGATTTTTGAACGTCACATATTCTATTTTCAATATTCTAGGATACGCTCAAGCCTATGTATTAAGAATTACGTACGTCTAAGGATACACATATAAATTAAAATAATTATATATGTAATATTCAATTTGTCAATCTTCTTCTAAGTTAATTATAGACACATACAATACATATTACCATTTTTGTGTCCTAATACTCGTGTCCTAATACTCGTTTGATCAGTTAGCCTCCGGGCAATAACATGATTGATATATCCTAGGGTTGATCATGTATGACTCAGATTCTGGCTAGTTTATTCATTTTGTGTTCACTAATTTCGTGATCATCAGTATATTATAGTTTAGGACGATTTACTATTATATTTTAGATGATCTTACATCTTGTTATTATTCATATTGTTCTTGTGATTGATACACTAGGGTTTATTGTACCTAGGCTGTAAACCCCCAGATTTTTTTAAAATTTAAAAATAATTTTTCTGTAATTTTTAACTAATTAAAATAAATATTTTCTGGTATTAATTAATTATTATGATTTTATTAAATATTAAAATATTATGAAAATAATATTTTTGGATATAAAATAAAATAATAGACATAGGATAATTTTTCTGGAATTTATTGGACCCCAGAACTATTTTTATAGACCTAAAAACTAAGTTTCTAAATAAACCAATTTAAACCAAATAAAACCGATTTAATTCTAAGCCAAACCGAACCGGACCCAAACCCTAGCGGGTTGGGTCGGATCTGAACCCGCTAACCCGACCCGCTACAACCCGACCCGCTACAACCCGACCCATAACTAAGTTGGATCGAATCCGGATCCTAAACCCAACCCGCAACCCGAAACCCGACCCTTGCTACAGTAACCGTCGACGAATCCCCTCTCCGGCGTTACCCCTCTCCGCGGTTGTAACGGCCGGCCGCCGCAATCCCCACGGCCGTTCACCCATAACCGTCGGCCACCGTCCCTACTTAAACCCCCCATCACCGCCATATCCACCACCACTGACCACTCCACCCTGACCCCGTCTTCACCAACCACCAGTCCCCCGGCCAACCGAGTCTCCGGCCGACTGAGCTTCCCTAGCTCTGCCGCTTCCCCTCGCTCCCACAGCCGCCACCGCCTCTCTACCCCGCTGAGTACCCCGCCTCCACCTCGCCGCCCCTCCGCTGCCACCGGACGACCCTGGCTCCTCTCCACCATCGATCCTTAGCCACCCGCCGAGTTTCCCCCGTCGCCTCCACCAGCAGCCACCTCGACTAACCCTGCAGCCGATGACCTCAACCCGAGATCCTCCGAGCCTCCAACGTGATCTCCACCGTGCCCTAGGCGACAGTAGCCGCAGCAGCGCCGTGCCTCGTCGCCGACCGGCCGTCGCGCCACCGCGTGGACGCGTAGAACAGTCGTCTCCGACCCCCTGTTCAGGTAAATGTTTCTCTCTCCTCGCTGCCTCATTTTCCGTTCTGTCAACTACAACGCATACCCTGCGTGACCCTATCGATACCTATGCAAATTATTCGGGGTATCGCGACCTGTGTCGGTCGCAAATCGCGATGCAAAATCAGGAAAATAAATCCCTTTTTTCTGAAATTCAGAAGATGTCCCGAACTTCCCAGTTCGCGACCGTTTTGCGACCAACCTGTTAAATATTTTCAAAATTGGCTTGAACAGTAATTTAGAACACTTGACCAAGTTTTAAACCCTATTTTTAGTTTATTTGATTAAGCTGTAGTTTATAATATTTTTGAGGGTGAAAATGACCAAAAGATTGGTTATTTAAATACCCTAATTTTCCCAAAACTGGGTGCGCCCCGCTAAACGGGATGACTTCGTCATATGTGAACTTCACCGAAAGGTGTGCACTGTCAATACGGACGTGTGAGATTTCGCGGAAGTTGATTTGGATGTGCGTGCACACCGGAATCAACGCGTATCCGTCGACAACACCCCGTATTGGCCCTATTATGAAACTCATTGTAACTTTGTATACGCTTGTCGTTTCAAAATAAAACTTGCGCCATCGGACTCATAGCGATACGCTGGTCCTTTGACCCAAGTTTGGTTCGATTCTGAGAACGTTGACAAAATCCCGTATCGTGGGTCCCACGGCTCCACTTGACGGGCGATTTTGTGATCGGCTCATCGGAATCTAGTTCTGGACATTTTGTTGGGTTCTTATCATCTGTTTGAACTTGTAGACACTAAGTTTGACGAATTTGGAAAACATTAACTCTGGCACATATTTCGGTGTGAAGCGGGCCACATGTGGACCCCGCTTTGACAAAAAACTGTCACTTTTGTCCCTGTGTCCAAATTGGACTTATGGACAGGCAATTCTAGCTATTTGATATCTTCTGAACCTGATGGTAACATTTATTTCAGCAACCGAAGGAGTATCTGCCGATCCCGCTAGTACCAGAGCAGTAGTTGAAAATCAAATATCAGGCAAGTGTACCTTGCCAAACTTGCAGTTCTTGTTACAAATATTCCTTTAATTTATTTATATATTGTATCTGTTCAACCTAGGACCGTGTGACATTACTTAGCATTCGAATAACATTCGGGTGTCAACATCGTACGCGGAGTTGTATAACATCACCTAGACATAGATATCGAGACACTATACCTTTTGTGCTTGCATTATCAAGTACGTCATACCACAGGACACCTGATACTGTTCATGAGACAGAATCTTTCTGAGATATTCATGGTGATTCTGTATAGGCTACAGTATTTGTGACATAGATTTTATATTCATAGCTATCATATGACTTGCTGCATTAGATATGATCTTGCGTGACATGGACATGAGACATCGTGGATATGAGACGTGTGATTACATTGGGTGGGGAGAGACACACAGGCTACAGGCTGATTATATATATATATAACGATGCCGTAGTATAACTACATAGTATAACTGCTACCGGCTCCCCGACACAGAGCTTGTAGTGGTCTCAGCCTGAGTTCTAGTGATGCTCTCATCTTGCATATCACTTACCTGGTTATATAGCTTACCCTATTGATTCATTATTGCACTGTATTTATTTGGCTTGAGTTATTCTTGTACCTTGCTATGTCCCTGAGGACCTGGATCCGGATTATGTCCCCAGGTTTAGCAGAGGAGATCTACACTGAGGTGTACGGGACAGGAGCAGTCATTAGAGCAGTACCAGAACCCGAGGATGAGGTGATCACCGAGGATTTTTTCTGAGTATCTGCTTTATCTATACTCAGTCTTTGCTATTATTAGACTCTTTATTTCCAGTCTATTGAGTTGATGTATCAAACTCATTATCGGGTTGTTCCCCGAGTTATGTTTTATTGAGATCTGATATTGCTTTATATTTCTGATATTGATTGTATTTATTTTTGTGGATGAGATTAGTACCATAGCCCATATTGTTGTTTTACAGCTTAAGTACATTATGATAGGTCCATTAAATTGGGTTTGTCCATCGGAGTATGCTGCTGGCCATTGCCACGTGGCTAGTCCCTCGGTATTTTGGGACTGGGGCATGACATAGGCTTGACTGTTGGTTTGTAGTAGTGACCCCTCATGTCTTACATCTTTACCGTATATGTGGAGTACCAGTGTGCTCTAAGTATACATAGCTGGCCTTGTCAGTCCCGCTCTCCAGTATTCTTATTTTGGGGCGTGACAGTCAAATACCATATATTAACTATCAAATTGAAGGAAAATGGGGGTTATACCTATTGTGAGTCAAATTTCGATAAAAATCCTACAGGTGGACATGAAATGGACACAAGCTCCTCAAATCTCCTCTCCAAGTAGTGCTTCTTGCAATCCAAGCTCCTAGGCTTTCTTGATGGTAAAATGGGTTGGAAATGAGTATTGATTGGTTAAGGATTGGTGGGGAATGCGTTGCTTGAGGAAGAAAAAGCATAAGTGTAATGAAATGAAATGAAAGATTGGAATGGTGGCTCTCTTTCTCTCTCCTAACTAGGACGGCCACATTTGGTTGGGTTGGGGAGAGTGGGTGAGTGCACTAGTCCCTTCTACAAGGTTCCAAGAGCTTCTAGTTGGTTCATGAGTATTCTCCAAGTCTCTCTTAATTAATTAGGGAGAGAATCATACTAATAAGGAGAATATTCTATCATTTTAACTAACTAATCTAATTATATTACTAACCATGTCATGACTAACCAATTGCTTCATAGGCCTACATGTTGGGTGCTAACTAGGTCCATGCACTAGTCCAAACTAATTAGCTAATACAAAGGCCCTCTAAAATATAATAAATAATAAATAATACTAATAACAATAATGATAAATATTATCACTAATATAATTACCCAATATTACTAAATGACAAAAATACCACTCTCCCGGAATTAGGGATTTACACAATTTTATATAATCGAAAGACAGAGAATGTAACATATAATATGAATCACCAAACGGTGATTCTTACCCATGGCTGATACTCCTTTGCTACAACAAAATCTTACCATGTTCTTTCCTGCAAACATGACATTATTAGCTAAATAACTTAAGTATATTAAGGTCATTGGCAACATAAGTCAACTTGGACCATAGCTTGGATAGATGACGATCCTTTCAGTGCATGTAGCGTACCCCGCTGAAGGTTTTTAAATCACCTGTTCTAGTACATCAACACACCTATCCTTGTTCCCCAAGGCTAAACCGGTCCCGGTGCCTCGGCAACCACTCGAGGAACTAAAAACTTGTGCACAAATTATCCATGACCATGCATGTCTAAGAACTAAGTTAATAAGCATGGCATACAATATAACAAAAATGTTGATATAACAATGCAACATATTATAATTTTGTATTCTACCCACTACTAGAATTTGGCCAATTAGCGACGTTATTAGCGACGTTTGAACCAAAAGGTCACTAAATTATAAGAATATAGCGACGCCGTTATACAACATCGCAATACTTCGTTGTTGGCAACGTTCCATGATGTCCAGCGACTACCATTAGTATTATGGAATTAGACGCCGCTAGGACTCGCTGAACGTCGCTAATTTTTTAATAACAGCGACGTTTAGCAACGTCATATCATTTATTTTGCATTATATTAAAAAATCAACGACGTTTACCGACGTTTATTTGAGACATCGATAAATTGTTTAATATAGGGTTTGAGTTTTCATTTCCCCCCATTCACTCATCTCCTCTCCCAAATTTTAGAACGAGCTCCCCCAGAGGCCCCGACGACCCCCTCGAGACCCCGGCGACCCCCATCGGGCCCCCGTCCCGGTGCCACCCTCTCCGATCATGCCCCCAGCCACCCCCTTATCTACCATGTCACCAGCACCCTCACCGACCGCACCACCAGCGACCCCCCTCGCCACCAATGACCTCCCTCATCGTGCTCCCTTTTGGTCGATCTGGTCATGTCACGACCCGCACCCGGTTTAGGGGCACGAGTGCGTGGGTACGTCCAGCCTACGCCGCAGCATCGGCGGTAGAACGCTGTCAAGGTCTTGGTACTATCTAGCCAATCTCACACAAGCATCAAATCTCCATAAGGAGGCACAGATGACACAATAAAATGGACACATACTCAATCATAGGATTACAGCACGATAAGATAGCGAAACAAAATTTAATACAACACAAGTCTAAGATAATAATCAAACTCAACAATATCCAAGTCTCAATAAAATTGCCGGAGACAAATCCGGTACCAAATAGTCTACTGAAAGAACTAACTAAAATATAGTAATTTCCGGCTAGGCCTCTCGGAATCACAACTAACTATCAAGCCCAAGTGCAGCTACTCACCATATGGTCCATAAAGTGTCGGACAGCGGTCCTCTAAGGCATAGTCTGGAAAAATATTTCCAGTCAGGAAGGAGCAAAGTACAAATCTCAAATAACAGTTCCATTTAATTGATAAGGACTATAAAATAATAAACATGTGATGCTAGCTACTGAGAAGACAGTGAAATAAACGCAATGGCAATTAAAGAGAGACAGGCAATGTAAAGAGACAGGCAATAGGCAATATGATATAGTCAGTGCATGTATGAAAATGAAAAGAACAAGGAACAGTATCATATACGGGTGATGTAGTATATGATTTAAATAGGGAACTGTAATCTATTCTAAGTGTTTGAAATAGTAGTTTCAAAATATGATCGGCTTGGGAACATGTACGATAGCTACAGGGCTTGGCTAATCATGGGTGAAGGGCATGATTAACACTTACATTGTTCTACACTACAATAAGAGGTTATGATCACATTTCTTACTAACTACTTCCCCGCCCCCAACTAGTATTGTGGATCCAACCATGACACGTCACGATACACGAGCAAGTCCAATCTATCATGTACGATGTCTAATATACATGTCGTGTACAATGTCAAACGATAATCAATGTAACATCTCATGACTGCAGATCCAAGCTATACTAGTCCGTGTAACACAGTGTCAAGGATTCAGATATAATATTTTATGATTATTTAATTTATAGAAATTATCAAGGAATTGGAAATTATCAGAGAATGTACTTGCCTTGGGTCCTTAGCTGGTATTTATGGATGTCCTGTTCCAGAATATCTCCTGGATAAACCAATAGTCCTAGAAACATATCACAAAGCAAAACCATATTTGCATCAGATGCTACACTAACACAGTCTAAAAATACAGAGTTCGGGATTTCTCTAGGTATGATACTGGTCACCTAGGATCACCTAGTAGGTTCACCAATTAACCATATTATCAATAATTAATTTAATACATATATATATGGTTATACCAAATTATATACAAAATATGTATAACTGTATGTACATAAGTGGAATATATTTTATTTATGTGAAAAATATACATCACCCATTATTTAAGAATATATACATTTATACATTTATATACACTAAATAAAATATACTCATACTTTATATGTACACAAGTATATATATATATATATATATATATATATATATATATATATATATATATATATATATATATATATATATATACCAAATATACGTTTTATTAAACATATACCCATACAAAATATATATACACATATATATTTGTACCAAAATAATAATTATACTATATACAGGTAATTATACCAATTAAATATATATATAACATTAAATACGAAAACATAAATTATATGTTACAGATAATTTAATACACATATATATTTATGAATACATACATAAAATAAATTTATACACTATATAAAAATGCCCAATATACATACATATACATGTGCATCTAATTAAATACATACTTATTAATTAAACACCTACTATCTTATACAATTAATTATACATACTATAATATACAATTAATTATTAATAAAATAAATAATATACATATTCATATTTTCAATACATACATTACATTATACTAAGGTATATATATATTATACTTATACATATATTAAACATTAAATAAAATAATACTATACACATATGTATATAGTATTAATTAAATAAATACTATACATATACCTACACATGATTAAATATATACAATTACATTCACATTAATTAAATACCTACAAATACATATACATTAGTCATATATGTACATATACATTACATTAGTTATATATATATATATATATATATATATATATATATATATATATATATATATATACATACATTATGAAGAAGGAAAGAGGTGGAGGAGGAAACTCACAGTGTTTTGGGCTTGCTGGCCGGAAAGATGGCCGGGTGGTTGGGTGAACCGCAGAGGGAGGCCGGAGCAATGGCTCGGTGGAGTTGGCTCTGGTGGTGGAGGAGGCTCGAGGAGGAAATGGGGAGCGGCCGGGAATCAGTGGAGGGGAGGTGATCGGCTCGACGGGGACTCGAGCGCGAGGGAATGCAGTGGTTGGCCGGGTGATGTGAGAGGCCGGATCTCTGTTGGTGGTGGTGGTGGCTAGGAGATGATGAAAGTGGTGGTCGGATGTAGATGGAGATGGTGCACGCCGGAGTTGGAGAACAGTTACTGGGGACGACGGCCGGGTCGGGGGAGTTGTAGAGTGGGGAAGAGCGGGGCCGGGGCTTGGCTGACCGGAACAGCAGGCCGGTGGGTGGCTGATGGCGGCTTGGAGAACCGGCAGTCGATGGAGATGGGAGCTGCAGCAGGAAGGAAGAGTCGCCGGAGTTAACAGGGAGTCGGGGAGCACCGGGAGGAACTGCGGTGAGCAGTTGCAGCGGGGAGGCAGGGTGGTTGGCCGCCGGGTGCAGGCTTGGCCGGGGTGCGTCGAGACAGCAGGCCAGCGGGGTCGCCTTGGCTGGGGCGGCTCGACGGAGTTAACACAGAGGGCCGCCGGGGGAGGCCACCGGAAACAATAGATGGGGGGAAATGAACAGTGTTCCCCCCCTCCCTTCTCTTTGAATTTGAATTCAAATGAAATAAAGAAGAAGGAGAAAGGAAGAAAAGAAGAAATGAAAAGAGAAAAATGAGGAAGAGAAAGAGAGCTACGGTTAGGGAGGCTTGGGAAGGTGTGCTACCTAGGTTTTCTAGGAATTAGGATTTGATGTAGATAGGACATTAAATAGATGAGGGTGTGGGTAAATCAAAGGTGAGGATGCACCCAATTAAATGGGTGGTCCAGATGGGTCATGAGGGAAATTGTTTTCATGTAAAGTAGAGTGGAGAAAAATGCAATTTGGTCCACAAATAAATAACCTTTCCATTTGGTCTTGGACAATGGGGTGATGACACCTACAATTGAATAATTGCAACTTAGCCCCTTAAATTCGGGAAATTGCACAAACACATAAAATGACAAAAATCTGGCGGGCGATTCGGTGTCCGGTGTTTTGTAGGGTCAGGGGGCGCTGTATGATCGGTATGGGCTCAATTAGCAGGGCACTGGAATTAAATTGGGATTTCAGAATTGGTTAAAATAGTATCCTCAATTTAATTAGAAATAAATGCAAGTTGTGTTCTAAAATTAATTAGGACTACATGGGGCCAAAATCAGGTCAGGTCATCAATACCAATAATGAAGTAGACTCAGAACAGAATATTACCCTAATTTGGGCCGTACGAAAAATAGGTCAAGATTGTCTCCAATTTCAATTTGAACGCACCATGATATAAAATAGGGATTTATTAAATAACGTCCGCGACGATTTTTGTGCGGCTAGAAATAATGCACAGGGAGCATAATTATGAGTTGCAAAAATAGCATAATGGAAAGCGGGCATGTCTAGGGCAAGATTGTGAAATTTGTTGGAAGACAAAAGCTAGGGTAATGCTCCAAATATCGAAGCAAAGGCAGGGTGCAATAATTAAATAAATTACGGTAATTAATGAAAATTTCCAAGAATTAAATTCTAAATAAATCAATCAAATACAGAATTCCATAATTCCGACAGGTGTTCGTCTACTGGCTTCTAGGTCAAGTCTGCTAGCTCAAAATAAATGAACACTGTATATAATACTATATATTTAAATTACACATCACACATAATTATTTTAAAATCAAAATACACTATCATGCAATTAATTAATTGTAACTACCATAATATTAAATATTATAAAAAGTCGAAAATATCCCTGTTTCCGGAATGTGGTAGTGACAAGTCTACCCTCCTTAAAAGAATTTCGTCCTCGAAATTCAAAATCCTCAAAGTAGCGTTTATTCATACACATTATCATTTCTCTCAAATTTAAATTCATCATCCATGAGATTAGGTAATTATCCACAATGTTCTTTCACAATTTTCAAAAATTTTGAAATTATTGCATTCCTGAAAAATCCTCGGAATAAAAATCAAAGTCCATTTTTATCAAAATTTTCCCCAAAATTTTTAGTTATTATTTCAAATACTCGGAATTTAATATTCACTCCTCTAATTTGATTTTAATCAATGCACATATAAAATTTAAATCTCGTCCCAAATTTGAATTCAAATATTAATCCATCAAAAATTTTATTCCTCGATTTCCTCTTTCCTCAAAATACTTAACAATGCGATACTTAAGGATTCTCTAATTGCAACATCCAATTATAAAATTCTAAAATTCATAACTTGCAATCAAATAAATATATTGATAATCTCCCAAATTTCTAAATTTTATAACCAATTTAATCATGTCATAATCTTTCTGGAATTAATAAATCATAAATTCTGCCATGTTAATTTCTTGGCCCTTTATTTAAATCAATTGTTATCCTCGAATTTAATCATCTTGTCTCTCTTGTCAAGTCATAACTCCTTCATGAATCTTCGTCATGGTCAAACCCCAAGAATCTTTCCTATAATCATACAACATGCAACCTAAGGGAATATGTACGGTCATGGTGTCTTTGTCATGGTATTGCAGTCTTTGTATCAGGGGTACTACTAACTACATTATAACAAGAAATCATGCATACAAGCTACGGTACTAAGGTATCAATCAATCAATCAAGTAGATAGGAACAGAGGGAAGGAAGAACAGAACCTGCTAACACATTACTTGTAGTATCGGTCTCCTCGACCGTCATCGCAAATGCCCCGCCCTGCTGGGGTGGTTCCCTTCGCGGGTGCTGAGCATTATACGGTTCCACAGGTAGCCTAACTGGATCTCTATAATCTGAAGTTGCGCGCTGACCGGGAAGACAAGGGGCTAGAAGACAATCCTTTACTCGATGTCCCGCAGCGCCGCAGTGCAAACAAAGTCCTAGTCTCGTTCTACAACTCTCCCAAAGGTGACCTGGCTTCTTACAGAAATGACAAGTCTGCCGTGTCTCTCTCGGAGGCTGTTACTGATTCTGCTGAACACGGACAGGTGCCTGGTACTGTTGTTGATACTGATATGCCCATGGATGTTGTTGGATAGGAACTGGTGCTAGGTACTGCGGTGGATGCTGAATTGTCCATAGTTGTTGCTGAATATGAAATGGTACTTGGTACTGCTGTTGGTGCTGAATACGGGGATGCTTGGCTGGTCCTGTGCTACCATCTGTATCTCCAAAAGTATCGTGACTCCTCTTAGGCCTGAGATCCAGATCCTCTTCTACAATCTGGGCATCCATCAAGATAGCCTCAAAGGTAGCGGTACGACGACCAGAAGTGCGCGACCTAATCTCTCTTGTCAGTCCCTTTCTAAATTTTCGGGCTCGATCTCCTGGGTCCCGAATCATAGACGATGCAAAGCGGCTCAATCTACAGAATTCTGCAGCGTACTCGTCGACCGACATGTTTCCTTGAACTAAGTCATGAAACTGACTTTCCAAGGTTCCCAATGCCACGTCGGGAAAGAACTTCTCCTTGAAGAGTTCCTTGAAGGTCTCCCAAGTAAGTCCTTGTGCAGTAATTCTCGGCTCCGTGCGATACCACGTGAGTACGATATCGAACATCTGACTGCCAGCGGCTTCTATCTGCAAGTTCTCCGGAATCTGGGTCAATCGCAGGCTCCTCTCTATATCCTCTAGCCAGTCGTCAGCGTAGAGTATCCCTTCGGTGCCTTTGAACTCTCGAGGCATCATCCTCTTGAAATCCACTATAGTGCCTGATCTCTGCTGTTGCTGGCCAGGAAACTGCTGGTACTGTGCTACTCTCTCCAAAGCTTGGAGAGTCACTTGATGGGCATTCTCCATGTTTTCTCTCATCAGCTCGGTTTGTGCCTGGTGCGCTTCTGCTTGCACCCTTTGAGCCTCAGCTTGAACTCGCTGAGCATCTGCCGTCACTCTCTGGGCATCTACCATGCCCTGGATCAAGGTAAACATCTGCGTTCCATCAATGGGCGAACCTCCGGGAATCGGAGTCGGTGGAGGAGGAAGGTTGTCCGTCACAGCTGCGGCAATCCTCTGAGCAGGTGGGGGAGGAGGATCCCCGAAAAGTGCAGACACACCTACGTGCATCGGAGATGTAGGAGGAACTACGGCTGTCTGTCCCTCAGGTGGAGAGGTGGCAGACCCCTCTAAAGCTGATGTTCCCGCTCTCATAGACCGTGTCTGCGGCGACATCCTGAAGACAGATCCCAAAGAATCAATTAAGGCAAAAATGCGATATCATCAAGGAAGGACAGTATAGTTCTAAAGAGCAACATTCAAGGTAAAAGATTGGAAATAAATATTCCTAGTTGTGATTGCACAGGTCAAAGATACATCCATGGTCTGATACTTCTATCCCTCTAAGTACCACAGTTCTACTACAAGCACACTCACTGCTAGCTTTCATACCTACTGTAATCGCTGATACTAGTTATCCTTATCACTCAAGTGCATATCAATGCAACACCCTACTAAGTACTGTTCTCTCTCCAGTACATTCTTAGATGAACACCTAAGCCAGTTGGCAGTGAAGCCAACATATCCTTACATATGCACCTCATCTATTATATACTAATATATCTCTCTCACTATAAGATTTTATCCTCAAAATAAAGTCCTCGAAACTAACTCCTCGAAAAATTTAAAGTATAATGTATATACCTCCCTCAAGGTCAATTATTTAAATACTGAAATGAAAACTTAATCACAAAATCCTTAAAGACTTGTCTAGGTTCATCAAATTGAATCTGAATTCCTCAAAATAAAATTTTAATAACATGATATCTCGACTCCTCAAAATTCAAAACTGCAATTCATTTTCAAGCTTCAAATTATAATTTAAATCCATATCTTGTAGTCCAATAGCCCTAGTGTTATCTTTCTCACTGTCCTCATCGACGTGTGTCATCAAGTAATACCATAAATCAGTCTGCAATTTCATCTTGATATGAAATCAAACCCTACAATGAAACCAAAATCCTAACTTAATAACTAATCAACAATCAACAAGTGAGAATGGACGGAACAAGGGAATGATTTTTAAATTGGAAAATTTAACAAGATTCTCAAGGGTCATCCCAGGAATCTCTCAAGGAATTGTGATTGAGTATTCGCTCTCGTCCTAGTATCCTATGTCCTAGATCCTATCGCAGGCACGCAGTAGTATAACAAGGATGCCACACTACTACGACATCGCACAACTCGCGAAGTCTGACCTGCATGGGCCACCACTAAAAACGTGTCATGACCCGCACCCGGTTTAGGGGCACGAGTGCGTGGGTACGTCCAGCCTACGCCGCAGCATCGGCGGTAGAACGCTGTCAAGGTCTTGGTACTATCTAGCCAATCTCACACAAGCATCAAATCTCCATAAGGAGGCACATATGACACAATAAAATGGACACATACTCAATCACAGGATTACAGTACGATAAGATAGCGAAACAAAATTTAATATAACACAAGTCTAAGATAATAATCAAACTCAACAATATCCAAGTCTCAATAAAATTGCCGGAGACAAATCCGGTACCAAATAGTCTACTGAAAGAACTAACTAAAATATAGTAATTTCCGGCTAGGCCTCTCGGAATCACAACTAACTATCAAGCCCAAGTGCAGCTACTCACCATATGGTCCATAAAGTGTCGGACAGCGGTCCTCTAAGGCATAGTCTGGAAAAATGTTTCCAGTCAGGAAGGAGCAAAGTAAAAATCTCAAATAATAGTTCCATTTAATTGATAAGGACTATAAAATAATAAACATGTGATGCTAGCTACTGAGAAGACAGTGAAATAAACACAATGGCAATTAAAGAGAGACAGGCAATGTAAAGAGACAAGCAATAGGCAATATGATATAGTCAGTGCATGTATGAAAATAAAAAGAACAAGGAACAGTATCATATACGGGTGATGTAGTATATGATTTAAATAGGGAACTGTAATCTATTCTAAGTGTTTGAAATAGTAGTTTCAAAATGTGATCGGCTTGGGAACATCTACGATAGCTACAGGGCCTGGCTAATCATGGGTGAAGGGCATGATTAACACTTACATTGTTCTACACTACAATAAGAGGTTATGATCACATTTCTTACTAACTACTTCCCCGCCCCCAACTAGTACTGTGGATCCAACCATGACACGTCACGATACACGAGCAAGTCCAATCTATCATGTACGATGTCTAATATATATGTCGTGTACAATGTCAAACGATAATCAATGTAACATCTCATGACTGCAGATCAAAGCTATACTAGTCCGTGTAATACAGTGTCAAGGATTCAGATGTAACATTTCATGATTATTTAATTTATAGAAATTATCAAGGAATTGGAAATTATCAGAGAATGTACTTGCCTTGGGTCCTTAGCTGGTATTTATGGATGTCCTGTTCCAGAATATCTCCTGGATAAACCAACAGTCCTAGAAACATATCACAAAGCAAAACCACATTTGCATCAGATGCTACACTAACACAGTCTAAAAATACAGAGTTCGGGATTTCTCTAGGTATGATACTGGTCACCTAGGATCACCTAGTAGGTTCACCAATTAACCATATTATCAATAATTAATTTAATACATATATATATGGTTATACCAAATTATATACAAAATATGTATAACTGTATGTTCATAAGTGGAATATATTTTATTTATGTGAAAAATATACATCACCCATTATTTAAGAATATATACATTTATACATTTATATACACTAAATAAAATATACTCATACTCTATATGTACACAAGTATATATATATATATATATATATATATATATATATATATATATATATATATATATATATATATATATATATATATATATATATATATATATATATATATACCAAATATACGTTTTATTAAACATATACCCATACAAAATATATATACACATATATATTTGTACCAAAATAATAATTATACTATATACAGGTAATTATACCAATTAAATATATATATAAAATTAAATACGAAAACATAAATTATATGTTACAGATAATTTAATACACATATATATATTTATGAATACATACATAAAATAAATTTATACACTATATAAAAATGCCCAATATACATACATATACATGTGCATCTAATTAAATACATACTTATTAATTAAACACCTACTATCTTATACAATTAATTATACATACTATAATATACAATTAATTATTAATAAAATAAATAATATATATATTCATATTTTAAATACATACATTACATTATACTAAGGTATATATATTATACTTATACATGTATTAAACATTAAATAAAATAATACTATACACATATGTATATAGTATTAATTAAATAAATACTATACATATACCTACACATGATTAAATATATACAATTACATTCACATTAATTAAATACCTACAAATACATATACATTAGTCATATATGTACATATACATTACATTAGTTATATATATATATATATATATATATATATATATATATATATATATATATATATATATACATATATACATACATTATGAAGAAGGAAAGAGGTGGAGGAGGAAACTCACAGTGTTTTGGGCTTGCTGGCCGGAAAGATGGCCGGGTGGTTGGGTGAACCGCAGAGGGAGGCCGGAGCAATGGCTCGGTGGAGTTGGCTCTGGTGGTGGAGGAGGCTCGAGGAGGAAATGGGGAGCGGCCGGGAATCAGTGGAGGGGAGGTGATCGGCTCGACGGGGACTCGAGCACGAGGGAATGCAGTGGTTGGCCGGGTGATGTGAGAGGCCGGATCTCTGTTGGTGGTGGTGGTGGCTAGGAGATGATGAAGGTGGTGGTCGGATGTAGATGGAGATGGTGCACGCCGGAGTTGGAGAACAGTTACTGGGGACGACGGCCGGGTCGGGGGAGTTGTAGAGTGGGGAAGAGCGGGGCCGGGACTTGGCTGACCGGAACAGCAGGCCGGTGGGTGGCTGATGGCGGCTTGGAGAACCGGCAGTCGATGGAGATGGGAGCTGCAGCAGGAAGGAGGAGTCGCCGGAGTTAACAGGGAGTCGGGGAGCACCGGGAGGAACTGCGGTGAGCAGTTGCAGCGGGGAGGCAGGGTGGTTGGCCGCCGGGTGCAGGCTTGGCCGGGGTGCGTCGAGACAGCAGGCCAGCGGGGTCGCCTTGGCTGGGGCGGCTCGACGGAGTTAACACAGAGGGCCGCCGGGGGAGGCCACCGGAAACAATAGATGGGGGGAAATGAACAGTGTTCCCCCCCTCCCTTCTCTTTGAATTTGAATTCAAATGAAATAAAGAAGAAGGAGAAAGGAAGAGAAGAAGAAAAGAAGAAAATGAAAAGAGAAAAATGAGGAAGAGAAAGAGAGCTACGGTTATGGAGGCTTGGGAAGGTGTGCTACCTAGGTTTTGTAGGAATTAGGGTTTGATGTAGATAGAACATTAAATAGATGAGGGTGTGGGTAAATCAAAGGTGAGGATGCACCCAATTAAATGGGTGGTCCAGATGGGTCATGAGGGAAATTGTTTTCATGTAAAGTAGAGTGGAGAAAAATGCAATTTGGTCCACAAATAAATAACCTTTCCATTTGGTCTTGGACAATGGGGTGATGACACCTACAATTGAATAATTGCAACTTAGCCCCTTAAATTCGAGAAATTGCACAAACACATAAAATGACGAAAATCTGGCGGGTGATTCGGTGTCCGGTGTTTTGTAGGGTCAGGGGGCGCTGTATGATCGGTATGGGCTCAATTAGCAGGGCACTGGAATTAAATTGGGATTTCAGAATTGGTTAAAATAGTATCCTCAATTTAATTAGAAATAAATGCAAGTTGTGTTCTAAAATTAATTAGGAGTACATGGGGCCAAAATCAGGTCAGGTCATCAATACCAATAATAAAGTAGACTCAGAACAGAATATTACCCTAATTTGGGCCGCACGAAAAATAGGTCAAGATTGTCTCCAATTTTAATTTGAACGCACCATGATATAAAATAGAGATTTATTAAATAACGTCCGCGATGATTTTTGTGCGGCTAGAAATAATGCACAGGGAGCATAATTATGAGTTGCAAAAATAGCAGAATGGAAAGCGGGCATGTCTAGGGCAAGATTGTGAAATTTGTTGGAAGACAAAAGCTAGGGTAGTGCTCCAAATATCGAAGCAAAGGCAGGGCGCAATAATTAAATAAATTACGGTAATTAATGAAAATCTCCAAGAATTAAATTCTAAATAAATCAATCAAATACAGAATTCCATAATTCCGACAGGTGTTCGTCTACTGGTTTCTAGGTCAAGTCTGCTAGCTCAAAATAAATGAACACTGTATATAATACTATATATTTAAATTACACATCACACATAATTATTTTAAAATCAAAATACACTATCATGCAATTAATTAATTGTAACTACCATAATATTAAATATTATAAAAAGTCGAAAATATCCCTGTTTCCGGAATGTGGTAGTGACAAGTCTACCCTCCTTAAAAGAATTTCGTCCTCGAAATTCAAAATCCTCAAAGTAGCGTTTATTCATACACATTATCATTTCTCTCAAATTTAAATTCATCATCCATGAGATTAGGTAATTATCCACAATGTCCTTTCACAATTTTCAAAAATTTTGAAATTATTGCATTCCTGAAAAATCCTCGGAATAAAAATCAAAGTCCATTTTTATCAAAATTTTCCCCAAAATTTTTAGTTATTATTTCAAATACTCGGAATTTAATATTCACTCCTCTAATTTGATTTTAATCAATGCACATATAAAATTTAAATCTCGTCCCAAATTTGAATTCAAATATTAATCCATCAAAAATTTTATTCCTCGATTTCCTCTTTCCTCAAAATACTTAACAATGCGATACTTAAGGATTCTCTAATTGCAACATCCAATTATAAAATTCTAAAATTCATAACTTGCAATCAAATAAATATATTGATAATCTCCCAAATTTCCAAATTTTATAACCAATTTAATCATGTCATAATCTTTCTGGAATTAATAAATCATAAATTCTGCCATGTTAATTTCTTGGCCCTTTATTTAAATCAATTGTTATCCTCGAATTTAATCATCTTGTCTCTCGTCAAGTCATAACTCCTTCATGAATCTTCGTCATGGTCAAACCCCAAGAATCTTTCCTATAATCATACAACATGCAACCTAAGGGAATATGTACGGTCATGGTGTCTTTGTCATGGTATTGCAGTCTTTGTATCAGGGGTACTACTAACTAAATTATAACAAGAAATCATGCATACAAGCTACGGTACTAAGGTATCAATCAATCAATCAAGTAGATAGGAATAGAGGGAAGGAAGAACAGAACCTGCTAACACATTACCTGTAGTATCGGTCTCCTCGACCGTCATCGCAAATGCCCCGCCCTGCTAGGGTGGTTCCCTTCGCGGGTGCTGAGCATTATACGGTTCCACAGGTAGCCTAACTGGATCTCTATAATCTGAAGTTGCGCGCTGACCGGGAAGACAAGGGGCTAGAAGACAATCCTTTACTCGATGTCCCGCAGCGCCGCAGTGCAAACAAAGTCCTAGTCTCGTTCTACAGCTCTCCCAAAGGTGACCTGGCTTCTTACAGAAATGACAAGTCTGCCGTGTCTCTCTCGGAGGCTGTTACTGATTCTGCTGAACACGGACAGGTGCCTGGTACTGTTGTTGATACTGATATGCCCATGGATGTTGTTGGATAGGAACTGGTGCTAGGTACTGCGGTGGATGCTGAATTGTCCATGGTTGTTGCTGAATATGAAATGGTACTTGGTACTGCTGTTGGTGCTGAATACGGGGATGCTTGGCTGGTCCTGTGCTACCATCTGTATCTCCAAAAGTATCGTGACTCCTCTTAGGCCTGAGATCCAGATCCTCTTCTGCAATCTGGGCATCCATCAAGATAGCCTCAAAGGTAGCGGTACGACGACCATAAGTGCGCGACCTAATCTCTCTTGTCAGTCCCTTTCTAAATTTTCGGGCTCGATCTCCTGGGTCCCGAATCATAGACGATGCAAAGCGGCTCAATCTACAGAATTCTGCAGCGTACTCGTCGACCGACATGTTTCCTTGAACTAAGTCATGAAACTGACTTTCCAAGGTTCCCAATGCCACGTCGGGAAAGAACTTCTCCTTGAAGAGTTCCTTGAAGGTCTCCCAAGTAAGTCCTTGTGCAGTAATTCTCGGCTCCGTGCGATACCACGTGAGTACGACATCGAACATCTGACTGCCAGCGGCTTCTATCTGCAAGTTCTCCGGAATCTGGGTCAATCGCAGGCTCCTCTCTATATCCTCTAGCCAGTCGTCAGCGTAGAGTATCCCTTCGGTGCCTTTGAACTCTCGAGGCATCATCCTCTTGAAATCCACTATAGTGCCTGATCTCTGCTGTTGCTGGCCAGGAAACTGCTGGTACAGTGCTACTCTCTCCAAAGCTTGGAGAGTCACTTGATGGGCATTCTCCATGTTTTCTCTCATCAGCTCGGTTTGTGCCTGGTGCGCTTCTGCTTGCACCCTTTGAGCCTCAGCTTGAACTCGCTGAGCATCTGCCGTCACTCTCTGGGCATCTACCATGCCCTGGATCAAGGTAAACATCTGCGTTCCATCAATGGGCGAACCTCCGGGAATCGGAGTCGGTGGAGGAGGAAGGTTGTCCGTCACAGCTGCGGCAATCCTCTGAGCAGGTGGGGGAGGAGGATCCCCGAAAAGTGCAGACACACCTACGTGCATCGGAGATGTAGGAGGAACTACGGCTGTCTGTCCCTCAGGTGGAGAGGTGGCAGACCCCTCTAAAGCTGATGTTCCCGCTCTCATAGACCGTGTCTGCGGCGACATCCTGAAGACAGATCCCAAAGAATCAATTAAGGCAAAAATGCGATATCATCAAGGAAGGACAATATAGTTCTAAAGAGCAACATTCAAGGTAAAAGATTGGAAATAAATATTCCTAGTTGTGATTGCACAGGTCAAAGATACATCCATGGTCTGATACTTCTATCCCTCTAAGTACCACAGTTCTACTACAAGCACACTCACTGCTAGCTTTCATACCTACTGTAATCGCTGATACTAGTTATCCTTATCACTCAAGTGCATATCAATGCAACACCCTACTAAGTACTGTTCTCTCTCCAGTACATTCTTAGATGAACACCTAAGCCAGTTGGCAGTGAAGCCAACATATCCTTACATATGCACCTCATCTATTATATACTAATATATCTCTCTCACTATAAGATTTTATCCTCAAAATAAAGTCCTCGAAACTAACTCCTCGAAAAATTTAAAGTATAATGTATATACCTCCCTCAAGGTCAATTATTTAAATACTGAAATGAAAACTTAATCACAAAATCCTTAAAGACTTGTCTAGGTTCATCAAATTGAATCTGAATTCCTCAAAATAAAATTTTAATAACATGATATCTCGACTCCTCAAAATTCAAAACTGCAATTCATTTTCAAGCTTCAAATTATAATTTAAATCCATATCTTGTAGTCCAATAGCCCTAGTGTTATCTTTCTCACTGTCCTCATCGACGTGTGTCATCAAGTAATACCATAAATCAGTCTGCAATTTCATCTTGATATGAAATCAAACCCTACAATGAAACCAAAATCCTAACTTAATAACTAATCAACAATCAACAAGTGAGAATGGACGGAACAAGGGAATGATTTTTAAATTGGAAAATTTAACAAGATTCTCAAGGGTCATCCCAGGAATCTCTCAAGGAATTGTGATTGAGTATTCGCTCTCGTCCTAGTATCCTATGTCCTAGATCCTATCGCAGGCACGCAGTAGTATAACAAGGATGCCACACTACTACGACATCGCACAACTCGCGAAGTCTGACCTGTATGGGCCACCACTAAAAACGTGTCATGACCCGCACCCGGTTTAGGGGCACGAGTGCGTGGGTACGTCCAGCCTACGCCGCAGCATCGGCGGTAGAACGCTGTCAAGGTCTTGGTACTATCTAGCCAATCTCACACAAGCATCAAATCTCTATAAGGAGGCACAGATGACACAATAAAATGGACACATACTCAATCACAGGATTACAGTACGATAAGATAGCGAAACAAAATTTAATACAACACAAGTCTAAGATAATAATCAAACTCAACAATATCCAAGTCTCAATAAAATTGCCGGAGACAAATCCGGTACCAAATAGTCTACTGAAAGAACTAACTAAAATATAGTAATTTCCGGCTAGGCCTCTCGGAATCACAACTAACTATCAAGCCCAAGTGCAGCTACTCACCATATGGTCCATAAAGTGTCGGACAGCGGTCCTCTAAGGCATAGTCTGGAAAAATGTTTCCAGTCAGGAAGGAGCAAAGTAAAAATCTCAAATAACAGTTCCATTTAATTGATAAGGACTATAAAATAATAAACATGTGATACTAGCTACTGAGAAGACAGTGAAATAAACGCAATGGCAATTAAAGAGAGACAGGCAATGTAAAGAGACAGGCAATAGGCAATATGATATAGTCAGTGCATGTATGAAAATAAAAAGAACAAGGAACAGTATCATATACGGGTGATGTAGTATATGATTTAAATAGGGAACTGTAATCTATTCTAAGTGTTTGAAATAGTAGTTTCAAAATGTGATCGGCTTGGGAACATGTACGATAGCTACAGGGCCTGGCTAATCATGGGTGAAGGGCATGATTAACACTTACATTATTCTACACTACAATAAGAGGTTATGATCACATTTCTTACTAACTATTTCCCCGCCCCCAACTAGTACTGTGGATCCAACCATGACACGTCACGATACACGAGCAAGTCCAATCTATCATGTACGATGTCTAATATATATGTCGTGTACAATGTCAAACGATAATCAATGTAACATCTCATGACTGCAGATCCAAGCTATACTAGTCCGTGTAATACAGTGTCAAGGATTCAGATATAACATTTCATGATTATTTAATTTATAGAAATTATCAAGGAATTGGAAATTATCAAAGAATGTACTTGCCTTGGGTCCTTAGCTGGTATTTATGGATGTCCTGTTCCAGAATATCTCCTGGATAAACCAACAGTCCTAGAAATATATCACAAAGCAAAACCACATTTGCATCAGATGCTACACTAACACAGTCTAAAAATACAGAGTTCGGGATTTCTCTAGGTATGATACTGGTCACCTAGGATCACCTAGTAGGTTCACCAATTAACCATATTATCAATAATTAATTTAATACATATATATATATGGTTATACCAAATTATATACAAAATATGTATAACTGTATGTACATAAGTGGAATATATTTTATTTATGTGAAAAATATACATCACCCATTATTTAAGAATATATACATTTATATATTTATATACACTAAATAAAATATACTCATACTCTATATGTACACAAGTATATATATATATATATATATATATATATATATATATATATATATATATATATATATATATACCAAATATACGTTTTATTAAACATATACCCATACAAAATATATATACACATATATATTTGTACCAAAATAATAATTATACTATATACAGGTAATTATACCAATTAAATATATATATATAATTAAATACGAAAACATAAATTATATGTTACAGATAATTTAATACACATATATATATTTATGAATACATACATAAAATAAATTTATACACTATATAAAAATGCCCAATATACATACATATACATGTGCATCTAATTAAATACATACTTATTAATTAAACACCTACTATCTTATACAATTAATTATACATACTATAATATACAATTAATTATTAATAAAATAAATAATATACATATTCATATTTTAAATACATACTTACATTATACTAAGGTATATATATATTATACTTATACATGTATTAAACATTAAATAAAATAATACTATACACATATGTATATAGTATTAATTAAATAAATACTATACATATACCTACACATGATTAAATATATACAATTACATTCACATTAATTAAATACCTACAAATACATATACATTAGTCATATATGTACATATACATTACATTAGTTATATATATATATATATATATATATATATATATATATATATATATATATATACATTATGAAGAAGGAAAAAGGGGGAGGAGGAAACTCACAGTGTTTTGGGCTTGCTGGCCGGAAAGATGGCCGGGTGGTTGGGTGAACCGCAGAGGGAGGCCGGAGCAATGGCTCGGTGGAGTTGGCTCTGGTGGTGGAGGAGGCTCGAGGAGGAAATGGGGAGCGGCCGGGAATCAGTGGAGGGGAGGTGATCGGCTCGACGGGGACTCGAGCGCGGGGGAATGCAGTGGTTGGCCGGGTGATGTGAGAGGCCGGATCTCTGTTGGTGGTGGTGGTGGCTAGGAGATGATGAAGGTGGTGGTCGAATGTAGATGGAGATGGTGCACGCCGGAGTTGGAGAACAGTTGCTGGGGACGACGGCCGGGTCGGGGGAGTTGTAGAGTGGGGAAGAGCGGGGCCGGGGCTTGGCTGACCGGAACAGCAGGCCGGTGGGTGGCTGATGGCGGCTTGGAGAACCGGCAGTCGATGGAGATGGAAGCTGCAGCAGGAAGGAGGAGTCGCCGGAGTTAACAGGGAGTCGGGGAGCACCGGGAGGAACTGCGGTGAGCAGTTGCAGCGGGGAGGCAGAGTGGTTGGCCGCCGGGTGCAGGCTTGGCCGGGGTGCGTCGAGACAGCAGGCCAGCGGGGTCGCCTTGGCTGGGGCGGCTCGACGGAGTTAACACAGAGGGCCGCCGGGATGTAATTGTATATATTTAATCATGTCTAGGTATATGTATAGTATTTATTTAATTAATACTATATACATATGTGTATAATATTATTTTATTTAATGTTTAATACATGTATAAGTATAATATATATATACCTTAGTATAATGTAATGTATGTATTTAAAATATGAATATGTATATTATTTATTTTTATTAATATTTAACTGCATAAGTATAGTATGTATTTAAATAAATTGTATAACTAAGTATGTATAATAAATTGTACAAGTATTTATTTAATTAATGCATGTGTATATGTATGAATATTGGGTATTCTTATATGGTATAAATTTAATTTGGTGAATTAATATTAGTATGTTAAGAATGATGTTGACAATATATATATATGTATATTCTAAAAATGTACTTTTGCACATATATGATATATACGTATTTTAGTATATAAAATATAATAGTATACGTACTATTTTGGTATAAATGTATGAATATGTAAATGCGTATTTTGGTATTTGATATATATATGTGTATATATATATGTATATGGGAAATATAATAAGATTTGGTATATATATATCTATATAGATATTCAATATATATATTTTTGTTTTATACAAATATTGGTTGTAGTAATGTGGCACATGTATTTTCAACATATTAAAAGATATAACTACGTATTCTAATATATATAACTTGTGTATGTATATCCATGTATTTTGTATACATACTTAGTATATTTTTAACATATAAAATTAATGTATATAGTAAATATATTGTTCAACCTGTATATATATTATACATATAATTAAATGGTATATATATATATTGTATATGTACTAAATTTGGTGTATATATATATTGTAAGCATTAATGTATATGTTAGTTAAATATATGTAATGTGTTTTAGATGTCTATTTAATAGATGATCCTAGGTGACCAGTATCATACCTAGCGTAGTCCCAAATTCAGTATTTTTAGACGGTGTGTTAGGGTAGCACCTGATGCAAGTGTTATTGTGATATGTTTATAGGACTGTTGCTTCGTCCAGAGAATATTCTGGAACAGGACACCAATAATTACCAGCTAAGGACCCAAGGCAAGTACATTATCTGATAATTTCCAATTTCTTGATAATTTCTATAAATTCAATAATCTTGAAATGTTACAACTGAATCCTTGACACTGTGCTACACGGACTAGTATAGCTTGGATCTGCAGTCATGAGATGTTACATTGATTATCATATTGACATTGTACACGACATGTATATTAGACATCGTACATGATAAACTGGACTTGCTCGTGTATCGTGACGTGTCATGGTTGGATCCACAGTACTAGTTGGGGGCGGGGAAGTAGTTAGTAAGAAACGTGATCATAACCTCTTATTGTAGTGTAGAACAATGTAAGTGTTAATCATGCTCTTCACCCATGATTAGCCAGGCCCTGTAGCTATCGTACATGTTCCCAAGCCGATCACATTTTGAAACTACTATTTTAAACACTTAGAATAGATTACAGTTCCCTATTTAAATCATATACTACATCACCCGTATATGATACTGTTCCTTGTTCTTTTCATTTTCATACATGCACTGACTATATCATATTGCCTATTGCCTGTCTCTTTACATTGCATGTCTCTCTTTATTGCCATTGCATTTATTTTATGGTCTTCTCAGTAGCTAGCATCACATGTTTATTACTTTATAGTCCTTATCAATTTAATGGAACTGTTATTTAAGATTGTACTTTGCTCCTCCCTGACTGGAAATATTTTTTCAGACTATGCCTTAGAGGATCGGTAGCCAACACTTTATGGACCATATGGTGAGTAGCTGCACTTGGGCTTGATAGTTAGTTGTGATTTCGGAAGGTCTAGCCGGAATCACCAATCTTCTAGTTAGTTCTTTTAGTAGACTTTTTGGTACCGGATTTGTCTCCGGCATTTTTATTGAGACTTGGATATTGTTGAGTTGATTATTACTTTAGACTTGTGTTGTATTTAATTTTGTTTCGCTATCTTATCGTGCTGTAATCCTGTGATTGAGTATGTGTTCATTTTATTTGTGTCATCCGTGCCTCCTTATGGAGATTGTATGCTTGTGTGAGATTGGCTAGATAGTATCAAGACCTTGACAGCGTTCTACCGCCGATGCTGCGGCGTAGGCTGGACGTACCCACGCACTCGTGCCCCTAAACCGGGTGCGGGTCGTGACACGTTTTTAGTGGTGGCCCATGCAGGTCATTAAAACGTTTTGAGGAATTTTATTTTGAGGATAAGATTTTATAGGGGGAGAGATATATTAGTATATAAAAATACCCCTATTTTCGGAATGTGGTAGTGACAGGTCATGGTCAACCTGATTTCGATAATTAACTAAACTACTATTCCATACACTGTGATATAGTTCAAATAAAGACTATTGCTACGTCACTGTGACAAGATCAAAAGATGTTACTTCATTAGAGATTACTATCATCGTATTTGGTCATTTTATATTTTATTATGTATTTTATACTTTATTGAGTCTAAGACTTATGTAATTGGATCACATTTTTGAAACTAGATGCACCCTAATTTAAAGTCCAAAGTATACTCAAAATGAGCCTACCTAAATACAGACCTAACCAGCATTCGAATTCAACCAAGTACCTGGCCCAACTCAAGTCAAAATAGGCTTGAAAAATTAGAAATATTAAGGAAACATACTACCCGAACTCAGACCGAGTTTACCCCAAACTCTGGCCAAACTCGGCTAGGGTAAAACTAAAACCCTAGTCAGAATCCTCTTCTGATTGACCTAGCTTCTAACGTTCAAATTTTAAAACGTTCGAGGACCGAACTCTGCCCGAACTCGGACTCAGAAAACCCAATAAACAGAAATAAATTTTATATCATTTTTATCAAACTCATTCACTCCTTCTCATATAATCTTGAGTAATATTTGGAGCTTAATCTTTCTTATTCTCAAGATAACTCTCCCAGCCTTCTAGTGCAAAATGCGATCTCGGTTAGAATTCTGTCTCGAGTTATAAAGAGCATATAAATTCAAGTCTGCTTACGCAAAGTCTGAAGTCGACATACCATTCGGATCAAAGCACGTGGTTGTAAGAAATCGGCAAGCCTTCGGATCAAATCTTGTGGTGTGTTGTTATTGTTTTATAGTGGATTTAACTCCGAGCAAGAGTTCACGGGACTGGATTAGTCCTTCACGAGAAAAATTAGTATAAAATCTCAGTATTTGCTTTTGCTATCTAAACTTTACCTACTTTCATATATACTTGATATATTGCTCCATATCTTAGTTGGTAACTTAGCTGTGATGATGCCATATAACTCAGGAGAAGGGACATTAAAAAATTAAATGATATCAAGTTTCACTCCCTATTCCACACAGGACACATTCAAGATTTTGGACTTGAATGTTAGATCTACTCGTTGATTCAAAGTTGAAGAAGATAAATGAATTGCGGAAGCATACCTGAATCCATCACTAGACATGGTTGATCTTATAACGATCGTCTATTTCTGAGGTTCAATCTTCGAACTTGATACAACCATAATCGACAAAGATGAATTATTTCTCTCTTTGTTGATGGGGTACAGAGTAGAAAAAAGAGAGTAGACCCTTTCCTGATCAACGTACAAATTGGGGACCATAACCCTGAATATATATAATTAGGTTTTAGATATTTCTAATTTGGCCCCTCCTCAAATTAGAAATATCTCTAAGGTATCTACACATTATCTCCATAACAATTATACCTTAAGCCTATTTTCCATTATCAATTAGACCACTTAAATTTGGCTTAATTATTTAGATAGCACAACAAAATAAATTTTACATGTGTAGCCCCTAATCGTTGAATAACTCCAACAATCTTCCATTGGTCCATATATGTAACCTTATAAATGTATGAACTTTGTGAAATCAAAATTGCTATCTTAATAGTAGGGTACATTCACACAATCTCGTCAATTAACTATTTCAATATAGATTAAAGCGGTCTTCGTCACATTTAACGTAACTAAACCATCAATGGTTACATATACCATTATAGCTAGTGACATAGATAAATCATGGGTGTGTAATATGGAAATTACACGAAATATGATCAACACGTCTATTTACAACTAGTCCTCATTTACTTCAATGAGATTGTTACATTAATAATATGAAGCAGAATGAACTGAATTTTTTATATGTCTTATCAACAAAATATCCAAATATATAAATACGTAAATATGTCCAAATCTAAATATATAGTACTAAAATACATGAAACACAAACTCCTACTATACTGATATATATCTTCAAACAAGATAACACCCATATGAGCAGTGTGCTCATGAAAGACCTTGGGTGGGAACCCTTTTGTGAGCAGATATGCTAACATTGAGTTTGTCCCAATGTGCTCTATAACACTTATCCATTTTGATTTCTCTCCTTCACAACAAGGAACGTGATGTCAATATGCTTTGACCTATACGAGATCATGTTATTATTGGAATACAGTATTGCTGATTTATTGTCACAATATAATTTTCGTAGTCTTTCAAGCCCCTCCAATATGTGCAGCCCAGTGATAAAAATTAGCGACCATATTCCATGATTGGATGCCTCATAACATGCTATAAACTCTGTTGCTATAGTGGAAGAAGCTACGAGTGTCTGTTTGACACTCTCCTAAGATATTGCTCCACCACCCAATAGGTAAACATTCATGATGTGGATCTCATACTATCTTGGCATCAAACAAAATCGGATTCAGAATACCCTATAATCTCGAAATGATTTAATCTCCAATAAGTAAGCATGTAATCCTTTGTTCTCTGTAAATATCTTATAACCCATTTTGCTTCTTTCCAATGATCCATCCCTGGATTACATAAATATCTGTCTAGCATCTCAACTATGAAAGCAATATCTGAACACATACACACTTGAGCATATATTAATCTCTACAACTGATGAATAGGGAATCAATTATATTTTTTAAAATTTAAGGCTATTGTTAGGGCACCGACTGAGACTGAACTTGTCTTCATTAGTGATAGAGGTGTCACCTGGTTGCATTCCTGCATGCCAAATCTTTTAAGTACTTTATCGATGTGGCTCCTTTGTGATAATCCCAAGAATACCCCAAGAACGGTCTCGGTGTATCTGGATTCCTATTAAAAAGGACGCATCACCAAGATCTTTCATCTGAAAGTTATTTGCTAGAATTTCTTAGGGTCATACAACATGTCTATATCATTTGTGGCTAGTAGTATGTCATCGACATACAAAACCAAATAAATATGTTTACTCCCACTTAACTTGTAATACACACAATCATCAACAATGTTTATCTCAAAATCAAATGAGATAACCATTTGGTGAAATCTATAATGCCATTGAAGATAAGCTTTGTAACGACCAGTTTCGCTCAAGCGGACAACTGATTCAAACGGCAAAAGTGCAACGATCCGTCCCGCTTTGCTCAGCGAGAATACTCGTTGAGGCAAAAGGATTTTCAGACTTGGCCCTTCAGGAGTTCCGACTTAGGCTTTCAGAGGCTCGCTCGGAGTATCGCTCGACCGAGGCGAATCATCGCTAAGGTGGGTGGCTATGATGAACTTGTCTTTGCTTAGCCAGAACACTTAAAATATAGGCAATACATGCTAGTCGCTAGGTGAATCACCCCCTGCATGCTAATAAAGAATACAACGCACCTAGCTAAGAGAATAATCATAACTTGTATTGCTTGTGTTAGAACATGGAAATAAAATATTGCTTTTAAGTGGACCCTTGCATGCTACCTTTGCCTTATGCAACTAGATCCCACTATGCCTCGAGTAGAACGATACATATGTACTCTTCGAAATGCACTACTTCACTTGCTACACTACACGTCCCTAGATAATGTCGCTCGGTATGTCCCATTACGATTTTACTCCTCGGCCTACCCTTAGGCCCATGCCAAACGTAAATGTTATGTCCAGTATAAATGCTTGCTTGCCACAATAAAATTATGCCACAATCAACAACACTATCGCGTATCGTGTATGCATTCGAGTTAACCAGAAGACTATCAAATAGCTCTTCTGTGCAAAATGAACCTGCAAGTATCTGGGACTGCTAGGTCGCCAAGGCAGTCCCCGTACCAGAGGATTGCATCAAGGCAAAGTTGAACACTGAATGGAAATTATATCTTGTATACATCTGAATGATAATCATGTCAAGTTTACATCTGAAGAGAAGAACAATGCTCATTGCTCAAGGAGACTATACAAGGCAGATCATGCTATATGATTGTCTCGTGCTCGTTGATCAAGGAGACTATGCAAGACAGATCATGCCATATGATTGTCTTATGCTCATTCAGAACAAGAATCAAGGATTATCATATCAAGTTATGGATTTGGAAGACCAAGACTGTGTGTCATGGACAACTTGGAATCAAAGGGGATCTTCGAATCTTATTTCTCGAACGGTCTCCGGGGCACAGGGGCCGATCCGATCCAGATGGAACTATCGAATAGTCTCTGACTGGACGGGATGGATGGCAGTGACACATGTACCTCCTTCATCTGCGCTCTGAGACTATTAATCGGTCCTTTATGGCTATGCCAGCGATAATCGTTCATATAGATAAGTCATCCTCGCTTTGCGGCAATTCGCGTGTGAGTCATTGCATCGCATCGAGAATATCCGAAACACCTGACGATTTTTAGTATAACACACTTGTATATATGGAACACTTCAACATCTTCTGTAACACGTCCGGATAATTTGTGTAATCGTGCACCTGATACATAATCTCGTTCACAATACTTGTGTTTGCATGTGCTATTTCCCCTAAATTCATATATATGCTCATGCTTGAATTAACTTGGTTTACCTTGGACAGGGAAGGACGGATGATAAGTTGGTAAGTCTCGCCATATTTTCCTTATATCGCACGACATACTGCCACACGAGTTAGGCTATTCATCTTTGCCATGAAACTGATCCTAAGGCAAGACTAGAAAGATAACTAAATAGATGGTGCACAGAACCTATATTACGTTTTAGGATTTGTCGAGCGGGCGAGTAGTCTCCCCACCAGTGCATTCATGTACTGATAACCTACCAGATTGCTTGCAGGGTGCGGGAGAACCTCGTTCAGTGCGGATGCCTCCTTCATGCGTGCTAAGACGTGGAGTTCAACTATGGAGCCTTTGAGCATTGCGTCCAGAACTGAAGCACATATATAGGACATAATGTTGGAATATCGCCTAAATATCATTCCACAAATATAGCCACTTGGCACGCTTTTACTATTTTAGGGAGAGTGCTTGAGCGACTTATAATCTTGGCCTAGCGCCGCCAGTAACACTTGTTCGATATCAATAAAAAGCTTGTTCTATTTATATACTTGTGTTATTCAATGCTTCCGCCATTGACGACTCTATGAACTTGTTACCAATCGCATATGCGTTTATAATTTCGCTACACTCGGATAATCTGTACGAGTCTATGGCTTAGACCTCTTACCGCCAGTATGAACCAAGGGCTTGCATGGGCGCGGCTTACGCTCGTGCGGCATCACGCCCAGATGGGTCAAGCGATCGTCCCGCGGGAGCGCTGGCTCGGTGATTCTCGCCTAGCGGGGACGGCCGATTAGCTTATGGGAGATCGGGGCGTGACAAGCTTGCTTGAGTCCATAAATAAATTTTGTCAGTTTACAAATCATATTCTTTGGCACTCTCGACACAAAGTTTTCTAGCTGCACCATATAAATTATTTCGTCAATATTACTATTAAAAAATATCGTTTTGGCATTCATTTGATGTAACTCAAGATCAAAATATGCAAAAAGTGCCATGATTGTTCTAAAAGAGTCTTTCAAATAAACCGGAGACAAAGTCTCTTTAAAATAAATCTTTTCCTTTTAAGTAAAGCCTTTAGCTACAAGATGTGCTTTATACCTTTTCACATTACCCTTCGAATCCTTCTTAGTTTTAAATATCCATTTGCAACTATTGTGCTTCGCACCTTTCCGGAGTGGGACAAGTTCCCGAACTTTATTGTCTTGTATAAACTTATACTCCTCATTCATTACATTAATCTACTTTTGAGAATTGGAACTTTCCATGGCCTTGCGAAAGTTGATTGGATGATCTTCTAGTATTTCGCAGTCTTCCTCACGTTCCTGAAGAAATATGACAAAATCATCTGAAATTACATTGCTTCTTTCTCTGGCGGACTATTTTAATGGCATCGGTTCTTGAGGTAGTTGTTTTTTCCTTATGAACAATTACCTCATCTTGAATAGGGGGTGCTTCTATGTTGTCTTTAGCCAATAAAGTAGACGTTTACAATTTTAGGGGGTCCAAATTCTTTTTCATATGGTATATAAGGCCTTGCCTCAGGTGGACAACCCCAAACATATAAATGCCTCAAACTAGGTTTTCTGCATGTCCAAATCTCATAAGGTGTTTTTGTAGCTACTTTATTTGGCACTCTATTCAGAATGTAAGCTATTGTTTTCAGTGCTTCATCCTAGAATGACTCTGGTAAGGTTGAATAACGAATCATACTCCTCACAATATCCTTAAGAGCCATATTTTGTCTTTTATCTACTTTATGCTAGGTGATCCTGGACTTTATGCTAGGTGATCTTGGCATGGTGTGCAGTGGGACGATTCTATATTCCTCTAGGAACTTAACAAATGGTTTGGGATGTTGTTCACCAGATCCATTAGATCTGCCATAGTATTTTCCACTGCGGTCAGACCTGTTAAACTTTTATTCTCCTGTTGAGTTGATTATCAACTTCAACTTTAAATGATTTGAACAAATCCAAAGACTGTGATTTCCCATGAATGAGATATAGGTAGTCATATCTAAAATAGTCATATATGAATGATATAAAATATTCTTGACCATTCCAAGAAGCCGAAAGGAATAGTCCACTGATATTAGATGTATCAATTCTAACACTTCTATAGACCTACTGGCATCTTATCTCTTTGTTTTGGTCTATTTTTCCTTTACACATTCAACACAGACATTAAAGTCTGTGAAGTCATGGGAATCCAAAATTCTATCAAACATAACTCGTTCCGCTCTACTTCTAGAGATGTGACCTAATCTCTTATGGCATAATGAGGTTGAATTTTCATTGTTAATTTTGTGTTTAGTACCACATGATTCCACATGCAAGATTTTATTGTAAGATGTAATAGTTTCAAGCGAATATACGTCATCATAAACTTAAGAAAACCATTACCAACAATATTTAAATTTAAAGATAGATTAAACTTATTGTTTCCAAATAAATAATGATTACCAAATTTGTCCAATAAAGAAAGTAAAACTAAATTCCATCTAAAAGTCAGTACAATAAAAGTGTATCAAATCCAATTAATAATCAGTTCTTAATAATAACGTAAAATGTCCTATTGCTTCCATTGCTACTAACTTCTTGTCACCTATATAGATGTTTCTTTACCAATTACTTGGCTTTCGGTAGCTCAGGCAGCCCTTTCTTTATACTCTATGCATGGTAATTTGTTCATTCCTTCTTTATGTTTCCTGGCTTATCACAAAGAAAATAACACTTAGCTTCAAATTGTTATTTCTTTTGAGCTAGACCCTTAGAAACTTCTATATTCTTTATCTTTTTGCCGTTATACTTGTCTTTAGGGGTAGTAGCCAAATTTGCACATTCAATCTTATCTTGCTTCAATCTCTCATCTTCTTGTACATAGTATGAAATGAACTCATTTAGAGTCCTTTTCTCCTTTTAACAGTTGTAACTGACCTTAAACTGGTTGTACTGTGTTGGAAGTAATAGTAATAACAGATGCACGAGCAAGTCATCAGACAGGTCGACCTTAGTGCCTTAAGTTTTGAAGAAATATTATGAGACTTCTCCATGATGTACTCCCTTATGTTACATTTTTCCTTATACTTTATGGTAATCTATCGCAACAAAAGTGTGCTTGTTTTTACCTTATCATTCACTGCAAATCGTTTCTTGATTTCAATAGTGAATTGTTTGGCACTGGTAACCTCATCAGATATTGCACCCCTGAATTCCTTTTGAATATCGTACTTTATAATCCTCAGACTCATGCGGTTTTAGTGTCCCCACTTCTCAAATTTTTCTCTCAATAGAAGAAGTGTCTTCCTTAGGTGCAGTTGGGTGCTCAACCCTAAGTACAAGGTCTAGATCCATGTAGCCGAGAACAATGTTAATGTTTTCTTTCCAGTCCTTAAAAAGTTTGTTCCATTAAGCATATAAATTGAATTCAATGTAGCAAATATTGTACCAACATTAGCTGTAAGGAGAACAAAACAAACAAACAAACAAACAAACATGCTCTAATTAATAATCAAAGAATAATAGTCAAACAAATTCAAATAATGATAAAATCCATCTCAAGATACCTAGCACACCATTAATATCATGTCTTTGGGAAGTAAGTGATACTCTTGGTATAAAGATCAAACGTTGACAATAACTCATGTCAAATAATAAGTCTATCTTTTGATAAGATTATTATTCACATGTAAACTTTACATTATATTGAAAATTTTGTTTATTTTGCAAAAATATTACAAACTTGAACTTCTCTTGAAAAAAACCATTTTTTCGGCCATGACCCGGTACTCGTTTTGCATCAAATTCTACTGAACGAATGAATTATAAAGTTTCTAATGAGATGACAAGTACTGATGTCCTAACCAAAACTCAAAAACACCAATTTTTAATATAATGTAATATAATTAAATTCGGACATATATATTTAGCATCAATTCTACTGCCACATACATGAGTAGTCAAGTAATCTGTGCATACAGCCTCTTATGCATTAATTTTTGGTGGTCAAAATGTGTCCAGATTCGTACTTTTAGATCTAAAGGAAGCAAAGTAAGAACAAACATCAAATTTTGCGTTCCTCCGTGTAGATTTCAAATTCAATTCTACAAATTCTAGATGTTGGAAATAAGAACTTAGGAAGCATGGACAATATGTCGCATCCCGGACATAACACATGTTAAAAAAAAGCTGCATAAAAGTTCAAAAGTATACATAAAGAGGGATCTAAATTGGTTCAACGTGTATAATGGGCCAGGTTGGACTGAGATCTAGGTTGACTGGGTTTGACCAGGTTCAGGTCGGTCCGAGTTCAACCCGATGGAGAGAGCGGATCGGACCGACCCGGTGGGTTTGAAAGCGGATCTAGTCCGAACCCATGACTCAGTCTACGAAGGACCGGACCGAACCGATCTGGGTCCGGACCGATTCAGGGTCGGACCAAGTCGTCGCGAGATTATTTTTTTATTTAAAAATTTGTAACATTAAGTAAGAAAATTTTATTTGATTTCTTTATATTGATATTTATATAACTTTAAGTATAAATATAAATATAAATATAAATATTTATATGTTGAAATTTTTTTTGAATTGTTTTTTGAATAACTTATAAAAATTTGTATAAATCTTTTTTTTTGAATTTTCTTTATATAGATAATTTTTTTTTTGATATTTTCTTCATATCGATATTTATATAACTTTAAGCAGAAATCTTTATATAATTTTTTTTTGAAATTTAAATATAAATTTATAAGTTGAAATTTAAATAGATATTTATATAACTTTAATTTCTTTATATAGATATTTTGTAGACATAAAAAAGTTAAATATAAACAACTAACAACATTAAGTAATAAAAAACTGAATTTGTTTAATTTATACCAATAAAATTATAAACGTATTATAACATTAAGTAACAAAAAAAAATAGAAACTTGTAAATGATATTTTATTTGCATAAAGCTTGAATGTACAAGTCTTTTTTTTTCCATCGTCCGTCATCCGTCATCCATTGAAGTTTATTGCTCAGATCCTCCTTCAGTAGCGCCATCCAAATTAAGAGACTGAAAGTTCAGCTCAGTGATGTCGGCACTTTCATATCATGAGTTTTGAGTTCTTTTTTCAGCACGAACCCAATCATGAACGAAGACACAAGCTTCCAAATATCTGGTTGCAACACACTCCTCTTCTTGCTTAACATCATTGAACCTGCAATAAAACAAGATTTTGATGCTACCGTAGATACCGAGACCAATAGAATATCACGTGTTATAGAAGAAAGTACATGATACATTTTTTCGTGTCTCTTCCATCATTCTAAAATTGAAAAATAAGATGAAAAATTATCTTCATCTTCTTCATAAGACTTTAGATATAAGGACAATTTTTGAGTGGGTAGGAAAGATTATTTTTGTTTCGTCCTTTGCAATACACTTTTAGCATGTGATAATTTAGACATAAAATCGGAGCTACTACTACCTTGAACGGTCGTACCGGGTCGTCCAGATAGAACTATTTCTTCATATAAAGTAATTAAACTATTTAAAACTTCTTTAATTTATACTTTTAAGTTACCTATGTCAACATTCATATTGTCTTATAATCGTCTAATAAAAAATATACACCATCTAATTTAATCTTAGGATCAAAAACCGAAGCCAAACAATATAGAAGAGGTATATCACCCTAATATGTTTTAAATTTTGCTTCTATTATGGAAACAACATAATAAAAACCAGGAACAGTTCTATATTTAAAAAATAAATGAGACATGTTAATAATTTATTTTAAAGCTAAAGGAGAAGTTCGATAATAAACTCCAGATAAAATAAATGTAGCATTGTAAAATAATTCAAAAAATTCAAAAATAGAAGTACCAACTAACCAATCATTCTTAGTTACTTGATAATCAAAACTAGGATTATCATTACAATAATGTGTAATAACATTAGAGGTGCAACTCGGGAGCGTTGGATCGAGCTTGAGCTCAACCCGAGTCAAACCCGATGAATCATATGTCTAGCCCGAGCCCAAGCTCGCTCGACCTCGGGTTCAACATATGTAGTCCAAGACCAAGCCCGGAGGATCGGGTTGGGCTCTGGTTGGGTCAAATTTATCGGGCCATAATATTATAATTAAAATAATTTTAAACAAGAGTAATATTAAATAGATAATCAAATAGAAATCAAGCATTAATCATTACAAAATATAAACTGAAATAAGATTTAGGATAATGAGTTAAAGAGTTTGGGTGAAAACTTTTAGGATTTAAACTTTATATATATATATATATATATATATATATATATATATATATATGTCACGTCCAAGTCCCAAAATACCGAGGGACTAGCCACGTGGTAATGGCCAGTAGCACAACTCCAATAGGCAAACCCGATTTAATGGACCCGTTAGAGTGCACTTAAGCTGCAACAATATAAGTACAAGTCTACACCATCTTATCATAGTATAATTCTAGTCTCATCCACAGAAAGTAAATATAATTCAATATGATAGACCAGTCAAGATAATAGATTAAAAAAATAGTCCATCAACAAGTCCACATAAGTAGTGTCTCGGGGAACAACCCGACACAATAATGGAATGAGAATAACATTAATACATATATCCATGAGTCCAGATATGAAATAACAATAAGAATATCTAACTGAGTAAGTAACTAAATACTCAAGAGAAATTCTCTAGCACAACCTCGTCCTCTGATGCTAGTACCGCTCTAACGTCAGTTCATGTCCCGTAAACTCGGGATAATCCTCCTCTGCTGTACCTGGGGACATAATCCGGATCCAAGTCCTCAGGGGACATAGCAAGGTACAAGAAACACTCAAGCCAAATAAAATATAATAAATATAAAACAGATCCTTAGGGCAAGCTATGTATGTAATGCCCCGCAACCGTACGGTGTGTTACGCTGAGTCGGATTGAATAAAGCAATAGCTGATTAAATTTTGATTTGTTGGAAGAGGAAAGAAGTATTGATTGAGTGGATTTTATGTGTAGATCGTTAGCGGAGTTCGATGAAAATCAGGTGTTCGTTCAGAGCAGTACTGAGATAGCAGGATTGGAGCAATAATGCCGTCTTCCTTAGTCCGATCGATCGGATAATTTGGAGAGCACGACCTGCTTGTATGGTCATACCAATTGAGTAGATCGTACTTTGCATCGGACCACGGGTTCAAGGGATCGATCGTATCGGCAAGGCAAAGTGCTTAACGGAATTAGACTTGGTGAGTGGGCTCTGTCCCTTCTCCTCTACTCCTTCATGCCTAATAATATGGAATACACGTAAAGGCTTGAACACTTGGACAGGAACTTGGAAATTACTACACTGTGGCGTGCATAGAGTATACGTCATTTGTAAGCCCCCTGATTTTCAGTAATTATTAATTTGGATTTTTTCACAATTTTCTGTAATTTTCTGGGATTTTTCTGTAGTTAAAACCTAGGTATTTGGTAATTAAATGATTCTTAATTGCTGTTAATTAATATTAAAATATTATGGAAATAATATTTTATGGTGCAAAATAGAAAACTGGACATAGGGTAATTTTTCGGGAATTTATTGGACTCCGAAAACACGTTTAAAGCCCTAAAAACTATTAAATAAATAAACCGAATTAAACCCCTAAATAAATCCAGTTCAATTGAACCAAACCAACTCAAACCAACCCGGACCGAATTACTGAACCAAACCCAAACCGTATCGGGTCGGGTCGGATCCAAACCCGACCCGAAACCCGACTACCCGACCCGCCAATAAACCTAAATGGATCCGGGTCTAACCCGCTAGCCCGACCCGACCCGTCCGCCCGAAACCCGTTAGCCCGTTAACCATTTCTCTCCCAGAATCCCAACCCGACGCCGTTTCTCTCCCCTCCGCCGGCTAACCCGCCGCCGCCGCTTGGCCTCCCACCACCGCTTGGCCTCCCCGGAACCGCCGCCCGCTCGCCTCCTATAAGCCCCTGATTTTTCAAAAATATTAAAATTGGAATTTTTCACAATTTTCTGGAATTTTCTGGGAATTTTCTGTAATTAAAATCAGGGTTTTGAAATATTACCTAATTTTTTAAATTGATAATAACCAACATTAAAATATTGTGAAAATAACATTTTTGGGTGTAAAATGGAAAATTGGACTTAGGGTAATTTTTCTGGATTTTTCTGGGCCTCAGACATATTTTTAAATGCCTGAAAACTATTTAATTAATTAACTAATTAATTTTCTAATTATTTAATTACTTATTATTTATTATTTATTATTTATTATTTATTATTTATTATTTTTATTTTCTTTTTCCCTGGCCCATTGGGCCGCGGCCCAGCCCGCTAACCAGCCCAGCCCAGCCGCCCTATCGGGTCGGGTCGGGTTCAGCCGAACCCGACCCGCCGTCAGCCGACCCGCCCGCACGACCCCGTCCCCCCCACGACGCCCCGATTCCTCCGCCGCCCTCCGCGCGCTGCGCCGCTCCCCGCGGCCACGTCGCCTCGCCCTCCGCCATGATCGGCCACCCCTAACCGCCCGCTCCCCTATTTATACCGCCCCCTTCGCCGTCTCCTCCACCACCCTCGCCCTAACCCTAACTCTCCGGCCACCACCTCGCCCCGCTCCGCCGCTGCTCGCCTCCGCTCGCCCAGCCACCGCACCGCACCGCGCCGCCCGCCTGAGCCCGCAGCCCCCCCGGCCAGCGCCGCCGACGCCCCTCCCCGACGAAGACCAGCCACAGCAGCAGCAAGCAGCTCCCCACCGCCGCTGCCGGCCGCCCTGAGCCGCCGCTCCGCCCGTGGACGACGCGCCGCCCCTCGGCGAACCGTCTCCCGCCCTCGCCGACGTCTCTCCGGCCGCCCTCCGCCGTCCACGGCCGAATTCCCCCCTGAACCCTAACCCTAGCCCTAATTCCCTTCGCATGTCCGACACGAGTCGGACACGGTTCGACTCTGTTTCGGGTCCCCTTCAGGTGCGCGTAACTTTCGCCTCGTAGCTCCTTTTTTAATTCCGTAAATTGTGTTGTGAAGCCCGTATGACCCTCTCGGTGTCCGGGCAAACTGTTCGGGACATCGCGTCCTGTGGTGATCGCACACCGCGATCCAAAAACAGGAAAAACCAGACCCTGTTTCACCCCCGGAACTGAGTACGCCCCGCCAAACGGGACGACTTGGTCGCGTGCGGTCTTCGCAGATACGTACGCACCTTCGATACGGACGTGTGAGATTTCGCGGAAGCTGATTCGGGTGTGCGTGCACACCGGAATCAACGCGTATCCGCGGACATCGCCCCGTATCCGGCTTTTCTGCAATTCACCCTAACTTCGTGCACACTCGTCAGATCGAGACGAAACTTGGCCATCGGACTCGTAGCAATACGCTGGTCCTGTGGGTCAAGTTTGGTTCGATTCTGAGAACGTTGACGAAATCGCGTGTCGTGGGCCCCACAGGCCCCGCTCGACGGGCGATTTTGTGTTCGGCTCATCGGAATCCAAATCTGGAAGTTCCGTTGGGTTCGTATCAGCGTTCCTGATCTGTTGACACTAAGTTTGGTGAATTTGGAGACCTTTGATCCGGACACGTTTTTCGGTGCAAAGCGGGCCCACCGGCGGACCCCGTTTTGACCCGAAACTGTCGTTTTTGCCCCTGTCTCCAAATTGGACCCAAGGACAGGCGTTTCTAGCTATTTGACGTCTTCTGAGCGTGATGGTAATGTCTATTTCAGCTTTTGGACTCATCTCTGGAATTTTCCCCCGAGAGCCAATATTAATCAGATCCAAACAACAGGCAAGTACCTGCACTTCAAGTTTATTCTTTATATTATGATAATTAATTCCTTGCTCTACTAGCATCATTGGATGATTACACGTAGTGTTAGAAATGTTGAATTTCATGTCTTGAATATTGGTAGTTCCTGTCTTGTTTTTCATGTCGGGTGGGAGAATACCTAGAAGGCATGTAGTTTACCCTTTCCCCTGGATTGTCTAATAGCTGTTGGTACACGACTGTCCATCAGCCGGATCTCGATTGTATTGTCTAATAGCCGTTTATGACGGCCAAATTAGCCTTATAAACCCCTGCATGCCAACTAAGTATTCTAAAAACAAACACAAGTTCACACAGATAGTTCTGGTCATGTTATATTTCTTGCTGGCTATTGTAGTTTCATTTCCTGTTTCATTTATTTCTGTTCCTCATATTCCTGTTTACAGCTAACTCTGAGATAATAATGTTCTGCTAATGCTGTTTCTCAACATGATATCCAATAATTAATTGTCATAAAATATTTAGTTTAATCTTGTTGTGCACTGTGTACTTTGCTCCTTTCCTGACTGGATCTGTTGTTTAGGCGATGAGGAGAACCTTGCCCCCACCTATTATGGCCCCTATGAGGCAGCAGGTGATACAGTTGCAGAGCCAGTTCCCGCACAGGAAGCTACTCCTGCTGAGTAGTTAGCAGTAGTTATCTTAGTTTTGCTCTTTATCTTAGCAATCGGGTTTGTCCCCGATTTCATTCTGATTCCTGTACTAAAATATTTGAATATGTTGTCACATTTATTTCAGTTGCAATCTTAAGTTTCATTTCTCATTATTTATTATCTTGCCTATGTTATTTTGTGAATGAGCTAGTTAGTAAATCTGGATTTGACCTAGACAGCGTACTGCCGCCGATTCTGCGGCGTAGGCTGGACGTACCCACGCACTCGTGCCCGAATTTCCGGGTGCGGGTCGTGACACGTTTTTATGGTGGCCCATGCAGGTCCTATCCTAAAATAGGGTAATACCCTAGGACAGGGTATGAAATAAGATTGAGGATTCTAGGAAAAGCTCATTCACAGTATAGGGTCCTTATTTCAAATTCTTGATATCTTTGCTGCTCAATTTTCCTATCGCCTTTGATTTCCAAGTATTCTATTCTGATCTTCCTATCCCTTAATCTTTCAGAATGGTCCAGACCAAGAACACAGTAGGAGGCACATCAGAACCAGCTGAGCAGAATGTGCCCGAGACCCTTGCACTCCCGCCGCCTCCATCTGTTCCGGCAGTTACTCTGGATGGAGCACAGCTACTTGGAGTGTTCCAGGGATTGGTGGAATCCCAGAAAGAGCAGACTGCACTTCTGCGGACCAGCCTCTCAGAAGCTCTTAGGTCCCAGGAGTCGCCACAAAAGAGGCCAGAAAGTGCCAAAGATTTCAAGAACCTAAGACCCCTAGAATTTTACGAAACTGAGGGCATTCTCTATGCCGATGAATGGATAGAGAATGTCGAGAGACTCCTGAAGACTGCTCGGGTCCCTGATGACCTCAAAGTGGAGTCCGCAAGCCTGCAACTGTTCGACATTGCTCGAACCTGGTTCAGAGATGAACCCCAACTGTCTGCTCCTGACCTCACCTGGGAGGACTTCAAAAGGCTATTCAAGGAGAAATTTTATCCCGAAGTGGCTCGGGAAGCTCTCGAAAGCCAATTCGAGAGACTGGAACAAGGTAACATGTCTGTTGATGAATATACTGCTGAATTTAGCAGGTTAAGCCACTTTGCGGAGTACATGGTTCGTACCCCGGAGGACAGAGCCCGTAGATTCAAGAAGGGGCTATCTCCGGATATTCGCCTTGCTGTCACCACCAGCCGAGCTCGCACCTACGAGGAAATCTTGAGCGTGGCACAAGGCGTTGAGAGAGACATGGGGCATAAGCTAAAGCGAGAAAGAGATACCGGAAATGCGGGACCCAACAAACGCCCTTTTCAACAACAACAGCAGGGGGCCCCGCAACAAGCTCAGCGTCCTCTCCCTCGAGCTCCAGCACCCCAACACCAGGCCCAGGGACAGAACCATCAAGCTGCTGCTTGTAACTATTGTCATAGACCAGGCCATACTTGGCAAGTTTGCAGAAAGAGGCTAGGTGTTTGTCTACTTTGTGGCTCAGCAGCACATCAAGTGAGGGACTGTCCCGCTGCTCAAGGACGCGGACAGGCTTACGTAATGACCGTGGAGAACGCGCAAACTCTGGAAGCAGCTAATGCGCGTAAGTGATTCGTAGATATCTTTTCTAGTATTGTTTTCGTGCCTATTGGTTCGTGACCTCAGCCCCAACCTAGTAATTTTTGAACTTGCTAAATAACCTAGTATGCTTTTAATTTTGATAACTGTAGAGTTTTTAGAAGCTTTTGCTATTGTGCTTATTTTGTGTCTTGTGAATTTTAATAAATTTGTACCTCTTTTCATCATCATCTAGCGCACTTAATTTTGCTGAACCCGACTGATGCTGCTATTTTATAGCCTAGCTTTGCAAGCTTACTCTTTATCGGGCTTGTTCATGACACCTGTATTATTGAGGCCTGATCAACCCCACTAATACAAGTGTCTACTCAGAATCAGTGTACTACGGTCTGATCAACCCTAGTGCATTTTGATTCGCACTTCGCATGACTACTTTATGTGGATTGAGATATAGTCGACTAGTCTACTTGCCCCCTAAATACGTCCGAGCATATCGTATCAGCATTACCAGAATAGAATCTCGATCCTTAACCGCCTGACAATTCCCATTAGAATTCCTGAAAAATGCCTTGATCCCTATACCTCTGTTCTACCACCTCGCCCTTAAACTCTTTATTATTGATTCTCGTCTTTCCTTATTTCGGAAAGACAAAGACCTGTGGTTGGTATAAGTTGATTTGTAGTGCTAGACATACCCTCAGATCGGACGAATTGATGATAACCCTTTATGACTAAGACAAGACCCTAGGTGCTGTGTTTTGTGTTGCAGGCTTAAGATTCAATACCATGATTTATTAAGTTGGACCTAGCTTTACTAGTTGTACAGCCTTAGAGGATACATGGGTAAAATTATAAGTTGGGTAGCGACCGCAATGTTCACCTGAGAGAAAACCGTTGGACTGTAATCAAGTGAGATTGGACAGAGAGAACCCTGCCATATTTTTAAATTTTGAGGACAAAATTTTATAAGTTGGGTAGATTGTAAGCCCCTGATTTTTCAAAAATATTAAAATTGGAATTTTTCACAATTTTCTGGAATTTTCTGGGAATTTTCTGTAATTAAAATCAGGGTTTTGAAATATTACCTAATTTTTTAAATTGATAATAAACAACATTAAAATATTGTGAAAATAACATTTTTGGGTGTAAAATGGAAAATTGGACTTAGGGTAATTTTTCTGGATTTTTTTGGGCCTCAGACATATTTTTAAATGCCTGAAAACTATTTAATTAATTAACTAATTAATTTTCTAATTATTTAATTACTTATTATTTATTATTTATTATTTATTATTTTTATTTTCTTTTTCCCTGGCCCATTGGGCCGCGGCCCAGCCCGCTAACCAGCCCAGCCCAGCCGCCCTATCGGGTCGGGTCGGGTTCAGCCGAACCCGACCCGCCGTCAGCCGACCCGCCCGCACGACCCCGTCCCCCCCACGATGCCCCGATTCCTCCGCCGCCCTCCGCGCGCAGCGCCGCCCTCCGCGCGCTGCGGCGCTCCCCGCGGCCACGTCGCCTCGCCCTACGCCGTGATCGGCCACCCCTAACCGCCCGCTCCCCTATTTATACCGCCCCCTTCGCCGTCTCCTCCACCACCCTCGCCCTAACCCTAACTCTCCGGCCACCACCTCGCCCCGCTCCGCCGCTGCTCGCCTCCACTCGCCCAGCCACCGCACCGCACCGCGCCGCCCGCCTGAGCCCGCAGCCCCCCCGGCCAGCGCCGCCGACGCCCCTCCCCGACGAAGACCAGCCACAGCAGCAGCAAGCAGCTCCCCACCGCCGCTGCCGGCCGCCCTGAGTCGCCGCTCCGCCCGTGGACGACGCGCCGCCCCTCGGCGAACCGTCCCCCGCCCTCGCCGACGTCTCTCCGGCCGCCCTCCGCCGTCCACGGCCGAATTCCCCCCTGAACCCTAACCCTAGCCCTAATTCCCTTCGCGTGTCCGACACGAGTCGGACACGGTTCGACCCTGTTTCGGGTCCCCTTCAGGTGCGCGTAACTTTCGTCTCGTAGCTCCTTTTTTAATTCCGTAAATTGCGTTGTGAAGCCCGTATGACCCTCTCGGTGTCCGGACAAACTGTTCGGGACATCGCGTCCTGTGGTGATCGCATACCGCGATCCAAAAATAGGAAAAACCAGACCCTGTTTCACCCCCGGAACTGAGTACGCCCCGCCAAACGGGATGACTTGGTCGCGTGCGGTCTTCGCAGATACGTACGTACCGTCGATACGGACATGTGAGATTTCGCGGAAGCTGATTCGGGTGTGCGTGCACACCGGAATCAACGCGTATCCGCGGACATCGCCCCGTATCCGGCTTTTCTGCAATTCACCCTAACTTCGTGCACACTCGTCAGATCGAGACGAAACTTACGCCATCGGACTCGTAGCGATACGCTGGTCCTGTGGGTCAAGTTTGGTTCGATTCTGAGAACGTTGACGAAATCGCGTGTCGTGGGCCCTACAGGCCCCGCTCGATGGGCGATTTTGTGTTCGGCTCATCGGAATCCAAATCTGGAAGTTCCGTTGGGTTCGTATCAGCATTCCTGACCTGTTGACACTAAGTTTGGTGAATTTGGAGACCTTTGACCCGGACACGTTTTTCGGTGCAAAGCGGGCCCACCGGCGGACCCCGTTTTGACCCGAAACTGTCGTTTTTGCCCCTGTCTCCAAATTGGACCCAAGGACAGGCGTTTCTAGCTATTTGACGTCTTTTGAGCGTGATGGTAATGTCTATTTCAGCTTTTGGACTCATCTCTGGAATTTTCCCCCGAGAGCCAATATTAATCAGATCCAAACAACAGGCAAGTACCTGCACTTCAAGTTTATTCTTTATATTATGATAATTAATTCCTTGCTCTACTAGCATCATTGGATGATTACACGTAGTGTTAGAAATGTTGAATTTCATGTCTTGAATATTGGTAGTTCCTGTCTTGTTTTTCATGTCGGGTGGAAGAATACCTAGAAGGCATGTAGTTTACCCTTTCCCCTGGATTGTCTAATAGCTGTTGGTACACGACTGTCCATCAGCCGGATCTCGATTGTATTGTCTAATAGCCGTTTATGACGGCCGGATTAGCCTTATAAACCCCTGCATGCCAACTAAGTATTCTAAAAACAAACACAAGTTCACACAGATAGTTCTGGTCATGTTATATTTCTTGCTGGCTATTGTAGTTTCATTTTCTGTTTCATTTATTTCTGTTCCTCATATTCCTGTTTACAGCTAACTCTAAGATAATAATGTTCTGCTAATGCTGTTTCTCAACATGATATTCAATAATTAATTGTCATAAAATATTTAGTTTAATCTTGTTGTGCACTGTGTACTTTGCTCCTTTTCTGACTGGATCTGTTGTTTGGGCGATGAGGAGAACCTTGCCCCCACCTATTATGGCCCCTATGAGGCAGCAGGTGATACAGTTGCAGAGCCAGTTCCCACACAGGAAGCTACTCCTGCTGAGTAGTTAGCAGTAGTTATCTTAGTTTTGCTCTTTATCTTAGCAATCGGGTTTGTCCCCGATTTCATTCTGATTCCTGTACTAAAATATTTGAATCTGTTGTCACATTTATTTCAGTTGCAATCTTAAGTTTCATTTCTCATTATTTATTATCTTGCCTATGTTATTTTGTGAATGAGCTAGTTAGTAAATCTGGATTTGACCTAGACAGCGTACTACCGCCGATTCTGCGGCGTAGGCTGGACGTACCCACGCACTCGTGCCCGAATTTCCGGGTGCGGGTCGTGACACCTCCGCCGGCCACAACCGCCGCCGCTCCCTCTCCCATCTCCGCCTATATAAACCCTAGCCGCCCTCCTTCCCGTCTTCCTCCTCCGCCTCACTTCTCCGGCGACCCCAGCACCCTCCTCCGCCCTAACCGACGCAGACTCTTCCGCCCAGAGACCCCCGCAGCCCCACCTTCCCTTTTTCCTCCTCCTTCAGCTCCGCCGACCTCGCCGGAGACCCGCAGCAGCCTCCCCCGCCTCTGCCCGAGCTTTCCCCGGCCGCCCTGAACCGCCAGAGCCCAGCCGACGACTCCCCGCGCACCGCCGCCTCCGGCCCTCGCCGCCGCAGCCGTCTATGGCCTCCCTCCGGCCGCCGCAGCTGACACAGAGCTCAAACCCTAAACCTAGGGCGGACACGGCCGGACACAGGACACAGTGTCCCTTTGTGTCGTGTCGGACACGAGAAAATCTCGATTTTTGGAGCCCTGTTCAGGTACCCATTTCTCTCTCCTCGCTGCCCCGTTTTCGATTCCGTCAGTTGCATCGCGTAGCCTGCATGACCCCCTCGATGCCCGTACAACCCGCTCGGTGCGTCACGTCCTGTGGCGATCGTGAACCGCGATCCAAAAACAGGAAAACCAACGCCCTGTTTTACCCCGGAACCGAGTACGTTCCGCCAAACGGGACGACTTGGTCGCGTGCGGTCTTTACCGATACGTGCGCGTCGTTGATATGGACGTGCGAGATTTCGCAGAAGTTGATTCGGATGTGCGTGCACACCGGAATCAACGCGTATCCGCCGACAATGTCCCGTATCCGTCCTTTCTGGTTCTCGCTGTAACTTAGTGTATACACGTCGGATCGAGACAAAACTTACGCCATCGGACTCGTAGCAATACGCTGGTCCTGTGACCCAAGTTTGGTTCAATTCTGAGAACGTTGACAAAATCGTGTGTCGTGGGCCCCATAGGCTCTACTTGACGGGCGATTTTGTGATCGGCTCATCGGAATCCAATTCTGGAAGTTCCGTTGGGTTCGTATCATCGTTCCTGACTTGTTGATACTAAGTTTGACAAATTTAGAGACCTTTGACCCTGGCACGTTTTTCGGTGCAAAGTGGCCCACCTGTGGACCCCGCTTTGACCCGAAACTGTGATTTTTGCCCCTGTGTCCAAATTGGACTTAAGGATAGGCGTTTCTAGCTATTTAATATTTTTTGAATCTAATGGTGATGTTTATTTCAGCAACCGGAGTAGTACCTGCAAATCACACTGAGACTAGAGCTACAGTTGGAGCCAGAACCCCAGGCAAGTGTACCTTGCCAAACCCTGCAATTTTGCTACTTATTTCCTTGACTTAGTTATACATCAGTGGCAAGTATACCTTGCCAACTTTACATTTCTTGTTGCATTTTCCTTGATTCATTTATATTGTGGTGCATGCTTGACCTAGGACCGTGTGACTTACTTAGCGTCCGATTATTAGTCGGGTGCCAACACTGTACGCGGTGTTGTGTACGTCATCTAGAGATGGACATTCGTGACCCTTTGCATTCTCGTACTTGTCCTATCAAGTACATTATATCCAGGACACTTGACACTATTTATGACAGGATCTTCTGAGATATTCATGGTGATTCTGTATAGGATACAGACTTCTGACAGAGACATTATATTCCTAGATACTCTATGACTTGTTGCATTAGATATGATTGTGCGTGACATGGACATGGTGCATCGTGGATATGAGACGTGTGATTACATGGGGTAGGGAGAGACACACATGCTATAGGCTGATTATATATATAAACCCTATTATTGTGAGGCACAAGACTCTGAATCCCGAGCTTGGCCCATTATCGGATATTACTACTACCGGCTCCCCGACACAGAGCCTGTAGTGGCTCAGCCTGAGTACTCGTGATGCTCTCATCTTACATTTTTACATAGATGGTTATATAGCTTACCCTATTTATTTCATTATTGCTGCACTGTATTTATTTTGGCTTGTATTTTCTGTACCTTGCTATGTCTCCTGAGGACCTGGATCTGGATTATGTCCCCAGGATTAGCAGAGGAGATCCACCCAGAGTTATACAGTACAGGAGCATTAGCAGGAGCTGATACAGGAGCTGTACCGACACCCGAGGACGAGATTATACCAGAGGACTTCTCCTGGGTATTGGCTTGAGATACTCATTTATTTCTGTTTCTAGTTATTTCATTTCCAGTCTATTGCATTGATGTATCAGACTTGTTCTCGGATTGTTCTCCGACACACTTTTATTGAGATATGTCAGTTTATTTTATTTGTATTATTCTGGCATTGGATATGTGATTATCTGTTGTGGATGAGATTAGATTAGACTGTAACTTATATCATTGGACCTACTTATTGTTGTATTACAGCTTAAGCATGCCCCGATGGATCCATTAAATTAGGTTTGTCCATCGGTGTGTGCTGCTGGCCATTATCACGCGTCCGGTTCCTCGGTATTTTGGGACTGGGGCGTGACATCATTTGCTTGGATGGATTTGTGGCTTGTATTGGTTTTCGTGATGGATAGTTGGAGCTAGAGTTGGGTTATATAATGGACAGTTGGAGAACAGTTGGAATTATACATCTTGGTTGGAACATCTTGAATTTGGGCGAGCGAACGTGCATCCGTGTACGAGTATCACTTGGGCACTTTGTCATGCAAAGCGAACAATTATAGTTCGAAACCAGACAACTGCATCGGTGAGGGCATTGTGCCAATGTTGGGGCATTGTGCCACGGGATTGTTCTGAGCGAAGGGTGTTTCACCAATTGGAATATTGTATCGAGAAGCGGCATAGTGCCTATGGAGATAACTTGAGATTTGTGCCTTGGGATATAAGTTGGAGAATGGTTATGGATAGTTGGTTGGATGAGTCTAGGATCGTTTGGTAGGGCGAGAATGTTCGATCCTCTCATCATACCTACTTGGTGTCTGCATTGGTCATGGACAACCTGTGTTGCACATGATTTGGTTTCCTCGAACAATATAGGCTCCGGAGCACCGGGACCGTTTGGCCATAGAGGAATTCGATACGACCAGGCGGGCTAGCTACTCGGTCTGGATCGGGTAGAACTACAATTGATCAGTCCGATCAGTCCTTTATGGCTTGGCCAGTGACTTCATATAGATAAGTGTTGGCTTGCTTTACTTTGGTTGGTTTATGCTTTTGTGTAGGCGGCGGCCACCTTGCCTCGGCAAGAGTGTGCATATTGAGATTGGAATTATAAGGTTTGGATTAAGGACGGATATTAAGGCTTAGATTGTCACGACCCACACCCGGTTATTCGGGCACGAGTGCGTGGGCACGAGTACGTGGGCACGTCCAGCCTACGCCGTAGTGTCGGCGGTAGTACGCTGTCTAGGTCGTCATCACAGGTAATTTTAAATCTATCTCATCCACAATAAATAGACAAGGAAAGTAACAGGAAATAGGAATGCTAACTTTTATAAAACAAATTGTGACAACAGATCCATAGTTAATACAAAGCCAGAAGATAGATCGGGGACAAACCCGAGTATGTGCTGAAAGGAAATAAAATAATAACTAACTGGCTACTCCTCCTCAAAGGTAGTCTCCTGAGTGGGAACTGGCTCCTCATATGGGTCACCTGCTAACTCATAGTGGCATAATAGGTAGGGGCAAGGCCTCATCATCGCCTAAAACAACGGATCCAGTCAGGAAAGGAGCAAAGTACACAATGCACAACAAGATTAAACTAAATATTCATGACAATTAACTTGAGTATCATATTGAGGAAGTTGCATAGAAGAACATCAATATCTCAGAGTTAATGCTATAAACAGGAATATGAGAAAGCAGGAATTAATGAGACAGGAAATGAAACTACAACAGTCAGCAAGAACTATAACAAGACCAGAAGCTATCTGTGTGAACTTGTGTTTATTTTAGAATACATAGTTGGCATGTAGGGATTTATAAGGCTAATCCGGCCATCATAGACGGCTATTAGACATGAACAATCGAGATCCGGCTGAGGGTACAGTCGCGTACCAACAGCTATTAAAGATGATAGGGGGAAAGGTAAACTACATGCCTTCTAGTATTCTCCCACCCGACATGAAAAGCAAGACATGAAATACAATATCCAAGACATGAAATCCAGTATTCTAACACTACGTGTAATCATCAAGGGTACTAGTAGAGCAGGGAATTAACTATCACAATATAAAGATTAAACTTGAAGTGCAGGTACTTGCCTGTTGTTTGGATCCAGTTAATTGTTCTTGGGGAAATTCCAGAAATGAGTCCAAAAGCTAAAATAGACATTACCATCACGCTCAGAAGATGTCAAATAGCTAGAAATGCCTGTCCTTGGGTCCAATTTGGAGACAAGGGCAAAAACGGCAGTTTTGGGTCAAAACGGGGTCCGCCGGTGGGCACGCTTTGCACCGAAAAACGTGTCCGGGTCAACGGTCTCCAAATTCACCAAACTTAGTGTCAACAGGTCAGGAACGCTGATACGAACCCAACGGAACTTCCAGAATTGGATTCCGATGAGCCGATCACAAAATCGTCAGTCGAGCGGGCCTTGTGGGGCCCACGACATGCGATTTCGTCAACGTTCTCAGAATCGAACCAAACTTGACCCACAGGACCAGCGTATCGCTACGAGTACGATGGCGCAAGTTTTGTCTCGATCCGACGAGTGTACAAGAAATTAGGGCAAATTGCAGAAAAGTCGGATACGGGGCGATGTCCGCGGATACGCGTTGATTTCGGTGTGCACGCACACCCGAATTAGCTTCCACGAATTCTCACACGTCAGTATCGACGGTGCGCACGTATCTGTGAAGACCGCACGCGACCAAGTCGTCCCGTTTGGCGGAGCGTACTCAGTTCCGGGGTGAAACAGGGTCTGGTTTTTCCTATTTTTGGATCGCGGTGTACGATCACCACAGGACGTGATGCCCCGAGCGGTTTGTCCAGGCACCAAGAGGGTCATACAGGCTTCGCAACGCAATTTACAGAATCAAAATCGGAGATGCAGGGTGCAAGATACGAGTACCTGAACCGGGCTCTGAAAACTAGGGTTTCCTCGTGTCCGTGTCGTGTCCGACACGACACAGGCCGTGTCCAATCGAATTAGGGTTAGGGTTAGGGTTAGGGCTTCTCTCAGGCGGCCGGAGCTCAGGCTGGCCAGGGCGGCTCGCGACGGGGAGGGGCTGGCAGGGGCTGCGTCGCTGCACGGCGGGGCGAGGCGACCAGGGACGGCGGAGCTCCGGGGGGGGTCGGGCAGAGGCGGGGAGGCTGCTGCGGGTCTCCGGCGAGGGGCTCGACGGCTAGGTGGTCGGAGCGGCTGAGGGGAAGGAGGAAGGAGGCTGGGGCGAAGGCGGCCGGCGGCGAGGCGACTCACGGCGAGGTCAGGGGGGGGGGACGGCTGTGGTGGCGAAGTTTTAGGGTTACGGCGAGGGTTAGGTGGCCGGAGAGCTCGGGGGGGGAGTTTATAAGCCAGACGGAGGGGGCAGCCGGGTTAGGCGGAGGGAGAGGGGGACGGGGTCGTGGCGAGGAGGCGGCTGCGTGGCCGGGCGGGGCGGCGCAGGCGGCGGAGGCGGCAGAAGACTCGGGGCAGAGGAGAGAAGGGAAGGCGGGCTAGCGGGTCGCGGTCGGGTTCGAGTGGACCCGACCCGACCCGTTAAGGCGGGCGGGCCGAGCTGGTGGGCCGGGCTGACAGTTGGGCCGTGGGCTGCGTTTTGTTTGGCCGAAAATAAACAAATAATAATAATAATAATTAATAATTAATTAATTAATAATAATAAATAAATAAATAAATAATAAATAATAGTTTTTAGGTGATTTAAAAATAGGTCCGGGGCCCGATAAATTCCAGAAAAATTACCCTAAGTCCAGTTTTTTATTTTACACTCAAAAAATATTATTTTCATAATATTTTAATATTATTTATTAACAACTAAAAATCATTTAATATTTAAAAACTCTAATTTTAATTTCCAAAAATTCTCAAAAAATTCCAAAAAATTGTGAAACAACCCAATTTAAAATTATTGCAAAATCTGGGGGTTTACAATCTACCCAACTTATAAAATTTCGTCCTCGAAATTTAAAATTTAAGCCATACTCTGTTAACCGTTCATGTACATAAGGCAAGTCCATCGCAATCTCCTTGCGACAATTAAAATCCGAATCATGTCCACTGCAATCACTTCAAGGTTAAGACGACTACTTGTTCTAATCAAAAAAATTTCAACCTATGGTTATTACTTCTTACTTCCTCAAATTACCCACAGGCAGATTTTAGAGTAAGTCCTTATAACATCTTCAAGGATTGCACATGCTTATGACCTTGCCTCACTATTCTAACTATCATAATTCCTCTAGAAGTGATTCGAGTCCAACAGTATTCCCATTTGTATGCTCCAAACTTTTAAATTCACATCCTCAATATTCTAACTAGGTAGTCCAACCTTCAAATTTTAATTCTTAAATCAAATCATTAAATTGAAAAAATAATTTAAGTGTAGTCCACCAATGTTCAAGTCCGAATCATATATCCCCTAAATTCAAATTGGAGATTTTACGTTCATTATTCAAGATTTAAATCATGTACCTAAGGTATATCTATTGGGTCCTCGATATCAATTCACTAATCAAAATTTTCAAAATTAGAATGGCTTGCTTCTTCCAGTCTAACCTTACTCGGTCATAATCCAAAAGACATTCCTCTCGAGTTGACAAATGCATTGCTACCCAACTTAGAATTTTACCCATTCATCACAAAAGACTATATACCTCAAGAAAATACTCCTTAATATGTTTACTCATGTCATTCAATCCTCGAAACTTCAACGCCGATCATATCACTTATGATATGTCCTTAATTTCGAAAGAATAATCCTCAAGTATGTGATCGGCCTATGTGGCATATCTAGTACTATCTATGTACCAACTTATACCAAGCACGAGATTTCGTCTTTCCGAAATAAGGGAAGACGAAGATTCAATAATAAAGAGTTCAAGGGTGGGGTGATAGAAAAGAAATATCGGGGTCAAGGCGTTTTAAAGTATTCAGGTGGGAATTGTCAAGCGATTGTGGATTGAATCCTATCTCGGTAATTCCTATTCACGTGCTCGTATTAATACAATCATGTAACCTGATATAATATGCTCGGACATGTCTAGAGGGCAAGTATACTAGTCAACTATATATCTCAATCCACGTAAAGTAGTGCGAAAGGCGAATCAAAATGCACTAGGGCTGATCAGACCGTAATACACTGATTCTGAATAGACAATTGTATTAGTGTGTCGACCCACTAATACATATGTCATGAACAAGCTCGATAAAGAGTAAGCTTGCAAAACTAGGCTATAAAATAGCAGCATAAGTCAAGTTCAGCAAAATTAAGTGCGCTAGATGATGATGAAAAAGGAGGTACAAATTATTTAAGTTCACAAAACACACATAATAAGTACAACAGCAAAAGAATCTACAACCTCTATAGTTATCAAATTTAAAAGCATACCAAGTTATTTAGCAAGTTTGAAATTACTAGGTTGGGGCTGAGGTCACGAACCAATAGGCACGAGCTAAACAATACTAGAAACGACAGCAAAAAAATCACTTACGCGCATTAGCTGCTCCAAGAGTCTGCGCGTTCTCCACGGTCATGCTGGTAGAGCATCTCGTGGTGATCTTGTAGGAATCTCGTCGCTTGCTGGTAGATCCTTTACTCTGCATCCAAAATAAACGATAAAGGCGCACAGGAATCAAGGCAGGATGCAAGTCAATAAAGTGATTCGAAGCCGGTATGAATATCAAGAATGATTCAATTAAGTGGATGAGCTTTTCCTAAAATTCTCAATTCTTATTGCAGGCCTGTTCAGTCCCTAAGTTGAAACCGAACAACTTAGTCGTTGACCTGCATGGGCCACCACAAAAACGTGTCATGACCCGCACCCGGTTATTCGGGCACGAGTGCGTGGGCACGTCCAGCCTACGCCGCAGTGTCGGCGGTAGTACGCTGTCTAGGTCGTCATCACAGGTAATTTTAAATCTATCTCATCCACAATAAATAGACAAGAAAAGTAACAGGAAATAGGAATGCTAACTTTTATAAAATAAATTGTGACAATAGATCCATAGTTAATACAAAGCCAGAAGATAGATCGGGGACAAACCCGAGTATGTGCTGAAAGGAAATAAAATAATAACTAACTGGCTACTCCTCCTCAAAGGTAGTCTCCTGAGTGGGAACCGGCTCCTCATATGGGTCACCTGCTAACTCATAGTGGCATAATAGGTAGGGGCAAGGCCTCATCATCGCCTAAAACAACGGATCCAGTCAGGAAAGGAGCAAAGTACACAATGCACAACAAGATTAAACTAAATATTCATGACAATTAACTTGAGTATCATATTGAGGAAGTTGCATAGAAGAACATCAATATCTCAGAGTTAATGCTATAAACAGGAATATGAGAAAGCAGGAATTAATGAGACAGGAAATAAAACTACAACAGTCAGCAAGAACTATAACAAGACCAGAAGCTATCTGTGTGAACTTGTGTTTATTTTAGAATACATAGTTGGCATGTAGGGGTTTATAAGGCTAATCTGGCCATCATAGACGGCTATTAAACATGAACAATCGAGATCCGGCTGAGGGTACAGTCGCGTACCAACAGCTATTAAACATGATAGGGGGAAAGGTAAACTACATGCCTTCTAGTATTCTCCCACCCGACATGAAAAGCAAGACATGAAATACAGTATCCAAGACATGAAATCCAGTATTCTAACACTACGTGTAATCATCAAGGGTACTAGTAGAGCAGGGAATTAACTATCACAATATAAAGATTAAACTTGAAGTGCAGGTACTTGCCTGTTGTTTGGATCCAGTTAATTATTCTTAGGGAAATTCCAGAGATGAGTCCAAAAACTGAAATAGACATTACCATCATGCTCAGAAGATGTCAAATAGCTAGAAATGCCTGTCCTTGGGTCCAATTTGGAGACAAGGGCAAAAACGACAGTTTTGGGTCAAAACGGGGTCCGCCGGTGGGCCCGCTTTCCACCGAAAAATGTGCCCCGGGTCAACGGTCTCCAAATTCACCAAACTTAGTGTCAACAGGTCAGGAACGCTGATACGAACCCAACGGAACTTCCAAAATTGGATTCCGATGAGCCGATCACAAAATCGTCAGTCGAGCGGGGCCTGTGGGGCCCACGACACGCGATTTCGTCAACGTTCTCAGAATCGAACCAAACTTGACCCACAGGACCAGCGTATCGCTACGAGTACGATGACGTAAGTTTCGTCTCGATCCGACGAGTGTACAAGAAATTAGGATAAATTGTAGAAAAGTCGGATACTGGGCGATGTCCGCGGATACGCGTTGATTCCGGTGTGCACGCACACCCGAATTAGCTTCCGCGAATTCTCACACGTCCGTATCGACGGTGCGCACGTATCTGTGAAGACCGCACGCGACCAAGTCGTCCCGTTTGGCGGGGCGTACTCAGTTCCGGGGTGAAACAGGGTCTGGTTTTTCCTGTTTTTGGATCGCGGTGTGCGATCACCACAGGACGCGATGTCCCGAGCGGTTTATCCGGGCACCGAGAGGGTCATACAGGCTTCGCAACGCAATTTACAGAATCGAAATCGGAGATGCAGGGTGCAAGATACGAGTACCTGAACCGGGCTCTGAAAACTAGGGTTTCCTCGTGTCCGTGTCGTGTCCGACACGACACAGGTTGTGTCCGATCGAATTAGGGTTAGGGTTAGGGCTTCTCTCAGGCGGCCGGAGCTCAGGCTGGCCAGGGCGGCTCGCGGCGGGGAGGGGCTGGCCGGGGCTGCGTCGCTGCACGGCGGGGCGAGACGACCAGGAACGACGGAGCTCCGGGGGGGGGGGGGGGGTCGGGCAGAGGCGGGGAGGCTGCTGCGGGTCTCCGGCGAGGGGCTCGACGGCTAGGTGGTCGGAGCGGCTGAGGGGAAGGAGGAAGGAGGCTGGGGCGAAGGCGGCCGGCGGCGAGGCGACTCACGGCGAGGTCAGGGGGGGGACGGCTGTGGTGGCGAAGTTTTAGGGTTACGGCGAGGGGTAGGTGGCCGGAGAACTCGGGGGGGGGGGGGAGTTTATAAGCCAGGCGGAGGGGGCAGCCGGGTTAGGCGGAGGGAGAGGGGGACGGGGTCGTGGCGAGGAGGCGGCTGCGTGGCCGGGCGGGGCACCGCGTGGCCGGGCGGGGCGGCGCAGGCGGCGGAGGCGGCGGAAGACTCGGGGCAGAGGAGAGAAGGGAAGGCGGGTTAGCGGGTCGCGGTCGGGTTCGAGTGGACCCGACCCGACCCGTTAAGGCGGGCGGGGCCGAGCGGGTGGGCCGGGCTGACAGTTGGGCCGTGGGCTGCGTTTTATTGGGCTGAAAATAAACAAATAATAATAATAATAATTAATAATTAATTAATTAATAATAATAAATAAATAAATAATAAATAATAGTTTTTAGGTGATTTAAAAATAGGTCCGGGGCCCGATAAATTCCAGAAAAATTACCCTAAGTCCAGTTTTTCATTTTACACTCAAAAAATATTATTTTGATAATATTTTAATGTTATTTATTAACAATTAAAAATCATTTAATATTTAAAAACTCTAATTTTAATTCCCGAAAATTCTCAGAAAATTCCAAAAAATTGTGAAACAACCCAATTTAAAATTATTGCAAAATCTGGGGGTTTACATAGATGTTGGTTTGATAGGTCGCGTTGCTTGGGTTTGAGTAGGACGGTTTGCATGCTAGTTTTCCTTTGAGTTGGATATCGGCTTGTATATTTGCTTGAGTTGAATGCTTGCATGCTTAACCTGCTTTACAGTTTTTCTTAAGATATTATTCCTATGCCATGAAATGAATCTAGGATTCAAGTAGAAAGATTACATATAACAGTTGCATTCACTATTTTTACTTAGTATCGGTTTAGGCGAGTGGGTTACCCCTCTCACAAGTAAGGCTGTGTACTGACCCACGTTTATGGACATTATTTCAGGTATGCAGGTGTAGTGGCGCTGCTTGGATATACGGGACATGATGTATGAACTGTAAGTACCTTTGTGGGCTAGCAAAAGAGCAAGAGTATTACATCACCTTTGTGGCATTCTCCTTTGTGGTATTTTATTTGGACCATATCGAGAGCTTCGCTGCGTATACTCTGATGTGTGCTTGGTACACAATACTTGACTTTCCCTGCAAATTAATCATTTCGATGATAACTTTGATGTTTGGCAACATCGCCTTGTGCGAGCGCAACTCCAGGCTCGTAAGACATCATGTCCCGATGAGAACGATTTTCCTGCGGGAGCGCTGCACCGTGGTAATTCACGTTCAGCAGGGACTATTGAGCTTGCGGGAGATTGGGGCGTGATAATGTAATCAGCTAAGTGAAATGCAAATGAGAACATCACTAGTACTCAGGCTAAGACCACTACATGCTCTTTGTCGGGGAGCCCGTAACAGCAAGTAATATCATATATTCCAGTAGTATAATATATATATAATCAGCATATAGCCTGTGTGTCTCTCTCCACCCAATGTAACCTCACGTCTCATGCCCACAACATCTCATGCCCATAACATGCAAGACCATGACCTCTATCTAGTACAACGAGTCATAATGATATCTCTATATATGCAAGTCCTATATCACGAATCCTGTAAGCCTATACAGAATCACCATGAATAACTTAAAAAAATTTTGTCACATGAAATAGTGTTAAGTGTCATACTATATTACGTACTTGGTAAAGCAAGCAATAAAAATAGGATCGTGGAATCAACTCTCTAATGACGTTACTCGACTTCGAGTACGGCGTCGACACCCGAATCTTGTTTGGACGCTAAGCAACGTCTCACGGTCCTAGGTTAAACAGGCACATCACAGAAATATATATATAAAAAGAACACAAGAAAATAATATATCAGGATCTCTGCAGGTTTGGCAAGGTACACTTGTCTGGGTTCTGAACTCCGTCAATTACTCCTATAAAAATGGAATCTCCAAGTACGCCTTTGGATGCTGTAATAAACATCACCATTGCTCTCAGAATACTTGAAATAGCTAAGATTGACTACCCATAAGTCCAATTTGGACACCGGGACATAATTAACAGTTTTTTGGTCAAAGCGGGGTCCACATGTAGCCCACTTCGTACCAAAAAATATACCAAAAATAAAGTTCTCAAAATTTAGCAAACTTAGTGTCTACGAGTCCAGAACGATGATACGAACCCAACGGAGTATTCAAAATTAGATTTCGGTGAGCCGGTCACGAAATCACCCGTCAAGTGGAACCATGGGGCCCGCAAAACGGAATTTCGTCAACGTTCTCAAAATCTAACCAAACTTGGGTCACAGGACCAGCGTAACGCTGCGAATCCATTGGTGTAAGTTTTATTGCGAAATGACAAGCACACAAAAAATTATGACGAGTGTCAGAATAGGTCGATACGGTATTTTTTGACGGATACGCGTTGATTCCGGTGTGCATGAACATCCAAATCAAGTTTCACAAAATTTCACACGTCCGCATTAACGATACGTCCCTTTCGGTATAATTTTTACACGACAAAGTTGCCTCGTTTAGCGGAACGTACCCCGTTTCAAAAAAAAATTGGGTTTAAGAAATCAAGTTTTTTTGACAGAATTCGACAGCAAATAAATCATAGCATAAATCAAATTAAAAGAAAATTTTTAAAGGAATTAAAACTAGGTTATGTTGTCTAAATTACTGTTCAAGTAGAGTTTTAAAATATTAACTACGTTGAAAGAAAATTAGACAAGAACATGGGAGGATGGAACAGTCTCTGATCTTACAAATTAAGTTATTTTTTTTCTGTTTTGTGTCACGATTTACGATCTACACAGGACACGATAAGCTAAAATAATTATACAGGGTTCATGGGGGTCATGTGGTCTTCACAAAGGATTCGACGGGTCGATATTTGGTTTACTGTGTTGGGAGTTACAGAGATAGAAAGAAGGGTACCTCATTTAGTCTCTGCTGCTCGAAATTTGGACGAGCTGCTCTCGGCGGCGTGCGGGGGTTTTCAGGGAAGTTACTGTAGCGGTAGGGTGCGGGTATGGGTAGGTTTCGGGTTTAGGGTTCAGGTTCGGGTTCGGGTTTAGGACCCGTGTTTGGTTTAGGGTTTAATAATAATAATAATAATAAATAAATATATATATATATATATATATATATATATATATATATATGTGTGTGTGTGTGTGTGTGTGTGTGTGTGTGTGTGTCTATAGCTATCTAAAAATAATTTGGACTCCAAATAATTCCAGAAAAATTCTACAATACTCTAATATTAGTTGTATACCCAAAAATATATTTTATGTATAATATTTATAATTAATTAACTATACATAATAATCAATCCATGAATTAACAATATTTTAATTAGCTAAAAATAATGAAAAATTCTTCCTTAATCTCAATAAATTCATAAGACCAATAATAAATTTTAAAATCTAAAAATCAGGGAGTTTATATATATATATATATATATATATATATATATATATATATATATATATATATATATATATATATATATATATATATATATCCGGTTTCGGGTTCTTCGGGTAACCCGACACATGAACCCGAGCCCAACCCAATTTTTTATCGGGTTCAAATATTTTAACCCAAATCCGATCCCAAACCCAAGTATCTTCAACCCTAACCCAACCCATTAACGGGTTTATCCAATCGGGCTCGGGTTTAGCCCGCCCAAGTTGCACCCCCTAAATAACATCTTTAAACTTAATAGAACATTTCAACATTAAATAAGTATAATTTAATCTATGTGGTACATCCTTAACAAATTCCTAAAAGCAATACCATATGTGTACATAAAATTTTAAAAGCTTGTTGTCTTCTTGCAGAAGTGTTCAAACTTTGTAAACATAGTCCTAACATTTCCTAAATGTAGTTGAAAGAATTCAAGACATTCTTGTGCAATCAAATTAATAATATGACAAGGACATCTAATATGAAAAAATCTACCTTCTAGTATTGGCAAAAATTGAGTTTTCAAAACATTAATAGAAGAAGTGTTATTACTAGTATTATCAAAAGAAATCAAAAATATTTTATTGTGAATATCATATTCACACGCAAATTGTATTATAGCACCACCGATAATAGCGTATGTGAAAATTTTAAAGACCTTAGACAAATGATGCATTTTTGCAACATCCATTTTGGATCTAAATAATGTGCCGTGATACAAATATAAGCATAATTTTATTTAGTAGTCCATATATCAGAAGTTAGAGATAATTTACTAACATGCATAAAATTTTCTTTCAAAACAGCCTTTTTTTTAAAAAAAAATTCATAGCCTCTACTCTAGTACTAGATTTGGAAACTTTAGTAAAACAATGATTAATGGTACTACTTGCATAATCATAATACCAATCACTCTCACCAATTGTAAAAGGTTGTTCATCACAAATAATATTTTTTTAACTCACTCTTGTTACGAGCATCATAATAAGTAAAGTTACCTATAAAAGATCCTTGAGCACCGGTACTTAGCTGTGTTTGTCTAGCCTGCAGTGTGTCATTGCCATAGCAACTTTCGTAGTGTCTTCTTGAAGTGTCTATGCCATCATTTTTTTTATTTGTAAACATGCTTATATTTTTTGCATTCTACTTTTAGCTATTAGTTTTTGATCTTTGGGATCTAAAACCGGTGCGCCCTCACTATTAGTGACAAATATTTTTTCAAAATAATTCCATAAAACGGATTTTTTTTTCTATTTACAACATTAGTAGCCATACTTCTAGCTTCAGGAGGTAAAATTTGTGTCGGTGGCGCAAAATCAGGAATATAATTATTTTAAATATTTTAGCATAATAATCAAAATTGCGTTCCGAATCACCTCCATAAGGATTGTTAGAACCAGTACCATCCATATTTTAAAAAATAAGAGTAGAAAAATATATTTTCTACCAACAAAACAAGAGAGAGAGAGAGAGAGAGAGAGAGAGAGAGAAGGGAAAAGAAAAATAAAAAAATCAGAAAAAAAAAGAAATAACTATTATGTAAGTTGTTACTTGAAGCCTCCAAGAAATTTTGCATAAGTTGACTCAAGAACACTGTAGTTTGGCCACAAGAGGGTTGCACTTCAGAAATTGCTTGCTTAGAAAATTTTGTAAGAGAAGGAAGAAGAAATATTGTTATGATTAATTTTCATGTTTTTTGGTCTATTTATAGAAATATTTTGAGCCAAAATGACCCTCCCCATACCCTCAAAATATAGTTGTTATAAGGGTATTTTGGTTATTTTCAGCAAAAAAGACCAAAATACTCCTAAAACGTTCAAAAAACTGTCACTGAATTGGGGATATTTTGGGTAAAAATATACCCTCCAACGGCTACCAAAAAAAAATAAAAAATTTGACCCGGGTTAGATCGGGCCTGACTGGGCTCCAACGGTTAACTCGGGCCCGACCCGTGCGTCAACCGGACCAGGCCGGGTCGGGCTTGTCAGTCGGTATCTTGGACCCAGCCCAGACCCGAAGTAAGGGTGGGCCGAGCCGGGCCGGTCCATTAACCTGGTCCGGGCTGGCCCAAACCGGCGTTGACCGGGCCAAGTTCGTGCCGATTTTCGGACCTTCCGACCCAATATACACCATTAAAATTGGTGGATCATAAAAAATTTGATCGAACAATTAAAACCATAAATTAAATTAGATCAAATGATCTATGGTTCCAGAACAAAAATATATATTATGAAACTTCGAACTCAAGAATCAAACAAGGGGAGCTCTGGTACCAATTGTTAGATCAACCCATTGGTTCAAGATATGAAGAAGATAAACGAAATTCGAAAGCATACTTGAATCCATCGCTAGACTAGATTGATTTTGGAGCAGACGTATGTGGTTCGATCTTCTAACTTGATACAGCCCTAATCAACAAGGACGAATCATTTGTCTCTCTCTCTCTCTCTCTTCTCTCTCTCTCTCTCTGTTGACGGTAATACAAAGTAGAAGGGAAAAGAGAACACCTTCTCCTGATCCATGTACAAATTGGGGGACCATAATCTTGAATATATATAATTAGATTTCAGATGTTTTTAATTTGGTCCATCATCAAATCAGAAATATCTCTAAGGTATTTTTACATTATCTCCATGGCAATTATATCCTTAAACATATTTTCCATTCTATTTTATACCACTTTTATCTGACTTAAATATTTAGATAACAAAAAATAATTAATTTTACATGTATTGTTTCTAATCGTGGAATAACTCCACCATTGAATTCCAAGGATAGGTAGCCGATCACTTTTATCAAAGCAAGGTTAGCTTGAGAATGTCTTCAAATCAGTTATATCAAAACATAAATTTCATAAGTAAATTAAAAAAAAACCTGATGAGGTATAGTATTCAATAAAATATGCTA